>CM051235.1:530235839-530850313 GCA_027917425.1 Gastrophryne carolinensis | reverse complement strand
TATCATATTTGAAATTAGGCCTGATAAAGGACACTTTTGCTGGGCAAAGCACTACTGGACCCTGCCAGGTGCACTCCTATTTGGGGCATCCCATTCTGTGACTACAGCAGCCTCTGTTTAAGACCATATAAGCATTTGCTCTTATCATATTTGAAATTAGGCCTGATAAAGACACTTTTGCTGGGCAAAGCACTACTGGACCCTGCAGGTGCACTCCTATTTGGGGCATCCCATTCTGTGACTACAGCAGCCTCTGTTTAAGACCATATAAGCATTTGCTCTTATCATATTTGAAATTAGGCCTGATAAAGACACTTTTGCTGGGCAAAGCACTACTGGACCCTGCCAGGTGCACTCCTATTTGGGGCATCCCATTCTGTGACTACAGCAGCCTCTGTTTAAGACCATATAAGCATTTGCTCTTATCATATTTGAAATTAGGCCTGATAAAGACACTTTTGCTGGGCAAAGCACTACTGGACCCTGCCAGGTGCACTCCTATTTGGGGCATCCCATTCTGTGACTACAGCAGCCTCTGTTTAAGACCATATAAGCATTTGCTCTTATCATATTTGAAATTAGGCCTGATAAAGACACTTTTGCTGGGCAAAGCACTACTGGACCCTGCCAGGTGCACTCCTATTTGGGGCATCCCATTCTGTGACTACAGCAGCCTCTGTTTAAGACCATATAAGCATTTGCTCTTATCATATTTGAAATTAGGCCTGATAAAGACACTTTTGCTGGGCAAAGCACTACTGGACCCTGCCAGGTGCACTCCTATTTGGGGCATCCCATTCTGTGACTACAGCAGCCTCTGTTTAAGACCATATAAGCATTTGCTCTTATCATATTTGAAATTAGGCCTGATAAAGACACTTTTGCTGGGCAAAGCACTACTGGACCCTGCCAGGTGCACTCCTATTTGGGGCATCCCATTCTGTGACTACAGCAGCCTCTGTTTAAGACCATATAAGCATTTGCTCTTATCATATTTGAAATTAGGCCTGATAAAGACACTTTTGCTGGGCAAAGCACTACTGGACCCTGCCAGGTGCACTCCTATTTGGGGCATCCCATTCTGTGACTACAGCAGCCTCTGTTTAAGACCATATAAAGCATTTGCTCTTATCATATTTGAAATTAGGCCTGATAAAGACACTTTTGCTGGGCAAAGCACTACTGGACCCTGCCAGGTGCACTCCTATTTGGGGCATCCCATTCTGTGACTAAAGCAGCCTCTGTTTAAGACCATATAAGCATTTGCTCTTATCATATTTGAAATTAGGCCTGATAAAGACACTTTTGCTGGGCAAAGCACTACTGGACCCTGCCAGGTGCACTCCTATTTGGGGCATCCCATTCTGTGACTAAAGCAGCCTCTGTTTAAGACCATATAAGCATTTGCTCTTATCATATTTGAAATTAGGCCTGATAAAGACACTTTTGCTGGGCAAAGCACTACTGGACCCTGCCAGGTGCACTCCTATTTGGGGCATCCCATTCTGTGACTACAGCAGCCTCTGTTTAAGACCATATAAGCATTTGCTCTTATCATATTTGAAATTAGGCCTGATAAAGACACTTTTGCTGGGCAAAGCACTACTGGACCCTGCCAGGTGCACTCCTATTTGGGGCATCCCATTCTGTGACTACAGCAGCCTCTGTTTAAGACCATATAAGCATTTGCTCTTATCATATTTGAAATTAGGCCTGATAAAGACACTTTTGCTGGGCAAAGCACTACTGGACCCTGCCAGGTGCACTCCTATTTGGGGCATCCCATTCTGTGACTACAGCAGCCTCTGTTTAAGACCATATAAGCATTTGCTCTTATCATATTTGAAATTAGGCCTGATAAAGACACTTTTGCTGGGCAAAGCACTACTGGACCCTGCCAGGTGCACTCCTATTTGGGGCATCCCATTCTGTGACTACAGCAGCCTCTGTTTAAGACCGTATAACCATTTTCACTTATCATATTTGAAATTAGGCCTGATAAAGACACTTTTGCTGGGCATAGCACTACTGGACCCTGCCAGGTGCACTCCTATTTGGGGCATCCCATTCTGTGACTAAAGCAGCCTCTGTTTAAGACCATATAAGCATTTGCTCTTATCATATTTGAAATTAGGCCTGATAAAGACACTTTTGCTGGGCAAAGCACTACTGGACCCTGCCAGGTGCACTCCTATTTGGGCATCCCATTCTGTGACTACAGCAGCCTCTGTTTAAGACCATATAAGCATTTGCTCTTATCATATTTGAAATTAGGCCTGATAAAGACACTTTTGCTGGGCAAAGCACTACTGGACCCTGCCAGGTGCACTCCTATTTGGGGCATCCCATTCTGTGACTACAGCAGCCTCTGTTTAAGACCATATAAGCATTTGCTCTTATCATATTTGAAATTAGGCCTGATAAAGACACTTTTGCTGGGCAAAGCACTACTGGACCCTGCCAGGTGCACTCCTATTTGGGGCATCCCATTCTGTGACTACAGCAGCCTCTGTTTAAGACCATATAAGCATTTGCTCTTATCATATTTGAAATTAGGCCTGATAAAGACACTTTTGCTGGGCAAAGCACTACTGGACCCTGCCAGGTGCACTCCTATTTGGGGCATCCCATTCTGTGACTACAGCAGCCTCTGTTTAAGACCATATAAGCATTTGCTCTTATCATATTTGAAATTAGGCCTGATAAAGACACTTTTGCTGGGCAAAGCACTACTGGACCCTGCCAGGTGCACTCCTATTTGGGGCATCCCATTCTGTGACTAAAGCAGCCTCTGTTTAAGACCATATAAGCATTTGCTCTTATCATATTTGAAATTAGGCCTGATAAAGACACTTTTGCTGGGCATAGCACTACTGGACCCTGCCAGGTGCACTCCTATTTGGGGCATCCCATTCTGTGACTACAGCAGCCTCTGTTTAAGACCATATAAGCATTTGCTCTTATCATATTTGAAATTAGGCCTGATAAAGACACTTTTGCTGGGCAAAGCACTACTGGACCCTGCCAGGTGCACTCCTATTTGGGGCATCCCATTCTGTGACTACAGCAGCCTCTGTTTAAGACCATATAAGCATTTGCTCTTATCATATTTGAAATTAGGCCTGATAAAGACACTTTTGCTGGGCAAAGCACTACTGGACCCTGCCAGGTGCACTCCTATTTGGGGCATCCCATTCTGTGACTACAGCAGCCTCTGTTTAAGACCATATAAGCATTTGCTCTTATCATATTTGAAATTAGGCCTGATAAAGACACTTTTGCTGGGCAAAGCACTACTGGACCCTGCCAGGTGCACTCCTATTTGGGGCATCCCATTCTGTGACTACAGCAGCCTCTGTTTAAGACCATATAAGCATTTGCTCTTATCATATTTGAAATTAGGCCTGATAAAGACACTTTTGCTGGGCAAAGCACTACTGGACCCTGCCAGGTGCACTCCTATTTGGGGCATCCCATTCTGTGACTACAGCAGCCTCTGTTTAAGACCGTATAACCATTTTCACTTATCATATTTGAAATTAGGCCTGATAAAGACACTTTTGCTGGGCATAGCACTACTGGACCCTGCCAGGTGCACTCCTATTTGGGGCATCCCATTCTGTGACTAAAGCAGCCTCTGTTTAAGACCATATAAGCATTTGCTCTTATCATATTTGAAATTAGGCCTGATAAAGACACTTTTGCTGGGCAAAGCACTACTGGACCCTGCCAGGTGCACTCCTATTTGGGGCATCCCATTCTGTGACTACAGCAGCCTCTGTTTAAGACCATATAAGCATTTGCTCTTATCATATTTGAAATTAGTCCTGATAAAGACACTTTTGCTGGGCAAAGCACTACTGGACCCTGCCAGGTGCACTCCTATTTGGGGCATCCCATTCTGTGACTACAGCAGCCTCTGTTTAAGACCATATAAGCATTTGCTCTTATCATATTTGAAATTAGGCCTGATAAAGACACTTTTGCTGGGCAAAGCACTACTGGACCCTGCCAGGTGCACTCCTATTTGGGGCATCCCATTCTGTGACTACAGCAGCCTCTGTTTAAGACCATATAAGCATTTGCTCTTATCATATTTGAAATTAGGCCTGATAAAGACACTTTTGCTGGGCAAAGCACTACTGGACCCTGCCAGGTGCACTCCTATTTGGGGCATCCCATTCTGTGACTAAAGCAGCCTCTGTTTAAGACCATATAAGCATTTGCTCTTATCATATTTGAAATTAGGCCTGATAAAGACACTTTTGCTGGGCATAGCACTACTGGACCCTGCCAGGTGCACTCCTATTTGGGGCATCCCATTCTGTGACTACAGCAGCCTCTGTTTAAGACCATATAAGCATTTGCTCTTATCATATTTGAAATTAGGCCTGATAAAGACACTTTTGCTGGGCAAAGCACTACTGGACCCTGCCAGGTGCACTCCTATTTGGGGCATCCCATTCTGTGACTACAGCAGCCTCTGTTTAAGACCATATAAGCATTTGCTCTTATCATATTTGAAATTAGGCCTGATAAAGACACTTTTGCTGGGCAAAGCACTACTGGACCCTGCCAGGTGCACTCCTATTTGGGGCATCCCATTCTGTGACTACAGCAGCCTCTGTTTAAGACCATATAAGCATTTGCTCTTATCATATTTGAAATTAGGCCTGATAAAGACACTTTTGCTGGGCAAAGCACTACTGGACCCTGCCAGGTGCACTCCTATTTGGGGCATCCCATTCTGTGACTACAGCAGCCTCTGTTTAAGACCATATAAGCATTTGCTCTTATCATATTTGAAATTAGGCCTGATAAAGACACTTTTGCTGGGCAAAGCACTACTGGACCCTGCCAGGTGCACTCCTATTTGGGGCATCCCATTCTGTGACTACAGCAGCCTCTGTTTAAGACCATATAAGCATTTGCTCTTATCATATTTGAAATTAGGCCTGATAAAGACACTTTTGCTGGGCAAAGCACTACTGGACCCTGCCAGGTGCACTCCTATTTGGGGCATCCCATTCTGTGACTACAGCAGCCTCTGTTTAAGACCATATAAGCATTTGCTCTTATCATATTTGAAATTAGGCCTGATAAAGACACTTTTGCTGGGCAAAGCACTACTGGACCCTGCCAGGTGCACTCCTATTTGGGGCATCCCATTCTGTGACTACAGCAGCCTCTGTTTAAGACCGTATAAGCATTTGCTCTTATCATATTTGAAATTAGCCTGATAAAGACACTTTTGCTGGGCATAGCACTACTTGTCCCTGCCAGGGCATCCCATTCTGTGACTACAGCAGCCTCTGTTTAAGACCATATAAGCATTTGCTCTTATCATATTTGAAATTAGCCTGATAAAGACACTTTTGCTGGGCATAGTACTACTGGATCTTTTTTGGGGGCATCCCATTCTGTGACTAAAGCAGCCTCTGTTTAAGACCATATAAGCATTTGCTCTTATTATATTTATATTATAAGACACTTTTGCTGGGCATAGGCTTACTGCTGCCTGCCAGGTGCACTTCTGTTGAGGCATCCCATTCTGTAACATAGCATACCCCTCTTTATTTACACTAAGCAGCTCTCTTATTTACACTAAGCAGGCCTGTTGGAGGCTGAGTGTTACTGCTCACTTTTGGTGTGCATTATATTCTGTTTCATATAGACCCACCGCTGCCCGGGGGATCTTAAAATATCACCTACTCCCACGCCAGTTAGACTATGTCGGGCAGACAAGTGCCTGGAAGTGAAAAGAGGAGTGGCAGAGGCCAAGATTCCGCAGGCAGAGCTCGCATCAGACTGGGGGCCAGTAGCAGCAGGAGTCACGCTGAGAGACCTAATCTGCCAGTATCTGCTAGCGGTCGGGTCTCCACCAGTAACGCATCTGCCGTGGTAGATTGGTTGACGCGCTCATCAACAACATCATCACAACTTACGTCTGAGACCCCCAGTCTAGGGTCGGTAGGTTCCTCTGACACAACCCTGAGTTGGCATGCCCCGAGAGCAGTCCCTGTCCTCCCATTGCCTCTGTCCTACGCCGTTCCCTCCCCCAGCGACGTATCCTATGCTTTGGGTTCAGCTCCACTCTTTAGTGAGGAGGACCATCAGATAGAGGACAGTCAGCAGCTACTGCCCAGCCAAGAAATGGAGGTGGCTTCTCTAGCTAGGCAGACAGATAGTGATGTGGACAGTGTCGTGGGTGCTGCGAGCGTTCCAGCTCCTGCGCCAGACACTGTTGACGAATCCACGAACATCAGTGACGTACAGCCACAACTCGGTGATGATGATGATGACGATGAAGCCGATCGCACTTGGGAGCCGGGTGATGAAGGGGCTTCATCGTCATCATCAGGAGAAGAGGGGCGCAGGTTGCCCCGGAGTCAGCAGCTGAGGCAGCAAGGTGGTAGCAGTCAGCATGGGGGCACAATTCCAAAGGCTGGAGCCGGCCGGGGCCGGGGCCGGGGTAGAGCACCTGCTGTGCGGCAGTCTACCTTATCGGGAGGTAGTGGAGCAGGGGTTCCTGGAGTTGGCAACAGCAGCAGTGAATCAGTGAGGCCAGGGGGTGGGAAAAGTAGCTACTCGGCAGTGTGGCAGTTTTTCCTGAGGCATCCGCAGGAGGATAACATGGCCACATGCAAGATATGTAGGCAAAAGGTGAAGCGTGGCCAGGGTCCAAATGTTGGCACCACGGCCCTGCGTCAACATATGATGCGTCACCATAAAACGACCTGGGAGAACCGAGGCTCCCAAGGGGTGGTCCAGTCTGCTTCCTCACCAAGTGAGCTCCCAATTTCTGCCAGCCAAGGCTCCAGCACCTCAGCCGAAGGCAGCTGTGCGTCATACCCATCCTCTGTCGCTCCTGCTCCTCCTCCTCCTCCAAGTCATGCATCCCGCCAGCAATCCATCAGCGAAGCCATGTCCAAGAGACAGCAGTATGCGCCCACTCATCCTACGGCGCAGAAGCTGAATGTGCTCCTGTCCAAGTTGCTGGTGCTGCAGTCGCTCCCTTTTCAGGTGGTGGAATCTGCACCTTTCAGAGAACTGATGGCTTGTGCCGAGCCGAGGTGGAGAGTCCCAAGCCGTCATTTCTTTGCCAAGAAGGCAGTACCAGCGCTGCACACTTTTGTTGAACAGAAGGTGGGCCAGTCCTTGAGCCTGTCGGTGTGTAGCAAAATACATGGCAGCGCCGACATCTGGAGCTGTAACTACGGTCAGGGGCAGTACATGTCGTTTACGGCCCACTGGGTGAATGTGGTCCCTTTGCAGCAGCAACTTGGACAGGTCACGCCGCTTCGGCCTCCGCGCTCTCTGCCCATTGGGCCTGTGACACCGTGCGACTCGGCCTCCTCATCCTCCGCCATCTCCTCACCCTCCACTGTTGGCTCAAGTCTCAGTGCCCCTCCAGTCTACCATGTGTGCAGGGCACGGAGGTGTCACGCAGTGCTTCACATGGTTTGTCTTGGCGAACGGAGTCACACAGGGGAGGAACTGCTTAAATGTATTCATCAGGAAATCCAAACATGGCTTACTCCGAGAAAACTTAAAATGGGAATCATGGTTACCGACAATGGGAAGAACATTTTGTCTGCGCTGCGCCAAGGAAGCCTGACCCATGCCCCCTGCATGGCTCACGTCTTCAATCTGGTTGTCAAGCGGTTTCTGAAGTGTTCCCCCCATCTGCAGGACATCCTAACAACTTCACGGAAACTTTGCATGCACTTCAGCCACTCCTACACCGCCAAACACACCCTTCTTGAGCTACAGCGTCAGAATGGTATCCCCCAACATAGTCTGATTTGCGATGTTTCCACCCGTTGGAATTCCACCCTTCACATGTTGGACCGATTATATGAACAGAGAAAAGCCATCACGGATTTCCTGATGATCCAAGCAGATAGGGGGACTCCCCTGTGTAACTTCAATGTCAACCAGTGGCAGCTCATACGTGACACCTGCCGTTTGCTCAGGCCCTTTGAGGAAGCCACTTTATTTGTCAGTCGGCAGGATTACGGGATGAACGACGTGATTCCACTGCTTCATGTACTACAGCACATGTTGGAAACCATGGCTGGTCAGGGCACTGGAGACATGGCGTTTACATCTTACGGCCACATGAACCCCGTTGGAGCTGAACTGGAGGAGGAGGAGGAGGAAGAGGAGGAGGAGGAGTTGCCCAGCGAAACACAGTTTAGGCTTGGCGAAATGGCTGGTTTATCTAGTCAGCGGACAGGAGAGGAGGAGCAGGAGCAGCCAGAGGAGCTAGAGGTTTTTGAGGAAGGAGAGACAGAGGACCCGGGCACACCGTGGCAGTATGCAGTGGAGATGGAGACAGGTAGTCCATCCGAGTCACTTGCGCAAATGGCACGAAGCATGCTCACATGCTTGCGTAGTGACCCCAGAATTGTTTCCATCTGTCGGCGGGATGACTTCTGGCTGTCCACCTTATTGGACCCTCGCTTCCGGCACAAAATGGGGGCATTTTTTAAACCCACCGAGAGGCAGGACAAACTCAACTACTACAAAGACATTCTACGTAGGCAGTTGGCCGATGCCTATCTGCGCCATGGTCCATACTCTCGCAGGTCTGACTCGAGGGGACCTCTGCGCTCACCTTCCACTGCCATGGCCGCTGGGGGGGTTGGCAGCAGCAGCAGCAGAAGCTCCATCAGCAGCAGCAGCCTCAGTCTTCAGTCGCTAATGAGTAGCTTTCTACACCCGCATAGTGAGGCTACTCATGAGCAGCAGGAAGACCTGGAGCAGGACCTGAACCAGCAGGTCATGTCATACTTTGACATGACCATGCCAACACACCTTGAGGATCCGCTGGACTTCTGGGCAGCCAAACTTGATTTGTGGCCGCAACTAGCAGAGTTTGCCCTGGAAAAGCTGTCCTGCCCGGCAAGTAACGTGCCATCTGAGCGGGTGTTTAGTGCGGCGGGGGCCATAGTTACGGCGAGGAGAACTCGTCTGTCAACTAAAAATGTGGAGAGACTCACCTTTGTCAAAATGAATCAGGGATGGATCAGCCAGGATTTCCACCCACCAATGCCTGATGCATGCGACTAGATTCAGCATGGTGCCACGTTTTACACTTTCCAAATGGTGCAAAACATATTTATGTCTTTAGGCCATTTTTTGGGCTCCTGCTGCTGCTACTGTCAACTCCTGCCAACTCCAGGGTGTGATTCATCCAATTTTTGGGCTCCTGAGGCCAACTCCAGTGTATATTTGGGCTCCTGCTGCTGCTGCTGCCAACTTCTGCCAACTCCAGGGTGTGATTCATCCAATTTTTGGGCTCCTGAAGCCAACTCCAGTGTATATTTGGACTCCTGCTGCTGCTACTGTCAACTCCTGCCAACTCCAGGGTGTGATTCATCCAATTTTTGGGCTCCTGAAGCCAACTCCAGTGTATATTTGGGCTCCTGCTGCTGCTGCTGCCAACTTCTGCCAACTCCAGGGTGTGATTCATCCAATTTTTGGGCTCCTGAAGCCAACTCCAGTGTATATTTGGGCTCCTGCTGCTGCTGCTGCCAACTTCTGCCAACTCCAGGGTGTGATTCATCCAATTTTTGGGCTCCTGAAGCCAACTCCAGTGTATATTTGGGCTCCTGCTGCTGCTACTGTCAACTCCTGCCAACTCCAGGGTGTGATTCATCCAATTTTTGGGCTCCTGAAGCCAACTCCAGTGTATATTTGGGCTCCTGCTGCTGCTACTGTCAACTCCTGCCAACTCCAGGGTGTGATTCATCCAATTTTTGGGCTCCTGAGGCCAACTCCAGTGTATATTTGGGCTCCTGCTTCTGCTGCTGCCAACTTCTGCCAACTCCAGGGTGTGATTCATCCAATTTTTGGGCTCCTGAAGCCAACTCCAGTGTATATTTGGGCTCCTGCTGCTGCTGCTGCCAACCTCTGCCAACTCCAGGGTGTGATTCATCCAATTTTTGGGCTCCTGAAGCCAACTCCAGTGTATATTTGGGCTCCTGCTGCTGCTACTGTCAACTCCTGCCAACTCCAGGGTGTGATTCATCCAATTTTTGGGCTCCTGAAGCCAACTCCAGTGTATATTTGGGCTCCTGCTGCTGCTGCTGCCAACTTCTGCCAACTCCAGGGTGTGATTCATCCAATTTTTGGGCTCCTGAAGCCAACTCCAGTGTATATTTGGGCTCCTGCTGCTGCTACTGTCAACTCCTGCCAACTCCAGGGTGTGATTCATCCAATTTTTGGGCTCCTGAGGCCAACTCCAGTGTATATTTGGGCTCCTGCTGCTGCTGCTGCCAACTTCTGCCAACTCCAGGGTGTGATTCATCCAATTTTTGGGCTCCTGAAGCCAACTCCAGTGTATATTTGGGCTCCTGCTGCTGCTACTGTCAACTCCTGCCAACTCCAGGGTGTGATTCATCCAATTTTTGGGCTCCTGAAGCCAACTCCAGTGTATATTTGGGCTCCTGCTGCTGCTGCTGCTGCCAACTTCTGCCAACTCCAGGGTGTGATTCATCCAATTTTTGGGCTCCTGAGGCCAACTCCAGTGTATATTTGGGCTCCTGCTGCTGCTACTGTCAACTCCTGCCAACTCCAGGGTGTGATTCATCCAATTTTTGGGCTCCTGAGGCCAACTCCAGTGTATATTTGGGCTCCTGCTGCTGCTGCCAACTTCTGCCAACTCCAGGGTGTGATTCATCCAATTTTTGGGCTCCTGAAGCCAACTCCAGTGTATATTTGGGCTCCTGCTGCTGCTACTGTCAACTCCTGCCAACTCCAGGGTGTGATTCATCCAATTTTTGGGCTCCTGAAGCCAACTCCAGTGTATATTTGGGCTCCTGCTGCTGCTGCTGCTGCCAACTTCTGCCAACTCCAGGGTGTGATTCATCCAATTTTTGGGCTCCTGAGGCCAACTCCAGTGTATATTTGGGCTCCTGCTGCTGCTACTGTCAACTCCTGCCAACTCCAGGGTGTGATTCATCCAATTTTTGGGCTCCTGAGGCCAACTCCAGTGTATATTTGGGCTCCTGCTGCTGCTGCTGCCAACTTCTGCCAACTCCAGGGTGTGATTCATCCAATTTTTGGGCTCCTGAAGCCAACTCCAGTGTATATTTGGGCTCCTGCTGCTGCTACTGTCAACTTCTGCCAACTCCAGGGTGTGATTCATCCAATTTTTGGGCTCCTGAAGCCAACTCCAGTGTATATTTGGGCTCCTGCTGCTGCTGCCAACTTCTGCCAACTCCAGGGTGTGATTCATCCAATTTTTGGGCTCCTGAAGCCAACTCCAGTGTATATTTGGGCTCCTGCTGCTGCTACTGTCAACTCCTGCCAACTCCAGGGTGTGATTCATCCAATTTTTGGGCTCCTGAGGCCAACTCCAGTGTATATTTGGGCTCCTGCTGCTGCTGCTGCCAACTTCTGCCAACTCCAGGGTGTGATTCATCCAATTTTTGGGCTCCTGAAGCCAACTCCAGTGTATATTTGGGCTCCTGCTGCTGCTACTGTCAACTCCTGCCAACTCCAGGGTGTGATTCATCCAATTTTTGGGCTCCTGAAGCCAACTCCAGTGTATATTTGGGCTCCTGCTGCTGCTGCTGCCAACTTCTGCCAACTCCAGGGTGTGATTCATCCAATTTTTGGGCTCCTGAAGCCAACTCCAGTGTATATTTGGGCTCCTGCTGCTGCTACTGTCAACTCCTGCCAACTCCAGGGTGTGATTCATCCAATTTTTGGGCTCCTGAAGCCAACTCCAGTGTATATTTGGGCTCCTGCTGCTGCTGCTGCTGCCAACTTCTGCCAACTCCAGGGTGTGATTCATCCAATTTTTGGGCTCCTGAGGCCAACTCCAGTGTATATTTGGGCTCCTGCTGCTGCTGCTGCCAACTTCTGCCAACTCCAGGGTGTGATTCATCCAATTTTTGGGCTCCTGAAGCCAACTCCAGTGTATATTTGGGCTCCTGCTGCTGCTGCTGCCAACTTCTGCCAACTCCAGGGTGTGATTCATCCAATTTTTGGGCTCCTGAAGCCAACTCCAGTGTATATTTGGGCTCCTGCTGCTGCTACTGTCAACTCCTGCCAACTCCAGGGTGTGATTCATCCAATTTTTGGGCTCCTGAGGCCAACTCCAGTGTATATTTGGGCTCCTGCTGCTGCTGCTGCCAACTTCTGCCAACTCCAGGGTGTGATTCATCCAATTTTTGGGCTCCTGAAGCCAACTCCAGTGTATATTTGGGCTCCTGCTGCTGCTACTGTCAACTCCTGCCAACTCCAGGGTGTGATTCATCCAATTTTTGGGCTCCTGAAGCCAACTCCAGTGTATATTTGGGCTCCTGCTGCTGCTGCTGCCAACTTCTGCCAACTCCAGGGTGTGATTCATCCAATTTTTGGGCTCCTGAAGCCAACTCCAGTGTATATTTGGGCTCCTGCTGCTGCTACTGTCAACTCCTGCCAACTCCAGGGTGTGATTCATCCAATTTTTGGGCTCCTGAAGCCAACTCCAGTGTATATTTGGGCTCCTGCTGCTGCTGCTGCCAACTTCTGCCAACTCCAGGGTGTGATTCATCCAATTTTTGGGCTCCTGAAGCCAACTCCAGTGTATATTTGGGCTCCTGCTGCTGCTACTGTCAACTCCTGCCAACTCCAGGGTGTGATTCATCCAATTTTTGGGCTCCTGAAGCCAACTCCAGTGTATATTTGGGCTCCTGCCGCTGCTACTGTCAACTCCTGCCAACTCCAGGGTGTGATTCATCCAATTTTTGGGCTCCTGAAGCCAACTCCAGTGTATATTTGGGCTCCTGCTGCTGCTGCTGCCAACTTCTGCCAACTCCAGGGTGTGATTCATCCAATTTTTGGGCTCCTGAAGCCAACTCCAGTGTATATTTGGGCTCCTGCTGCTGCTACTGTCAACTCCTGCCAACTCCAGGGTGTGATTCATCCAATTTTTGGGCTCCTGAAGCCAACTCCAGTATATATTTGGGCTCCTGCTGCTGCTGCTGCCAACTTCTGCCAACTCCAGGGTGTGATTCATCCAATTTTTGGGCTCCTGAAGCCAACTCCAGTGTATATTTGGGCTCCTGCTGCTGCTGCTGCCAACTTCTGCCAACTCCAGGGTGTGATTCATCCAATTTTTGGGCTCCTGAAGCCAACTCCAGTGTATATTTGGGCTCCTGCTGCTGCTGCTGCCAACTTCTGCCAACTCCAGGGTGTGATTCATCCAATTTTTGGGCTCCTGAGGCCAACTCCAGTGTATATTTGGGCTCCTTCTGCCCCTCATAGTGATGCCACTTCAACTCTCTGCAATTGTGCCGCTCTGCGATTCTATTAGCGATGCCTCTGATCTGCATGTGATACTTCTTCAAAGTATTATTTAACTAACCCAGCACGCATCCTGTGCGTGTTACAGCAAGGCTGAATGGTTTACAACCCTATTGAGGCTCTAGGAGGCTCAGAAATAGCCGTTTTTAATAGCGATTCGTCGCGAATTTATTCGGGTCGAAACGATTTTTGTCGGAAAATTCGGCGAATCAGTCGAATCGAATTTTTCAAAAGTTCGCTCATCTCTAGCTGTAGCTTTCCCCAGTAATGCATAGGTGAGGTAATTAGAGCTGCAGCTTTTACCAGTAATGCATAGGTGAGTTAATAAGCCGTCAGTCAGAGCTCTAGAGCCATCAATGTGCAGGTCCAAAGAATCCTAATCAGAATCAATTTTTGTCCGCCAGGCCTGTTGGTAGCTCACAAGGAGAGGGTTGGGGAAAAAACCCTTAGAAATAAATGGTAGAATGTTCTGGAGATCACATTTTACCTCAAAAAATGATGTCAGTGTCTGACGACACCCCCCTCCTCACTCACACACTTACCTCATAGATTACTTACCTCATCTGGATTCTGCATGTTTTTCACATGGACAGTTGTATGTTTCCGGCTCCACAGCTGGATCGGGTAAAAAGCTTTGTTTATGCACCTGGCAACAAAACTGCCAATGTTGTTTATAAACAGGCTCCCTCATAAAGTCTCATAAAGGTATTATGTTAAAAGTTTTTTTTATTTATTTCTTATGTGCATTTACATTACACCTTACATGAACAGTGCATAACTGTCGGGGTATATAGGGCTTCTGCCGATTTCCCTGTTAACAAAAAAATTGAGGGCCTAGATTGGCCTCCTGGGCACCCATGGAACAAATCTAATTAACACAATGACGGGCAGCGCCAGGTACATTTTCTAGTATATATAAATACATATATATATATATATATATATATATATATATATATAGTCTTTATTAATTTATTTACTGTCCTATTTTTCACATGTTTTAAAATCTGATATATATATATGGCATGCAGCTGGCTATACGGTGGAGGGAATGTATATTTCACCCAGGATGCTGGCCTGAGATAAGAAAACTAGGAGGCTCTTTAGTTTCAGTGTTTTTAGAACACTGAAGCCTTTTTTAGGGTTTTGTCTGGGCCTGGATTTCTATGGAACGGCAGGTAGGTTGGTAGTAGGACCTGTCATTCCCCTCCTTCTGGGCCAGAGTTTACCTGCCCATCTTGGATGTATTTTACAATAAACTTTGATTTGATTTCACCATAATGGGCTGCTTCCATTGGCAACCTGATCCTGACAATTGGTGGAGGTATGCGAAGGGCATGGCATGGTTGCTAGGAGCAATGACATAACATAAACTCTGTGGTGAAAGCGGCAACAAAGTGCCTCACCAGTATCAAATGGAGAAACTGATTTACCAGTTGGTTTGGTTGCAGATGCAGCAGCAGCAAGCCATGGCACAGCAGCAGCAGCAAACCATGGTACAGACTCAGTTCCAGCAAGCTATGGCCCAGCAACAAGAAGCTATGGCTCAGCAGTATTTTCAGCAGCAGTAAGCCATGGCACCGCAGCAGCAGCAAACCATGGTACAGACTCAGTTCCATCAAGCTATGGCCCAGCAACAAGAAGCTATGGCTCAGCAGTATTTTCAGCAGCAGTAAGCCATGGCACCGCAGCAGACTCAGTACCAGCAAACAGTAGCTGCACAACAGGAGACCAACCACCTGCTAGCTGAGCAGATTGCAGCATTGTGGCCTGTTGGGACCCAAAAGACTGGGGAGGCCTAACAAACTCCCACTACAGTTAAGAGCCGTACACGGCAAGCACTTAAGTGTAATTTGCAAGTGGACACCAAAGCTTACCTGATAGCACTGGTGAAAATAGAGACTGCGATGGGAACAGTAACCCATCAAATGGGGTGGTCAAAAATCTTATGCTGAGGAAAGCGAGGAAGCTCCTAAAGACCCCGTTCCTGTCCAAGCGAACGAGAAACATGTTGATAAGTTACCTGATGTAAATGTGGACAATTTTCCATTACAGGTGTTGGCTCCATAAGGATCATGAATTTTAAGCTGGGGGATAGGGTCCTGGTGCTAGTCCCCACAGCAGAGAGCAAATTCTTGGCAAATTGGCAAGGCCCATATGAAATTGTTGAAAATGTGGGTGAAGTAAATTACAAGGTACACCAACTTGACAGAAGGAAATCCTTCAAACTTACCATATAAACTTGCTCAAGTTTTCTTACCTACTGGGGTGTACATACCTCATCAAACATCACATAGAGCCTGTGTGTAAAGTCAACTTTAAAGGGGACCAACAGTCAAAAATGACTTAAACCAGATCAATACAATAAACAATGCTCATTTGCACCCCTTCCCAGGGCAATTTAGATTACTGCACATAAAAATTCATTTACCTTTTTCTAACTTCTGCTGTAGCAAATTTTAGAAACAAAGTCTCATGCATTTGCAGGCCACCTGCAAACAGGAAGTGCTGCTGGGCTTCCTGTTACTTTGCATTGTCAGTTATGTCAGTTGAATCTAGGCAAGAGCATGGCTGCGATGCTGGGCGACGAAGCTCCAAAATGGCCACTACCTTTCTTTTCCAACTGTGCCAGGCTGTTTGTCCGGTTTAAGCCGTACGGAATACCAGAGGCCCAAAGAGGGGCTGTATCAGCAAGAGGTTAAATGGATGTTATAATTGGAGGTAATTGTGGCGTCCCAAAGTGAGTGTGTAAGCCCAGTTGTCCTGGTCCCCAAACCTAATGGTACTTGGAGGTTCTGTAATGACTTCAGAAAGTTAAATGAGGTGTCATAATTTGACGCTTACCCCATGCCAGAGTGAATGAACTGACTGAGAGGTTGGGAGGGGGTGAGGTTCATAACTAAGGATTACTGGCAGATCCCCTTGACAGTAGGGGCAAAGCAGAAAACTTCAGTCCCAGATGGCTTGTTTGGTAATGCCATTTGGACTGCGTGGTGCCCCGGCCACCTTTCAGAGGCTGATGGATCGTATCTTGCACCCACATCTGGACATTTTCAGTTCATATTGGAAAAGTCACCTCTGTAAGGTACAGGCAGTACTGCATGTCATCAGTGCCTTACAATTAATCCAGAGAAGGCCAAATACCTGGGGTACATCATTGTTAGAGGGCTGGTTAAACCCCAGATAAACAAAGTTGAGACAATACAAAACTGGCTTAGGCATCCAACTAAGAAACAAGTCAGAGCCTTCCTAGGCATTGCTGGGGACTATCGCAGGATTGTACCAAACATACAGATTTACCTAAAGGTGGGAAGTTTGTAATAGTAAAGTGGACCCCAGAAGCAGAGAAAGCCTTCCAAAATCTGAAGCCTGAGTTGTGCCAACAGCCTGTGCTGAACGCTCCTGATTTGAAAGTGGACCAAAACGCAGGGTTTTTGACTATTCCCCTGGGGCAACCTGGTTTGGGGTGACCCGCTTTGTGAAACCCCTCAGGTCGCTGAGCTCACTTACCTCTCCTCGAGCCCACTCTGTGGCTAGAGCAGCCTGCTGGAATCCTGGCCACACTAGCGAGCAGCACACTGCATCACCTGGCTCCCTTTGGCAGTGTGCGGCTCCGTACAGCCATTCAGTTATGGTGGATGGGACTGCGCACAGCTGAGAAGAAAGGGGAATGATGACGGTCAAGGATGTGCCACAAGGAAAAGGTAAGAATATCAGGTTTCACAGAGCAGGGCATCCCAGTTCGGAGAGAATAGTTCTGTCCTGGAGTCTCATAGACTCCAGGGTGGGTTTTGGTCCACTTTGCGAATGAATTCTTGGTACAAACGGATGCTTCAGATGCAGTATTGTCACAAGTTGTGAATGAAGAAGAGCATAAAGCTCAGTCTGGCTGAGAAAAACTACTCCATTGTGAAATGTGAGGCCTTAGTAGTAAAATGGGCACTCAAAAGGTAGAAAGGTATTACCTCTTAAGTAGAAGGTTCTAACTGCTGTCAGATCATGCGACCCTGGCATAGATGAAGCAGAATAACGAGAGCAATGCAAGAGTGACCAGACGTTTCCTGTCACTACAAAACTTCTTGCTTTGGAGCATAGGCCAGAAAAGATCAAAGTAAACGCAGACGCTCTCTTCAGTATACACTGCATGTTGGCTAGAGTTCCCCGGCCCTGAGAGGAGAAGAGGGGGGGGATATGTAGGCATGCAACTGGCTATATGGTGGAGGGAGTGTATATTTCACCCAGGATGTGGGCCTGGATGAGATAAGAAATCCAGGACGCTCTTTTGTTTTGGTGTTTTAGAGCACTGAAGCCTTTTGTTTGTTTTGTCTGGACCTGGATTTCTATGGAACGGGCAGGTAGTATTGGGACCTGCCATTCCCCACCCTCTGGGCCAAAGTTTACTGTACCTGCCCGTCTCAGACTGCACAGGTTCCTGGAGATAGCTCATCACAGGGCTACAAAGCCTGCTAGGAAAGTCAGTCTGGGGGGAAGCCGTGTGATGAGACACAGCCAGTCACAAGGTTGGTGGCTGTAAAGGAGAGCCGTCTTGCTGCATGCCCAAACTCTGGACCTTCTTGTTTTGGTGAAGAAACCGAGTTCTGGGGATGTTTTACCCTGGATGGGAAGGACTTTATGTTGTATTTATCCTGTACATTGCTTGCTTGATGAAATGCAGTGAACATTTGTTGGGTGTATTGCACAATAATCTGCAAACTGCTTCCAAAGTTGTAATCGCTGTTAGCAACCCTGATCCTGACTAACTATCTATCTATCTATCTTATGTGTTCTAAGTTAAACTACTGGCCTTGCTTCTGTTTCTGAATTTGGTTGAGCTAGGAAGGACATGTCATGGCGCAGCATTATGCAAGCTCCGCTGTGGTCAGACCCAGCTGTGGGACACAGTGGCTGTTGAAGCAAAAGACGGAAGCAAGCAGTGCGGTCAGATTGACACCACACCTGGACTGGTCTCTAGTCCTCATCTTAGATTCTGTTAACAGAAGGAGAAAGGTCCAGCTGTCTGCAAAGTTAAAGTAGAAATATACAGTATATTAATGTTTTTTTGTGAATGTACCGTATATACTCGAGTATAGGCCGATCCGTGTATAAGCCGAGGCACCTAATTTTACCCCAAAAAAGTGGAACAAGCTATTGACCCGAGTATAAGCCGAGGCATTAAACATTCTTGGGGGGAAAGCAGGGACAGGCAGGGTTAATGCTACTGTGGACAGGAAAGAACCAGCGTGCACGCACACACACACTCACACACACACAAACGGTACCTGCTGCTGCTGCCGCCACCAACCTCCTCCTCCAGCCGGTCGCTCTCTCCATTCAGCGCCGCCGCTCCCGCCGCCGTCATCCGCCTCCAGCCTTCAGCCGCTCCCTCCGCCGCAGTCAGCCGCTCCCGCCGCCGCCGTCAGCCGCTCCTGCCGCCGCCAGCCGCCGCCGTCGCCTCCGCCGCTCCCTCCGCCGCCGTCATCCGCTCCCTCCGCCGTCGCCGCCGCCGTCAGCCGCTTCCGCCGCCGCCAGCACTTCCTGGCTGTTGCGCGCTGGTCGTCGGTGGGCGTGCCCCATATGGCCGGCGTCCAATGTTTTCATTGGACGCCGGCCATATGGGGCACGCCCACCGACGACCTGCACGCAGCAGCCTGGAAGTGCAGGCGGCGGCGGGAGCGGCTGACGGCGCCGTATTGACTCGAGTATAAGCCGAGGTGGCTTTTTTCAGCCCAAAAAGTGGGCTGAAAAACTCGGCTTATACTCGAGTATATACGGTAAGCACAATTTAAAGTAGAACTAAAGTCAAATAAGGCCCACCTTGGGCACATCCCTATTTTGGATGCTCCTGAACTAGCTCTAGTGATGGCATTTTAGGTGGCTTCTTTGCAGCATTTTGACTATAAAAGCCTGATTCTTGCAGCCATTTCTGATCAGATAATGTTGAGTGTTTATATGAGTCTGGGCCTGGATCTCTGTTAAGAATTTAGGTGGGCTCTGATATGAGGTGCTTTTAATTTGTGATTTCTGTTGCTGGAAACTGTCATATTGTGCAGCATTTGTTTAGATATATCAATATTGTATAGTAAATACAGGTCTTTATAACACAGCTTTTACTCTTAGGCTTCGGGTGAGATGAGTCACAATTAGATGCAGCTTATTCCCACCTGCTATTTAGAAGGTTAATTGAACCAGGATCAGAGTTAATTGAATTAATTCTTAACAGAGTGTGTGACAGAAGTGATGTAAAATACAAAGCTCTGTATCAGTGTGACGAGGTGTAAATAATGATCAGGCTTCCCGCTGCACATGCTGCCAGCGGCAAACACGGTGTAGGAGGAAGTGTTGACATGATGTTTGGAAAGCAGATTGAGAGGTAGAGTGAGTGATCATATATCACTGTATTTGTGCTTATCTTGTACCAGGGAGACCAGGCAATAATATAAAGCGCATTAAGATACCACTTAACTGAAGAATTGATGTTCGCTAAAAGCCAAGTTTATGCAGGTCTGGCGTTATTCAGAGACACCCCATTACAGGTAGGTAGGGGGGCAACACTGATCCACAGGACAAATACCCTCTAGCTTCATTCATATATTTCAAAATGTGACTGGGTTAAATAACATAATGTAATTGCGGTACATGCATTTTTGGCCTCCAAAAAGTTAAATAATAATACATGCTAAAATCAGAGGATCAAAGTTAATTAAAAAAATCTAATTTAATGCCAAAAAAAGAAAAAAAATTCTCACGTTGCTGAATCAGCCTTTTATGTTTGGTGGCAGGGTTGGTGACTTACCTGTTCCCGGTCTACCGCAGACTGTGCTCTCCAGCCTCCTTCCCCCCCCCCCCCCCCTGCAGGGTGCTTCATCTTCTTCCACTGCCTGCTGTATGCACATCCCTACTCTCTGCATGTTCCTAATGTATTCTGGTGCTTGCCCATGGCCAAGAAACTGCATAGGAGTCCTCTTCCTCTTGCTCTGTCCCTCAAGACACTTTTGCCTGCAGGTGCCATTACAATTTAAGGACTAGCTCATTGTTTGTGTTTCAAGTTATGGTTCTTGTTCATGGAATGGATTGGGCGCTTTAGTATTTGCCTTACTATTATCAGACGTCTGCCTCATCTTTGACCCAGTTTTGGCCTATTCTGAGTTTTCTGTTTGGTTTGACCATTTGGATTCTGTGCCTATGTCATTGGTCCATATATCTGGTACCTTTTTCACATTTACATTTCAGTAAATATTTCCCGGTTAAAGACCCCTGACCATCCCTACAATTTTTCACTTTCACTTGGTCACACCATGCTTATGTGGGGCTCTGACGCCATTTGGATTCTGTATGTTGTGCAAAATATCCTAGGAGTAACTGATAAATGAATAATGCCTATAAGTAGTGATGACTGAACCCTTTAAAGTTCGGATTCGTCATGTTTGGCCGAACTTTGAACAAATGTTCGGTTTGGGACCCGAACTCAAACCGTGGTCCCCATTGAAATCATGGGGACCCTTACTAAAAAAAAACAAAAATCTGATGGCAGGTGTGGAGGGCACATAGTTAGCAGCTGGAAATTGTCTGTAACTTACCTGAGCCCCACAATCTTGTCCCTGCTTCCGTCACACTGGCTTGCAATTTGTCTACGAGCGGGACCACAGAAAGATGGCTGCTGCTCCCATTGAGGACACTTCTAGTGCCAGCATGGGAGCATCCACCATCTTTCTGTGGCCCCGCTCACAGACATTTTGTTACCACTGCAACGGAGGCAGGGAGAACCTCAGCTGCACACTCTGCAAAGGACAGTCCATCAACCATTCGGGTTTAATGTGCCAGCCCACTTGGCAAACCTGATTGGTCACTGCCAGTTAACTTATTGGCAGCTATACAATGGAGGTGGAAGTTGGTTGACTTGACTATATTGCAGCTTCACTCAGGGCCTGACCTGTACCTGAAAGAGCAGATGCCCGTGTCAGCTGCTGGAGAAGACGACTCCCGCGATGATCTTACCTGCTCCCTAGTCCTGCAGCATCCTCAGCTGTCCACTTGAGCGGCATAGGCCCAGACAGCATGCTGAGTTTGAGCCCTCCCACATCCCTGACTCCTCTCTACATGGTCTAGTCATAATAGGCTAACTTCAATAGGCCAATGAGCCCTAGTGTTACTTGTGGGCAAGGTGTCCCTGACTGTTTTGGGCTAATCAGCCTGTAGGTTGTAGCTGCGTCAATGAGCTCAAGTCTCCTATGGCCAATCCCGTCCACGTCTGCCTGGCCTTGAACCTGTCTCATCTTCTGTACCACAAACCCTCTGACCACCCGGCTTGAGCCTTGACCCTTCTCTTGCTACTCCCCTTGGTGCCATATATCCTGAGGGCTGTCCTTCTGTGTATGACTCTGGCTTGCCTGACATCGCCCAGTCTAGTCCCTGGATCATCAAAGTCCACATTCTTTATGCCATATTAGTCCTAAAGGCAATGGTGCCCGATGAGGTGTATAAAGCATCCGGGCAAATGTGGGCTTGTCTAAAGGCTGAAGAAGCAGCGGAGATTAGGGGCTGTGGACTCACCAGAAGGCGAATGTCCCATGGGACTTGACAACGACACTGAATAAATCCTATTTTTAAATGTTCTTAAATGTATTCCTCCAAGCCCTGTGTCAAAGGGAAAGCCAATGGGAAGATTCTATCTCTAGGAGGAGAGGTAGTAAGGATTCACTGCAATTCATCAGATTTTTTTTTAGAGTTTTTGTAGCAGGATATCGCCACAGTTTGTCTATTAATTGGGATGGCAACACAGGGAACAATTAACTGCTTTACTGAGAGATGAAAATTAGCCACCAACTAGGTGCATATAAACTTACCATCTGTCCCAGACTCCACATATGCTGAGCGAGAATGTCGGACATTGCCTGAATTCTGGGTCCTGGGAGCAAAGAGCTTTTGAATCAGAGAGGAGGAAGGAGATAGACTCAAAAGGGCCCCCTCACAACCACTTAGGTCTGATGGCTTCCCAGATGCATAGGCAATATGGTTGATAATGATACATGCCAAGGCTGTCCTTGCATTTGTCTTTTCATCTACAGATAGTCTTGTGGCTCCTAACTGCCAGAACTCTTCTCCACAGATTTTAGAGTGAGGCCTCAATGGTCAGTGTCTGGTTTGGATCAGCAGACTAAAGCTCCAGGTCTGTGGGTCTCCATGGAACAAGGCGAGAACTATCCCAATCAGCATGTTCTCAGAACCCGTAAAATGAGGCCTTTACTTAAAGTAGAGCAGGCACTTGTTTGGAAAGACCTTGCAGATGCTAGACTTTGGTCTCTGGAGGTGAAATACAGGTAGATGGATTGGAGCCTGGTCATACTACGGCAAGCAGGCTCCCAGCTCTTGGGCTTGGTTGGTTAATTTTCACTGTTCAGAAATATTTTGGGCTTGAGTAGGATTCATTACCATGTGTACTTTTATGCTGACAGTAATTCAACACTAAGGTCAATACAATAGTCGCCAAAGTACTGTGGTTCAGGATTCTAGGTGATAGATTGTAAACTTCTTAATATGGCTTGTAACCATGGCATGGCGTTAGGGTAGTGCTGTGCTGTTCTTGATTTTTAAATATGCCTGCTGGCATCTCCCATTATTAGGCAGTATGGCAGTATGGCAGTTACAGGAAGGGGTGTTTCCGTGTGTGACACGTATGTGACATGTATGCCATCGCTGCAGCATAAGTCGATGAGCAGTGGGAAGTAAGTGGGCCACTGTGGAATGGGAGATTCACTTAAAGCCAGCGTTTTAGCAAGTGAAATTACAAATATTAACATCTTCTTCTGTAGCACTGTACAAGGCATAATTACAGACAAGGAAAAACATACTGTACATAGACAATTAGGGGAGGAGAACATTTAGAAAAGAGAAAAAAAGAGTGAATGTATGAAATGGGAACAGGGCGGGAATGTGAAAAAGGGGGGAAAAGGGAGGAAATGGAAGTAATGTGGATAAGAGAGAAAAGGGAGGGGATTAAAATAGAACTTGAGGCAGAAAATGTAGAAAAGGGAAAAAGGAGGGAATGTAAAAGAGAAAATGGAAAGAATGTGTAAAAAGGGGAAGAAGAAGGGACTGTGGAAAAAAAGAGGAAGAGCATTTGTAAAAGATAGAAATCACGGGCAGGCTGATTCATTACTAACACCAGATAGCGACAGATGAGCGTCTGTAGCGTGGATTTCAGAGCGACCGCTAGTAGTCGCTGTGCTTGGCCATGGATCATTGTTTCAGAGCGCCTCAGTCGTTGGCGGGCATTGATGAATATGATGTGTGAGTCGTAGTACTATGCTGTATGGGAGCGAACGGTAGCGCCAGCTCAGTGTGACTGACTCACACCACATTCATCAAAAAAACAACCTCAAACAGCGCTGGCGCTCAAAATCATGTAGTTGTAGCCCATAGCGCCAGAGGCTGTGTGATTAAAGTCTGTTTTACTGTATCCACTAGTAACAAAGCTAAAACATATGGAATTACATTGTTATTACATTGTAACATGAACACTTTAATTCCAGACATGTAAGGACAATTCTGCATAAAAATATTATTAATCCAAAAAGTTTTCATAAATGTCATTTTCTTGCCCAGGATACATGTCAGAAAGTTTAGAGTTTTTTTTTTAAGAAAAAAAACAAAAAATTGGAATCAGGAAAGGAATTTAAGGATCGTCCATAGAAATGTATGGGAGAGCGCCAGGTAGCGCCAGGTAAGACGTGGCGCTCTGCAAGGCTGAACGCCGGCACTGTACGCTGAGCCTGGGATAATGATGAATCGTATGCGACATGGCGTTCCAGTCACTCTACAGATTCTGCCTTATAAATGTGTAATTGCGTGCCGTGTCCGGCGTTCACCTGCCGCTACCTGCCACTACCTGCCACTACCTGGCGCTTTACAGGCACTACCTGTCGCTATCCCTTCATGAATAAGGCCCTAAGGCGATTACAGGGTGAGACAGCGAAAAAGTCAAACAGAGAAAAACAGAAGGAATGGGACAGAGCTGAAAATATGTGTTTTCTTCAGAAGCTCTCTGGGGTTGACATGGGAAACATGATTCTGGACAGGGCTGCTTATAGACTGTGTAAAGGGTGATTCCTGGTGCTCGTTGCAGAGTTTGGGATGTCGCCCTGTGTACAGATTGCACACTCCAAAGGGCATCTTATTGACATCTTGTGGGTAAGCAGTACACTGCACAGGCTTCCTAAATGTGTTGCTTTACAATAGTCAATCAATCTCTAGCCATTGAATCCTATTAAGCATTTGTGATTTCTCTATTGTAATAATCAGTATTGATGTGTTAGCCTCATAGAAATTTCTGAATACCCCTTATGTACATTTACATGAAATAAAAAAGGTTAAAGGAGTTTATTTGCTAGGTTTATTTACATTGTAAAAAAAGTACGTCACTGTAACCATAGAGCAGGATCAGTGACGTGCAGAGATTCTCCATGATGTCTGAGATTGTTGATGTAGGGCCTTATTAGCATCTTTCTGATGGCTATAGCGCCAGTTTTGGAGCGCTGGCATGTTTTTCTTTTTCACACTGCTATTTTGACTACAACTGTGCTGGAAGTCAACTAATTTGCCTTGATTGTTGCATTAGCTATTGACCGGTCTGTGTCAGCACCTGTAGGACCCGACCACCTTTTATAACCACTTTGTACTGCCATCTTTTCGGAGCTTCACAGCATATTTATGATTTTTTTTTCCACCCTGAAAAGATTGTCGCAGTATTTTTCTGGCGCTGGTTGGTGTTTCATCATTACAATTACAAGAAATCACTGCTGGGGGACAAACTTTTCATTGTGTTTAGGCTGCGTTTTAGTTGTTGTCGGCCAAATTACACATTGTTAAAGTGGAACATGGGGGGTGGGCTTATTTCCTAAAGTCGAAGCCAGCCCAGAGCCACTAATAAATTAATAAACATACCTGCAGCCATTAGAAGACGTCCTCTGCCCCCCTCCCTTCGGGTCCCTCATGTATGTGCCGCAGTTTGCCGCCATCCTTCTTTTCTGCCAGGTGTCCGCGCTTGAGGCCGGGCAAGTCCCTGTCAGCAGGAGGGAGGGGAGAGGCCGGTGCTCGACTTTGGGCATTGAAACTACCTGAAATCCGACGAGTTTTCGGATGGAAATAGATTAAGAAAGTTGGGGCACCAGCCTCATGGGAAAGCTATTGCACAGAGTGGAGCTCTATGGCTGCGGTGGCCGCAGAACATGAGGAGCCTGAGGACTAGGGCTCCCGCGGAGGGGGGCATTTAGCTATCTGTTTTTGGAAACTTTTTCACAGTGAATTAGTACAGTCCCCGAAGGGTATGTTACAATGCCCCAGGTTGTTTTTTGACTGCTTTAAGAAAGGAAGCCATGAAAAACGATTTTATAAGAATAAATGACATTTGGTGACATCTAGGTCTTGTGTTTCTATTATTGACAAGTCACAATGAAGGCTCTGCACACAAAAATGTGTGTAATATTAATTATTAGCATAAAACACTTTGATCCAGTTCTGCCCATTGTGTTATATGGCATCTTGACCTACAGCACCGTTATAAACAGGCGCTGCTTCAACCACAGCGCCCAGTGCTGCAACTTAAGCCCTTATTTATCAAGGGCTAGCGCCAGGTAGTGTCTGACGAGCGCCAGGTACCGCCAGCTATCGGCGGCTACCGAATCAAGTACGCCCGGCGGCGGTCACAATGACGCATTTATCACGCTAAATGAGGCTAGCGCCGGCGAGAGCGTCAGCTAGCGCGGGATTCATCATGTAGCCGACTGCAACGAACAGCGCCGCTGCTAATCCCATCACAGCGACAGGTATGACCTGGCGCTCCCTGGCGTGGTCCAATGCATTTCAATGGAGCAATCTTTAAATAATCATAATTAATTGCTATTACTGTTTTTTTTTTTTTTTTTTTAATGTCAAAAATTCTGTGACCACTTCTGCAATGTTAGGTTTTTTTTTAAAGTAAAAAAAAAAAAAAAAAATGTGCAGAATTGATATTACAGGTCTGAAATTCATGTATTCAAATTACAAAATGTTTAGAAAAACTTGTATAATTTTTACATATAAAAAAAAAGGTTGTTTGGGGGTTAAAAACTACTTTACACACATCGCCGCCAGCGCTCTGGGGTTTAAACAAGGAATTCACAGCGCGAGAAATTTTTGAGCGTGATTTTTTAATGAATCTGCAGCAAGCCGTTCGCTCTGGCCATTCGCTGTCAGGCGCACCCATACAACGCGGAACCTGTGAAACATCGACCCCTAACCCCGTATTCAACATTACCGCACACCGACTGAGTCGCTGTCAACAAGCAAACCCCGGCCAAGCACAGCGAATACTAGCTGGCGCTGTGAAAATCACGCTACTGGCGCTCATCTGTCGCTACCTGGCGCTATTAATGAATCGGCCTCCCCGTTGGCGCTAGCGTTAAATAAGACGCAGGTTGGCAGCTGCATCGGCACTGCTTGTTTTTTGGTCTTTTAAATTACACAGTGAGTGCACTGAGGAAACTTATTGGAGCTAGTGCTATTAACAGGTACTGACGCTTCAGAATTCAGTCTCTCCATGTAATGACCCATTTCCATGAACAAATAATCATCTGTGAGCAGACAACTTACATTTGGACTCAGATAATTTGTCAGTTACTTCATTAGAGCGATTATATTTGAAAATGTTTGTGCTGTGCGAATTCAAGGTATTTGTATAGTCCTCCGGGCTGGATTAGGTGTGGTGGAGGCCCCTGGGCACAAAATCTGGTGGAGGCCCCAGATACAGTAATTTTATTTCCTTTAAAATAATAGTCCAGCCGCGTAACTGGTGGTTGTCTGGCCCCCGCCTACTTACTGGAACTTCAGATTGAGTCCCTTGTGCCACTCTAGTGCAGGTGCGTGTTGCTCGGGAACTCCTGCTTTGCCATTCTGGGTGGGGGGTAGTGTAGTCACCCAGCTGGTCCAGCAGAAAATAGTTCCCTGCATTGCTGTGCAGTGAGTGGCCACCGATTGACAGCTCTGCACCCACCCATCACATTAGCATTGATGAGGGCTGCTCTAGACTCTCCATCCTGCCCTGTGGTGGCTTTGGCTGCAGTTTTGCAAAAATAAAAAAGGCTTTCCCAGGCACGGGGGGGCCCCCACTGCCGCAGATAGCTTTGTTGGCAGCCCAGCGGCCTGTCAGACCAAAGACTAAAAAGCCTCCTGGACCAGACCATAACCCAAAGGTTGGTGGAGGCTCCCTTTGCAGGGCAAGTGGTGGAGGCCCCGGGGTTTGCGCCCATTGCACCCCTTTTATAATCCAGCCCTGATAGTCCAATTTGTGGTTGATTTCACATGTCAGCAGTAACGTGACCAACCAAAATGGCCGACAAACTAATTCTCGTTGATTCTTTGTTCGCAGCAGGCATTTCCACAGATCAATTTTCATTTGCTTGTGTATTCTTTAGCTATTTCTCGATTGCAAATCGTTCTGTGAAAATGAGCCATTAGACATGTCAAATAGCACAGAACAAGAGGCAAACTGTCTTTAACAGTGTTTTCTAAGAAAAATCAAGGTCTATAAGTAATGCTAAATTTGCCTTGGTCTAATGTTTTAAGTTAATATAACGTATTTCCCTGAAAACAATATGGGATCTTATACTAATATTTCTTCCAAAAGAGGAGGTTTAAAGTGGACCAACACTCAGGATCTTGACTATCCTGGGTTTTGGTCCACTTCCCCAGGGCACCCCGATCGGGGGTGCCCCACTATGTGAAACCCCCCAGATTGCTAGTTACAACTCACCTCACCCCACTCCTACGGCGCATGCACGACCGGTCGTCCAATCAGCACGCTCGGAGCCGAAGTGGCGCCAAAGTTCAGCGGCTCCGAGCACACTGACGGCCGCATTTCATGCTTCCCTCTAAGGACATTCACAAATGGCCGGCGCGGACACGCGCCCTGCTAGAGAGAAGCGCAAGATGCGACCACGGCCCGCACATGTGCCGTTGGACTGGGATTCAAGTAAGGTTTGCGGGCGTCCTGGGAGGTTTCACACAGCGAGGCATCACCATTTTTGGATGCCCCGTGGGGAGGGATCTTATAGATTCCCGGGTCGATCCAGCTTTGTGTTGGTCCACTTTAAAGTCTTATTTTTCCACAAACAATCTACATTTGTTCTTATTTTAATTTCAACATTTCTACAGTAATATGGCAGCCAAACTCCTCTCCCCCATGTCCCTGGTGGGTGCCACTCACACATACTGCAGAGTGTGGAGTATACTTAAAAGTCTTGGGCCCTTATTTAACAAGGGATAGCGCCAGGTAGCGAATGGTGAGCGAACGGTAATGACGCTCACCGCCACGAGAACGCCGGCTCCCCACCACAATCACACATTTATCAAGCCGATCCTGCTTAGCGACTGAGAGAGCGCCAGATAGCGAATCATTCATCATTATTCCAGCCTCACCCCACAGCGCCAGTGTCCGACCTTGAACAGCGACAGGTATGACCTCTCGCTACCTGGCGCTCTCCAATGCATTTCAATGGAGCAATCTTTAAATATTCATAATTAATTGCTATTAATTTTTTTTTTTTTTTTTAATGTCAAAAATTCTGTGACCACTTCTGCAATGTTAGATAATTTTTTTAAGGTAAAAAAAAAAAAAAAATTGTGCAGAATTGATATTACAGGTCTGATATTAATGTATTCATATTACAAAATGTTTTGAAAAACTTGTTTTTTTTTCCTAAAATATGGTTGTTTGGGGGTTAAAAAACTACTTTAACACAGTTTAGCGACTGGGATAATGCCATGTAGCGTCTGATTCATCATTTTCACAGCCTCAGCGAACAGCGCCGGCGTTTAGCTTTGCACAGCGCCAGGTATCACCTCTCGCTACCTGTCGCTCTCCCATACATTTCAATGGACGATCCTTTTCTTCTCTTTAAACGGGGTATTTGTTTTTTTTTTCAAAAAAATCACAAATAGTTCTGTGACCTCTTCTGGCATTGAAATAGCAGTTTTTTCAAATTTTTTTCATTTTTTATATATTTCTTCAGAAATGACATTACAGGTCTGGCATTAAAGTGTTCATGTTACAATGTTTCTACAATGTAATTCCATATGTTTTCGCTTTGTTACTAGTGGATAGATGCTGAAAAACAGACTTTAAACACACCGCCTCCTGCGCTCTGGGCTTCAAACAAGCATTTTTCAGCGCCAGAGATTTGTGAGGCTGTTCTTTTGCTGAATATGGTGTGAGTCGGTCGCTATGAGCAGTCGCTAACATGCGCTCCCATACAGCGCTGTACTGGTCAAATAGTGACTCCTCACAATGTATTCAACATTACTGAACAGCGACTGAGCGACTAGCGACCCACGGCTGAGCACAGTGACTACTAGCGGGCGCTCTGAAAATGCCTGCTACAGGCGCTCATCTGTCACTACCTGCCGCTAATGATGAATCAGCCTGCCCGTCTCTAAGAGAATCACAATAAAGTTTCACATTATACAGGTATATAAACCCTACCATCATTCACTTCCACTGTTCAACGTCAGTGTAGGTTTAGGAGAAGACAACACAACCTGAGGAGTTGCAAGGACTTATTTATTATTATTAATTATTATTAATTATTTTTTAAGTGTAAGAGTTCTCACTCTTTTTTTAGGGGAGAAAACTTACATTCACTTCAATTGTGTACTTTGGAGCTGATTCATAGGCAGGTGAACATTTACACCCAGTAGACAAGTAAATGGCAGTTTCCTCTCCTAAAAAAGGAGTGAGAATTCTCACCTGGCTCTGAATTGACCCACAGTTTTTGCGCAGGGCAAACTGGAGCTAGTTTTCAACAAGTCTTTCTGGTCACTCGGTCATGTGCTTTGCTACTAGTGCTTGCCTAATTGATGTTTGCGTTCTCTTATGGTAGTCTGATGTTTGCTCATTTTCGGGGTCACAGATCATGGGGATAATAGCCAGTGTTTCACTGGTATCATTTATATGTAAAAAAAATACAAAAGAACAGAATGGAGATTTTTTTTTATCTCAGGGATGCATTCTGTAAGCATAGCAAGAGTGGTGAGGGCTTGGCCAATACAGCCATTTTTTTAAGCCTAAAATGGTATGCCTCATAGGCAATTTCCTAACCATGCTAATTTTAATGACACTCTAGATCGGGATTGCAAAAAGAGTTAGGACTGTCCCTCGCCCTTTTCTACTATAGGTGTTAAATTGGCTGATTTAAAGTGGACCAACACCCAGGGGTGATCGGCCCGGAAATCTATAAGATTTCCGGGCCGATCACCTCCCACCCCGCGGGATCGGGATGTCCCGCGGGGTGAAACCCCCCAGAAACCCCAAAAAGACCTTACCTGATCCGCCGCCGCTTCCGCCGCGGAAGCGGCTTGTACGTTCCTGTCCCCCGCCTGGACGTTGGCGGGGATTGGCTGCGGTGTGTGAGAGGTGAGTTTTTGGGGGTTTCTGGGGGGTTTCACACAGCGGGGCACCCCCGATCGGGGTGCCCCACCGAAGTGGACCAAAACCCAGGATAGTCAAAATCCTGGGTGTTGGTCCACTTTAATTTCTACTTTTTAAAGAGGACCAAAACCCACTCTGGATTCTATGAGACTCCAGGGCAGGCATACTCTCTCCCCCAGGGCACCCTGATCGCTGTGAAACCCCCCAGATCATCCTAAAACTCATGCGCAATACGCATGCGCAAGCAGCGGTCGCATCCCCGCTATTCTTTTAGCAAGCTGTGTGCCGTGCCAGGCATTTGTGAATGTCCGGCACGGGCATGCTCCCTGTTAAAGGGTTGTGGGGGATGCGGCCACCAGCTTTCTTGCGTTAGACAAGCTCCTGGACAAAAGGGGCTCGAGCTAATCCGAGCATTCTGATTGGGAAGCAACCGCACATGCGCCATAGGACCGGGAGGAGGTGAGGTCATTCAGGCGACCTAGGGGTTTCAAACAGCAGGGCACCCTGATCAGTTAAATTAGGCTATAGGTTAAATTAAGGACAATAAAAATATTGGTGATGTGGTGTCTTATTTCTTTTTCACTTGGTCAGAAGCCAGCATGGCACCTGAGTCCCGAGCCCATACCAAAGGGACAGGGACAGGGGTCACCAATAGTGCGGCCTCTGAGCCCTAGGTTATAAACCCTTATGCTTGGTGCCTGGGCTGGTAGCCTTTGGGGGGGACCCCATTTTATTTTTGTGCAAACAGAACAAACAGCCAAGAGAAAAATAAAAAGAACTCCTCTGTCACCTTCCTTTCTTTAATGCTGCTTTAAGCGAGTGGAAACACATTTCCGGATCCACCACCTATCTATCGAGGCACTCTATCCTAACAGCCGGACGCTGCTGTTGGCTCGGCAGTGGACCGGTTCTCGAAGAAAACCAGGTTTTTCCACCGCCGAAGCCATGCCCTGCGGCACTTTTGAGAGAGCGTATTGGCTCTTCTAAAAGTGCCACCATGACAAGCAAGATGACTGGCCAAATCCCTAACATGCTATTCGGGTGTGCACATACTCCAGCACTCAGCCATTCAGAAAGGCTGTGAACACCGCATTGCAGGAGTTGGCAAGATCAAGTAAGATTACCAGTGCCTCAGGGGGGTTCACACAGCGGCCGGGCCGAGAATCTTTTAGATTCCATGGCCCGGACGCAAGGGTTATGACCCAATTTATGAGGCACTCATTAGAACAAGAAAAACTGCCAAATTGTATCTAATGGAAAAAATGGCAAAAATTGCCAAAACTATAAAAAAATAAACCCGCAGACATTTTCAATGAATGTCTTTTATAAGCGTCATTGAGTAAAACACCTAAAACTGAAAATATACGATTAAAAGATAAAAAGCCAGGCTATTCTTCGTTAGATAAAAATTGTATCTAACCAAAAATGCCAAAAGAATTAGCAAAAAGTATTAAAAAATAAACCCACAGGCTTGTTAGTAGGATGCCTTTAAAAGCCACATTTAGTAAAACACTTAAAACTGAACAAATACAATTAAAAAATAAAAAGTCAGGAGTGCGCATGCGCACGGAACTTGTATGGCGGCGCCGTAAGTGAGCTCCGTGCCCACCGAGCGATTTGAGGGGACTGGGAAGCGGCAGGCGCGTCACCTACCGTGCGAGTAGCTGGAGACAAGGGACCTGCGGCGGCGGGAGATCACTGGAGCGGCGGCGGGGGTGTCTGAGCCCGCTGAAGCCGCCGACAAAAACCGGAGGTCGCGGCCAGGCCTGTAACAAGGCGCCTCACAGCACAGAGCGGGAGGCGGGACCTACGGTCTGAAGCCTGAGCCTGGACGCGAGAGCAGCAAGCCCCGCAAAACAGCCCCACCACACTATCCTCTGTACAGCAGAGTGCGACCTGCGGAAACGGAGACGACAAGGCAGGTCAGTGTCAGCAGCCTATCCCAGCGCAGCGGTCGCCATCGCAGCACTTAGGAGACCCCCCAGCTAGAGGTAAGGGGAGTGAATGAGCCAGCAGCACGTGCTGATGAGATCACTGCCAGCACATTACAGCCTGGGGAAGGAGACGCTGATGTCTATGTAACTGCTGCAGCCTAAAGTGTGTTCCCTCCAATAAGGTGTGAAACCCAGGGACAGTAGCTGAAGAGTCCATACAAACTAGAGAGAAAAGCACCCTCACAGCCCCAGACTGCTGATCTCTGAGAGCCCTCATACCATAGGCTATACAGTGACAAACCATAATCTCCATTGGCATATAGATTGGTGGCCTGAGTCAGTTGCAATTATAGCCACACATGCAACCCTAAAGCCATATACCCATCCAAACCTGAGAGAAATTTCTGCCATGGCAAAAGTTAGGGTTATATTAAAGGACCTATCTGTAGCTGAGATGGAAGAGGTGGAAGGTAGTGAAGCCTCCTTTCTGGCCAGTGAATCAGAAGAGGTTCAGAGGGCAGTCAGAGATAATATGGCTATGGAATTACTCCCTAAAATAGATACCATGCTCCAAACAGCCTTAGCCTCAAATACACAGCTTATAATGGAGCATTTGACAAAAGAAATTGACAAGGTCTCCTGTGGCTTAGTTACACTCGATAAGAAAATAAGTGACATCTCCACAGCACAGGGAGCCCTGGAAGCAGAAATTACACAGCTGAAGAGAGATAACTTTATCTTGAGCACAAAAATGGAGGACATTGAGAACAGAGATCGCAGAGCGAATTTACGCTTTAGAGGCTTCCCTGAGCATATGGAAGATGCAAAAGCTGTTGTAATAGGGTTGTGCCAGGAATTAGCCCCGGATCTGTCACTGGAACGGCTAGAGTTGGATAGGGTTCATAGAGCCCTGGGCCCAAGACGAGCTCCCGAGGAACCGCCTCGTGATATTATTGCCAAATTTCACTACTACGCAAGCAAAGAAATAATTCAAAAGGCAGCCCGGGAAGCAACAAACCTCAGCTATCAAGGGTGTGCTTTTCAGGTTTTTTCTGATCTCTCTGCCGCTACCATGGCCAGAAGGAAAGAGCTTAGGCCATTACTAATTACCCTACGGGAACATGGCATTAAATATAAATGGGGCTTCCCATTCCGAGTGTTATTTACATATAAAGGCGAATCCTATACAGCAACATCTTCAGAAGAGCTACAGCAACATATCGCAGCTATGCAACTTCCGAAAATCATGGGGTCAAAATCGTCCAGATCCGTAGAAGATTCCCCTAGATCGCAACGCGCTGGAAAGAGGCAGAAACGCTGGACTTCTGCTACTGGGCGGGGGACTCGCCTAACATATGACAATGCCTGAATGCTTGAAAGCTTCACAGTTTTTTCTCGGGACCAACCCATAGGCTAGTAAGCACCCATGCCCCCATAAAACCAAGCTTGATGCAGGACAACTTAGTTATTCTTAAAGTTGTTAATCCTTATACTTGACACCCTGATACAATACTGAATGACTCTGCTACCAGATATCAACATCAATGTATTGTCATTTTCTTGATATACTTCTTCTCATCTACTCGCTTCCTCAAAGCATTAAGTTTTGATAATTTGTTGGTTATTCCTGTTACTAGGTTTAATGACGCAGCCTGCCCTAGTTATGCGGTTTTTGTTTTGCGCAGCCCCACACGCTCGGTGGCATTTCCATGCCGCACTCCAGTTGAATCAGGGGTAACATACCTCTTGATTTTTTGTTTTTCTCTCTGAGGTCCTTACCTCAAAGTCTGGTGATCGTTACTATTGCTATAGTTAAAACTTATTTTTTTGCTTTATATCTTGCTCTAGACCTAGCGCGCCTCCGGCCTACAACTAGGTAGGGTCCAAAGGCGCACACCTCGCCTGATCGGTCCGGAGCGGGGTGGCGGCCCGTTTGTGTCTCTCCTTAGTCGCCAATCGTAGCGCTGATTCTTAGGACGCCCCCCTAGCGCAGAACCGAGCAGGCGACCTCTTTTACTACTACTAATTGGTAATTTTTTTTTTTACTATTATTAGTGGCTGCTTCATTACGTGATCATCCGAACGAGGACCTTTGCTCTTTTACCTCTACCTAGATCCCCTTTTCCTACCCTATCCTCTTACCCCCCCCCCCATCCATAGGCGAACAACATGGCTACAGTTTTCTCATTGAATGTCCAAGGGTTTAACTCTCCCCACAAGAGAAGTATGGCCTTCCGTAAAATTAATTCCCTACATCCGGATGTCATATGCCTCCAGGAGACACACTTCTCGGGCTCCTCCAGGCCCAAATTCCTTAACGCTAAATACCCACAAATCTTTATGTCCTGTGCAGACACTAAACAGAAAGGAGTCCTTATTGGTTTTAAACGGGGAACCCAGTTTCATTGCTCCAAGGAAATCTCAGATCCAGGAGGAAGATCTCTTATTCTAATTGGTGAAATGCATGACATTGAGGTAACGTTTGCCACTTTCTATGCCCCCAACGCCAACCAGTTACCTTTTTTGTCAAGTTTTCTGAAAGAAGTTATGGCTGTAGCCAAAGGGACTACAATTATATGTGGAGACTCAAATTTAGTACTAAACCCCGTCCTAGATAGACAATCCGCGAAGGGCTCTTTGGTGGGAGCCCAACTGATTGCGACCTCAAAAGCCTTTAGAAATCTACTAGATTCTTGTTCAGTAGTCGATTGCTGGAGAGATGCTCATCCTGGGACCCAGAACTTTACGCACTACTCCCATCCACACTCAGTTTACACTAGAATTGACCACATTTTTCTACCCGTACCTACTCTGGCTCAATTGTCAGCTGTGGACATAGTCCCGATCTCCTGGTCTGACCACGACGGACAGCTACTCAAATTGCACTCCCTGCTAAGCAGACCGCCAGGCTCATCCTGGTCCCTTAACGTATCTCTTCTTTCAGACCCGGTTTTAACCCAATCCATCTCTGACGCACTGACTGATTACTTTAAGCTGAATGAGACGGGAGAGGTCTCTTCCACGATTTGCTGGGAAGCACATAAACCGACTATAAGGGGTAAATTAATCCAGTTAGCCTCCCGGAAAAAAAAAGAGAGGAACGCCCATATAGATAGGTTGGAAAAAGAATATCTAGAAGTGGCAGAGAAAGCCAAACGACAAATGACAGCAGACATCAGGGCTAAACTAAACAGAGTGACAGGCGAACTAAACCTAGCTCTAGCTGGTAAAGCAGAGAATGTTTTAAGGCACCTTAAACACAAATACTACTGCAAAGCCAATAAGCCGGACGCTTTACTGGCAAAAAAGTTGAAAACTCCAGACCAGACTTATCGACCTATTAAGTTGAAAAGCGACAGAGGGATAGCTTCAAGTAACCCGATTAAAATTGTAGACATTTTCAGAGACCAACTCTCTAAGTTATATTCTAACCCTTGTCCGCCGAGAGTGGAAGAGATCTCGGCATTTTTGGAGAGAATCTCTCTGCCCGATATTCCAGAGGAATTGAAAACCCTTATGGACTCGGACTTTGAGGTCGCAGAGGTTCAAAAAGTGATAGCAGGGCTACAACCCAATAAAAGGCCAGGCCCCGATGGATTCCCTGCCGCTTATTACAAATGTTTTACTTCTATATTAGCTCCAAAGCTGATGGTGGCCTTTAATGCGGTGCGCGGAGGTGAGTCCTTCTCACAGGAGTCACTCACAGCCTCGATAAGTATGATCCCGAAGCCAGATACGGACCATACGATCTGGACTAATTACAGACCAATCTCCCTAATCAACCTAGATGTTAAGATTTTTACCAAAGTACTTGCAGACAGACTATCTAGATACATGCCACTCCTGATTCATAATGACCAGACAGGCTTTATACCGGGGAGGCAAGCAGGGGACAATATCAGGAGAATGCTTCAGATCTTGAACGTGGCCAGGGAAAGAGATCTACCCATTATGATGCTCTCACTGGACATCAAAAAAGCTTTTGATTCGGTATCCTGGGAGTATCTCTTCCATCTACTAGAGAAGTGGGGTTTTGGCCCCTATTTTTTGAATATACTAAAAGCAGTCTATAAAACACTGATAGCCTTTGTAAAATACTGCGGTTATAGATCAGACCCTTTTCCGCTGGCCAGAGGAACGAGACAGGGCTGCCCATTGTCCCCTCTGCTATTCGCCCTGGCGATGGAGCCATTAGCTCAGACGATAAGAGACTCCCCAGATGTCCTAGGAGTGGAAATTGGGAGGGAGCAACATAAACTTAGCCTATTCGCAGACGATGTTCTGTTAAGTATCTCCAACCCCCTCATATCCATACCTAACCTACTGCACATTTTGGGTCAATTTGCGGCAATATCTGGCCTTCGGGTTAATACTTCAAAATCCAAGGCATTAAATGTTAACCTCCCGGACGGAGTCTGGCGTCAGATGCAGGCTAGTTATGACTTTAGCTGGGAAGTCAAGGCGATTAAATATCTAGGTATAGCCCTGACTAACACATACGACTCTCTTTACACAGCAAATTACATACCACTACGTAGAAAATTTAGTACTTTAATGACGCGGTGGCAGGAGTGCAATTTGTCATGGCTGGGCAGAATGGCGGCGGTCAAGATGTCCTTGCTACCCAAATTTTTGTACTTAGCCAGAACTCTTCCAGTAAAGCTCCCATCTAACTTTCTCAAGGATATTCAAGGACTTGTCCTAAGGTTTATTTGGGGCGGGAAAAGACAAAGGATAGCACGGAGAGTCATGCTGCGGTCAAAATCGGCTGGAGGCATGGGGGTACCAAGATTCGAAAAATACTATCAAGCTGCGCAAGCCGCACAGCTTCTTTCCCACCACGCCACCGTTGACATACCAGGCTGGGTCCGTATCGAGTCGGCTATGTCCCTGCCTACACCGATTAGTGACCTTTTATGGCTCACACCGAAGACTAGACACTTGGGGAACAATATGATTATGGCTCATTCTCTTCGGTTATGGGACGACATTAAATTTTCAGGCGGGTTGGCCTCTTCACATATGCCTCTAATGCCATTGTGGGGTAATTCATTATTTCCCCCAGGACTTACTGACCCACACAGGTTTAGTAGATGGCGTAACTCGGGGATCCTACACGTGTATAATTGCTGCCACGGATCTGATATAGCCTCCTTCACATACCTCAGAGATAAGTTCGGTCTCCTGCCAAAAGACTTCTTTGGATACCTCCAGGTACATCACTTTATACAGTCCATTGTGAAAAATGCCCCAAAACTCGATGATTACACTTGTTTTGAACATCGTTGCCTGCGCAACCCAAGAGACAAAGGTGCTATTGCTAGCTTATACCACTCACTTTGCAAGAACTTAGATGGCGCCACTCCAACATATAGGAAAAAGTGGGAACTCGACCTGGGAGAGGATAGAGACCCTGAAATCTGGGATAGGATGTGGAAGACATCATTTGGCAAACAAGCCTCAGCGCAGGCGATAGAAGTTAACCTGAAGGTAGCTTTGCGTTGGTATCTAGTCCCCACGCAACTGACACATGTGGTTGCGGGGGCACAGGATAAATGCTTTCGCGGCTGCAACGAGCCAGGCTCGAACGGCCACATTTGGTGGAGTTGTGGGGTAACTAGAAACTTCTGGGATAAGATTCAATCCTTACTATGTAAGATCTTTGATACAAATATTGTTTTAGACCCCTGGATTGCTTTGTTAAATGAACCCCTAACAGGAACCTCGGTCAGACAAAGACAACTGTTGTACCATGTCCTTACCTGTGCTAAGTTAGTCATCGCTAAGGCATGGAAGACCCCCTCACTAAGTTTCATAGAATTTAAAAACAGGGTTAATAATACACTAGCTATGGAAAAATTATCAGCTATCCATGAAGACAGACTGGAGGAGTTCCGAGAAGTGTGGGCTCCTTGGATCAGGGAGGTCTTCCCTGGTACATTTGATTGGGACCTACTAAGCATTTAGACACCGGTATATTTCTAAAAGAAAAGTTATAATAGACATTGGAACCCTACCCGTCCCTCCTTTCCTACTATCCTTCCCCCTCCCCTTCCTTACTTTCTACTGAGCTCTTCCTTTGGCTCTTTGGAACGATCTAGATTTATCTATGTTGTATTTACGCTGACACACTCAGGAGGCGCCCTGGCTAGTGAATAGCTTACGACTTAATGCAAGTCTTGTAGAGCGGGCCGGATCGCCCCCTGAATGCCAATTTAGTTGCGATAATTACTTTTAGCAAGAGGAACCGTTCTGATTTATCTGCTAATTTCTGTTATAGTTCCTTTTGTGATAATATCCAGGAATGTCTTATTTCCTCGTTGTATATTTACAAGTCTTGAAAGTGCCATTTTTTGTTACATTTATGTACTTCAATAAAAATCATTGAAAGAAGAAAAAAAAAAAAATAAAAAAAAAAAAAATAAAAAGTCAGGCTATTCTTCATTAGATAAAAACCGTATCTAACCAAAAATGTATTTAATTAATTTTTTTGTTTTCTGTGATTATTAGTAGTACTTTCCCTACCCCATTTAGTGTAGAACAATCTCCTTGGTGTTACCCCCTGATTTGCCCTCTGACACAAAATTTTAATTCTATTTATTTATGCATTTCTAAACATTTTTTGTTTTCTGTCATTATTTTAAGTACTTTCTCTGCCCCCTTTTGTGCAGGGCAACTGTTCTGGTGGGCCCCCAAGTTCGGGTACCCCTCGACTTCAGTGGGATTTGAGTTTGGGTTCGGGGTCCCGAACTTGTCGTCCCAACTTGCCACAAAAGTTAGCTCCGGGACCCTGAACCCAAACTTGTCACTAAAGCTACTTATCACTGAAGCTAAGATAAGTAGGGACCAGTCAGAATAAGGAGAAAGTTACTGAAAGACACAGAATGGGTGCAGGACCCAAGGCAGTATAACATTATTATAGTACGACAATCGTGTCTATCCCTAAGATATTGTTTATAAGAATAACTGTGCGCTGTTGTTTTCATGTTGTGGCTATGAGTGGCTTGCAGAGGTCAGGCTTTATATATCCTCCAGTATTTTACACTGCTTGTAAATTGACAAGCCTGGGCCATCCCCTGTATATACTTTTATATCTAGACTTGTTAGGATTTAGGTGTGCATTTGCGGTTGCTGTAATGCATCATAAGTTAAATAATAACCTTATGTGAGTGCATTGTGTTGGATGATCCAAATATACCCAGTCTTCTCTGTAGTGTTTAACAGTTTGGTATTTTAAAGACAATCAACCAAGTGCTTCTTTTAACAAATATCATCTCTTCTTAGTTGTTAAAGCAAAGTACCTACAGGATGTTCCATGTGTTTGTTCTTTCTGAGTCATCAGTTTGCGCTTGCTTAATTTTCCATTCCACAGAGGATACTTCATGGAGCCAGGGAAATCAGAAAGTCAAGGGTATGAAGTCCTAACCTAGCAGTGCATGCTGTCTTTATGCACTACATGTGCATATCTCCCCTAATGTTTTCTTAATCAAGCAGTGGCAGAACAGTTAATAGATTGAAGAAAGCCCTACTATGTACACAAAGGTTAAATGTTTCTGACAGCTAAAGGCAGTTTAATCACACATTATAGATGACTTAAGGGTAGGTATAAAGTAGCTTTAATTGGTCAGTCAGTTTTTTAACCATGTAATATCAATAAAGGGATTAAAGACTAAAAGATAGACAGTTGAAGAAAATGTCCACAAAAGTGGACATTTCCCAGACCTCAGCCATGCTTAACCAGGGGAGTAGCTAGGGAGGAGCAGGGGAGGGCATGTGCCCCGGGTGCAGCAGGTCAGCGGGGGCGCCAAAGGGGGGCCTAAGCACAAGTGGGGGGTGCCATTTTGAATATTTGCACCGGGTGCCGGAAAGCCTAGCTGCGCCTCTGGCTTAACTTTCAGCCATGCTGCCCATCAGTCTCCAGCAGCGCAGGTGTGCAAACCCATGAGCCTCACTTCTGGGTTTCTTCTGGCAGATGTGCATTGCCTGTATAGGGCTGGTGTACAGAGCTCCCACTGAGAATTACAGCAGCTCTGCACACCAGCTGTACACAGGCTGCACCCACCTGCCAGACTGAACCCAGAAGCACAGCTCAAAGGTCTGCATACTGGGGCTGTGGGAGCCCAATCAGTGGCACAGAAGTGGCTGTAAAGTAATTGGGGAGCTTTGTGTCCTATAGTGCTATCCTGGTCTAGCAAAAGTTTTTCTTTAACTGCCAACCTACTGGTGTTATCCAAATTGCTGCAAATAAAAAAGACTTACCTTTTTAGTTTTGCAGAAAACTTAAAGCGGGCCCAAACCCACATTTTCAACTAGCATCCCCTGAATTGCTCCTCTCTTGAACCCTTTGCCAATTTTCCCTGCTCCTGCTTTACTCTAAACCAAGATAATATTTGCTGTTTTAGCTGTAAAGCTCTGTGTCCTCCATTCATTGCCACTGTAGTGCTTAGCAATGATGTTAATGCCACACCTAAGCAATGATTGATATCCTGCCATCTTACACCAAGGGACAGCAAATAAATCAGTGTTCCAGGACAAATCGAAAAGCTAAAATATCCATTTCTAGTTCTATACCCTAATATGTAAGTATCGGCTAAATGTATTTTACAAGTTCAGTGGTCTGCTTTAATTTATACTATTGCAATGGTTGCCCCTGTGCGATGATACACCGGCAAAGCAGAAGGCGCTCGCCGCAATCCAGAACGTGAGATGAGCTCCCAAACGAACAGTTAGAAGTTTAGAGGGGGGCCTGGCGTGCATTATCCTGAAATGGACCAATAGGTCAGCATGTTCAGACCCGGAAGGCGCACGCTACTCAGAAGCTTAGCGACACTTCCACGTTTCATCGTCCAGGGGGCGCTATTACTATAGAATAAAGAACAAAGTTTTCTGCAAAACTAAAAAGGTGAGATTTTTTCAATTTGCAGCAATCTGGATAGCACGGGTGCCCCATCCAGATGCTTTACATTTGGTCCGAGAGTAAAGGTCTGGCTTAATATTTAAAAAAAAAAAAATTAAAAATTAAAATTTTACAAATTGTATTTATTTTTTTAAATAAATAAAGTTCTTTAAGAAAATCATGTTGCCTGTAAAAGCCACATTCCTACCGGTTATAACAGTACCACATATGTATTGGTAGACACCCTTTCCTGCCCAGGAGACACCACAAACTGAAACAGTGTTTTAGGAGATTTTCAGATAAAATACTATGCGGGGTGTATACCTGACATTCTCCCCAATGACACCTCCAGTGGTTCATTAGCCCCTCTGGGTCTGGAGATTTGGTGCTCAGGAGTGTACTATCCTGGACGAGGTGCATTGATTCTTAGGATGATCGGTTCTCTGGATCCAAGGGGGCTAGCGACCCACTGGAGGCCACTGGAAAGAGGAAGATTTCAGACTACTGTTGCTCGCCGGGGTTGGGTTCTAAAAATCAGTGGTGTTCGTTCTGCAGTTCAAGATCTCGGCTATATCCCCTGTAAGTTTGGGTGTCCTTTTCCCCATAGTCCAGGAGAAACTGGTCTTAGAATTAGACCCCCCTGGGTGAGGTGCATTGATTCCCAGGATGACCATTTTAGAGCTCAGGTTCTCTGGATTTAGGGGGCTAACGACGTACAGTGCAGAGAGGTGGTGAGGCCTGGAGCCGGCGGGGACAGCACACATCAGGATTCTCCAGCCCAGATCAGTAGTAATGTCAGTCACCTACCTATCTACCTACACACCTACCTGCTTACTGACCCACCCACCCACCCACCTACCAATATACCCCGGTGTTGCTGCTACATTGCAGGTGTCACATTGACACAGAAGAATGTGTACCATAACAGGCAGGGTTTTCCTGTAACAGGCCACATGCAGAAAAAGTGAGGGTATTTAAATTCGGTTCAGGGGTGGGCTGTTCAAAATGTTTTGCCTTGAACTCAGATGTTGGTCGTTTAGAGTACTGAGCAATTACATACCACCACATAACAGAAAGTGCTTGAAAGATCTTTGTGTTTTCCTTTAACATAATAATGTATTTTCTTTATTGCATGGCACGGCCCGGTTCGGTATTCATAACAGTTGGGTTATTCCGCCACAAGGTGGCGCAGTGGTACTGTAGAAAGCTGTGGCATGTCCTGGCTCCCTATAAAAATTAATTTTATTTATTTAATGGATTAACCATAGAGTTCCCCAGTGTTTCCTCTGCAGTGGAACTGCGAAGTTAGCAGATGGCACTCTCTCTTGCGCAGGTGAGCGGGGCAACCAAGCCTGTGGCTCTGCATGTCTATTTACATCCGTTTCTGGACCCTCACTGCCTCCCAGCCTCGGCTGACAGATCGGGGGAAGGTAGAAGAGTACTAGGGTCAAGTGCTCCTGGAGCGCAGCTCCAAGCCACTGACCCTGTAACACAAAGGGTAGCCGGCCATAGGCTTTATGGTGAGCCTAATAGGGATGCAGAGTTTCTGTCCTGGCTTCTGAGGGAGTAAGTAGTTTGGGGACTGTTTCCCCTTATTTTCCTTTTTGGGCCCCCCCGCGCCCTCTGGGGGCACCCCGTGGGAGGGCATCCCGGGTGGCTTCTGTCTTAAGCCTGTAGCCACTGCTGGCCTATTGCGCCTGTGTTAATCACCATATGGAGGCTTCTGGGGATAGCGTGCTTGGGGGCCCTACGGATCAAGCCCGGCTGTGTTCCATGTGTGGGGTATCCCCTGTGAGTAACAGTGTCACAGTGTGCGTGCCGTGTGCTGAAAGTGTCCTTATGCTTCAAGCTGGTTTTGCCTGCTTCGCTTCCCAGCTCTGCGCCTCACTCGGCTTCACCTACTTCCCCGCTCCTGCAATTGGGCCCCAGTGAAGGGAATGTTGGCAGGGAGTCACATTCTGATTTGGCTCTGCGGGTGGCTAATATTGAAAAGCAGCTTGCCAGGAAGGCCTCTGGCAAGAAGAGACACCTGGACCCCAGGCCCGCTACCCTTACTGAGATGTATGTGGGGATTGATGATCTTGGTGGCTGTCACCCCCTTTAGATGGGGGAGCTCTCCCAGGATTCTGACTCCTCTGGGAACCAGCAGGAGGGTTGCGATAGTGACCCTGGGTCTGCGTCCGAAGAGGAATCATTGTACCCTTAGGACACTGATAATCTGCTGTCACATATTTTTGAAATTTTGCACATTGCTGCCCCTGAGGTAGCTAAGAGAAAGCAGGGGGAGCTTTTTTGCCCTAGTAAACAGCATCTAGAGTTCCCTGAGCAGGAACATTTTACCACCTTGGTGCTTAAAGAATGGGAACATCCTAACAAGATGCCTGCTGTGCCCAAGGGTTTGCTGATCTTGTTAAGAGGTGGTCACTCCCGTGCTAGGCTTGTCCAATACTTCGGTCATGCCTTCCCCTGACACTACCACTCTGAGGGATGGAGAGGACCGGCGCATGGATCAATTGGCCTGCCATGATTTTACCTGTGTGGGGGCTGGCTTGCGCCCCGTATGTGCTGCCGCCATTACTGCTATTGCCCTTAAGAAGCTGCTCAAGCGTCTCATTGATGGCGCAACAGCTGGTAGTGTGGGGGAGGAATATAGGACTCTCTTACTTTGCTCTGATTTTGTGGCCTTTATCCTTACTGCTACGGATGATGCTGTGCGGCTGTGTGGTAGGGCCTCTGCTCACTTGGTGGCTATGCGCCGCTCTGTCTGGTTGCGCCAGTGGCCAGCTAACGCTGCAGCTAACAAAGCTCTCACTGGCCTCCCCTTCGTGGGGCTGCAGCTATTTGGGGAACGTCTTGATGTTCTGGCCAAGGATGGGAGGCTGCCTCAGCGTAGGAGGCAGTCTCAGCCCTTATGGGGCTCCTCTGCCCCCCTTACTTCCTTTCGCATTCCCAGAGGGGGCCGTGGCTCCCTCCTCTCCAGTGGTCGCAGAGATTCTTTGGGCCGTGGCAGAACCCGTGGTCGTCCCGGTCTCTCCTGGAATCCTAAGCCCAAACCCTCTCCAAAGCCCCCTCCGGCATGAAGAGGCGCCCTCACCCATCCGAGTGGGAGGACGGCTTCGGCTCTTTGCTCACATCTGGAGGCTTCATGTCTCAGACCGGTGGATTCAGGAGGTAGTGTCCTCCGGTTACAAGATAGAGTTTGCAGCCTGGCCCCCCCAAGATTCATCAGATCCCGGATGTCCTGAAACCCCCTGTCCGCTCAAGGGTTGCTTCTGGCGGTTCATTGCCTGTTAGAGTCCGGAGTCATTTGTTTGGTGCCTCATCAAGAAAGAGGTCAGGGGTACTATTCCAATCTTTTCACGGTCCCCAAAAAGGACGGCTCTCTGAGGCCCATTCTGGATCTGAAGGGCCTCAACAAATTTGTCAGATTTAAGCATTTTTGCATGGAGACGCTGCGCTCTGCTGTCAGTACCCTTCGCCAAGGCGACTTCATGACCACTGTGGACATCAAGGATGCTTATATTCATGTGCCTATCTTCCCAGGTCATCAGAGATTTCTAAGGTTCGAGCTGCAGGATCAGCAATACCAGTTTGTGGCTCTACCCTTCGGTATCACTTCAGCACCTCGGGTGTTCACCAAGGTGCTGGCGTGAGTGATGGCTCTGCTAAGGAACCAGGGCATCCGCATCATTCCTTACCTGGACGACATCCTGATTGTGGCTGAGTCTTTTCCTCAGGCCGAGCGGGACACTCAAATGGTGACATCCACTCTAGAGTCTTTCGGCTGGGTGATCAACTATCCCAAGTCTGTCTCCGTCCTTGGTGAGGTCCTATCTGTGCATGACTCTGGATACCTATCAGGAATTTGTTCTGTCTCCCCTGGCCAGACAGTCTCTCACGTGGTGGCTGGACTCAAGGAACCTTCTGGGGGGCAGGTCCTTCCTGCCCCCGTGCTGGGAAATGGTCACCACGGATGCCAGTCTGACCAGCTGGGGAGACTTCTGGAAGTCCCTGAGGTTCCAGGGTCGGTGGGGCCCACAAGAGGCCCATGCTTCCATCAATGTCCTGGAACTGAGGGCGATCAGGTTGGTTCTTTCTCGCCTATCCACTCACCTTCTTGGTCGGGCTGTTCAGATCCGCTCAGACAACCAGGTGGCGGTGGCCTACCTCAATCGTCAGGGAGGGACTGAGCAAGCGAGCCTTCAAGGAAGTGTCCCTGATTCCGTCTTGGGCGGAACAGCATGTTCCCTGCATATCAGCGGTTTGCATCCCAGGGGTGGAGAACCAGGTGGCGGACTCCTTGAGCAGGGGGCCTTCTCATCTGGAAGAGTGGTCTCTCAACAACCAGGTGTTTCTCTCCCTCTGTCACTGCTGGGGTCAGCCGGACGTGGACCTGTTTGCGTCCTGTCACAATCACAAACTTCCCAGATTTGTCTCTCTGTCTCAGGATTCTCTGGCCTTTGCCACGGATGCCTTGGCAATACCGTGGACGAAGTTTCAGCTTCTCTATGTGTTCCCTCCGTTTCCTCTCCTGGGCAGGGTCATGCGCAAGATAGCCCAGGAGCAGGTACCAGCCATACTAGTGGCCCCTTGTTGGCCAAGAAGAGTTTGGTTCGCAGATGTCGTGCGGTTGGCAGTAGACCGGCAAGTCTTGCTCAAGGATCCAGATCTTCTCACCCAGGGGCAGCTAAGCCATCCCAATTTACAAACTCTGGCTTTAACGGCTTGGCTGCTGAAACCTCCTAAATGATGGAAAAGGGGTTGCCTGCTTCTGTTGTTGATACCATGATTCGGGCTAGGAAGAAGTCCTCGTCCTTTATTTATTACAGGGTCTGGCATGCTTACATTGACTGGTGTGAGTCCAAGTCTCTTCCCTGTCGGGTGTTTTCTGTTCCCAGGATTCTGGAATTCTTGCAACATGGTTTGGATCAGGGCCTTCAACTTAATACCCTAAAGGGCAATGTTTCAGCTCTGGCAATTTTTTTCCAAAGATCTTTTGCCAATAACCGGTTGGTTAAAACCTTTTTCCAGGGTGTTTCTCATGTACGTCCACCCCGTAAGCCTTTGCTACCAGTCTGGAATTTGAATCTGGTGTTGTCTGCTCTGCAAGGCCTCCCTTAGAGCCTATCCGTGAGGCTGCCTTGTCTATTTTGACTCTTAAGGTAGCCTTTCTGGTGGCTATCACTTCTGTAAGGCGAGTTTCTGAGCTAGCGCGGCACTTTCCATCAAACCTCCTTATTTTGAGAGACATCAGGATAAGGTGGTGTTTCAGTTTAAGCCGGATTTCTTGGCAAAGGTTGTGTCTGTCTTTCATCTCAATCAGGACATTAGCCTCGATTCAGAGAGACAAAAAAAACTTCCGTTTTAGTTCCAATCTGTTTTTTTTTGTGAAACGTTTCCGTTCTCGTATGAGCGTACGAGCGATTCTATGCATGCATTGAAAACCTTCTGTAAAGTTTCCGTCCGTTCGTATGGCAGATTACGAATACGAGGATGTCATTTTCCATCCAGACTTTTCCGTTTCATTTTCACATGTTACAACGTAGGCTTTCGTTTTTGCCCTTTTCCCATCGTATCCTCCAACGAATCCTTTACGTTTCCCGTTCGATTCTGTTTCCCTTTTTCAATAAATATTCGTCCAGACGGAAATCCTTACGATCTTGCGCCTGAGCACTACAAACTTAACTCATTAAAGTGCTCACCTACATATTTGCCACCCTCACTTTAACTACAATATTTAGCTAAATCACTTAGCACTATCCTCCATCTTCCCTTTTGGACCCTTACAGCTCACCCAAACCTCTTAGCACTATCCTCCATCTTCCCTTTGGACCCTTAAAGCTCACCCAAACCACTTTTTGGTTAGGTTCTTCCATTTTAGCCCCCTAAAACTTACCCAAATCACTTCTCGGTCATGTGAATATTCATCTTTAAATATTTCTGGGCCCATTAGTTTTGTGTTAATGTATTTTGAAAATGAAATGACAATGTAAATTTTTTTATTTTTTTATACCATCATAAAATATAAAATTTTTCACATTTTTACAGCTATAAAAAACAAAATACATAGCAATGGCAGGCCACCGAACATTATTCTTCATCTGTGGTCCCCAACGAGTTGCGCAGCTCCTGCCTCTCGCCCACCAACTGAAGAACCCTGACACAGTTGTGCCACTCTGACACGTGTGGTCCCTGTTAAAAAACGTAAATTAAAATTTTGGTATAACCTTGTTGGGGTCATACTGCAGTGCCCCCCCCCCCCCCCCTTCCTGTATGGTCCAAACACCTAAATCTGGACTTCAAAAGCCAGAGGGCCCTCGCTACAATGGCCCGGGTTTTGCATAGTGCCCGATTAGAGAACCCCTGGCCCGCATTCTGCAGGCAAAGAACGGGCATCAGGAGCAAGGGCGAGTGTCACATCTTGCAGTTCCTACAACCAAATATAAAATAATTACACAAAGCAAAGGTAACCAACTAAAACAATAACTCCGACAACAAATTAAGATTCAAGTTCAACAATCCAAATATAATTCACAAAGGACAAAAAATATAGCAATTATATGGATGTGTGGAAAAAGAAATGTTTACATGCTAAGGACTAATTAAGGTCAGCATTAAAATGCATCTATAAGGCATACATGAAATGTATTAATTCAGGTATGCATTGCTATACAATTTAGGGTCTCGGCCATGCTGATACATGCAATGCCTTGGAGCTAAAGGAGCGCAGACTCCTCCACATAGCCGCAAAACATGTTCAACAATAGCAATCCGAGCCCTCAAAGGTCTCGTAAGTGGATCGGAAATGAAATGGATTTATAGGGTGGTGATCCGTCGGAAATCAGCTCTCTGAATCAGACAGAAACTCATCCCAGCAACGGAAGTTTTCTGAACGAACGGAAAATTTCCGATTTTGTTTGGAAAATGATCTGAACTAACGGAAATGTCCCGATTGGCTTCCGTTCATCGGAAGCGCATTCCCGAACGTTCGTGCGAGTAGAAAATGGACGAAAAAAAGCAAAAAAATGACAAACACCCACCAAAACTTTCACAGACAGCTACTGAAGTCCGGAAGAATGTGTCTCTGAATCGAGGCTATTGTCTTGCCTTCATTGTGTACTAATCCTGCTAATTCCAATGAGCGGACTCTGCATTCTCTGGATGTGGTCAGGGCCCTGAAGTTTTATTTGGTCGCTACTGAGACTTTCAGGAAGTCTGATGCTCTTTTTGTTCTCACTTCTGGACCTAGAAAGGGTTTGCCTCCGGCTAAATCCACTATCAGCAAGTGGATCCGTCAGGCGGTGGTTCAAGCCTATTCTGCTAAGAGAAAGGAACCTCCCTTTAGGATTACTGCTCATTCCACTCGTGCTGTTGGTGCCTCTTGGGCTTTTCAGCACCAAGCTTCTGTGCAAGGTGCTTCAGGCGGTAGTGACTTGAACTACTGGCCGTTACTCTTTGGGGAACCCACCCTACTTTGGACACTGCTTTTGGATGTCCCAACTGTTATGAATACCGAAGCGGGCCATGCCATGCAATTAAGAAAAAAGCAATTCTGTGAGTACTCACCTGTAGAATTGTTTTTGTTCATGCGTGGCATCGGCCCGCTTCGCCCCACCCTTGTTATCGTTATTCTTGGTTGCCTCTTTATGGTGATTGTTCCAAGTTAATTGGGGTTTTTTTTTTTTTACCTTTTTCTCATTTTTTACTTTATTCTCTCCCGGCTTCTTGTCTCACTGCTTGTCTACGCTAGGGAACTCTATGGTTAATGCCGTTTTTATAGGGAGCCGGAACATGTCACAGCTTTTTGCAGTACCACTGCGCCACCTTGTGGCGGAATAACCCAACTGTTATGAATACCGAAGCGGGCTGTGCCATGCAAGAACAAAAACAATTCTACACTTGAGTACTCACAGAATTGCTTTTTTACTGAACAAAAATTCTCTCTTTAACTCTTGTAAAACATATATATGTAATGCTATAAGTTCCCTTTAACAGAGATAATAGTTGCATTAAAATGATCTGTGCCCTGCAGATCCAAAATCAGGCGAAGAGCCAGAGTTCTAGACTACCCAAGATTATTTGTGGGAAAAAAATGCAAAGCTAGAAGTTTCTGCAGGTTGAGGAACAGTGATTTAGAGCGAGGAATTACCATTTGTCTTAATTTGTCTTGAATTAACATTTACTATATGAGTCCTGACAGGGCCCCCTATAGTTTTCACACAAGGGCCCCATCACATTTAGTTACGCCAATGGAAACCTATAGCTAAAGTTAAAATTCAGCGTTAGAACGTGATTTTGCCCTGGCAATGTAAGTGTTAAATTCGTGATAATGAACAAGAGGTCAGTTACAGAAAAGAGTAGTAATTAAAATATTGTATTACAAAGTGAGAATTTCAGTCTGTTTCTGGAATCAATAAGTATGGTGTCAGACAGCTGATGCCGGCCTGGGATTAAACCCCCTATCTTACCAGGGCTAATGTGCCCCTTAACTAAATTAATCAATGGGGGACATCTGGGATAGAGTTTACATATCCTCCTGGTCTGAAGAGAGAATTGTTACTATAGACAAACTTTTAGGATTTTTGTTACTGAAAATTAAATGAAGGATGAAAAATCTTTGGCCCACACTCTGCTATATAATTTCTGCTTGAAATGCATGTCTAGTGTGCATGTTTACTATGTAGCCAGGGCATGTGTTTACTGGTGAATTGATTAACAAGTGTTTCTAGTTCAGTGTATACTGTTTTTTTTGGAAGGGGGATTGGTTCTTATGTATGAAACTGATATTTCTGCCATCATTTCATTATCCTGTAGCTTTAAAAAGCAGTTGAGAAATGTTACTTTGTCTAATTGACCTTTCATATTGACTTGTAGCCCTAATTATTGATAATTAGGCTAAGGTTTGATAATATCCCAGACTTAGCCTTAGAAATATCGAGGAGGCTGATTCATCATTAGCGGCAGGTAGCGACAGATGAGCGTCTGTAGCAGGCATTTTCTGAGCGCCCGCTAGTAGTTGCTGTGCTCGGCCGTGGGTCGCTAGTTTATAGCAACTCAGTCGCTGTACAGTAATGTTGAATACATTGTGAGGAGTCGCTATTTGACCAGTACAGCGCTGTATGGGAGCGTATGTTAGCGACTGGTGAGCGACCGACTCACACCATATTCAGCAAAAAAACACCCTCACAAAACTCTGGCGCTGAAAAATGCTTGTTTGAAGCCCAGAGCGCAGGAGGCTGTGTGTTTAAAGTCTGTTTTTCAGCATCTATCCACTAGTAACAAAGCGAAAACCTATGGAATTACATTGTAACAAAATTGTAACATGAACACTTTAATGCCAGATCTGTTATGTCATTTCTGAAGAAATATATAAAAATTAAAAAAATTGTGAAAAACAGTTTTTTCAATGCCAGAAGAGGTCACAGAATTATTTGAGATTTTTTGAAAAAAAAAAAAAAAAAAAAACGTGTTTAAAGAGAAGTAAAGGATCGTCCATTGAAATGTATGGGAGAGTGACAGGTAGCGAGAGGTCATACCTGGCGCTGTGCAAGGCTAAACGCCGGCACTGTTCGCTGAGGCTGTGAAAATGATGAATCGGACGCTACATGGCGTTATCACAGTCGCTAAACAGATTCTGCATGATAAATGTGTAATTGCGTGCCGTGTCCGGCGTTCTCCAGTCGCTACCTATCGCTACCTCTCATTAACCAGCCACTACCTGACGCTATCCCTTCTTAAATAAGGGCCTTTGCGCCACACAGCTTCATCGGCACTCCATGTGGGTTTTAAGAAAAAAAATGCCAGCACCAATGTTGTTGCTGCGTAATGCTGAGAATGATGTAGCGCCGGGCACTCTGGTTAAGGCAGCACCAGATGAAACCTGGTGCTGTAGGTGAAGATCCCATAGAGCACAATGAGCAGAACTGGATTGTAGTGTTAAATGCTTATAATAAATATTAAACACATTTATTGTACAGAACTTCCATTAGGACTTGTCAGTTATTAAAACACAGGACCTAGATGGGCCACAATGTATTGTATTCCAAGTATGTCACACACCCCGCTTCCAAAATTCATGACAAGTGGGTTATGGCCAGTAGAGGGCGAACTTTGCAGAGATGACAGGAAAAAAAGGTGCCCCTCCCAGTCCATAAATACCTGGGACCTCCCACACATTCCCCAGTAATCATCCCTGCAGACGGCGAGCAAGTCAGAAGATGGCTGTCTCCTCCTTGCAGGTAAGCCGGGTTTACACACGGTCGTGACTGTGGCTACCAGGTCTGTGGTTAGGGACCTGTTGAGTGGTTCCCAGCTTAATCCGGCCAGTGATGAATTCACAGCTCTTAAGCGGTGTAAATTATTTGTGACCTTTGTTTTATCTGCTATGAATGACGCGATTATTATGTGTAGTAGAACCTCGGCATTGCTGGTGGCTATTCGCCGATCGGTCTGGCTACACCAGTGGGGGGCTGACATTGCAGCTAAGAAATCACTCACAGCGCTACCCTTCCTGGGTATGAGGCTGTTCGGAGATAAATTGGATTCAGTGGCGAAAGGTCGAAAATTACCTCAGCGTAAGAAGCAGTGTCGCCCCTTTTGGGGGGCAGGCTCCTTTAATCCTTCCTTTCGCGGTGCCAGAGAAGGCAGAGGCTTTGCCTACTCAAATTTCAGAGGTGATTCCTGGAACAGAGGCAGAGGACGCGCACGTCCAGGCCTTAACTGGGGTTCCAAGCCCAAGCCTGCTGCCAAGACAGCTCAGCAATGAGGGGACGCCCTCACTCACTGGAGTTCGAGTGCCGGCCTCCTCCCAGATTCCTAAGGTCTCGGGTCCCCTCGGATCCCTGGGCTGCGCAGGGGCTCCTGTTGGCTGTAAAGAATCTTCTGGTCATGGATGTCATATGCCCGGTGCCTTTCTCAGAGATAGGCAGGGGCTATTATGCAAACAAGTTATATGTAACCAGCTCATCCCTGTGATATCGCACTCCGGCACGGATTCAAAAAGAGGCTCCTGAAAACTCTTCAATTGAGATATAGACAATGGTAGATCCAGCCAAAGTTAAAATATAACCTTTACTCTTGAATATTTAAAAGTCCAATGAACTCCATACACATACTGTGAGCTACCCCTCAGCACTCTCCATCCCACGTGACGCGTTTCAGGCTCAAACCGAGCCCTTAATCATCGATATTATTCCAACCTCTTCACGGTTCCCAAAAAGGATGGATCCATGAGACCCATTCTGGATTTGAAGCTTCTCAGCAGGTTCATCAGAACCAAGAAGTTCCACATGGAGACTCTGCGCTCAGCCATCAATTCCCTTCGTCAGGGGGATTTCATGACATCCATAGACATCAAGGATGCTTACCTCCATGTACCAATCTTCCCAGCACACCAGAGATTTCTCAGGTTTGTTGTGGGAGATCAGCACTTTCAGTTTGTGGTCCTCCCTTTCGGGTTGACTTCGGCACCAAGGGTGTTCACCAAGGTGCTGGCGGGCATAATGGCCCTTCTCAGAGCCCAGGGCATTCACATTGTGCCGTATTTGGACGACCTCCTCATTAAGGCATCCTCTCTTAGTCAGGCGGAGCTGGACACAGGTATGGTGGTGGTGGTGCTGGAGAGGTTCGGCTGGGTGATCAACCATCCCAAGTCTTCTCTCTCCACCTCAAGAGAGATCTAGTTTCTGGGCATGAATCTGGATACCATTCGGACCAGGGTTTTCCTTCCACAGTCCAAGGTGCAGATGGTTCAGGATCTGATACGTCTTCTCCTGTCCAAACCTCGTCCTTCTACCCGGCTAGGGAAAAGACTGGTGGGATTGATGGTGGCTTCCTTCGAGGCAGTTCCCTTTGCTCAGTTCCACATGAGGTCACTCCAGCTCCATCTATTGTTGGCCTGGGACAGATGTCCGCAGTCATTGGATCAGTCATTCATGATGTCTCCCCGGGTTCGGCAGTCCCTTCAGTGGTGGCTGGAACCAAGCAATCTGATGAGGGGCAGATCCTTTCTGACCCCTTGTTGGGAGACGGTTACCACGGATGCCAGCCTGTCGGGCTGGGGAGGTTTTTGGAATATGCGTCAGTTCAAAGGGCTGTGGGGTCCTCAGGAGGCTCACACCCCCATCAATGTCTTGGAGCTGAGAGCTATTCGGTTGGTTCTGTCATGCTTGACGCATCACCTACGCGGCCTAACGGTTCAGGTTTGATCAGATAATCGAACTGCGGTAGCTTATATCAATCACCAAGGAGGCACTCGCAGCAGGAGTGCCCTCAGTTCTCTGATTCTTGCATGGGCGGAGGGCAATGTTCCATGCATCTCAGCAGTGTACATTCCGGGAGTGGAAAACACAGAGGCGGACTCCCTGAGCAGGGGATCCTCTCGCCGAGGGGAATGGTCTCTCATCGAAAAGGTATTCCGGTCCCTCTGTCACACGTGGGGGTTTCCAGAGGTGGATTCTCTGCCTCATGTCACAATCACATGCTCCCAAAGTTTGTGTCTCTGTCTCAGGATCCTCTGGCCCCGGCAGTGGACGCCATGTCTCTTGCCTGGAGGGATCTGGGGTTCCTGTACCTGTTTCCCCCCTTCTCCATGGTAGGCATGGTGGTGCGCAAGCTGGCTCTAGAGGGTGCGCCAGCAACTCTGGTGGCCCCAAGGTGGCCAAGACAGGTTTGGTTTGCAGGCGTCGTAAGGCTGGCGGTAGATCAGTACTGGCTGCCCCTGTTTCCGGATCTGATCTCTCAAGGTCCACTACATTACTCCAATTTACAAACGCTGGCTTTGACGGCGTGGCTGCTGAAACCTCCATCTTAAGGGAGGAAGGTTTGTCTGAGGCTGTGATTCAGACTCTTGTTAGAGCTAGGAAGAGATCTTCCTCTAACATATACTACAGGACTTGGAGGTCCTATTTTGGCTGGTGTGAGGCTAGGGCCTTGCCTTGCAGGATGTTTTCTAATTCTAGGATTTTGGAGTTTCTTCAACACGGTCTGGACCTGGGGTTCCAGCTTAGTACCTTGAAAGGGCAGGTCTCTGTTCTGTCTTCTTTCAAAGGTTTTTTGCTCTGCATCCTCTGGTTAAGACTTTTTTCCAGGGGGTTACTCATGTGCGGTCTCCTAGAAAGCCTTTGTTGCCCGTTTGGGATTTGAACTGGTTCTGTCGGCCCTCCAGGGGCCTCTTTTTGAGCCGGTGCAGGATGTTGCACTTTCTATGCTCACTCAAAAAGTTGCCTTTTTGGTGGCTATCACCTCTGTTCGGCGTGTCTCTGAGTTGGCGGCTCTGTCCATTCAGGCCGCTTACTTTGAGAGACACCGGGACAAAGTGGTATTTCGCTTTAAGACAGATTTTCTTCCTAAGGTGGTTTCTGCCTTCCACCTCAATCAGGATGTAGTTCTCCCTTCCTTGTGTCCTAAGCCTAGCAATGACAAGGAGAGGGTTTTGCACTCTTTGGATGTGGTTCGTTGTGTGAAGTACTATTTGAGGCCTATACTGCCAAGGGGAAGGTTCCCCCTTTTCAGATCATTGCTCATTCGACTCGTGCTGTTGGGGCTTCTTGGGCTTTTCAGGCTTCTGTTGAACAAGTTTGTAAGGCTGCTTCTTGGTCCGCCGTTCATACTTTTTCCAAGTTTTATAAGGTTGATGTGCAGGCCTCAGCGGATGCTGTTTTTGGCCGCAAGTTTCTGCAAGCTGCAGTGGTTTAAAATGTGTGCATTTTTTGCCGTATTGGGATCCCCACCCATGATGTACACTGCTATTGGATGTCCCACTTGTCATGAATTTTGGAAGCAGGGTGTGTGACATACTTGGAATAATACGATTTTGTGATTACTCACCTGTAAAATGGGTATTATAAGTATGCCACACACCCCGCTTCATCCCGCCCTTATTGGTATTTTGGATCTTTTATATGGTGAACCTTTTAGTGTTATGTTTGTTTATATTTGGCTCTTCCTGGTCCCCTTACTGCTGTCCTATACTGGGGAATGTGTGGGAGGTCCCAGGTATTTATGGACTGGGAGGGGCTCCTTTTTTTCCAGTCATCTCTGCAAAGTTCGCCCTCTACTGGCCATAACCCACTTGTCATGAATTTTGGAAGCGGGGTGTGTGACATACTTATAATACCCATTTTACAGGTGAGTAATCACAAAATGGTATTTTTTGGGTGTTTTGTAATGGCTTCTTTTGCTTAACAATGTGTAATTTTGACACCAACAACTAAAACGTAGCCTAACCACATTGTTTTTCCCCAGCAGTGATTTCTTGTAACTGTCATGAAAAAAACGCTGACCTGCACCCAGAAAATACAGAGCCCAAGGTTTCAAGGAGGAAAAAAATTGTACGTTTGCGGGGGGGGGGGGGGGGGGGGGGAACCAGAGAAATGGCAAGGTATGCCTAACTGGTTTATCAAAGACCAAGTGAGTCTAATGCAAGGTGGGCCAAGTAACTAGTTCATCAAAGCTCAAAAGAGTATAATGCAAGGTGTGCCCACTGGTTTATTAAAGCCCAAGAGGCTCTAATGCAAGGTGTGCCCAGAAGTAACTTGTTTATCAAAGTCCAAGAGGGTGTAAAGCAAGGTGCACCAAGTAACTGGTTTATCACAGACCGAGAGAGTCTAATGCAAGGTGTTCTAAGTAACTGGTTTATCAAAGGCCAAAAGGGTCTGATGCAAGAAGTGCCCACAAGTACAAAGTGGCGTTCACTGGTGCTGGGATAATCAGCCAATAGGTGCTGACATAGGCTGGCCAATACCTAAGTGCAACAATCAAAGCTAATTATTAGCGTTCGGTGCAGCAACTGTAGTACACAGCACAGCGCAAGATAAGACGTGGAATGCCACCGCTCTGATGCTGGTGCTATAGCCACAAAAATTATGCTAAAAGGCGCACATCATAAATAAGGCCCCAAATACAATGGTGGTACAAGAAATGCACCTTAGCTGGTTATATGCATAAAATGCAAGTATTTATTTATTGTGAGGCTTCCCAGTGGCAGGAGGGAGTAAATTTGTCAGGGCTTTAGTGTTGTTATAGGAAATTGTGTTACATTGTACTGTATCTGGCAGGGTATTAATTTACTACTTGTCTTTAAGTCCTATCGCTCACTCTCTCTCTGTCTCTATCTCAACGTTTCCATCTCTCTCTTGCTAACCGCTCTATCTCTATGTACAGCAGGACCCCTGGGAGGAGGTTGGTGGCAGGTATACAGTATAACTCCCAGTTTCCTGATATAAAGGTTCCACATCTGAGACCAGGACAGGACTGACTTGTGATAGTAGGGCAGCAGAATGTTACTTCTTTCTGCATACATGTCATCTGTTTCATTTGTTTGGGGTTAGGTTCTGACTAAGAAGTTTTGAAGTGGCCTTTTTATCTAGACTATGAGGAGCTTATAACCTTTTGTTTTATTTTAATGACCTATTATTGTTTGAGCTTCCTCCTAAATATGGTGTTTATGTGCTGGTTTCTGCTTTGTCAAGATTGATTTACACTACTGATCAATACTGATTATTACACTAGTACTGTATATATAAGTAAATATATATATTTATAATTATCATAGGTTACCAAAACCCATCTCGGTATTTGGGATGCCCCATTGTGTGAACTCCCCTGAATCCCTAGTAAAATCTACTTGATCCCTGATCCAATGGCACACTACAATGTGTGTCACGCTCAACTCACCCTGCCTTCGGCCCCGCGCCGTCTCTGGGGGGCTGGCTGGAGCGCTTCCTGTTCGGCGGCCGCGCCGAGCTGCGGCTTGGGCAGCTCCAGCTCAAGCGGCGCCGAGCACGCCCGCTTCCTCGGCATCGGGGCGCGTCCCCAAAGCTTATGCTAGTTAAAAATGTGGGTTTTGGTCCTCACAATCTTGGTCTTCAACCTACCACAGATATTACTTGGAATTATTCCACATAAAAATGTATTTGTAGTTAGTGTTATTGAAACCACATGTATGTGTATATATTGTATATGTTTAGGAATACCTACTTTTCCAAAGTATTGTGCATTTAACAGATAAAGCACATTTTTTATTGGGGCTCCCTTCTTTTCAACTGATTTTTTTTTTCATTTCTTTTACATTTTTTTTTCTTTTTCTTTCCTTGCCTGAACTTGACGGACTTGTGTCTTTTTCCAGTCTAACTCACTATGTAGGGCAGTCACAGTTTCCTAATTTCATTTTTTACCTCCCTAGCCTTGCTGATTGCATTTGTCATTCTGTTATTCATCACTGGATTATATTATGCTGGAGCATACATCATCAGGTATGTCTGGAACATCCAATTTTAAGTTCATGTTTGCTTTAGTGTTTTGGTCATGGGGCAAAGGAAGGGGATGTGAGCTTGGTTTGGAGCTTTCATGTCCCCAAAAAGGATCTTTAATGATTACTTTTACCAGCTAGAAAAGATATTTCTTCGTAGGGCTGGAAGATATGATTTTAAAATGTAACTGTAAGAGATTTGAAAGGTCCAAAACCAATACCTTGGAGCACTATAATAGTGACAAGCCTCTTGATTTGCTCAACAGTGCAGTATGCATGTTGGTTATGTTTTATGCCTACTTAGGGGTTTTTTTTTGTTGTTCTGCATCAAGTCAATTTCCTCTGCCAGTTGACAGACTTCATAGGAGAAGAATTACACTTTGACAAGGTGGGTAAAGATTTCATTACCTCCCCTTTTGGTCATCTCAGACCCACTACAATTTGCATATCGTTCCAGCCACTCAAAAGGTTATATAATTTCCCATCATACCACATACAACCCTGACTTACCTCGATAAGGAAAGGGGAACAACGTTAAAATGGTGGCTGCCTGTTACTGCTCAGCGTTTCACACTATAATCTTTTTTAGCTAACTGAAAAGCTGGAAAACCTGGGGGTTCATCAATATTTATGCCAGTGGATTTCAATCTTTCTTACAGTAAGACCACAAGTTCCTCCACCCTTACCTTTGTATTGAAGCCCCCCAAAGCTGTGTTCCAAGCCAACTGTTGTACTACCGTACACCCACCACTGTGTGGCCACCTCCAACTAAACCTCTATGGTACATTTTTTCACAATAAAGTTATGGTAGGCCTGATAACTGACAATCAAGATACAAGAGAAGATGAAGACAAGAATATAAGATTAATATAAGAGAGATATAAGAGAAACTACTCCTTTACAATCAATGGTGCCAGAGGGGAAAGGGTAAGCTATTTTAGGTAACTGTGTGTCCACATCACTCAGTACCTGAGGAAGACCTGACAGAGCCTTTACCATCTAAGGCAGTGTTCCCCAACCCTCTCCTCAAGAGCCACTAACAAGTCATGTTTTGTGGATCTTCTCATAGCAGCTCTATAGCTCTTCTGCTGTACTAATTACTACATCTGTGTATTATATGTGTGGAAACCTGCAAAACCTTGCCTGTTGGTGGCTTTCAAGGAGAGGGTTGGAGAATACTGACCTAAGGTGCCTACAAGACTTTAGACTGCCCTAATCACTTATAAATAACTTCAATACTGGCACCATAGAAAGCTCCCAAACTGAGACCATCTGTTTTGTGAATAGCAACAAGCACAACAGGAGGGCGCTTAAAGTGGACCAACACCCTGGGGTGATCGGCCCGGGAATCTATAAGATTCCCGGGCCGATCACCCCCCTCACCGCGGGACATCCGAGATCGGGATGTCCCGCAGTGAGGAACCCCCCCGAAAACCCCCCAAAAGCTCACCCCCTCTAGCCGTGCGCGCGCCCGCGCCGGCCGTTTGTGAATGGCCGGCGCGGGCGCGCGCGCTGTCAGAGGGACGTGCGGGAGGCGGCGGCGGACGCGCTGGCTTGTCCGTCGCTGTCAGCGCTTGTCCGTCGCTGTCACCCGGCCACGTGGGAGCGTTTTGAGGTGAGTATTGGGGTGTTTCTGGGGGGTTTTACACAGCGGGGCACCCCTAATCGGGGTGCCCCCCTGAAGTGGACCAAAACCCAGGATAGTCAAAATCCTGGGTGTTGGTCCACTTTAAGAGGATAGTGTGAACATCTGAGCACTCCCCTAAACCTAGCTCCCAGGCCCGAAGAGCATCTATAACAAGTGCCTGACAAGGGCCAAAAAGACACTGAAGGAGTCTACTGAGTGAGATTATTGACTTTGCTCCTTGATAAAGATCCTGGAAGTGCTTCTGCTCCCAACACAGTCCAACACAGAATAACTAAGACAATGCTCCCTTCACAGGCCATCTGGGCCCTCAAGCAAGACAATGCTATAGTAGGTTGTAAGGTGCTCGGAGCTACATCTAAGATTAATTTGCAAACTGATTGCTCAACATTCCTCAGAACTTTACACAACTGCACTTCCATTTTCCCATGTTATAATTTATTTTAATATATTATTATAATATTATTTTAAGGGATACATTCACTTCACCGGGGTACTTGTGTAAACAATTGGCCTTTATGGAAAATGAATAATGTTAAAATATTATGTAATGTGTGTGTGTATATATATATATATATATATATATATATATATACTCTCTCACTATGTATAATTAGTTCCATTTGGCCAGTCATACATAGGTCAGGTCATTCAGGCAGTCAAAGATGTCTCTCACAAGCACAGAGGCTCTTCAGTCCACATTGCTTTCCCCGCCCTAATATAACCAGGTTTTCAAATCAAGTTTGAGGGCAAATTCTGGGGAAATTACACAATTTCTCTGCCTAGTGCCCAGCAAAGCGTGTTTCACAGTTTCAGGGAGAGAACAAGTTCTGGTAGTTTTGCCGAGCCAGGGGGAACAAGTTTAAGAGTTTCATGCTAGCAAAACAGGGAGGACAGATCTGGACATCAAAGGAATATCGCAGTATAACTGACCCAATGACAGGCGAGTACTGGCCTTAGGAAGAGAGCCTTAGGAGGAAGGAAAGAGCCCTGGAAACCGTCAGGGAGAGAAGGCTGAAGCTGCCAGTTTGGAGGTTCGTTTATAGGTTCCCCTGTCAGGAGGGTAAATATATTGTTTGCCTGTCAGGTCTTCTTTGAATGCCCTTAAGTCTGCATTAACCACTGAATATAGATATGCCTAACATATAACTCTCAATCCTAGCGTGTTGTACCTTCTTGTTTTGTAAGATTTGATTGCATCTTGTATTAAAGCCCAATATAAGTCTTTATTTACCATTGGTCTCAGTGATTTCTTTCAAATATCGGATATCTAAAGAACTTCAATCTTTTGCGTTTATCCATTGCATTACTATTGGTCAGTTATTAATAATATATATGTTTGCATATGAGCCAGGCAGGATATATATATGTTACAGGTTTAGTTATTAAATTGTGTACAAATCTGGCTTAACCAGTCATGAGTTGTTGTTGTATTAATTCGCGATATTTTTATGTTTTTTATAATAATATAATAATAATAATATTTTTTACATATTTGGCCATATTGGCACCATCTTGGTCTGTGAACAAGGAGAACCCATTCATAGCCCATATCGACAGCCTCAGTTTTCAAATAAAATGGTGTTGAGCATCAGCATAATCAGGGCACTTTCAAATAGCCCTGATTATTTGCGTTAGAAAAAAATGATATGCGGTCATTGAAGTTACCATCCGTAACACCAACCATAGGGGGTGGGCTCCCCTTGGCTCATAGTCCAGCCCTCCGGACATGCCAGGGCACCAGCCCATATCTCCTATCGATGTGCGTCTGGTTTTCTCCCAGCGGTGAACACCAGACTCTTGCCGATGGACACTGGGCTCTTCTGTACTCCCCTGGCCTGGCAATATGGGTAATTGAGCGTGTGACAGCAAGTCACCCTTCTTGGCAGCAGGTAACTTGGCGACCCCCCTCCCACCCTTTGAACTAGTATAGGGGTCCCCTGGAGCCCTTACTAGTTCAAAGTAGTGAAAGTAAAAAATAAATCACCACACACAAAACATTTTAGTATTTTAAATTTACACTATGCTTTCTTCCGCCTTCTTCATACTCTGGATTCCCTCATCAGTTCATCTTCTGCTGGAAGGAAGGAGGAAGAGGGTCCCCCTTCCCTCCATGCTGGCATGCTGCCAGGCTCTGATCACTTCCCACCTATGGGAGCGTTATTTAGAACACTGGCATCATTTGACAGCCTACCAAACGCTGGCAGAGCAGTGATTCTGACTGTTTCTGCTGGTAGAAAAGGATCCGTCGAGGAACACCAGAGGTGCCGGAGCAGCAGGAGGACACTTGACACTGGATAAAGATGATGGTGGTAAGCCATGGCGATTAACTTGCCATTAGCACCCTGCCTCATGACACGTATACCCAAAGGCCAGTGCAGTACAGAAAAGCTTGGTGTCCATCGGCACAGGCCTGTTGTCCACCCTTAGGGCAAGCCAAAGGGGGTTAACCGCACATAATTTGGGGGGGGGGGGTTTACGAGCTGCAGTATCTGGAGAACTGCAATCATCTATAATCTTGATGAGTGTGCTGATAATTTGCATAATGTCCGTCTTATAGACCCCTCATTATGCTCGTTCTAAACACAAAACGTGCCTTCACCACTGCACCAAGGTCACGCTAGAATGCTTAGGTAAAACATCAAACCTCATTATTTTGGCCATTTGTACCTCAATTTAAAACAGAAAACTGTTTAGGACATTGCCAAGTGTAGCCCTATACAATAGGCTAACACTTGGTTTTGTCTGAGCAATGACAAACAGGAAAAATATTTTTTATTTTTCTAACCCTGCTCCATTCTTTCTGCATGAGATAAAAGGCTTTTGTTGAGATAAGATAATGAGATTTATATGAGACTGGTACCAGATGTGCAAATGCGATGAACGTGAATTTGTTCATTGTTTTGGCTGACATACAGTAACATTTATGACACACTGAAACAGAAATCGACCACAAATAGGGCAAAACGCTCCACACTACTGTCCCCAATGCCTAGGTGAAGTGCACCACATGAGCAATGCCAGGAACTATCGTTCCAACAAACAATTAGGCAACAAATCTTCCACATTTAAATGCAAATCATCTGCTCTCATATGAGTTGTATGTTCGTTCCCTCGCTCACTCAATGTGCGGTCAATTTATTTTCCTGGATATTCCTGGAAATGGACCTTAAGTCCCTGAATCTGCACACCATACAATACAATACAATACAGTGTAAATAAGAGCAAGGCAGTACATTCAGTGCAGTAGATACAATACTTGATTGCCCTTTTAAACCAAAATAATACCCCTGATTCCCGGTGCTCCACTGCGCATAAACTACCTGGTAAATCAAGTTATTCTACCTTTCAACTCCCCCTCCCCGCCAGCAAAATGGTTGCTGTGGTCAGGTGGTCTGTAGACCCCCTCTGGGTATCTGGCTGCCAGCGTCCACGTGACTGTGGTGGCCCATCAGCAGGCTTGATTTAGCCAGAGGATTGATTTAAAAAGTAAAATTACTTGACTTACCGAGCCTTGGTAGTGCAGGGGGTACCGGCAATCGGGAACAACACCCATCTGAAAGTTTCAAGTTTCAAACTACAACATATTGAAATAACCAGTTACCCATGCAAATATCAACTCTACTGCCAGACCTCTATCTTTTACTTTCCTGCATGTATTGTCAGTACAGGAAGTCACTGGTTACTTTTGCCTAGAAGTTTTCATTATTATGTTTACTGTTTCTAATGGCGATTTTTTTTTACAGGTTAAAATGTACAGTTGAATATTTCCGCACTCTAATGTCTAAGTTATTCAAGAAAGTGAGTAAAAAAGCTTGTAATAAAACTTTATTTGTAATACAGTGTAGCCAACATATAAAAATAAATGTTTCTTAAAAACAGATTCAATCACCAACTTTGCATGAACAATTTTATTTGGAAATAATTTAGACATGAAATACTAAGCAGGTTTTGCTAGTTACCCTACGTGATGAAGCAATAAGGGTCATGTGGATCATTTGGTAAAGCAAGTTGCACTACTGGTTTGTATTGCAGTGTAAATTGCAACCTGCATCTCTGTGAGCTGTTCCACACAAAAAAGGGAAATATAAAATGTTTTTGTTTAATTTTTTCCCCAAAAAATTGTGCCTGCATTGGGGCATGTTTATAGTTGGAAACATAGGAGGTAAGATTTTTTTTTACATTTGGAAATACTCTAAGCAGCCTATGGTCTATGCAGAATAATTTGTCATTTTTGCATATAAAAATAGTAAATGTACTTACCACTATGGAAAAAAATATGTAAAAAGTGCCCCATTAAAGGTTCAGTCAATTTCTTGGGGAAAAAATAAGTAAAATTAAAAAGCTCACAGAGATGCAGGTTGCAATATACACCGCAAGGCACACTGGACACATACATTGTTTTACCAAATTTTGGGGGGTTATTTATTTGTTACCAAATATTTAGCAATACACCAATTGTAATAATAGATTGTGAGTTAGAAGTGAGTTTAGATAATATGGCTACCACTTACTGTATTGTTTCCCAAAAGTGGGGGTAAAATGTCAGTGCACACATATACATTACTGTTGCCTTTGCCGACCGCCTTCGCTGGCCACCGCCGCCGCTGCCTCCGCTGTCATTTCCGTAGCTGCTTCTGCCCGCCACCACTGTAGCCGCCACTGCCAAGTTCCCAGGGACCTGGTTCTGGAAACTGGGTGGGATGTGGCCTGTTACACAGGCCACGCTCATCTGGAAGTTGAAACTGGAGCCCCCCAGGAGCCTGAGGTGACGGGGCAGCAGAGGTTATGGGAGCGACAGTGGAGGTGGTGGCAGCTGACACCGATAATGTGTATATGTGTGTGTGTTTATATCAGCAGGATGTACACTGATGCCCGCACACAGCCTATATTTGGGATGCCCGCACACTGTCTGCAATTAGGATGCCTCACACTGCCTGTAATTGGGAAACGGCTCATTGCCTGTTATGTGGGGTCTGTAATGGGGTGATTGGGGAGGGGTATTTCAGCACCATTTGGTTCAGAATATTTTTTTATTCTCCAAATGCTGGTTGCATCTTATGGGCAGGTGCATCTTATATGGTGAAAAATATGGTACGTGATTTGGTTACTGTTAAGATATGAAGGCTCTGCAGGCATTGTTTGGGAAATGGAATTACCTGCACCCATACTATCAGAAATTAATCTCTGAATTATTAAGGCAGGTCAACCTTCTTTTCCTGAAGGCAATATTTCATACACTGAAATTCATATTGGCAACCCAGTTCTCTTTCCATACCCTAACATGTTATTTCACTCACACTAAACCCAGATTTTATCAGGTATGGGTAAAGTATAGATGTTGTCAGATTCGATTGGAGTACAGATCAGTCTGCTACCTGGAGTACCACCACTAGTACTTATACCACTGGATTGAAGCACCTTCTTAAGGCAAAACAAAACCCAACTGGGCCGGCCCTGGAATCTAAAAGATTTGTGCTCTTTTGTGCTGTGTGTGCGCTCCCACACACAGCCATTCAGATAGGACGGGGGTGGGAGCATACATACTGCAGGTAATGTAGCCACTCTCACACCCATTGCCGGGCTCTGTATGTAAACAGAGCATGTTTGACGTGCAATTAAAATACACGGTGCCTGGCTCTGATTGGACGAGAGCCCAGGCATGGAAGAGGACCAGGAAGAGGCGAGTTTAAAAGGGCAATCTGGGGGGGTTTCACACAGCAGGACACCCAGACTCAGAATGTCCTGGGGCGCATAACAAATCCCAGGAACAAAATCACAGGTTTTGTCCTGCTTTAAGGGATTATGTCCCTATAACTATCTGCTTTGGGAGTGGTGAAATATTAGCTTGTTTGTTTGAATGTACAAAACGTTATTAGGTCCGTTTGAATGTACTTAGCTGTAAACAACCAAATGTATCATTGCTGGATTTGTCGCTGAGAATATATCAATCTTACACTTACAGCAGAAACACTAATAATGAATCTTAGAATTTATAGTCTGTTGCAATGAGTACAATTTCTCCATTCAAAAGACAAATGAAGGCCCTCTGCAGGAAGGCTTGCAGCGTGGGCAGAAGATGTGGCCCAGCTGGTCCAGACAGCATAATAATGATGAAATGAAATCAGGCTGCTAGCCTGCAAGCTTCTGTCATTCATCATGGACTGCAGGGATTGAGTTTGCTGAGATGTTACACCCTATAGATGCTGGTGTTTAGCTTCATCTTGTTTTTCCTTAGAACGAATTGGTCACCATATGTCTCTGCAAGTTTGTTGTGGGCTCATCGCTCTAATTAGTAAGGATTTTAGGTAGTAGGGAAATACACAATAGGGTTCATGCTAATTATGTGGGGAAGCAAGCTTAACTTTAGCAGTGCTTTGGGTGTGAATTGCAACCTGCATCTTGGTTAGCTTTTAACATTAACCATCCAAAAAGTCCAAAGTTTGGAAACAGTGCCACCCTTATAGGCTTTACAGAAAAATGTGTTGATATATTTCGGCATAGCCCCTAAGGTGCTCCAAATACCCCATTGCAAGTACGTGTGTGTGTGTGTGTGTGTGATTTGTGTTAAAAAAGCTCACCAAGATGCAGGATGCAAATCACACCCTAAAGCCCAACCAGCACAAAGTAGTTCCACCATCAATTAGCATGAGTCCCAATGTTGCTCAACTCCTAGTGCCATGTCACAGAGTTGCTCATTTCCCATCCTTGTGAAAGAAAATACATAAAGAGGATGATTCACTACTAACGCCAGGTGTTGTCAGATGAGCGTCTGTATAGCAGTGCTTAGAGCGACCTCTAGTAGACGCTGTAAGCGGGTATCCTTTGCTCTAGTAATTGATGAGTATTGATGAATGTGATGTATGTTGGGCCCTCTAACAACAGTATAGCGCTGCAGCGAGCAAGAGGTAGTGCCAGCACTCGGCGCTCCACACCATATTCAAGAAAAAGCTACACAGAGCATCGGAGCGCTAAAGCTGGGCACTCTAGCATAGAGCGCCAGACGCTGTGTGAAAAAAGTCTGTTTTAGAACACAAATACACCAGTAACAAAGCGAAAAACACATGGAATGACATTTTTTAACACTGTGACAATGACCCTTTAGTGCCAGACCTGTAAATACAATTCTGCATAAAATATATATAAAAAAAATATTAAAAGTGTGTTTGTTTGCATGCCAGGAGAGGTCACACAATAGGGTTGATTCAAAGAGACATAAAAAGACTTTTGTTTTTGTGTCGATCTGTTTTATTTTTTTAAAATATTCCCGCTCGCGTATGAGTGTACGAGTGATTCTAAGCATGCATCCCAAGCCTTCAGTAAAGTCTTCGTCCGTTTGTATGCCAACGAGAATGTCATTCTTCAGCTTTCGTTTTCCTTATATGTTACTCATGTTACAACGTAGGCTTTAGTTTTTGGCCTTTTTCCATCGTCTCCTCGAACGAATCATTTACGTTTCCCGTTAGATTCTGATTTCCATTTTCAATAAATAATCGTCCAGACGAAAATCATTATGACCTTATGCCTGCGCACTACAAAATTAACTCATTAATGTGCTCGTCCACATATTTGGTTTACTCACTTTTGCTACAATGCTTAGCTAAATCACTTCGCGGTCCGTATATTCTTCCATTTCCCGCACCTAAAGCTTACCTTAATCACTTCGCGGTCAGTATATTCTTCCATTTCCCGCACCTAAAGCTTACCTAAATCACTTTGCGGTCTCATTCTTCCATTTCCAGCACTTAAAACTTACCTTAATCACTTTGCGGTCTCATTCTTCTTCCATTGGCGCACCTAAAGCTTACCTTAATCACTTCGCAGTCTCATTCTTCTTCCATTGGCGCACCTAAAGCTTACCTTAATCACTTCGTGGTCAGTATATTCTTCCATTTCTTGCACCTAAAACGTACCTAAATCACTTAGCGGTCAGTATATTCTTCCATTTCCCGCACCTAAAACGTACCTAAATCACTTTGCGGTTTCATTCTTCTTCCATTTCCCGCACCTAAAGCTTACCTTAATCACTTCGCGGTCCGTATATTCTTCCATTTCCCGCACCTAAAACCTACCTAAATCACTTTGCGGTCTCATTCTTCTTCTATTTCCCACACCTAAAGCTTACCTAAATCACTTCGCGGTCTCATTCTTCCATTTATCGCACCTAAAACTTACTCTAATCACTTCGCGGTCTCATTCTTCTTCCATTGGCATACCTAAAGCTTATCTTAATCACTTCACAGTCAGTATATTCTTCCATTTCCCGCACCTAAAACTTACCTTAATCACTTCGCGGTCAGTATATTCTTCCATTTCCCGCAACTAAAACTTACTTAAATCACTTTGCAGTCTCATTCTTCTTCCATTGGCGCACCTAAAGCTTACCTTAATCACTTTGCGGTCTCATTCTTCTTTCATTGGCGCACCTAAAGCTTACCTTAAGCACAGTGCCTTTTTTGGATACATTTTTTAGAAAAATTTGACAACTTTGAATTTTTTTTGAATTTTTTTTAAATGTAAAATGTAAAAATATTTAAAATTTTTTTAAAAACTATGTTACACGTATTAAAATATATACACAGCAATGGCAGGCCCCAGAACATTATTCTTCATCTGTGGTCTCCAACGAGTCGTGCAGCTCCTGCATCTCGCCCATCAATTGAAGGACCATGGCACTGAGTTGTGCCCCTCTGGCACGTGTAGTCCCTGTAAAAAAAAGAAAAATAAATTATTTGTCCGCAAATACATGTTTAACAGCTGTGGATGGAATGTTTATTAGGTAGCAAGCTAGCTCATGAGGCCATATGTCATTATGCTAAGAAATTAATAAAAGGAAGAGGCCATATGTCATTATGCTAAGGAATTAATAAAAGGAAGAGGCCATATGTCAATATGCTAAGGAATTAATAAAAGGAAGAGGCCATATGTCATTATGCTAAGGAATTAATGAAAGGAAGAGGCCATATGACATTATGCTAATGGCATTGACTATGGATTTAGGTAGATTGGTGATCATGTTATTTCCCACATACTCCAAATATTCACATTACAACTTACTTCGTTGGTGGGTGACCTCTGCTTCGGGGACCACCCTCCGCTCTGGGACCTGCCACTGCTGGGAAGTTGAGGCTGTAGAGACATGTAAAATAGGGTCACTTCTAATGTCTGAGTCAACAGTAAGCAAATGACATCACCCACCTTCGCCATGTGCCTCCTGGGCATGATCTGCTGCAGTCTCTTCCACAGATCCTTCACCCGCTACATAATCATCTAGAAAAAGAAATTAAGGGAATCAGCTTTGCTTTTGACCCTTTCGCTGCCAGCCTACCTGCAGCTTTTGTCACCCTCTGTTGCCAGACCATGTTTCACTATTTTGCGCTACACATGTTATACTGTGATTTTTGAAAGGATTTCCAGGGATTTCCCAAAAAATTATATATTGTTTTTGGGCTTCAACATGAAATGTCTAGTTTGGCCTTTTTTTAGTGTATTCTCAATACATTTTGGCGAAATATGTGCAAAAAAAAAATCTATTTTTTGCAATTTGTAGTGTTTTTTGTGTGCAAAACCCCAATTTCTCCCGGTCACAGCAGTACCACATATGTATTGGTAGACACCCTTTCCTGCCCAGGAGACTCCCCCAAACTGAAACAGAGCTTTAGGAGATTTTCAGATAAAATACAACTGCTCTATGCGCTATGCGCACCTTGCAGTTTTTCCAGAAAAACAACCCTTTACATTTGAAATACCCCCCACAAACTATATATTCTCTGGAAGTACATGCCTCAAGCCTTCTAGGCATACCAACCTTGTTTATGTGGGCTTAGTTTTCTGGAAGTAATTCCTCAATGTATTCTTTGGTTGCACAAAGTTTCCCTAAAAAAGAATTAAAACGGAAGAATCAAGCCATATTTTCCTAAAAAAAACTATATGCAAACAAGAAATAACAAGTAAAATCTCAAAAAGCAACATGCCCCGAACAGAACGATACCCAACATGCATAGGTACTGTCAAGGGAAGAGTTGGCAAACACCACAAAGTAAAGCGTGCGCGTAACTTTTACTTGAGTAATTTTACTTGAAAATTTCAGCTCTGCAGACAAAGTGCGCATCTTGCAATTTTTCAACCAAAACAACCCTTTACATTTGGAATATCCCCCATAAACCATATATTCCCTGAAAGTACACATGTTAAGTTTTCTAAGAGTACCCCAGCTTGTTGTAGTAGGCTCACCTTTATGGAAGTAATCCCTCGAAGAATTCTTAGGTTGCACAGGGTTTCCCTAAAAAAATTAATAAAAAAACTGAATAACTAACATGTTTTCCTAAAATATAAATATGCAAACAAGAAAAAACAAGCCGAGCAGAACAATACCCAACATGCAAAGGTACTATTAACTCTTTTAATTGCCAGCCTACTTGAAGTTTTGTCACCCTCTGTTGACAGGTCATTTTTCCCCATTCTGCGCCATGTTTAACCGTGATTTTTGCCGGAATTTCCAGGAAAATTATAGATATATATTTTGCAGCAGAGTTTAGGCTTTAACATGAAATGTCTTGTTTGTAATTTTTCTACAGTTTTTTTTAATATTTTTGTGTAAAAAAAACTAAAAAATAAATAAATAAATATTTTTTAGACAGTTGTCTCCTTTATTTTAAATAAAACATTTACTTTATTAGAGAAACCCATATTGCATGTGAAAGCCCAATTTCTCCCGATTACAACGGTACCACATATGCATTGGTAGCCCCCCATTCTTCCCATTCTTGCCCAGGAGACCCCCTAAATTGAAAATAGCACTTTATAACATTTACAAATAAAATACTACTACCGTGTTTCCCCGAATGTAAGACACCGTCTTACTTTCTTTTTATCCCCAAAAGCCCCACTACGTCTTACTTTCGGGGTATGTCTTATATTGGAAAACTATGTCTTCTCTCACACGCTGCTCCTTCCCTCACACAAAGATGGCGGGCTCGCTCACTCCCTTAAATATGCCGGATGACGTTGGTGAGCAAGCCCGTCATTTTCATGTGAGGGACAGAGCAGTGTGAGAGAAGGCCTTGCTGGCCAATAGGGGGAGACCTAGGAATTACATCAGGTGGAGGGGCGGGGTTTACAAAGCCGCAACAACTCACAGCGACACCAGCTGCCGCCGCGGACTTCACTGGGGGGGGGGGGTGATAGCCTATGCGCGGGGATGATAGCCTATGTGCGGGGATGATCACCGGTGAGGGGGGCCCCCGGTCGGGGTTCAGCCACGTCGGGCTCCTCGCAGCACCCGCAGCTCACCTCCGGTCACGGCGCTGCTCCCGCTCTGTGCTGCAGTGAGAGCCAGATCACAATCGCTCCTCTGCACCCGGCGCCGCTCGTCTTCCGTGGGTCACCCGCGGTCTCTGGGGCACAGAAGGGGGGAGACCGCCCGGCAAAGCGGACCTCCCGTACAGATGCCCCGGCCTCTACAGTCAGTGGGGGCGATAGGTCAGTGGCAAGATGGCGGCCGTGCCTCAGCTCCTGCGCTCGCAGCCCCGGATCCACCGCCGCCTCTCCTCCTCTCAGGTAGGTCCCGTCGGCGCAGGGGGATACACGCCGGGGGGGGCTATATCGCTTCCCTCAGCCCCGTTCGACAACAATGTTATTTCCCCGAAAGTAAGACATATGTCTTACTTTCGGGGGTACGGCTTATATTAGGCGGCCCCTCTGAAACTCCCCATACGTCTTACAATCGGGGGTGTCTTACTTTCGGGGAAACACGGTACTATCCACACTATAAAATAAGGGGTTAATTAAAAAAAATAAAAAAGAGTCCCCCCTCCTGGGGGGGGACCCGTTTTTTGGGGAATCTTAAAAACCCTTAAAACTCCCCCCCAAAAATGATATGGGGTCCCCCGTATCCATCATAACCAGCCCTGGACCAGCTATGGGGGCTTGTAGAACAGGGTGCAAGGGGGCCAGCTTTGGTGGCCCCCCCACCCTGCAGGCTACAAGCCCACATAGCCATGGCCCCCAGGCTTTGGGGAGGCAGGTAATTGGAGTGCCGGTGGTTAACGGCAAGTCACCCGCTGGCCGCAGGTGACTTGCCAGCCCCCCAGCCTTGTGAACTGGTATAGGGATCTCATGGATCCCTTTCCAGTTCACAAGCGGTTAAGTGTAAAAAAAACACAGAAACAAGCAGAAAAAAATGTATTTATTTATTTTTTTAATACTTTTTAATACTTACCTCCCACCCATCCCTGTGTCATATGCTGATCAATCTGGCTTCTGCTCTCATGCTGCAGCTGGAAGCCTTTTTTAGCTGCTGGGCGACAGAACATAAGGGCTAAATTAAAAAAAAAAAATGACATAGGGTCCCCCCACCCTGCAGCCTGGGCTTTGGGGAGGCAGGTAATATTGGTGCCGGGGGTTAATGGCAAGTCACCTGCGGCTACCGCAGGTGACTTGCCAGCCCCAGCCTTGTGAACTGGTATAAGGGGTCTCATGGTCTCATGGACCCCTTACCAGTTCACAAGGGGTTAAATGTAAAAATAAACACACTGACACATAAGAAAAAAAATGTCATTTATTTTTTTTTTTTTTACTTTACTCACCTCCGATCCTCTGTCCCCCGGCGATCTCCGATGACAGCCCCAGGGGGCAGGGCTAGCAGTCGCAATCCAGGAAGTGGGGGGAGAGGGCGATTTCTGCCCTCTCCTCGCCACGGAAGAGGCTGGGGGGGGCGATCGGAGGACACCCCAGTGAAGAGGAAACCTGTCGGGAGGCAGCGCGGCCTCAGGTAAGTAAATGTAATTTTTATTTATTTTTTTTTCTTTACAGTTAGCAGCTGCTGCTGCCGAAATTAAAGAGGAGACCTGGCCGGATCAGGTGAGTATTTTTATTTTTTAATTAGCAGGGGGGGAAAGTCAAGCACGTAACACCTACCGGCTTAGCACTTAAGGCACGGACATGTGAGCACGTAGGTGGTTAATAGCATGTATGTGTGTGCAGTTACATTAAGAGTCACATACCAGAGGCTAATGGCTCCGTTGCTTGGGCCGACTCTCTGCCTACTCCGTGATGCCCCTCCTCTGTAGAAAGGTCCAGGGGCTGGTCTGAGGCCGCTACAGAGAAGGGGTAGGAATGTGGCTCTGGAGTTCCACCACCTTCACTTCCTGCTGCAGATTCATGCAGCACTGGCCGGCCTGTGCTCCTCCGGGTGCATCGGATTCTGTCCTCCATTTCCAACACTAGAAAAGAAAAGCATTTAGAAATAAAGGCCTACCTTCTGTATTAGTTACATCTAGCATGCAATCGCTATGTACTTACATCCCCACTCTATTTACCTGTCTGGTGAGCGCTACCAAGATTGCCTTTTTTATGGCTTTGCTGGTTTGATTTTGAATTCGCCCATATAGCTCATTAGAGTGCTGACATACCCCACTAGCCAATGCCTGAGCTAAAGCCTCACTGAAGCGGCCACTCAAGCTGCCACGCTGCAGGCTTGGGCCTAATAAAATGGTTTATTAATGTTTGTTGGCAATATTGGGGGACATTCTTGGGTGTGCAACAACTACATGTGCCCATGGCAAAGATTGGACTGGACTGGCATTAGGACTGGTGGTAATTGTCTGGGTGGCCCATGAACTTACAGGAGTGGATGTGGCATAGGTATGGCTGCTTTCCACCTGTGCCAGTGGCAAATGTGGCCAAGCAGGAGAGGGTGTGTATGTAGCCCTATGTATTCCTGCGCAACTATTCCCCTGGAAATGGTTGCTCCCTATGTATCGTTATGTTGTTGGGCGGTAATACTTCGGCCTGGAGTCAGTTACTTTACAACTCCTGGATGTGGCCAATTGCTAGGGGCCATGAGTCTGCTCCAATGTATATTTAAGGTTTACTATGTATGCACATTTTGATCTGCGAGTGCCCTTCAACTAAAAATTTACATATTTCAATAAAATATATTGAATGTGACTTTAGCTGTTCTTGACTAAGTTGATGCATTAATGTTTTGGTTATTTTGAGATTAATGAAGGTTTTTAAGAACAAACTGCATGAGGCTCAAATCAGGTGTCAATTTTTTAGTAATTAAGTCATAACTTTTTTTAAAAATAAAGACAAAGGACTTCACAAAGGCAAATCATATTTAAAAGAACAAAATAACATAAACAAACAAAGACAACAAATTTTAGGCAAAATAGGTGGTTATTACATTGGCCCACACTGCTTGGCCAGAGGCACTACTTCTGCCAGTGTACTGCTCATCTGCCTCCTGGCTGGGTGGTGAGGGGGGCAGATCCACATACCGGGGGACACGCTGCATGATGGCAAAGTTATGCAGAACACAACAGGCCAGGATTATGTCTATGACCTTGTTGGGGTCATATTGGAGTGCTCCCTGGTATGGTCCAAATAACGGAAGCAGGTTTTGAGCAGCCCAAATGCCCTCTCTACAACGGCCCGGGTCTTTTTGTGTGACCGATTGTAGGCCTCCTGTGCCTCATTCTGTGGCCGAAGGACGGGCGTCAGGAGCCAGGGAAGAAGCGGATAGCCGGACTCCCCTGAAAGAATAATAAAATACTTTAATTACACATTCGAAACAACAATATTGTTTAAAGTGGTTGTTCAGTCTGAATAAGAGCCTATCTTATATTTTACCCACACCCTGTACATACAGATTGCTCACATAAAAAAAAAATACTACCAGCATCTACTGCATGTTATGAGCCTTTAAACATCCAAGATGGCGGCTCAATGAATATCAGGCAGCCTGCAAACAGGAAGTGCCTTCTGACTGTGCTGCTCTGTATTCTGGGATTTCTGACCTTTCCCGGACCCCAGCTCTGCTCTGTCTGAGCAAAGCACAGCTATAACCCCCACCCTGCACTTTATCCCGCTCTCCTCTCCTCAGTAAGTGTGATGCATCTGAGCAAAGATGGCGCCACACCTATCCTAAAGTCATGAACAGAGTTGCAGCCCAGTGGGGGAAAGAATAATAAGTCAGTTTCTAAAAACTAGATATATATTAGGTGGAAATGGTGGGGAATCAGTTTTTAAGGGTTTGTGCTTTTCAAAAAATCATGTTGAAGGTCCAGTTTAACATGTCATCAAGGTGAAAAAACAGCCATAGGTTAAGACATGGCTCATCAGCTATATTCATAGGCATACAGTGAAAAGGGAATGTTGTAATTTGAGGGAAATTACCAAGGAGTCATCAACCTGGTAATTCTCCAGACTCCAACCGACGGAATAATCCTGAGCTCCGCAAGATGTACACGTCATAGGATGAGCCTGGATACCTGGTGAGCACACAAAGGAACCGCATGTCCGGGGCCACCACTTCTTGGACATTCAGTGAGTGGCCCATTTTGCGGTTCCTGGAAGAAAAAAAAATAATAAAATTTTAGCAATCCAAGGTAAAGTTAAACACTAACTCCTAACACCCTCCAAAAAACATGTAGGACAATCCAAATAACACTAACTAAGCACATAAGTATTTTTACAACCAAAAATTATATGTATGTGGGAGAAAATAAAGGTTAACATTCTAATCACTAATTAAGGTCCGCATTAAAATGTTTTGCTAAGGCCTACATTAAAAACATTGATGAAGGTATACACTGTAAAGTGTTTCACAGGGACACTTGAGAAGGAGGGATTAAGGTATACATTGTAAACTGTTTCACAAGGACACTTTACAAGGAGGGATTAAGGTATACATTGTAAAGTGTTTCACAGGGACACTTGAGAAGGAGGGATTAAGGTATACATTGTAAACTGTTTCACAGGGACACAACTGTTTGCCTAAACTTTATAACAAAATTACATAATTAACTTACCTATAGATGTACGGCTGCGGGAGGGACCAATGCAACGTGGGTGAAATCAATCACACCCATGACGTTGGGCATGTCGGCGATATTAAAAAAAAAACAACTTAAGCGCGTTCCAGGCTACCATGTCGTCCGGAAAGGAGAAATATTTTGGACTAATGGTAGCCATGCCATTCAAAAACTTGGATAGCGCGTGGCTCATCGTAAGCTGGGACATCCCCATGGAGAGGGCACCCAGCCTCTGGAACGAGCCGGTCGCCAAAAATTGCAGGCATATTGGTCATTGGTCATACCTGAAATTGCTTGCCTCTTCCTTGTGGTGCGGGCTAACCATGGCCGCAGCTCACTATACAACTTATGGAGGGAAGCGCGATTAAAATCGGGTCAGCTCGAACAACTCAACGTCATGCATGCGATCAATATGCATGCGTCGCCGGTGCAATCTGGCCTCGGCCCTGCTGACACATGCAATGCCTTGCCTGAAGGCGCTCATATTCCTCTACAAAGCCGCAATACATGGTCAAGCAAGCAAGCCAAGTGCAAAATGGCCCCGTAAGTGTATCGCACATGAAAATGTTTTATAGGGCGGTTGGCAATCAGCTCTCTGAATCAGACACAAGCCCATCCCAATAACTTAAGTTATTTGAACGAACAAAAATTATCAGATTTTGATGGAAAAATGATCCGAACTAACGCAAATGATCCGATTTAGATCCATCCATCGAAAGCGCATATATGCATTAGTGGGAATGAACATACGCATGGAAAAACGAACGTAAAAAACAAAAAAAAGGCCAAACAGACACAAAAACATACACAGACACATATGAAAGTCCAGGCTTATCTGTCTCTGAATCAACCCTAATGACTTGAGCAAAAAAAAAAAAATTAAATTGTCAAAGAAGCTATTTATACACAACTAAAAAAACCCCATTGAAATGTATGGGAGAGCACACCAGCGCTTTACGCTGAGTCGTCTGTATTAACACATGTGACGCTACATGGCGCTGTTAGAGGTGCTTACCAGATTCACTTTTTTAAAAGTGGTTTTGCGTACAGCACCCGGGGTTCACCAGATGCTGCCTGCTGCTTCGAGGCACTACCTGGCGCTATCCTTTCTCAAATAACCCCCATAATCTAGTTTAACAAAATAGTGCTGTCTGCAATAGCAGCTCCTGTAGCTTTAACACCTCCAAATAAAAAAGACTGTGTTGGTTTGGGCAGTCAGGTTTGAACATTCAGCTTGTTCAGAAGAGTGGGTCTGTGAGGAATAGGGCAAATATTACATTGCATTTTATCGCTGATGCGGCATCCCCCTTTAAGGTTTTGCCATTACAAGGCCAGCAGGAAAAGGAAGTCTATATATGGGCTGGAGGTTCTAGCATGCAGGAAAGGCAGTTTGAACTTCAAAGCCCCCCCCCCCGCTGCTCTCCTGCTGACTCTCACACCTCTAACCTGAGAAGACTCGAGTTGGTCTGGTCTGCAGCTAGCTGGACCCCTGGCTGTGAATTTGTCACATCAAAGATGAGGGCTGCAGATATCCGGCACCAACACAACTCGGACCATAGCTGTTTCCTTTGTCGCCAAGCCCGGTGAAACCTAGGAAAATGAAGATCTAAGGTTCTGACCCATTTAGGGACCCCATTTATGGACTCATCGTATGCCCGACGTCCAGCCCAATCGTTTGGTGCCGTATCCAAAGCCATACGACCACCCCTGCCCAAAGTTATAACCCCTAAAGGATTTTAGGGGCAAAAGCACGCTCCAGAACAGTGGGAGGTGACAACCCATCCCACAGATGGGAGGGGGTGGAGGGTTGACACCTGCTTAAAAGTGAGCCAGGGGGATGAGGACAGGGTCACTTATCTGGAGGAGTCTCGCAGCAGTGTGCTGGCGGTGTCCAAAATCATCTGTAAGCTCTTCACTTACCTCTTGTGGGAGCTCCCCATCACCACTACTCTGCAACTGCATATTAAGGTAACTGACTATTGTTTCTCTGTGTAACTCACTCTATCCTGTAACCGTCTCAGAACATCATTTTGTATCATCTGTATCATTTCATATTCCATCATAGCCAAATGTTTGTTAACATTGCCAAGTGTGCTTATAGCATTAAAACTTAAATTTTAACTTGAGCGATCTGCCTTAAACCAAGAATCTGCGTGTCCGCAGGCTTCGGGCCTGGTATTCCTGATAGGAGCACTCGGACTAGGGTTTCTTGGGAATGCGGTCTGTGTGTCTGGAGGTCCCTGGTTGATAGTTGGATCACGTGACCCGCGGTTCCCTGACAAATTGGTGGCAGCCTGTTGGGATAGGCAGAAGTGAGTGTGGGCCCCATACTCTCATACACTAAAGATTACCAGCAGTGGCTTTTCTGTTGCTGGGATCTTTAGATTGGCTCAACACTAAGCATATTCTGAGAGTGGTTACAATAGGTTGTGTGATTACAACTGTGCAATATCTGTCAGTGACCAGCAGCTGCAGGCATGGCAAGTGGCACCAGGGCCAGAAGCAGGGATGTGGCTGCCGATGTTGCACTGGGTGTGGAGGGGCCCAGCCAGGACTCTCCCAGAAGCCAATCACCAGCCCTCAGCATCCCGGAGGACCGTGCCCCGGCTGCCGGTCCCCCCAGCCAAGCAGGCTCAGACGCTCTCCTGCACGCTGCTCTGGCACAGGTACAGATCTGGACACCTTTCTGCTGGCTTTTGAAACTGCCATCAGTACCATGTACCGGAAGATCAGTAGGTCAGGTACTTAACCCCTCGACTTAGAGGTAAAGCCCTGGAAATCTTTGGGTACCTACCCATCGAGACCACCCTGAGCTACGAGGGGGCCAAGCAAGCTCTGATCCATCAATATAACCTTACCCCGGAATTTTATCACAAGAAACTGCGGAGTTTGCGACGGGGCCCCAACGACAGCTGGGCTGACCACATGAGGGTGTTACAGAGAGCAGTCAAGCAGTGGACCACCGGCTTAGAATTCACCACCATCCAGCAACTGAAGGAGCTGATTGCCACAGAACAGTTCCTCTGGAATTGCCCTGAGGATCTGCAGCAGTTTCTGCATGACCGGAAGCCCAAAGGAGCCTCAGCAACTGCAGCACTTGTGGATGAGTACCAACACAAAAGAGCCCCGAGACCTGGAAACCTGCCAGCTGGAAAGGGGGTAAGCTGCCACCGGCATCTGTTGTCCATGCCTAGCAGTCCAAGGCCCCTTCCCCTACTTCCCTCTGTCACCACTGCAACCAACCTGGACACTTCAAGGCCACATGTCCCCTCTGCGCAAGCAGGGCCCATCCCAGAACTCCTCCACGGTGCTGTATGTGGGTAGGGGTGCTGGGAGGTCCCGGGACAACTTGCTATTCATCACTGTGGGCCAAGCTGTGGCCATGGGACTTAGGGACACAAGTGCGGAGACGACTCTTGTGCGCCCTGAGATGGTGTCCCCACCGGACTTCATCCCCGGAAAGACTGTCTCAGTCTCCGGAATGGAGGGAGGTGCATCGGCAAGGTTTATTTGGACTGGGGTGCCGGGTGGGGTGTGCTGGAGGTAGGGGTATCGCCGAATATACCTGCCGGTGTTTTGCTAGGGACAGACTTGGGGCGGCTAGTGTCTCAGTATGTGGTCACTGAACCCCCGAGGTCTGGTCCTCCAGAATGTAATAACATGTATACTCCAAGGTGTGCAATTAATATGAGTTATGTGTGTAACCTACCTGCTACAGGGAATGTGGGGGTAGGTAGTATAAAGTGTGCTTCTTCCTCCCAGAGGAAGGAGGGTTACCCAGCAGCTGGGGAGGAAAACTGCGGCTGAGGTGAGGGCTGTTCCAGGAGACGTGGGACCCCTAGGTAAGTCCACATTGCACCCGTCCCACAGATGGGAGGGGGTGGAGGGTTGACACCTGCTTAAAAGTGAGCCAGGGGGATGAGGACAGGGTCACTTATCTGGAGGTGTCCAAAATCATCTGTAAGCTCTTCACTTCCTCTCCACCTCTTGTGGGAGCTCCCCATCACCACTACTCTGCAACTGCATATTAAGGTAACTGACTATTGTTTCTCTGTGTAACTCACTCTATCCTGTAACTGTCTCTGAACACCATTTTGTATCATCTGTATCATTTCATATTCCATCATAGCCAAATGTTTGTTATCACTGCCTAGTGTGCTTATAGCATTAAAACTTAAATTTTAACTTGAGCGATCTGTTTGCCTTAAACCAAGAATCTGTGTGTCCGCAGGCTTCGGCCTGGTATTCCTGATAGGAGGACTCGGACTAGGTTTTCTTGGGAACGCGGTCTGTGTGTCCGGAGGTCCCTGGTTGATAGTTGGATCACGTGACACGCGGTTCCCTGACATGGTCACAAAAGAGTATGAACACTACTTGATCCAAAAACTTCCAATCTATGTCACAAATGTAGATTTCAATACATTTCAAACTAAACTTTGTAAAAAGACAGAAGATGGTGGACTTGGAGCCCCAAGTTTTAAAGCATACTACTATGCGAATCAGATCCAGAGAATGGTTAACCTGGGCCAAAAAGAGGAATAGGTTAAAAGGAAGATCCTACGAGAAGTGGCAATAAGCCTACACTCGCTTGAATATGAAACAATTGCCAACATGACTAGATCTGTCTCACTTGATGATGGTGCATCTGGTTGCATGCTCCTTGGCCACATTACTCCAAATAAAAAGCTTGAACTCTCAAACCAATGAATTGCAGGTGTTGGTAGGGAATAAGGAAATTGTTTAATTCATTGCAGGAAAGTTACACAGTTTTGACTCAAAACCAATCCCAAATCAAAAATCTCCTGAATATCCTTAACCAGCCTCCTGACTCTTACTGGCAAGAGGTACTCTCTCCTAACTGGCTCCTAAAAGGGCAAATTATGGGAATAATTTAAAAGTATCAAGACCTTTCAGAAAGTAGAATCGATATCCCCCTCTCCACCATATACCAAGCAATCCTAAAAGATATAAATATAGACACCTACTCATATAGGAAGAAGTGAGAAAGGGACCTAGATAAACTACAGAAGACACCTTCTGGGGAAGTTTTTCAGACACATACATAGTCACAAATCTCCGGATCCAAGTAAAACTAATTACAAATATGCCATTTGGTATTATTGCACCTCAGATTACAATAAATCAAGGCAGGCAGAATTTAAGTAGCTAGGAAAATGATAACGAGTAACTGGGCCTCCTTGTCCCCACCCGACTTGGCAAAATGGAGCGAAAGAGTTAGAACTGAATCTCTCAGCTACTTAACAGGTATGATATATCTACACAGATCTAATTACCAAACCTCAGTTGTAAGGGTAGGTACAATAAAAGTATAAAACAAAATCTATAAGGTTATAGATAGGGTTAACAGTGGAAGAAAAGTTACTCCTGTTGGTGATTTATTAAGGAAAGAGACTGGAAGGAGGGGTAGAATGGGAAGGACAGGAAGAGATGTCGAGACGAAAGGGAGGGAGGATGGGACAAAGGGGAAGGACAGATGAAAAGGGAGGGAGGATGGTGATAGAGTAAAAAGAGTGAAAAAAACATTTTCAGCTGTCAGCTGTGAGACGCTGCCGCGCAGGGCAGAGAATGGTTGTTCTCCGCCCCACTGAAACACCTTGAGGGAGTATTGGATGCCCCTCGGGTAAAGAGGAGACCCCCGGCTCTAGAACCCAGATGAAGGTGAGCACCTTTTTTGGGCTACAAATGGTGTTAACACCAGGCATGTGAAATGTGGTTTTCATTTAACAGTCGGATAGGCAACCACATGATTTTTCCCTCATGGGTGTTGAGGAACATTGGACTTCCATGGGAGTTAATAAAAACCCCTGAAACTTCTCCTACCTACTACCCTACTACCCGCTCTGGTTCACTAACTGGGCTAATTGCACTCACCTCGCTGTGTGCATCTAGCTCCTCCATCACTCGGGCTCCGGGCACTGTCTGATGACCAGTGGCATCTTCCTTATCTTATTTCTCCCAGCAGACACTGCGCACGTCCCTGACTTCGCATCTGCTGCATACCTTGCAGTGGAAGGGGACAGAAAAGCCACCATATTTGAAGAGTGTCTGGGAGTGGAGAGCAGACTTGTGACTGCTTTACAATGTATCACAGCTGATTGCAACAGAAACAATTATGATACATCAATTGCTCCTTGGCTATAACAATGTAACACAAAGTAACTCTCAGCAGTGAGCTGACAGGCATTTCAGAATGACTCATCTTGTTTGTTTTAGTTACAGCAGGAGCGAGAGACAATGCATCTCAAAACTTCCATCCAAATATTTGGCACTGTGGGATCTGTTGCCTCTGTATTAGTTACATTTCCAACAATTATTGCATTTTGGCATGGCCTAACACTAACAAGTATATAGGGCCATCAATAGGCTGCAGTCTTGCTGGGTAATTGGCAGAACCAGGCTACACGAGGTGCAGCTTGCTGTTTTTGGATGTCGGTTTAGTCCCTGTCATCAGGGTTGAGGGAGGAGAGGGGAGCACATGTCGCTGCAACCCAGTACTGACCCCATGCTGCCCCTACCCCCAGCTTTCATGCTTTTCTATTTACTTATTTATCATTCTGTCTATCCTATAGCTTTCTATATAGCCACCTATCTATCTATCTATCTATCTATCTATCTTTCCTTTTCCCTTTCTATCTATGCTTTTTTTATGCACCTTCTATATATTCATCTATCTGTCTAAATATGCTTTCCTTTTTTTACCCATCTACTATCCCCTATCCCTTTCTTCTCCTCATCTTCTATCATATATTCATATATTTTATTGATCTTTTCTTTCTATGCCTCTCTTATCCTATCTATCTATCTATCTATCTATCTATCTATCTATCTATCTATCCCTTTTCACCATCTTTTTTCTATTTATTCTTTTATTTCTCCTCTTACTGTATCAACTCTTTCTTTCTTTCTATCTTTTTATTGTTTACCTATCCATTTATCAATCCTTATATATCCCTTATTTCCATATTCTATATATCCTTTTTTCCATCTTCTATTTTTTTATGTATTCTATCTATCTATCTATCTATCTATCTATCTATCTATCTATCTATCTTTACTTTCTTTCCATGTGCTATGTGCTTTTTATTTTTCTAAATAATGTTTCTATCCTTTAGTTTTAGCTACCTGTCTATTTATTTTTTTTCTTTCCATATTCCCAATTTCAATATTTATTTCTATTCATGGATTTATTCTCTTTCCTTCTTTGTCAAGCAGCCAACAGGCAACCCAAGCTTCTTGTTGGCAAATTTAAGAGAGTAAGATTACTCCCCCGGGTGAATTTTATCAAATGCCAGAGGTCAAGCCAGGGGTAGGAATTGGGTCAGTAGTGTGTTTAATGGGGTCAGATAGTTGCATAGGCAGCTGGGTGAAGCAATAGGTGGGAAATAATTGCAGGAGCTGGGAACCCGGGGGGGTTCTTGTTTTCAGATCTCTCCCCTTTACTGAATTATTGCCCAGTTCCCCAACATCTCCGCTCAGCAATTGCCAAGGCTTAGAGGGAACGTTGTTGATGTGTCAACAATGGAGGTTCAATTCTCTTTGTTGCACACTAGACCCCACTTCAGCTTAAATGAAAGTCACAGAGATTCATGTTTCAGCTCTTTTGAAAATACACAAATGGTGCTATAAAACTCTACTAACTACTGGGTTTCTGTGTTAAGCTGAGGCCAGGCAAGGCCATTGGTGTCTGTAATGGGGGACCCTGGACCTAAAATTGACCTGTCACAATTGAAAGATGCATACCTTGGAATGCTTTCTAATCTAACAAGGTTTATCATCCCAATTTACAATCATGTGGCCAAGATCTTAAAACAGTATAAAAGCCTTCTTTGAAGTTTTAAAGGACCTGGGGGTCCTTTTTAAACTGTTCTGTGTAGTCAGCAATGCTACAGTAATTGTCTCCACTTTCTTCAAGGACTAGACAGTGTTTTCTCTTTAGTATACACAACGGTCAGGTTAAGGCTTTGTCAGTGCTGTTTAGAACCACTAGGTGCAAAATGTCCTGGTCTTTTTCCCTTCTTGAATGTCTGCCTGCATGGCCACATAGGTCGGAGGGGGTAGGGATGCCACCGAGTGCGGTTAATCTTAGCTTAGCCATGGAATCTAAGGGATTTAACAGAGGGGGGTTTCATGCTGCAGGCATCCCAAATTAGGATGATCCTAGGAAAATCTCTTTATATATTTGTGTTTTGGTCCACATTAAACCACCCTGTTTGGCTGTCTACAAGAATTGGAATTGCTCCATTGAGGGAAATTCATTATATTTATTACAGGAAACTAGTTTTTAATTGTAATATTTTTTAAATGTTGTTACTGGTTGGATGCGGGCATTGTCTTTTTACATTCTATAGACACAGGGTAAACTTCTCAGTCATGAAAGGAGTTTAAAGCACTTCATGCCAGGGATTAGTTAGTGATCTGATGGTTTTATTCCTAATGAGACAGGACGTTGCCCAACCCGAGGGAATTGATGCAGCAAGTTTGTCCAGCAGGTGTTGATTTTTTTCTGATTTAGTAAATGGCTTTGGTATCTGCACCAGTTCCTATCAATCTTTGCTCTATTGCTCTATCTGCTTTTATCATCCAATCAGAATGTCACTCTTCTTGGGATAATCTTTGAAGTCCTTTGGGCCACATAGGTCCATTAGTCACAAAAGCCCCTTAATCCTGTTATGTTTGCAAGATAACGGTCAATTTCCTGTAGAGCTCCCTTCACCCCCTGCAGTTATGGGAATACACAGTCATCCATTTGCATCTCACGCCTGTTTCTGCAGACAGACAGATAGTACGTTCAGGTTTAACTGGAGTCAGCTTTACTTTTTCAGAATAATGGTTACTGAATAAAAAGATTTTTTAATATCAGTCATTTGTTATTTTTTTTCTTGTAGGTAAATTAACGATGATCCTCATTCCCCATTCACTCCTCAATCATTCCCCAATCATCCCCAGGAATCTGGTATTCCTTATAGATAACAGGGCAACTGCTTCTGCTGTCTGTAATGATGACCACAGACAATTAGATTTTATTGAAACTGATATCTGCAGCTTATTCTCTCTACTGCCACTTCCAGAAAATGTATATTTTCCATCATTAACTGGTGGGGGATCAGATTTTTTGGATATGTCTCAAGAGCTCCACCTTATTTCACATTTAGAGGTTTTTTGATCTATCCATAGTATCCATAGTAGATGAAAATCATAGAGTGCCTCAGTGGTTGTTTCAGCTCCAACTCTATTCTATGTAAAGTCCTTCACATTTTATATTATTCATTAACTGTTACATACAGATCATTTTCAGAACATTTTTTACATGATTCCGTAATTAAAAAAAAATGCTATTTTGTGCTGCTTGATGGTGCAAACGATAAATAGCAAATGTTGGATTCCTCCGACAAGTTTCGCCTGTGCTTTATGGCTTTCTTTAAAGAGGATGCATATCCAGCTAGTTTGTTGTACAAAAGTCTCAGATCTTGCCTCCAGAAGTTGCCTGGGTGACAGAACTGGATGAAAAATGGCTGGGAAGTTTGCTGGCCCTATACCAATCAATAGGGTTAGAGCTCTAAAAGCAGTGAGCAGTGAGACACTCACTGTTTGCTATAACTACAACTATATGCTTATTTTTCATAGCCCCTTCACCTTTCCCTCTATATCAGGGGTCCCCAACCTGTAGCTTGGGGCATTTGTTGTGTAGCTCGCTGGCTGTCTGTTTGACCAGAACACTTGTGGAGGTCTAGCACACTAGTGAGGCTATGGGCACACAGTACTTGGAACCAGGTAACAGATCCATGCGTGGGGTTAAGGCAGATAAGTAAGTGTTAGGACTTATCAGATTTGGTAGCTTTTAGAACCACACCCAATTTACCAGCCTCCCTGTGTGTTGTCATGTGACACCTGTGCCATATTCCTGGGACTCCCTGAGATCAAAAGCTGTATCAGAGGAAGTGTCAGGTACTGCCTCGACCCTGCCTCCCAGACAGGACTAATGCCTATATCTCAGACTCTACATTTCCAGTATAACAGCTCTGCTCCCCCGCACCTGTTATTAACCTTGGTTGGATGCCAAAGCATGGGGAGTGGGGACCTGTGTCCCCCATAATGCCAGATGCCAGTGGGGTGTCTAAAATGTATGCCCCTCTAGCATCATTTAAAGATAGACAGTCAGGATGAGGTAATGAGGTATGAGACAGATGTCAGGATCAGGTAAGTATATTATTTTTTTGAATTGTTAATTTTTTTGTGTTTCATTTCTTCACTAATTTTGAACTGGTAAGGAGTCCAAAGGACATCACAGCAGGTGACATGCTTGAACCCCTACTGAAACTTGAAATGGCCAGGGAGCTGAGCTGGACCAGACCTGTGCTGTAGGGCCTAGAGGCTGGTAAATCTAGGACCAGGGGGGTGTCAGTTCAGACCTTGAGCGCCCAGTTACCAGCCTCTATGCTTGGTTTCCCCTTGGCTGGTAAGCTTTAGAAGAGGGGCCACACATATTTTTTTCCAATTGTATTTTTTTATTGTGGAAATACCAAAATAAATCTCCCACAAAAAAGTGCTTGCTATTAATAGGATAATGACAGGTGCCAGGAGAAGGGAACTTATATACCACAGTGGCAGAGCCTCCCCATGTGACTGTGATGTCACTGGAGGGGAGGGGATTCGAGAGGGATAACCAGGAAGAGGGTGCCGCTCCGCATTGGACAGAAAATAGAAACTCAGACTGGTAAGTAGCAAAATTAGACTAACAAATGTTTTTCTGTGAAAACAGAATGGGGTCCCCTACACCACTACCCTAACAATCAACTCATATGCAGTGCAGCTATGTGGGCTTTAATGTACATCATAAAACCTTTGATGTAAAAAGATCTACATTCATAAATGCAGACTTACACATAAGACTCGTAAAAAGATCATTTCAGGATAAAAATGTGCAGCAAATTTGGGGGGTATGCATTTCCAAAATGCCACTTCCCTTGAGGTCTCACGTTGTCATTATCCCATGTATTACCTCCATTCCTTTATATAATGTCTCAAGCTCTAAGGTCTTGGCAAATGCCTGCTGCAAATGAAATAACAGCTAAATGAAAGGAGTTTTTCTTGTTGCTATTTGTCTCCAAACAGATGAGTCTCTGCTCGCCATCTTAGCTCCAGCTATCAGGCATCTGGGAATGACATGAAGATTCATCACAGGGAATTAGACAGAGCATCCTTCCTGCTCTGTTTACATAGTAATTCAATCTCAGCTAAGGCTCAGCAGTGTCTCGAGGTGAAGAAACTCTTCATCTAATGAAGGCCTACCTAGTTTGCCATTATTTATAATCTGTCATCCTGATATAGTACTGATAGGCAACTAACTCATAACCCCCTCCCCTTCTCAGCTAGTATTACATTATTGGCTTAGGGTACAATATAGTCATTTGAGGATTGTGTTTGAGGGGACAAGCCATTTGGGGAAAGAGACCGAAATGCAGCTTGAGTATATTTTCTAATATTTACACAGCCCTAACTCCCTGCTTGTGGACATGTTTCAGTTTAATGGCTGTCAGAGTTGCATGCAGAGTTTTGCCCGCAGCACAACTGCAATGCGCCTCCATAGCAGCCATACTCGCCACCACCTGCCCATCCATTGCTGCTGGTCCCCTGCCACTGCCTCCACATTGTCCTCTGCTGACACCTCCTCCTCATCCCCTGCCAGAGCTGCTGCTTTGTCCCCCACTGGAGCCGCGCCTCGCCCACCACTGGACCCAATGTCTTGTCCTCCACCTTGTCCTCCACCTTCAGAAATCACATGCTTGGTGAAATGATGTCCACTTGTGTTCAATATAAGTGTCACATGGTCCGTCACCTTTTCTGAAAGGCCCCAAAGACTGAAACGCCATTAAGCAAGAAGCACCACTAACCGAACAACACCATAAAGAACAAAGAGGGACAAAGTTGTTGAGAAGTACAAGTCAGGGCTGGGTTATAAAAAAATATCCAAATCTCTGATTATCCCCTGGAGCACCATCAAATCCATAATCGAATCAAATGGAAGGGACATGGTACGGCAATAAATGTGCCAAGAGAGAGCCGTCCACCAAAACTCTCATACTGGTCAAGAAGGGCATTAATCATAGAGGCAAAACAGAGATCAAATGTAGACCCTGCAGGAGCTGTAGGGTTCCTAAGCAGGGACTGGAGTATTGATCCATTTGGCCACCATACACTCCATGGAGCTGGGCTTATAAAAGGAAGGCTTGTTCTGAGCTTGCCAAATGGCACGTGGGAGAGTCCCTAAATGTATGTAGAAAGGTGTTCTGGTCAGATAAAACCAAAATTAACTTTTCGGAAAACGTTATCTAGTGCAAAACCAACACATCCCCATAATCAAGTCGAGGGGAAGATGAATGGTGCTAAAGCCAGGGATATTCTTGAAGAAAACCTGTTTTAGTCTGGAAGTGATTTGAGACTAGGGTGGAGGTTCACCTTCCAACAGGACAATGACCCAAAGTATACTGCTAAAGAAACATTCAAGGGGTTTAAGGGGAAAGTATTGTAATAGCCTTTTCAAAGCCTAGACCTTTATCCAATTGAGAATCTGTGGTCTGATTTAAAAATTGCTGTTCACCAATGAAATCCATCTAACTTGAAGGCTGGAGCAGTTCTGGTGTAGAGGAATGGGCAAAAATTCCAGTGGCAAGATGTGGAAAGCTCATAGAGACTTATCCAAAGCACAATTGCACTGCTAGGTGCCCCAAAAGGTGGCTTTAAAAAGTATTGGAGGCGGAGGGAGGGGTGGAAGGAGGGAAGAATCAACAATCCTGTCCCGCTCTGCTGAACTGATTGGGGGGCGGGATAATAAAGAGAATGTCATTAGCTTAACCTGTAACCGATATCTTGGCTATTTCTACTTCAATTTACATAACAGAAACAGTTTAGGACAGTGCCAAATATAGCCTGGCAAAATGGTGTAACAATTACCTTTGCCTGCACTCATCTCTTTAAGACCTTGCCTCTTATAGACATAATGTTGTTGTTGCAACCCCTGATGTTTTTAGGAGAGGAGTTTTATGCTGTTTATTGTTTTAAATTAAATGTCAAATGTTGTGTGTTATTTTTAAGATAGAAGCAACATATTTTTTACATGATAAAATATGTGTCACGTCATTTACAGCTGCAGCAATACCCTTTCAGAGGAGCACATGAATGTACAATTGCTGTAGTCAAAATAAGGGTGTTGATATATTTATTTTCTTAACAGCTGGTAGAACCTGTCATTTGACAGTGATTTCCTGAAGAAGCAGCATAAAACCTAAAGTATCATTTTCCAAGAACAACTGATATATATATATATATATATATATATATATATATATATATATATAGATAACCAGTAGCTCAGACATCAAGAGTGGCCCTGTAAGTGGTGGCGCTCAAATACCTAAAGAGGTATTTCAGTCCCAGGATTTCCTATATTTCCTAAGGGCTTCTCGGCATTACTCTGCTTTGGTATGCTTTGTTTAAATACAGTGGCTTGGCTAAGCTGTCCTTGTGTTATAAATAGTGCTAATTAGAGATGAGCGAACCGGTTCGGACGAACCGGAATTCGCTCCGAATTTCAGGAAATATTCGATTCGGCACGAACCCGAATATTTTGTGGTTCGTGCCGATCGAATTTTTCCTGAAATTAAAAAAAAAAAAAAGCCGGCATGGTGGGAGCGGGCTGACAGCGGAGCCGGCCGGCCCGCTCCCACCATGCCGGCATTTAAAAAACAAAAAAAAAAAAAAGCATTTTTGCCGGCATGGTGGGAGCGGAACCGGCCGGCCCGCTCCCACCATGCCGGCATTTTTGATGGGGAACTTCGTAAAAGTTCGATTCGGCCGAACCCGAATTTCTTTGTGAAATTCGGCGAATCGGCCGAATCGAACTTTTCAAAAGTTCGCTCATCTCTAGTGCTAATGTTTGGATCTGGGTTAAAGTTAAATTTTATCAAAATGTTATCAATTTTTAAGTTAAGAAAAACCTTTTATGACAATAATTCATCTTCAGAAAATAGATACTATGTAAATACAGTGTCTCAATATGCTATACAGATAAAAAAATATTTTTTAACCCACAACAACAAAGAACACAACAAAGTACCTTAAAGTGACCCAAAAGTCCAAAATGAATGTATGTTCAGCTCCCTATGATCTCTATCTGGCAACCCTGTGCTCTCCCCACTCAGCACTCCTTGCTTTTTGTAATTGCTGCAGGAATCTAGAAGAAGGTTATCACAGCCCAACTTTTCTGGTGTATTTTAAGCCAAGGGAGAGGAAGGAAGGTTTTCAGTGTCCAAAACCACTGAAGCATCTGGCAATGCGAAAGCCACAGAGAATTGTAGTGACATGTTAGTAGTCAAGGATTGAAGAATTTCTTAATCCATCCCATCACATGGTTCATTGGTGATTTAGTCAGGTAAAAGACCACAGGCTCTGTGAAATGCTCTAGAGCAGAACAATCTTGGATTAAATAGATAGACAAGTGTGGGACAATTTTGTGCCACATGTATGAGATCTCCCGGCCTGTACAACACCTTTGTAACAAAAGCCCTTTCAGTAAGAGGAATGACCATTTGGTCAAGGGGACCGATCACCTGCTCTGGAGAAAACACCTTCGTCAGACAGAGGGGAACCAGTCCAGCCACCTGGTTGGGAAACTGCATGGCCAGAGAACTTGAAAGAAATCTCTCAGACAGCCAGACTCCTACATAGTACTGGGAATTACTGGGCCGCCATTTGCCCTAGCCACAAGCTGAATTCATGGGCAGATTCCAGAGACATCCACACATATTTCCCATTGCTTTAACTAGTATAGAACATAAGATATGGAGATATCAAGCCCTGATACATAGTAACCCCCATCCTTGGACCCACCAGTGCTCTTTCTGATCAACCAGTGCATAAAAAGGTAATAAAAAAGTTGCCATCTATACAAAGAAGGTGGTCCAAAGAATTTTATAACAATCTATTTATACCCTGGAGTGTATCAATCCCACAATCTATTTATACCCCGGAGTGTAACCATAACCCGAGGGCATCCACTAAGGTTAGAGGAAAGGTGCTTTCTCCACCGACATAGGAGGGGATTCTTCTCTGTAAGAGCAGTGAGACTATGGAACTCGCTGCCAGAGGAGGTAGTAATGAGGGATACATTAAAAATGTTCAAAAGTGGCCTTGATGCCTTCCTGGCATGTAATAACATTTCCGGCTATGGCTACTAGACCACTGGAAGGAGTTAAACAGGCTGAACTGGATGGACTAAAGTCTTTATTCAGCCTTACATACTATGTTACTATGGCCCTTATTTATCACGGGCTAGTGCCAGGTAGTGTCTGACGAGCGCCAGGTAGCGGCAGCTAACGGCGACTACCGACTCAAGTACGCCCGGCGGCGGTCACAATGACGCATTTATCAAGCAAAATGAAGCTAGCGCCGGCGAGAGCGACGGCTAGCGCGGCATTCATCATGAAGCCGCCTGGACCGAACAGCGCCGCTGCAAATTCCCTCACAGCGCCAGGTATGAGCTGTCGCTCCCTGGCGATGTACAATGCATTTCAATGGAGCAATCTACAATTAATCATAATTAATTGGTATTAATTTTTTTTTTTTTTTTTTAATGTCAAAAATTCGGAGACCACTTCTGCAATGTTAGGATTTATTTTTAAGTCAAAAAAAATTGTAAAAATAATTTGTGCAGAATTGATCTAACAGGTCTGATATTAATGTATTCATATTACAAAATGATTCTATAAACATGTATAATGTTACATTCAAAAAATATGGTTGTTTAAGGGTTAAAAACTAGTTAACACCCATCGCCGCCAGCGCTCTGGGGTTTAAACAAGGAATGGACAGCGACAGCACATTCGGAGCGTGATTTGTTAATGAATATGAAGCTAGCCGTTCGCTCTGGCCATTCGTTGTCAGGCGCTCACATACAACGCTGAACCTGTGAAACAGCGACCCCTAAGCCCGTATTCAACATTACCGCACACCGACTGAGTCGCTGTCATCAAGCTAACGCCGGCCAAGCACAGCGAATACTGGCTGGCGCTGAAAAACTCACGCTACAGTCGCTCATCTGGCGCTACCTGGCGCTATTAATGAATCGGCCTCTAAGTTACTATGTAAAGCAAAATTTGGAAAATGTCTCACAAAGAGCAGTGCTGTGCTGATCAGGGGAGAATCTAGGCGCTCTGCCTGAGGCAAACTATAGAAAGCCCACCTTCTCCCAGAACATACGGCTCCACTCCTCAAAAGAGCAATGGCAACTCATGGTGGGGGATAGGGGGCGGGACCATAGACGCTGAGCCACCAATAATTGACTGTAAAAAATGATTTCGTGTAGTGGTGGCAAGTGAACTCTAAACATCAACTGAGATTATAAATCAGTGGTTGCTCCCTCCCTGTGCCTTAAGCAGCTGCCTCTCATGGCCTCATTACAGGTGCACCCCTGGCCCTTATAAGGTGCAGTACCTGCAATTTCAGAATGTCTTAAAGTATAGTCATTCCAGCTTTGTAAAGTGAGTCTCTTAATCTTCCTGTCTGGTTATAGGTATACTTTATGTCACCACCTTCCCGTTTTAACTACAGTAAAACATTGGCATATAATACTAGAGTATATATTAAACAAAGTAATGTATTTATTGTTTAGCTCCAGTGATTAATTTGCATATAGTGTCTTATTAGCTAACTCCTGTTAAAGATTTTCTTTATTTAGGAAAGGAGTAGTAAACTTTTGTAATATTTTCATTTGTTCAGCAGTAAATTACTTTCACTTTTTAGAGTTTTGACTATTTCGATAACAGTAATTTTGACTTGAGCAGTGGCGTAGCGACCCGGGGGCGGGGGGGGCGGACCGCCCCGGGTGACACCAGACCTAGAGGGTGACACCGCACTATAGCATTATGTCACCTCAATTATTGCCAGCCTGTGGCACAGAGCAGTCAGTTGTGGGGATGCTATGCCCTCACGGCGACACCTACGCATCTCTCCCACAGCGCTCGAGCGCCATTTGGCAGGAGGCGGAGCGGCTGCTGGTGCCTGTCCAGAATCTGTGGACCAATGGTGTGCGCGCACAGCAGGTCACGTGGACGAGGTGGGAGCTTTTGTTCGCTGTTGCTGAGAGCGCGCGCGGTATTCGTCGCCAGAAACAGGTGAGGGCGTGTGTGGTGTTGCTGGGGTGAGCGCACGCTGTTCCTGTTTATTCGGGGATTTATAGCTGTAACTGCTCAGTGGCGTGTGTGGTGGTGTTGCATGGTGGGCGCGTTACCTGGCGGGAGATGGGTGTTTTTAATGGACATAAAGGGAGCGTGCAGGCCGATGTATGTGTGCTAGTGAGGTACTGCACAACGCATAAGCGCCTCTGCTATCATACATTGATTATAATAGGCGCACGCCCCGCTTTTGTTCAGGTGCGATGTCTGGCCCTGCCCCGACTCCTATTGGTTGCTGCCTGTCTGGCCCGCCCCTTTTCTCCTCCAGCTGTCTGTAATCGGTGTGCTCCTTTTCTCTGCCATTGAGTTCTTTCAACATACAAAAAATTTTTTTCTTTGGGGGGGGGGGGGGTGACACCATTTCCTACCGCCCCGGGTGACACCAGCCCTAGCAACGCCACTGGACTTGAGTAGTGTTTAGATTCTGGTTCTTGCAAAAAATAGAAAAAGAAAATAGTGTGTATGAACAGAGCAACATTTTAGTAGCACTAATATTTATCAAAATATTCTGTGGAGGCAAACATACCAAACATTTATTTAGAATTTTGTTAAAGATTTTTTAAATTAAATTAAATAAAGTCATTGCACTAGGGGGGTTCATAAAACATCAGTATTCATCAGTATTCTTCCATGAACTTGGCAATGTTCTTGCAGAAGGCTAAATAGCTCTCAGGCTGAGGAGAAAAAAGCCCCCCCCCCAATAATAAACTGCAGCACGCCAAAACCCAATAATTAATAAGCAGAGCACCAGCAAACTCCTCAGAACACAATACAGGTGCCAACAGAACCCAATCATTAATACCTCCCTCACCCAATGCCTGTCCCATGTGTGTCGCCTCCATTTCCAGCAGCGCCAGGTAGATGCTGTAGCAGGGCAAAATTTGCACATTTTTTCAAATGTATTCCTCCAGGACCACACAAAAAAAGTGGTCCTACAGCTACTTTGCCCGTTGGTGCTCTCAGTGTAAGCAAGGCAAAGCAAGCCATAGTGGACCCACAGCTGTCTCGGACCACAGCAGAGAATGCTCAGTCACAGTCAGATGGAAGCAAAAAAATCAGTTTCGCCCAGAATACATGAGAAATTTACATTTTCACTTTTCCCAACCAAGGGGGATAAGGTTTGGAAAACTTAGGATGTGCCTGGACCAGGGACTTTGCATACTAGAGAATTGAGATTACCTTCCCAAGCAGGGTTTATATACATAATACCACATCTTGAGCTCTAGGAGGGGGTCACTTAATTCTCGGGCGTTTCCAATCATCCACATTGTTTTATTTTTTTTTCTTTGCAGCCCCTCAAACAGAGTAATATTTCTCTTTACCCTGTTTTAGGCTTCCCAAGTGGGTGTCAATAAGGCCTGCCACGGGATTATCAGGGTAGAGTAATACGAGTTTTTGATGTGTTGAGTCTAGACCAATGGAGTTGATGCCCCCCTGCCCAACAACCAGATTCGACTGACAGCACAGGGGAATGTAGAAGTGGTGTTCACTCTGGTCTCTGGCTCTCAGGGCTCATCAGTCTTGCTAATGTTGGTTTGCTTCAATCTACCCCAGAGCAAAGCAGCAATTTGAAGATGCTTTTTAATAAATGCAGGGTAGTTATTGACCACCAGTAAACATGAGATCATGGTAAGGCCATGGTAAGGCCCAGTATGACATATAAATATCTAAGTATAAAAATAATTGAGTTCTGAAAATGAAAAAACATTTTTTTATATGTTTTGTGGATTTGTGCTGATTTTTATCAATGTGGAGCATTTCATATTTAGAGGACCTATATGGGAATATTTGCCAAATTGACGTTTATTGGAGGAGGATAGAATGTAGTAAAGACTTTTTGTCTTGGGAACAATGTAAAACAAGCCTTTTCAAAGCAACTCAAAATCTCTGATTACTTGTAAATAGCTTATGTATTCTAATATGTATTCTAAGCAAAGACAAGTTCTTCACTTAATTTCTGAATATGAGTATGCTCTGATGTTGTCCACACTGTGACTTGCAGCTGTTGCTCACGCTGAAAGCACAAAGGGATTGAGTGGTTGTTAGACCAATTTTTTGCGTAGTTTTGGTGGAATAAAATTGAAAGGAGGGCAAACTTTGGAACACTGCTATATCTTTTAATTGGCACTGCAGGGAATGGAGAACATGGGACAGACATGAGGTGAGCTGCTTGCTGCCTTATTCAGTCTTGATCTCACATTTTTTGCACTACCGGCTCCAGTGATGACAGGGTTCTCAACAGGTGTGTATCCCTGCTTTAAGTGTTTAGGGAGTAAAATCCCGCACTAACTGGCAGAACAGGGTACAACACGTTACTTCTCAACCCAGAAAGCAGTGGATGCTCAAAATGTGCTAGTATATGACATTGCAAAAATGCAATGGATTCAGCCCACAGAACTTCAAGGCCTGTAGTTGTAAGGGTAAGTACTGTTTTTTGCCTTTAAAAACCTGCCTTTAGAACCCCTTTACATGTAATTTACCAAGTGTGAGCCACCACTTTTACCCACTAGTGTTCAATGTGGTACAGTATTAAATGATTTGTAAACAATTCAGGCCCATGGTTTTGACATCCTGCTTATGGACACTGACAGTTCTTGCTGTTTTACATAAATTGTTGTTTTTTCTTTAGCAAGGTTGTCAGATTACATATCATTTTGTCTTTCATCACAGGACTTTACGCCTAGCCAGGATCAGAATGCTAGTAATCCTAAATCGAAACGGCTACTTTCACTGGATACATTTAGAGGGTAATGTAAAATTTATGACATGCATTTCATACAAACAATGTCTTTGTACCTCTAATAAATATGGAAGCAACTGTCAGTAATTCTAGGTATTAAAGGCTGGAGTTCCCTGATCCACAGTATTCCTCACATTCTATTGTTTTGGCTCAAACGCTTTTATCTACTACAGATGTAAAGGATGTAAAAGAGCGTTTAGGCATGGCAAAGCTGGCAGTTGCCTTTGGCCCCAGAACAGCACTACACACAACACTAAAAATAAAATACAGTGGGTCGGTGTGACACCAAAGCTGAGATCAGATACCCAGAATTGATCAATAGGGGCCCCCTTTCCAGCATTGTAACTACTGTTCCCTACAAGCTGAGTGCACAGCCTCTGCAGAAGATATGACTCCAAACATGGCGGTCTGCAGTTCTCAAATGGGAGGAGCTATAGTGCACACTCCTCAGTGCAGACTGAGCACTTCAAGCTTCAGTGTTTGTGCTCGATCATCAGTGCTGTCTCCCCCCCCCCCCCCAGTACATGCACAGACACTTGCTCAATCATCAATCTATGCTGTGCATGTGAATGAGTACTATGTTTAGTGTATGGAGACATAACACATCTGGCTTTCCTTCAGCTACTCCTCTCTAGCCGCACAAGCCAGTGCCAGCCATTCAGGGTATGAGGATTTCACACAGCAGGGCATCACTATCTGATAAGTGGGATGGGTTTGCACACCACAGTATGTCTGTTCATCCACTGAATGCGATTGGCTGCTACTAGTCATGTTCCTGGTGGTTTGAAGAAGCCAGGAAGTGGTATGAATTGGCTGAAAGTTTCTTTTTTTCATTTGCTTTTGCCCAGGGCCACACAAGCCCTGCACGTATCAGAAGCTTTCAAAAACTATGTATTGTTGGAAACACAAACACAAGGCTAGTAGTAAACAAGGAACACATTATACTGACTTGTATGAAAAAACATATTAACATTTTGAGACCCCCATATTCAGAGTTTATTGCTCTGTATGAAACTGAGGTGAGGTTCAGAGAATGACATCCCTATACATAGCTTTCGTCATAGGCAAGAGTATCCTGTGGGACCTTCTGATATTTAAGAATTATGAAATCTCTCCAATCTGGAATGGAGTATGACAAACATGTGGAAATAGGCCTCCGCGTTAATAACCATTTTCTTTAATTCTATTATCTCAGTTACAAATACATGGAGAGTACTTGGAGAGTATCTTGGCATCAATCCCTTCAAAAGCTGTAATGTTTTATGGAACCAGGACCAAAGACCAAAAAAAACCTCCTGCTATCTTGCAGACCTGCAGTTAGTGATTGTCACCTCTTCCATCCTGGGTCACCATCCATTAGGTAACTAGGCACCACAAAACAGCATTTCAGCAATTTAAGGATTTTCTTTTCAAAATTTGCAGTTGCAACAATCAGAAGGAAACCAGGTTTGCAGCAGCCAGAGCCAGCAGCTGTTATCATTTCCAGTCTGGATAATATCCCTAACTCTAGGGAGATGTGTCATGTAACTGCAGCTGTAACAGCTGCTCTAGACCTTAGTGAGAACATGTGTGGGGTATGCTTGGGAGGTACTATGATTGCTGGGGAGGACTGTAAGACTGCCTGCCTCCCACAGTTTTTAAACCTGCCTGTTAGAAACTGTGGGGCAGGTTTAAAATATTTATAGTGATGAGCTGGAGCCAGGACAACCTCATTTGGAAGCCCTCCAGCTCTATAGCCCCCAGTCTACACTGTGAACTGGTAAGAAGTCCCTTGGAACTCTTACTAAGACACAAACCATTAAAAAAGCAAAACAAAAAAGATTAAATTATATATTGACGAAAAAACTCTTGTATGCGCCTTTGAGCCATGGCTTATTAGCCCCCTTTGCTTGGTGAAACAGGTTGGTTAGCATTTGAAAGGAGACAGGGAGGGGCGCAGCATGGGGAATCCCCTCCATGCCCCTCCAGTGATGCTTTAAAAAAAAAAAGCATGATCCACCAATGTATACTAACCCGATACACCATAAGGGTTAAGGTACAGCATAAGGGTTGGTAAGCCATAGCTTACAAGTCACAATGCCCAGTGATAAGTAATCACCGTGGATTGATGCACTAGGTATTGGCCAGCCAGTGCCTGTTGGACCCTTATGCCATTATAACAGTGCCAGTACACTCTGTAGTGCCACATTTTAGGCGCTGAACAACATATTTATTAATTTTTGGCATACTGAAAAGATTGACACTGGTCAGTGCTTCATTACTACATTTCCAGGGTATCATTGCCGTGAAGGGAGCAAACTTTACAGTGCATTTAGGCCATGTTTTAGTAGTTGTACACCCTGGCAAGAAAAGCCTTTACAGTAGAGTTTTAAAATGAAATTTGGTGACATCGAAGTTCTGCGACACATCAGCAATGCAAGTTCTGTAGAAATAATTTTGCTTTAAACCGGACCTTCAGCGTGATTTAATGAAAAGCTCAAACTCTTAAAAAACAGTTCCCCAGCATCTAAAATTAATATATTTTAAGTTTTTAGTCACTAACTTATTATTCTATCCCCCACTGGGCTGCAACTCTGTTCAGGAATTTAGGATACGGGCGCCGCCATCTTGACTCAGAAGCATCACACTTGCTGAGGAGAGGAGAGTGGGATAAGGTACAGGGGGACAGGTTATAGGTGTGCTTTGCTTAGACAGAGCAGAGCTGGGGTCAGGTAAAGGTCAGCAGTCCCAGAATGCAGAGCAGCACAGTCAGGAGGCACTTCCTGTTTGCAGGCTGCCTGATAAGATGGCGGCTTCCATAAGCCGCCATCTTGGATGTTTAAAGGCTCATAACATGCAATAGGTGCAGGTAGGATGATTTTTAATGTGGACAATCTGTATGTACAGGGTGTGGGAAACATATAAGATAGACTTTTATTCAGAGTGAAGGTCCGCTTTAAGTCGCTCTAAGCACCGCTATACAGACGCTCACATGGCGATACGTGGTGCTAGTAATGAATCAGCCTCCACATTACAACTGTAAAATTAAATAAATAAAAAAGTAAGCAAGTAATATATTTTGAAAAATATATACATATAACCAAATGCTAAAGACATGAAGACAAGAAAAATGTTAAGCTACAAGCCACCCTGGAAAGATTATGTGTCATATGAAGGGAAGGATCCTAGACAATAAAGACCAGATTCCATGGTATAACTAATTTCTTTGGGAAGGCTTTTTTGGACTTATGATCTGTCCCTGCAATACCCTTACCACACGTGTTGACTGCTGTGAACCACAGCAGGCTTAATGGGATAGCCAGGGCCAGAAAAAAACCCAGCCCCCAGTCTGCCCCTTGTAAATATGGGGGAGGGGGGTTACCTTGTTAAAATATAAAATATACACTTTCCACATCTTTGCTTTTTGCATCTCCAGCCCAAATTAATCCTGTGTGTTCTGTTGTTCCCATACCTTTTCATAGATACCCATTTCCTGAGCAGCACTAAGTATGTCCAATAAAGATAAAGATAGTAAAGATGTGATTGATATTAGTTAGGCATTGGCAACCGGCTAGTCAGTGGTCAGAAAGGAAAGCTGCTTTTTGTGCTTTTTTAGCTATGAAACAGGCATAACACAGTGATTGTCAGGCTTTTTATTTGTGAAGAGGATAGAAGGAACAAAGAGCAATCTAAAGGGATGGCAATAAGGTCACCAATAGGTTACTAGCCAATTTGCTTGTATCCAGCAGGCTTCCTGTGACACACAGCCATGGTAACACAATGAGCTTTTGAGGCAGACCATTGATTAAGCTTTCCTTTAAATCTAACTAAGCATGTAAGGCTGTTAACCTGTTAATTGTTGAGGGCCCTTTTAGATGTAAACCAAAAGGATCACCAACCAAAATTGATGCCCAATACCTTGTCTGTGCTTTGGTGTAACCCTGGCAGTAACCAGACATTGCCATGCAAACGACAACCGTTTGCTAAAGATAATTAGACCTTGTAAATTGTTACCCTATGACCCACATCAGTGTCCCAGGAAGTTAAAATTGTCATTAGCTAATCTAAAGCTAAGTGGATTATTTACAAAAAGATTAAATGTTCATTAGCCAGGATCAAGCCATTCTGAGGTTGTGCAGTGTGACGCTATTTCTAATATGATGAACATTCACACAGAAGAAATGAGAACTAAGATCTTCTTTCTGGTACAATTGCTTGGTTGTAGAATTATAATTAGTAACTGTGCAACCTAAAGTGTTTTAACCCATCCTTTTCAGCACTCTTACAATTCTTAGCATGCAGCTTTGAACCGGACCTTAAAGTGGACCAAAACCCACAGAGATCAGCCCAGGTATCTATAAGATTCCCGGCCCGATTGATTTCCCCCCCGGGCATCCAAAATCAGGATGCCCCACTGTGTGAAACCCCCCAGGTCGCCCATAAACTCATCTTCCTTCTTGGTCCAACAGTTCATGCGCGAGCAGCGGACGCATTCCCGCTATCCTCCTAGCAGAGCATGTGCCCATGCCTGAGTGGCTGGCACGGGGGATGAGGCCGCCAGCACGCTCACCTTAGACAAAGGCTTAGAAGAAGGGGTGGGAGTGGATCCAAGCTTTCTGATTGGACGAGAGGCCGCGCATGCTACGTAGGACGGGTAGAGGTGAGATTGTTAAGGAGACCTAGGGGGTTTCACACAATGGGGCAACACCGATTGGGGTGCTCCTGGGGGCAAGGACCAAAACCCAGGATAGTCAAAATCCTGGGTTTTGGTCCACTTTAAGTATCATTAAATAAACTGCCCAAACCCTTAAAAACGATTTCCCAGCATCTAACATTAATATATTTTACGTTTTTTGTCACTCACTTATTATTCTTTCCCCCACTGGGCTGCAACTCTATTTTGGGTACGGGCTCCACCATCTTGCCTCAGAAGTATCGCATGCTGAGGAGAGGGGGGGTACAGGGGCATGGTTATAGCTGTGTTCCGCACAGACAGAGCAGAGCTGGGGTCAGGAAAAGGACAGCAATCCCAGAATGCAGATCGGCATACTCAGAAGACACTTCCTGTCTGCAGGAAGCCTGAGACTCCATGGGCCGCCATCTTGTTTAAAGGCTCAGAAAATGCATTAGGTGCAAGTAGGAGGATTTTTGATGTGGGCAATCTGTTTGTACAGACTACTCATACTGTTTAACCCTTCAGTGTCTACCTAGAAATGTTGTCACCTTCTGTTGCCAGGCCTTTTTTCAACATTTTCAGCGATATATGTTTAACTGGGATTTTTTGCAGGGAATTCTGGCAATTTCCAGTGATATATTGTTTTTTCAGCAGAGTTTGGGCTTTAACAAGAAATGTCTTGTTGTTTTTTAATTCTTTCAGTGCTTTCATAATATATTTTGGGTAAAATATGTTTTTTTTAATTTTTTTTATATTTTTAAAAATCTTTTTTTTTTTTAAAGAAAACCATATTGTGTGTAAAAGCTCCATGAATTCCGATTACAATAATACCACATATGTATCAGTAGACACCTTTTCCTGTCCAGGAGACTCCCAAACTGAAAAGAGCATTTTATGACATTTTCAAAGGAATTATAGCTACTATGCACACTATAAAGGGTTTAAAAAATTGCATGGGATGTCCTCTATCCTGCAATACCAGCTCGAGCACCGGCTATGGGAGCTGGTAGACCAGGGCGTGGGGGGGCGACCAGCCATCCACCGGCCCTGAAGGCTACAAGCCTGCATTGCCCTCACAGGCCAAGGGCTCTTCTGCACCCCCCTGGGCTTAGGGGATGCAGGTAATGGGGAGAAGGGTAATGACAAGTCACTTGCTTGCTTGTATGTGACTTGCTGCCCCCTCCTGTCCTGTAAACTGGTATGGGGTCTCAAGGACTTCTTTTTTTTTTACTTACCGCCGATCCTGATTTCCCATGCCATTCACCGCCACTGGACTGACAGCCAGAAGTGATTGGCAGTAGCCGTGTGCAAACCTGACTTCCGCCAATCACTCCTGGCTTCTGCTCATTGGCTACTGCAGAGAGTGGCCCCTCCTGCAGCAGCTGGTGAAATGCCAGAAGCCTGTTCCCGGGGCAGGGAATGGGTGTTCTCTGCCCCACTGAATTCTTCGGTCTCAAACTACTAGGGGAAGAAGAGAGGAGAACCTCGGTTCTTGATCCAGGATGGAGGGGAGCTTTTATTTTTCCAGCTAGCAGTGGAAAATGCCAAGAATATAGATTCTACGTGCTTGGCACTTAGGTAGGAGGTAGGAGAAGCAAGTATGTGGAATCTACAAGCTTGGTATTTAAAGTTTTAAACACTAATGAAGACACCATACTCAATCTATGAGATGCATGTCTACTATAATAAATATAGCTAGGCTGGGACTGTATTTATATTGTCAGCAATAGGGATTTGCGAGGGGGGGTGATACTTTTACAAAAAAAAGTCCTTCCACCAACTTAATAACCTTTAACTAACCAGATCTTAGGCTAAGTGCTATCTTCTTAATAAAAAACAATTTAGACATTGAATTTCAGTCCATAAACGTGCTAACTGTGGTCTGTAGGCCCATGTCTCTGGCTCCAATAAGCTTAACCACATTTGTAGGATCTATAAAGCTGTATTTTTATCCAGGTAATGCAGAAGCCATATAATTGAATTAGAACTCTCTCACTGCTGCCTTGGACCCTCAGCGTGGTAAAGCAGCTCAGCCAGTGGTTGGAACAAATTAGATTTACTGAACTAAATAGTAAAACAGTAAGATAAGGATGAATAATGGACGGGAACACTTTGCTGTACTCTAAGGCACAATAGATCAATAGCAACACACCATCCTTTCACCTTTCAAAATAATGCTGTTTGTGTGTGTGATTCATGTTTGTAAATGTAGATGTTCTGTACTTGGAAAAAAGGCCGAACACTAAAGCTAAAACTAAAATTAAAGGAGCACCTGGAAATCCCAATCGAAATCTACTTGAAACTACTGTCATTATTGTTTTTCCACACGGATCAGTGTAAGTTTTCTCCCATGGCAGATTGTAGTTAAACATTTTTGTTTTCACAAAGTTGCTAGTACTGAATGATAATTGTCAGTATGGGTAGGTTGAAGATATCAATTATTCATTCTTTATGCATTTGGCAGCTTTATGGCACAGAATCTAAATTATGAGGACTATCATGGGATAAGCTGGGGCAGTGAAGTTAAAAAGCAAGTAAAGTAGCCAGCTCACCACATCCACGTAAAGGCACGGAAGAGGGAATCCACTCAGCAGTCCTCCCAAATTACAATAAAACATCAGTGTTTATCCAGCCTCCAATTTAAACGTAACTTAAAAATAGCCAACCATAGAAGAATGCCAAGATGAGTGAAAATAAAGCAGGGACCCAGAAGCCAGCGATAGGGGCCCTTAATCATACAACCATGATTAAGGGCCCCTATTGCCCAAAGCGCGTAACAGGGTTCTGGTGGCAGGACTCACTGGCTTCTGGGTCCCTGCTTTACAGGGACAGAGGAATGTAGATTTTTTCCACAGTCTGTCCCCGATCACAGCCCCCAAGATTTTCTTATCTGTTGTATGAATGATACGGTTAACATGAGTCTTTCAGAGGTACACAGTGCATAACTGCCAGGAAATGGTAGGAACAGACACTTCTAGCCAGGACATGGAAATGCAAATAGGTCAAGTAGATGCCGAACTGGATATGTGGGGAAAAAGCACAGCAGAACGTTGGACCACAGCTGGCTGTAGGAATGCAGCTGAAATCAAGAAAGAGGCTGAACAGTGGCAATTGCAATGGATTTCAGGAAAGGTCCACATCAGTTGAGGGGGGGTTCCCTCTAGTTTACCTGAATTTATGTTTAACCCATACAATTAGGGAGAATGTCTATCAGTCTAGCGGTCTAAGTCTCAGCCAGAATGCAAGAAATGATTCTGAAACTTTGTTGTCAGTTGCTTGAGGTGGCTGGGGATGATAAGTCTAAAGTGCTAAATCAGAAGGGGAGGCTGATAAGTCCTTCTGCTTAATTCGCTCCATAAGGGAGGTGTTTTGTGCGTAAATCTCAGCCTATCAAAAATAACTCATGATGATCTTATTTATTCTGACTTAAAGTGGACCTTCAGCGTGATTTAATGAAAAGCCCAAACCCTTAAATAACTATTCCCCAACATCTAATATTAATATATTTCAAGTTTTTAGTCACTTACTTATTATTCTTTCCCCCACCGGGCTGCAACTCTGTTCAGGACTCTAGGATATGGGCGCCGCCATCTTGCCTGAGAAGCATCCCACACATACTGAGGAGAGGAGAGCGGGATATAGCTGTGCTTTGCAGACAGAGCAGAGCTGGGGTCAGGGAAAGGACAGCAATCCCAGAATGTAGAGCAGCACAGTCAGGGGCACTTCCTGTTTGTAGGCTGCCTGATGTTCCATGAGCTGCCATCTTGGATGTTTAAAGCCTCATAACATGCAGTAGATGCAGGTAGGATGATTTTTAATGTGGGCAATCTGTATATACAGGGTGTGGGAAACATATATTCAGAGTCTTATTGTTGATGATCTTGCTGAGTCATCTCTTTTTTTCCTAAAGACTTCTGCAGAATTGTAGGTTTGCCATGATTGTTAGACTCACCAATGACTGAAATCTTACTCCTGGGATGCAGTTTCTAGGAGCAATATGGCAGGTCTACCATACAAAATAAGTAGGCTCTTTGCGATATCATTAAGAAACTTGCTCTTCCAGTTCAGAGAAAGTCCTCCCCTTCCCAGAAGAGTCCCTGGGGATTGGTGCCTTTCGAAAAAGACGTCATATGTGGCAAGAAATCCTTCCTCAAGGGAAAAGAGTGCTGGCAAAATAAGGCCACCTTGACAGGCAGAAATTGCCACTCAAAGTTTGGGTCCCCATTGATTTCAATGTGGACCGGGTTCGGATCTCCGAACCCGAACTTTTTTCAAATTTTGGCTGAATTTTCCGAACCTGAACACTAGTAACCAGCAGTTTTGGTACCACCTCAGCATTATACGTGCCTAGTGTTTTTTCAAGGTTGGCAGAGTACTTTTGGATTCTCGCTTCCCTTATTGGAACCTGGGCAGTAACATGCATAGAGAATGGGAGGGAGTCTGAAAATTTAAGGCAATTAGAAACATCATATATTTGCATCAGTCACATTTTCAAAGTGCAATTCTCTAAAATAAATTTAGGTACAGTGGTTCTAGGTGTTTTCACAACCCGTTCAAGGTTGTACTCGCCGGCAATGTCCTGGATCAGGTGTGCACAAAGCCTGCTAATGGAGACTCTACTCTACAACTACAAATTACAACCCATTTGTAATTTTTTGGGTGCTCTCAACTTCATGTCTAGCAGCAGTAAAAAAACAGAGACTGAGAAATTGTACCACCCTTCAATGCCAAGACAAAACTGAAACTAGATGCAGTAGTCAACTGTTCTTGCTGGCCATTTGCAGACCCCCAAATCGGGCCCTGGCAGAAAATGGGTTGTAAATATGCCCCTGATAAGCCTCCCACACTAACTACATAATTCTGTTCTGATCAAACTGAACTGATCAGTAAAATTCTGGTTAAATTTAAGATATATATATATTTGTAACATTTCACAATACTTCTCAAGGTCATTATCCTATACTGAGACATTCATTTTTGCTAATATTCGGATGGATTAATATGGCTAGCCATTGTGTTTAAATGTATACATAAAACAATGCAGAGAATCGCTTTTCTACTTTGTGACCTTGTGCTACTGCTGTGATATAATGGCTGCTTTAAAGATTATATTTATAGTCCATTTTGTATTATCACCGTCATCTGCTCCAGTTTCTAGATGTAATTTATGCCTCTGCATGAAAGTGCGCCTGACATGGTACTGGTATTTAATAAAAACATGTCCTGTTTATCGCCAGGAAAGAGTAAAGGTGACAGCAGATTTTTTTAATTCACTGTACACATCAATGCAGAACATACATGATATGATAATCTATGCCATATTTATCTTTCTGAGGGGTATGATGATGATAGTACAAGTGTATAGCTGCTACCGGTAATAAAAAAAATACTTTACAGGGCAAATGATAATTTGTTACATTAATATGAAATGTTCTTGGATATACAGAACATATTAGGGTTGAGTCAGAGCCAAGTTTTTCTTTAAAATCCATGTTGTTGCCCATTTTTACTCCTAACCTTCAGCAGACTATTTTTGCTGTGAGAAGTTTCTGGTGAGAATTTTCAGTTTTTTATGCGCTTTTTCGTTTGATTGGGACAACTCCAAAAGTCATGCAAAAAGTTAATTTTCGTGTGAATCAGTGGGTCATTTTTACAGGGAAAATTGGGCAAGAGCATTTTTTTTCTGACTGGTCATTCACACTAGCAAAAAGCTGGAGCTGGCACGATTTTTAACAATTAAATTGACACCTGATTTTAATAATATTGGTATTTTTCGTAAGATACAATGTTAATACAATCTAACTAAAAAATGCCTGGCCATTTGTAATTATTTTTTTTACCAGTTTTCATTGAAAAAATTAATGGCGCTGTAGGTGGCATTAATTTAATCAATGAAACTGCCAGCAGGGCTTGTATTATTTGTATTAATAAATGCTATTTTTTTTAAATAAAATGTGTGCAGCCCCCTGTCTCTGCAAGTTACCAGCCCTTAGGCCTCTCTCAGGGGTGTGGCTAATATATCCATCAAAGCATACCTTTAATTTATGCCAGCGCGTTGTCCAATGACATTTAGACTGGAGGGCAACACAGGTTCCCATCCTTCCACCCCGACTCCTGGCCGGACAATCCATATTGAGCCACCATGGAGCATTTTTTGTAGAGGTGGGGCCTCTATGGATCTCCCCCACATGATTAATACATCACAGGAGGGAAGGGGTCTAGAGGTGGTTTTCTCTGGCAACCCCCTAGGCCCCTCCCCTTCTGTGATGTCATTACTCCATGGATTCCATGGAGGTCCTGTCTCCTATTATAAAAGCAGTTCCGCCGACCCTCACGTCAGACCCTTGCTGGCTAGTGAGGATGAAAGAAGGGGGAACCCTTCTTTTCCCTCCAAGTGACAATGCAGCCATCAGGTTCTGATGCCTGTCACCAACCACAAGAAAATGGCGGAGGGGGCAGAGAGGAGGCCTGAAGATCAGTGGAGAGGGCCTGAGACAGAACAATCTGTGGAGGAGAAAGAGGACATCGCCTGGCGAGGGATACAAGCAAGAAGACGGGGACCATTGAGTAGTGAAATTAAGAACATTAAAATTTATATTTTGTGGTGTAGTTATTTATTTACACTTGGGTGAGCCGGTAGGGGGTCACCAGGGTCAGGAGCCGCCATGAAATCTTTTGGACTCGGCAGGTCACATGACGGTTACCCGACATATTACCGGCACCACCATTTGGGGCATCGAAGCTGCGGAGGAGCCCACTGCTATGGGCATTGCGTTATTCTAGTGGTTCCAACAGCATAAGGGCTTATAACTTGCAGGGACAAGGGCCGCACAGCCCGGGCGGGTTAAGAGTGGGGGGGTGCCCATCTTTAAAGGGAATCCCAGAGGCAGGGTCTCTCTTCAAGTTCGGGTACCCAAGCCAAATTTTTGTTCAAAGCTTGGCCAACAGTATTCCTAACAGTTCTCACTGTAACTACAACTCCAATTTCAAAACGCTGGAAGACTATGTAAAATGTTAAGAAAAGAAGACTGTAATGATTTTGGATAGAACACTTATCGGGGGCTGAAAATTGGCCATGTTTCCATTCCATTAAATTAAAAAAATGTAAAACTGCTGGCACCAACACATCTAAAAAAAAGTTGTGGCAGGGCAATGTCTGCCATTTTGCATAGGGGTCTGGACTGTTAGCAGGCCAGTTCAGCACTTGGACTTTGTGATTGATGCAGTATGTGGTTTAGCATTGTCTTCTAACATATAGATCTTCTATATCTGAAATATAAGGTCTTCAATAAACGAGATGGCAAGATGAGAGTGTTGTTCCAAAACCTCTAAATACTGCTCATGCCTTTAAATATGTGTAAGCTGTCTAAATCATAGAAACAAATGCACCTATTCCATCAGAGATGTAGGCTTTTGAACCTTGCACTGAACAGGCTAGGTTGTCTCTTCTTGAGACCACAGGACACAGCACCCACAATTTCAATAATGGACTTCAAAATTTGATTAATATAACTACAAAACATATTTTCATTTTGCCTTTTTTTAAATCAGTGAATAGTATTTGTTGCTTGTGATAACATATGGCTTCTTCTTGAATTTATGTGTTGCACAGCAAACTGTGCCCACAAGCAATGGTTTGTGGTGGTATTCCTAAGCCTATGCAGTGATTTGCATTACCGAGATCTTGAGCATTCAATAATGACTGTTGGCCTTGTCCCTTGTGCAAATTTTCTGAAACCTTTGATCATATTATGTATTGTGTATTGTGTATTTTTAAAATGTTTTGTTTTTTTAATGAAATTGTTCAATAATTTTAGATGTAGTTTTTACCAGATTGGAGAACCTCTGAAGTCTGAAGTTAGGCTGATTTCACACCAGTCTGATTGTGGAGTGCTTGCGCTTTTGGCTGAGTGCCTCGCAATCGCTGGTGTCAGCGCATGAAGGTTGTTCAGTGCTAGCGCACTCATCTATCATGGAGGGGGATCGATAGTGCTGTTCCCCCAGGAAGCTGCTGGCAGGGCAAAGGTGCTGGTATGAAACCAGCCTCAATGTGACAGAGTTGAAAATTGCCCAGCTGTTTTTAATTAGTACCACCTACTTTTCCAGACAATTGTTAACCCTGTCCCAACTTTCTTTTTAGATGTGTTGCCATCTTAAATGCTTATTTGGGGTTCATTTTAGTTCATTAGTGCTCTGTCTTAGCTTTGTGGCCTAAGGAAGCCTGCTCATACTCACATTTATTGTGGGGTTTTAGGGTTCTATAAGTTTCTGCTTGTTTTTTGAATTATTCTGTCTAGGAAGATCTGCCTGATATCTGTGGGTTCTGAAGTCGTTTTGCCCTCTGCCAATTAGTTTTTGGTCTGAGTGATATGCTTATATGGAGGTGCAGTGGCACTTAATTGCAAATAAATGGTAGCAAATGGCAGTTTAATTGCATACCAACTTTACATGCCTGTTTATGTATTTGTCACAGAGACCTTAAAGAGGACATTAACAACCTTAATAAAGCAAAATATGTTAAAGAATTAGGCCCTTATTTATGAAGGAATATCAACAGGTAGCGACTGGTGAGCGACCGGTAATGACGGGCACCGCCACGAGAACGCCGGCTCCCCACCACAATCACACATTTATCAAGCCGATCCTGCTTAGCGACTGAGATAGCGCCAGATAGCCACTCATTCATCATTATTCCAGCCTCAGCCCTATGACCTCTCGCTACCTGGCGCTCTCCAATGCATTTCAATGGAACAATCTTTAAATATTCATAATTAATTGTTATTAATGTTTTTTTTTTTTTTTTTTTTTTTAAATGTGAAAAATTCTGTGACCACTTCTGCCATGTTAGATAATTTTTTTAAGGTAAAAAAAAAAAAAAAATTGTGCAGAATTGATATTACAGGTCTGATATTATTGTATTCATATTACTAAATTCTTAAAAAATGTTTTTTTTGGTTTCCAAAAATATGGTGGTTTGGGGGTTAAAAAACTACTTTTAACACATCGCCGCCAGCGCTCTGGGGTTTAAACATGCATTTCACAGCGCGAGAATTTTTTGAGCTTGATTTTTTGATGAATATGGTGGGAGCCGGTCGCTCTGACCAGTCGCTATCATGCGCACCCATACATCGCGGAACCTGTCAAATAGCGACTCGTCACCCCGTATTCAACATTACTGCACACCGACTCAGTCGCTATCAACAACCGAACAATGGCCAAGCACAGCGACTACTAGCGGGCGCTGTGAAAATACTGCTACAGTCGCTCAACTGTCGCTACCTGCCGCTATTAATGAATCGGCCTCATAGTTAACCTTGTATATGCTAATGCTACTTGTATGTATGTAATATCTGAGAAATTCAATGCTAGAACATGACATTCATGGGTTAGATCCTCTGTTCTATATCCTCTCTTGGGGCAGTGAGTGCAGAAAATAATTATTTTTGGTCTCATACAATTGGGCTGATTGGCTTGTGCTATGTGAGCTCTCTAATGGATATAATGCAGGGTCCTGAAGTATTTATCTAAATGTTCCAACTGTCACTCCTCATTTTATTGAAACAAGAAATTATACACAGGCACAGAGCTGCTGACAAGCCTGCAAGAGCATTAGTAAGCCTTATATGAGATGCAGAGGCTTACTTACCACTAATGCTATCTTGAATTAGACTCTTGCATTGTGGCTGACATTTTCAAGACATCTCTGAAGAGCAAAGTGGTTTTTTTGGATTTCCTTGTGTTGGAATGCTTTGAAAAGATTTTAAAACAATATTTTCCCAGTAGCAGTTAAATTGCAAATTACATGTTGGCTATATATAATGCATTTCAAGTAAAATCATTTCTTCAAAAAATATTTCTAAGGAATTTTAAATGTATGCCCATTGAGTAATTTAATCTGTCTGTTAGAATGCTTTTACATCCACCTGTAGCATTGCAGGAAAAGGATTTGCATTTTGCTGTGGAATTACAAAATGCAATGCAGCATGATACAATGTAAAACTGCTAGTGACAACACCACCATGATTTGCAAAAGGCCTGGAGGCCAAATCATTCTTCAGGCATTAGATCACCAGATCTGGGGAATAGGGTCAACTCAGGTCTGTCCGAGGACACCATTTGCTAGAAGAGTTCTTGTTAGAGAGTGGATTATATCATTTGTTCCTGCTTGTAATATCCTTTTGCCTAAAGGTGATTATCAACCTGTGATTATACTCTATTGTTGCTGAGTTAAAGGGGGGCAAGGACCAGTAAATAAACACTGGGTCCCCATGATCCCCCTCCCCCAACAGGCCATACCATACCATTAGCTGCGCACCAGAACAGCTTGGAATTGCCTTCCCCTCTGGTCTATGTTGCAGCTTTCAATGGCAGCAACATCTATGTCTTCTACGTCACTATTAACCTGGTTGTACTTGTAATCTTGTGGCCACTCACTTTCCCCTAGCACAGGCTTGCCTTTACCATTGGGCTGGGCTGCCCATGTCTTTGTATGCTTGAGTACCATACAATGCTGCTCTCGCAGAGAGGGGGAACATAAAGTACAGACAATGAAGGGCTGGAGTCCCAAAACAGACTATGAAGGATGTGAGCCCAATACAGACCGTGAAGGGCTGGAGCCCCAAAACAGACTATGAAGTGCATGAGCCCCAATACAGAGGGCTGGAGAGCACAGGTTCAATCAGGAAAGCAGACACAATAATCCAGTCTGGGGCAGAGCTAGACACATTCATTTATAAGGGAAGACTGAGGAGTAAATCACCATGACCTAAGGGACAGCAGGGAGCATGAGGACCCAGAGGAAAAGGAGACACACAAACACAATAGCAAGTGGCTCAATAGGAAGAACATTGGACTTGGAGTAATAATACATGGCACATCACCAGTTGAAGGCCCTGTCAATGTCAGTCCTTAGGAAATTGTTACATTATTGTGTCGGGCTACATTTGTCAATGTCCTAAATTGTTTTCCACTCTTAAATCGAAGAAGAAATGGAGAAACAGGGGTTTACAAGTTTCCCCTATGATTTATCTTCTGAAGCAAGTGGGCGTGGCCCATGTCTCTATGATGCTGCATAATAATAAGCATAATAATCAGCATAAAAGGTGGGGTCTGTAAGATTTCCAGAGCTTGCTTCAGGCACCTGGCTGTACTTTTCCCCTCCCTTTCTGTTGCTAGGCAACATTGTAGCCTAGACCAGCACTCTCAGACACACAGGACTGTAATCCCAATCACATATGCCCATACTCCCAAAGCGCATGCCTATACTCCCAAAACACATGCCCGTACTCCCAAAAAGCATGTACATACTCCCAGAGTGTGTGCGCACTCCCAAAGAGCATGTGCACACTCCCAAAGTGCATGCACATACTCCCAAACGCACATATGCGCACTCCCAAATGCACATTTGTGCACTACCAAAGTGCATGAGCACACTCCCAAATCGCATGAGCACACTCCCCAACGTACATGCACACACTTCCAAAGTGGATGCACAAAGTGCTTGAGAGCCCTCCCAACCACACATGCGTGCACTCCCAAAGCACATGCCTACATTCCCAAACACATGCACCCACCCCCTGCACTCCCAAACACATGCACCCACCCCCCACTCCCTAACACATGCACATCCCCCACTCCCTAACACATGCACACACCCCCCACTCCCTAACACATGCACACACCCCCTGCACTCCTATACAGGATAAGTGGGCAGGCTGGTAGGTGACCTAGTAGGTAGGTGCGCAAGCTAGTGGGTGACCTGGTAGCTAGGTGGGTAGGCTGGTGGTTGACCTGGTAAGTAGGTGGCCAGACTGGTGGGTGACTTGGTAGCTAGGCTGGTGGGCAGGCAGTCAGTAGGGAGGTGGTGGCAGCTCATGGCAGACTTCAGCCTACCTGCAGGCAGTTCGGGCTACTTATGGCGGTGGTGGCTTTCCCCCAGGGCTCAAGTGGGTGTGGCGGGTGGCTCATCTCAAGAAGCAGGGCTCATCTGCCCCTGCCTCTGGTGGGGCTCCTCCAGTGGTGGTCCACAGCGGCGGTCAGCAGAAAAGAGTGGCTTCTTGGGCGGCTCGCCTGGGACCTGCTGCCCACAGCTCCCACTGCCAGCAACATTTTCCCCATGGGGGGTGAGGAAACCGCTGAGCAAGAGAATGCTGCTAGGGGAAGTGGGGCCGGGAGGTGGGAGAGAGCGATTCAAGACGGGGGGCGTGGTTCCGTTATGGAACCTGAAAAAATATTGGTGGCCTGCATTGGCAGGGTGTGGTGGCTGGAGCCCTGAGTGAGGAAAGGGGTTTTCTCATTCAGAACGCCAACCAGAGATGAACGACAGGGCTGGAGGAACGTTTGGCAAAGTAAGCTGCTGTTTATTTTTTTTTGGGGGGGGGGGTGTCTTTACAAATAATTTTTACACCATTAGTCAGATCAATTTTAATGAAGAAGATGGCAAATCTCAACATCCCCCATAACATCTGCAGCTGGACAGGAACCCTCCTTACCTGAGATGAGTGAGGTTCCTAAAAATTCGATTCCGAGGATTCGCTGAATTTCCCCAAGAAATTCGCGTTAGTCTGAATAAATTTTTAACAAATCAGTCAAATATAAAAATATTAAAAGCAGAACTCGCCTCCTCTTCTGCCACAGGTGTCCCGGGATGCTCCCTGGCTCTGCAGCCAGAGGGAAGACACAAATCCTCTACCCATCAGCGCTTCCTGTCGGGGGGAGGGGCCATTTATACCCTGAGGTGTGAGCTGAGGTGGAAGCCCCCATGCCCTGTGCCACTTTAATTTCATTGGCCATCACTATATACTGATCATACTGTGTACTGATCATGTACTATCGGTGTATATACTTTGCATTATGCTTACAACATGTTACGCACCGGGTGCGAAGAAGTGGATCCGCAGGGTCTGCAGAACTGTTTGGCAGATACCGCGTCAGGGGAGCGGAGTCTAAGGAGCCACTGGTTTTCACCAGAGCCCACCGCAAGGCGGGATGGTCTTGTGCGGCAGGTGACTCCCAGGTCGCTACCCCCCAACAGCGGCACAGTTCCACAAACTGCTGAAGTGACGTGCAGTAGAGACAAACAGTGGTCGAAGGAGAAGGCCGAGGTCAGGACTGGCAGCGCGGGTTCAGTAGCGGAGACACAAGCCGAGGTCGGGACTGGCAGCGCGGGTTCAATTGCGGAGACACAAGCCGAGGTCGGGACGGGCAGCACAGGTTCGAAGGTCAATGGGAGAGCCGAGGTCATACACGAGGAATCAAGCAATACAGCGATTATCATTCAGGGAACAACACCGAAGATCCGGCACAGGAAGTAAGGCAGGGTCCAATTTATAGGAAGAGCCAAAAAGGGATTGGATGGCAGAGACCAATTAACAGGGCCTTGGCCCTTTAAATCTGAGAAGGTTGACGCGCGCGCCCCCTAGTGGCCGGGGACGTGCGCGCAGGGAAGGCGGAACTGCAACAGAAGGAGGAAGCCGGCGGCCATGCCGGTCAGAGGAGGAAGCGCGGGGACCAGGTAAGGGGGAAACGCAGCCTGGGGGGCCAGCAGCGGACGCCCGGATGGCGGTAGAGCGGGGAGCGCTGCAGGGAGGGGACGCAGCGCTCGCCCGAGGAGAGGCACGGAGGGGGGCGCTGCGCGGGGAAAACGCAGCGCTCGCCCTAACAGTACCCCCCCCCTTAGGTCTCCCCCTCTTTTTGGGACCGAGGAAGTTTGAAATAAGGCTCCGATCGAGGATATTCTCCTCAGGCTCCCAGGACCTCTCTTCTGGACCGCAATTCTCCCAATCCACTAGAAAGTATCGTCTCCCTCTGGATGTTTTGGAAGCCAGAATCTCTCTCACCGAGAAGGCATCTTCGGTACCCGCGACCGGAAGTGGCTCCAACGTTTTAGAAGAGAATCGATTAGTCATCAGAGGTTTTAATAAAGAAACATGAAAAGAGTTGGGAATACGTAAGGAGGCTGGCAGATGAAGTTTGTAACAGACCGGATTAATTTGTTGCTTGATCCTGTATGGACCTAAATAGCGAGGGCCCAATTTATAACTGGGTATCTTGAAACGAATGTACTTGGCTGAAAGCCAAACTTTATCTCCAGGAGAGAAAACAGGAGCGATTCTCCTTCTTTTATTAGCGCTGTTCTTCATGCGGGTAGAGGCTAGAACAAGAGAATGTCGTGTTTCACGCCAGATAGAGGAAAAAAACTGTGTTAAGTCATCCACGGCGGGTACCCCCGACTGTGTAGGTAAGGGTAGAGGAGGCAAAGGTTGGCGGCCATAAACAATGAAGAATGGAGATTTTTTGGTGGCTTCAGAATCTTTGAAATTATAAGAGAACTCCGCCCATGGCAAGAGATCGACCCAGTCGTCTTGTCGGGCCGAAATAAAGTGACGTAGATATTGTCCTAGAACCTGATTGACCCTCTCCACTTGGCCGTTGGACTGGGGGTGGTAAGCCGAGGAAAAATCTAATTTCACTTTTAACTGAGTACAGAGAGCCCTCCAGAATTTTGAAACAAACTGAACTCCCCTGTCGGAGACAATGTGGGAAGGAAGTCCATGGAGCCGAAAAATATGCTTAAAAAAGTTCTTAGCCAACTGAGGAGCGGATGGGAGTCCTGGTAGCGGAACGAACTGCGCCATTTTTGAAAAACGATCCACAACAACCCAGATCACTGTATTGCCTTGAGATGGAGGAAGATCCGTGATAAAGTCCATAGCGATGTGAGACCAAGGGATTTCAGGAATAGGAAGAGGATGAAGAAGACCCGCCGGTCTTTGGCGAGGGGTTTTATTACGTGCACAGGTGGTACAAGCTTGCACGAATTCTGCCACATCCTTCTCAATGGAGGGCCACCAATAATATCTGGCAATAATTGCGTTAGACTTTTTGATACCAGCATGCCCGGCAATACGGGAAGCATGACCCCATTTTAATATTTGGAGGCGTCGGCGAACCGGGACAAAGGTCTTCCCAGGCGGAGCCTGCACTAGGGAGGCAGGAGCAGAATGAATCAAATGATCAGGGGATATAATGAACTGAGGAGCAGCGTCCACGTCTGTGACGTCCGAGGAGCGAGATAGAGCATCTGCCCTGATGTTCTTAGAGGCAGGCCGAAAGTGAATGCGGAAATTAAACCGCGCGAAGAATAGTGACCAACGAGCTTGGCGAGGATTCAAGCGTTGAGCAGTTTGAAGATACAAAAGGTTCTTATGGTCGGTAAAAATAGATATGGGGTGAAGCGACCCTTCTAGTAGATGTCTCCACTCTTCAAGAGCTAATTTGATAGCCAGGAGTTCACGATCCCCAATAGAATAATTTCGCTCTGCGGAAGAAAAGGTCCTAGAAAAGAACCCACAAGTATGATTTTTTCCTGAAGGAGACCTCTGTGTGAGAACAGCTCCTGCTCCAATGGAAGAAGCGTCAACCTCCAGAGAAAAGGGACGAGAAGGGTCTGGTCTGGAGAGCACCGGGGCCATAGAGAATGTCTTTTTCAATGCTAAAAAGGCTGCCTCCGCCTGTGGAGGCCATGACTTGGGGTTGGCTCCCTTTTTGGTGAGAGCCGCAATGGGGGCCACGATAGTGGAAAAATGGGGTATGAATTGACGGTAATAGTTGGCGAAGCCCAGAAATCGTTGAATGGAACGCAGACCAACAGGCCGAGGCCAATCTAATACCGCTCTCAATTTGCTAGGGTCCATTTGTAGTCCTTGGGCTGAAACAGTATAACCCAAAAAGGGCAGAGCGGTCTGGTGAAAGAGACACTTTTCTAATTTGGCATAAAGATGATGCTGCCGAAGGCGGGATAGTACCAGACGAACGTGCCGGTGATGCTCTTCGAGGGAAGAAGAGAAGATGAGGATATCATCTAAATAGACCACGACACAGGAGTACAACAAGTCCCGGAAGATGTCATTGACGAACTCTTGAAATACGGCAGGGGCATTACAAAGCCCGAAGGGCATCACCAAATACTCGAAATGACCGTCACGGGTATTAAAGGCAGTCTTCCATTCGTCTCCCTTGCGGATGCGGATCAGATTGTAGGCTCCTCGGAGATCTAGTTTGGAAAAGATCCTGGAGCCACGAAGACGGTCGAAGAGTTCTGGAATTAAAGGTAAGGGGTATCGGTTCTTTACCGTGATCTTGTTAAGACCCCGATAGTCGATACAGGGTCGGAGAGAACCGTCTTTTTTCTGTACAAAAAAAAAGCCTGCCCCAGCGGGAGAAGAGGACTTCCGGATGAAGCCCCTCTGCAGATTTTCTTGTATGTAAGTAGCCATTGCTTGAGTTTCGGGGACGGATAGTGGGTAGATACGGCCACGAGGAGGAGTGGTTCCAGGCAGGAGATCGATCGGGCAGTCATAAGGGCGATGTGGCGGAAGAGTCTCAGCTTGCTTCTTACAGAAGACGTCAGCGTAGGCCCGGTAAACCTTGGGTAGGCCCGGTAGAGATGTGGTAGGATGATCGGTTCGAACTGGTAGGGCTTTCAAGCAATTCTTTAGGCAGGTTGTACCCCACGCCTTGATGTCCCCAGTGACCCAGTCTAGGGTAGGATTATGAAGCTGAAGCCAAGGAAGACCCAATAGGATTGGGGAAGTACAATGGGGTAACACAAAGAGTTCCAAGTATTCCTGGTGAAAGAGGCCAATCTTAAGGAGCAAAGGCTTGGTACGGTACTGCACCATACAATTCAGTCTATCTCCATTAACTGAGGCGATGAATAACGGTTTGGCCAAGCGGTTAACTGCTATGTCGTATTTCTTGATCAGGGAGGCCTCTATGAAATTGCCCGCCGAACCAGAATCCAGGAAGACCGGCAAATTAAGCACAGAGGCAGATGAGAGACAAAGCTGTGCAGGTACGGTAAATCTTGGAGAGGAAGCACACACACCCAGAGACGCCTCTCCCAACGAGTCTAGGTGCGCCCGTTTCCCAGTCGAGAAGGACGAATGGGGCAGAAAATGATCAGGACTGGCGCAATACAGACAGAGATTTTCATTCCTCCTGCGAGACCTCTCCACGGGGGTTAGGCGAGAGCGGCCGACCTGCATGGCTTCCACCTCTGGAGATGATGGTACAGACAAAGGTTTCTGAAAGGTGGGAGCCAAACGGAACATCCTCCTGTCGCGTTGGGAATCTCTCTCCAGGCGAAGTTCTTCACGCCTCTCAGCAAAGCGTATGTCAATGCGAGTGACGAGATGAATGAGTTCAGAAAGGGAGTCAGGTATCTCTCGGGCCGCTAGAACATCTTTGATCTTGCTAGAGAGACCTTTCTTAAAACAAGCGCAGAGGGCCTCATTATTCCATGCTAACTCGGAGGCCAAAGTACGGAATCGAATAGCATATTCACCAACAGAAAGATCGCCTTGCGTTAGATTCAATAGAGCGGACTCGGCAGATGAGGCCCGAGCGGGTTCTTCAAAAACCTGACGGAATTCTGTAACAAAGGCCTGGACGGTGAAGGTGAGAGGATCATTACGGTCCCACAAGGGAGTGGCCCAAGCCAAGGCTTTTCCGGAGAGCAGACTAATGATGAAGGCCACTTTAGAGCGTTCGGTGGGGAATTGATCAAACAATAATTCCAGGTGCATAGAGCACTGGGCTAGAAAGCCTCTGCACAACTTCGCGTCCCCCTCATATTTTGCTGGCAAGGAGAGGCGGATTCTGGATGAGGAAACTGCTGGAGACTGCGGTGGCGGCACCGGTGGCGGTGGAGAAGGCGACAGCTGCTGGGTCAAGAGTTGCTGCATCATAGCGGTAAGCTGATTAATCTGCCGGGACTGCAAAGCCACCAGCGCTGGGAGTTCGGAAGTCTCCGGCAAGGGCACCTCAGCGGGATCCATGGCCGGATCTTACTGTTACGCACCGGGTGCGAAGAAGTGGATCCGCAGGGTCTGCAGAACTGTTTGGCAGATACCGCGTCAGGGGAGCGGAGTCTAAGGAGCCACTGGTTTTCACCAGAGCCCACCGCAAGGCGGGATGGTCTTGTGCGGCAGGTGACTCCCAGGTCGCTACCCCCCAACAGCGGCACAGTTCCACAAACTGCTGAAGTGACGTGCAGTAGAGACAAACAGTGGTCGAAGGAGAAGGCCGAGGTCAGGACTGGCAGCGCGGGTTCAGTAGCGGAGACACAAGCCGAGGTCGGGACTGGCAGCGCGGGTTCAATTGCGGAGACACAAGCCGAGGTCGGGACGGGCAGCACAGGTTCGAAGGTCAATGGGAGAGCCGAGGTCATACACGAGGAATCAAGCAATACAGCGATTATCATTCAGGGAACAACACCGAAGATCCGGCACAGGAAGTAAGGCAGGGTCCAATTTATAGGAAGAGCCAAAAAGGGATTGGATGGCAGAGACCAATTAACAGGGCCTTGGCCCTTTAAATCTGAGAAGGTTGACGCGCGCGCCCCCTAGTGGCCGGGGACGTGCGCGCAGGGAAGGCGGAACTGCAACAGAAGGAGGAAGCCGGCGGCCATTCCGGTCAGAGGAGGAAGCGCGGGGACCAGGTAAGGGGGAAACGCAGCCTGGGGGGCCAGCAGCGGACGCCCGGATGGCGGTAGAGCGGGGAGCGCTGCAGGGAGGGGACGCAGCGCTCGCCCGAGGAGAGGCACGGAGGGGGGCGCTGCGCGGGGAAAACGCAGCGCTCGCCCTAACACAACACTTATTTTTCATCTCTTCTGTGTAATTTTTCTCACGTATACAATAGATGTAATGAAGCTCAAGGAAATAAATGAGTTGCTCTAGATTATGATTTTTAAAAACAAATTACTGCATAGTTTATATGAGCATGTGTGGGTGACGGAGGAGGAGGAGTGTGAATACCTGCACCTGCACCAATAGCCAAAGTTCTAGATTCTGTGTTATTTCTAATATTGCCACATATCTAATACACATTTTCTAGTTGTGTATTGGCCACCTATGAATGTAAACATTTGTCCGATTTAAAGTGGACCAACACCCACGGGTGATCGGCCCGGGAATCTATAAGATTCCCGGGCCGATCACCTCCCTCCCCACGGGACATCCGAGATCGGGATGTCCCGCGGGGTGAAACACCCCAAACGGGCAAGCGCGCGTCAAGAGGGACGCGCAGGAGGCGGCGGCGGAGGAGCCGCTTGTCCGCGGCTTGTCCGTCTGCGCTGGGAGCGGGGAGAGGTGAGTTGTTCTGGGGGTTCGGGGGGGTTTCACACAGCGGGGCACCCCGATCGGGGGTGCCCCACCGAAGTGGACCAAGACCCAGGATAGTCAAAATCCTGGGTGTTGGTCCACTTTAATGTAGTCTCTCTCTCTTTTGTATTCACTTGTTTCTGGTTCTTGTTTAACCTCTCATATACATTATTTGTGTTGTGCCTCACTTCCCTGTAATGTTCTTATATCTAATTTCTATGTCAGGTGAGAATTGCTGACTTGTAGTATTCCGCACCCAGCGAGATCTCAGGGCACCACGGAAGATACTGTAAAAGTAAAATTGTCCTTGTCTGGCCAAGTCTAAGAAAAGCAGAACATTAGTATATTTGACTTCATTCATATCTGCAGTCTTGGCTTCTGTTTGCCAAATTAAATGTGACTAACAAGAAGTGACATACTTAGGGATTCATTCACCATAAAAAGAGCATGCTAATAAGCATGTACCTTGTATGACCTTTTCACAGACACCTAAATGTGATTCTGTTCACTGTTTACCGATTCCCCTTTGTCAAGAAATCAAAAATAAAATGTTTTAATTAACGGGATTGGCAATAAGTTGGCATAATGGAATAATTTTCACTAGGCTCTTTCTAGTAAATGACTTAACCTTTGCCTCTGTTGCCAGGGTAACTAATGGACGTAATGACTCCTCTGTGTATGATGACTCTGCTTTGAATAACTGCAGCTAACACAGCTTTATGATTAAAATGTTGTATGACACAGTAAGAATATGTATAAGGGATGTTGTGGATCTTGTTTGCTGGTTTTGATTATACTAACTGTTTGGGAGAGGTCATTAAGCAGCTTAGGACACAACAGTGTTTTTCTGTCAGCGAGTCATGCTGGGCCTGAAAAGGAGGTTACAGATTTAATCTGTAAATTGCACTAGTTTGGCCTGCTGGGACTTCAAATAATTTGTTTTGATGAGATCTTCCTCCTGAATTCACTTTAAAACCTGAGGCTAGAACAGGCAATGATCAATTAGCTTATCAAAGCTGCCTCGGCCTACTGCAATCCCAATAACACAAATTTAAATTGTACTGTTTTCCATGTTGTACAGTTTTAATTTCATGATATATATTTATTTACATATGATCTCCCACTTCATTAAGAGCATATGTTCGTACACACCTGTTTAGTAAAGTTAACCAATCATAAAGCTACAGCACAATGCAGAAAGTAATGAAGCAACAGGTTTGGAACATTGAAACATTAAATAAAAGGGCAGTATCGCATGGCTCAGAGGCCGCCCCGACTGCTCCCTGGCTCTGCTGGTATACCAGCCCTTATGCCCTTCGTTAAAGGTTCAGGGTTCCCTGGAACCACATGCCTATACCAATGAAAAAAAACACACACAAATAAATTTATTGTTCTTAATTTGACTACTAACCAGTCCCTGTCGTCTTTCTTCTGTCCCCCACCGGACGCCTTTTTCCTCGTCCGGTGGGGGACAGGGTTGTCCTTTCATTTTCAGGGCTCTTCTGCGCTCCCTCCACTGTCTTCTTTTGGCAGTGGTGGACTTCATATGCTGATGCTTGGTAGCAGCTAGTTGTCCTCTTTCCTTCCATACCAGCTCCTGGCCGGGAAATGTTTAATGAGCCGTGGGGAGTGAACTTTTATACAGAGAGGTAGTGCCCATGCCACTCCATATGTTAAAGAAGGGAAGGGGGATGGAGGAGAGTTCCCCCCCACAGCACCCCTGGAAGAGCCCCAACCGATACATATATATATATTTAAAAAAAAATATATTAAAAAAAATAATACAATTATCAAATGTAATTAAATGTAAACCATGCTGGCTATAGTGACATGGCTTTTAATTAATGAATAAAAAAACACATCAGCTTGTGAAGCAAGCATTTCTCACCAGCTTGGGGCTGGAAAGAGATGCCAGCACACAAAGCCAGATATCCCCCAAAAGTCCCCATATAACACACTCCCTGAATCACATGTGTTTTCACTTTTGGAGAGAATTTTCGTGTGAGTTCTTGCACCAAGCAAAAAATTCTCTTCCAAAAAATTTCACTCCAGGAAAAAAGGTCTGCTGAATCAGGAGAGAGGGGAAGAGGTGTGAGAACGTTTTTTTTTCTGCAAAACTTGACGAGAATGCAATATTGCCTGATGCTGAATCAAACCTACCCTCTTTTTGGAAAGAATAAATTGGTTGGTACTTGGGATGATTATAAAAGGGAAAGGGGTACCCATTTAAAAAGTTTGGGAAACCCTGATCTATGCACCATAGCTATTACATTTTTATTTTTACATTTATAGATTTACATGCTGTGTAGAGCAAATATATTCCTAAGAGCAAACCTAACATAGAACACAACCTCAGAGGAGTTTTGATGCTGTAGCAGGAGGCTCAGTTCTACCAAAATAAGATGGTGATGTTTGTTTGATAATACAACTCTGTGAAGTACTCACCTGTAGAGTTGGTATTATATGCATACAGCACGTCCTGCTCCAGATATAGTAATAACGTGTGGGTAATCCTCCGCCTCCGGCGCCGTGCACTGCAGACATGTAGAAAACAAGCTCCTCCCGGCCCTACATATACCGGAGGACCTCCCACAAATCCCCAGCATTGAAAAGCAGTGAGAATGAGAGGCCAGGAGAAAACAACCACCCACAACTGGCAATAACATCAAAGATAACAATCACCAAACAGGGGATCGAGAACAAGGTGAAACCAGGGTGGGGTGGACCAGGACGTGCTGTATGCATATAATACCAACTCTACAGGTGAGTACTTCACAGAGTTGTATTATTCTAAGCATACAGCACGTCCTGCTCCAGATATAGTAATAACGTGTGGGACATCCAATAGCAGTGTCCGTAAAGAAGGGTGGGATCCCCAACAGAAGGCAACAGCAAGCAGTTTAAACTACTGCCTCCTGCAAAACCTTGCGGCCAAACACAGCATCAGCTGAGGCCTTAACATCAACCTTGTAAGACTTTGTAAAGGTATGAACGGAAGACCAAGTAGCGGCCTTGCAAACTTGCTCCACAGAGGCCTAGTGCTGAAAAGCCCAAGAAGCCCCAACAGCTCTAGTAGAATGAGCAGTAAGACGAAAGGGGGGAGTCTTCCCCTTAGTGGTATAGGCTTGAACCACAGCCTGACGAATCCATTTACTGATGGTAGACTTGGCGGGAGCCAAACCCTTCCTAGGCCCATGAGGCACAACGAAGAGAGCATCCGTCTTCCTAAAGGCCTGAGTGGTAACCAGGTAAGACTTGACGCACCTAACCACATCCAAGGAATGCAAAACCCTCTCCTTAGGGTTACTAGGATTAGGGCACAAGGAAGGAAGTACAATATCTTGATTCAAATGAAATGCCGACACAACCTTAGGCAGAAAGTCTGGCTTGAAGCGAAACACCACCTTATCCCGTGTCTCTCAAAGTAGGGAGGCTGAATAGACAAGGCAGCCAACTCAGACACACGTCTAACCGAAGTGATAGCTACCAGGAAGACAACCTTGAGAGTGAGAACAGCAAGAGCGGCCTCATGAATAGGCTCGAAAGGAGGGCCCTGCAGGGCCGACAAAACCAAGTTCAGATCCCAAACAGGAACCATAGGTTTCCGAGGAGGACGCACATGAGTGACCCCCTGAAAGAAAGTCTTGATAAGAGGGTGCTGGGCAAAGGTCTTCTGAAAGAAGATGGACAGGGCCAAAACCTGACCCTTCAGAGTACTAAGCTTAAGACCTAAGTCTAAACCATGTTGTAAAAACTCCAGCACCCTGGAGACTAAGAATTCCCGGCAGGGAAGGGACCTGGATTCACACCAGTCAATGTAAGCACGCCAAACTCTATAGTAGATAGTGGCAGAAGTCTTCTTCCTGGCTTGCACCATGGTAGCCACTACAGATGCAGACAAACCCTTTTCCATTAAGATGACGGTTTCAATAGCCAAGCCGTCAAAGCCAGAGTTAGTAAATTGGGATGGCGTAGAGACCCTTGAGTTAGCAGGTCTGGCAACCTTGGCAGATTGTACTGATCTACTGCCATTTGAACTACGTCTGCGAACCACACTCTTCTTGGCCACCTTGGGGCCACCAGAATCGCGGGTACCCCTTCCAGAGCTATCTTGCGCAGCACTCTGCCCAGAAGGGGAATTGGTGGAAACACATACAGGAGCCGAAACTCCCTCCAAGACATTGACAGGGCATCCGAGGCCAGAGCCAGAGGATCCTGAGACAGGGATACAAAGCTCGGGAGCTTGTGATTGTGACGGGACGCAAACAGGTCCACGTCTGGCACACCCCAACGGTGACACAGGGACTGAAATACTCTGTTGCAGAGGGACCACTCCCCCTGATGGGACGACCCCCTGCTCAGAGCATCTGCTAGCAGGTTTTCCGCCCCCGGAATGTAGACAGCCGAGTTGCATTGAACATTGGTCTCTGTCCATGTTAGAATCAGAGACACTTCCTGGAGAGCACCCTTGCTCCGGGTTCCTCCCTAAAGATTTATGCAGGCCACCGCCGTCCTGTTGTCTGAGCGTAACTGAACCGCCAGACCCCTCAGGTGCTGGGTCAATTGTTCCAGCACCAACCTGACCGCCCTGAGTTCCAGGACATTGATAGGGAGATGGGCCTCCTGAGGGCCCCACCTCCCCTGGAAGCGCAGAGACTTCCAGAATCCCCCCCAGCCCGACAGACTGGCATCCGTTGTGACCGTCAGGAAGGATCTGCCCCTTGTCAAGTTCCCGTGGTCCAGCAACCACGCAAGGGATTGTCTGACCGAGGGGGGAAGCACCCAGATCTCGTCCAAAGATGCTGGGTCCTTGTTCCATACTGACAGAAGGTGAAGCTGCAGAGTTCTCAAATGGAATTGTGCAAAGGGCACCGCCTCGAAGCTTGCCACCATCGAGCCCACCAACTGCATTCCCTGCCTGATGGAGGGATGAGGGCCTGAGAGCAGAGACCTCACCTGCGTTGTCAGAGCTTCCACCTTCAGCGGAGGAAGGAATATCTTTGACTGAATCCAGAATCATCCCCAGAAACGGGGTCTCTGAGGAGGGGGACAGAGAGGACTTTGGGTAATTGATCACCCAGCCGAAGGATTCCAGGGTGGACACCACCAACTGCGTGTCCAATTCTGCTTGCCGCAGAGACCGTGAGGTGATGAGAATATCGTCCAGATAGGGCAACACACGTATGCCCTTTAGCCTCAACAGAGACATTACACCTGCCAGCACTTTGGTGAACACACTGGGAGCTGACGTAAGGCCGAATGGCAGGGCCACGAACTGGTAATGCTGATCCAGCAGCGCAAACCTGAGAAACCTTTGGTGCCCTGGAAACACCGGGACGTGCAGGTAAGTGTCCTTGATGTCCACAGATGTCATGAAGTCCCCTGGGCGCAGAGAGGCAATGGCCGAGCGCAAAGTTTCCATACGAAAATGCTTGTTTCTGACAAATCTGTTTAGGATTTTTAAATCCAGAATGGGTCTGACTGACCTGTCCTTTTTTGGGCACCGTAAAAAGGTTGGAATAAAACCCCCTGCCCCTGTCTCTTAAGGGGACCTTGCAAATGACCCCGAGATCCAGAAGATCCTGCACCGCCAGCATCAAGACTCGAGCTGAGGCAGGGTCCTGTGGGATTCGGGACCCGACGAACCTGGTGGGGGGCAGTACAGCAAACTCTATCTTGTAACCGGAGGACACTACTTCCTGAATCCACCGGTCTGGAACGTGGCGTTTCCAGACGTGCTCGAAGTGCTGTAGACGTCCCCCCACCCTGACGGGCGAGGGCGCCCCTTCATGCTTGGGGGGTCTTGGGAGGGACTTTGGGCTTGGGCCCCCAGGAAGAACTGGGACGGCATCCTCTATTCTTGTTCCAGGAATCTGCTCGGGACCCTGCGAAGGACACCCCTCTACCCTGTTTAGCCCCACGGTAGGGGGTCGAATGGGAGCTTGGACCACGAAAGGGCCGAACCTGACGCTTGCGCTGGGGCAATTTGCCCCCTTTGGCAAAGATATCTAACCTTTCTCCAAACAGGCGCAGACCCTTGAATGGAAGCCCCGTAAGGGCCTTTTTGGCGACATTGTCAGCAGCCCACTGGCGTAACCAGACCGCACGGCGTATGGCTACCAGCAGAGCAGAGGATCTAGCACTCAGCTTAATAGCATCATCCGATGCCGATAGAATAAAATTGACAAAAGTCTCATAGGTAGCCAAGGCATTGGCGGCGTCAGAGGGCAAGTCATCCGCCCCTTCAAGAGCATTCTTAACCACAGTCCTGAGCGCCACCGCCATGATGGCTAAGGTGCAAACCGGGCGGAGCGACGCTCCCCCAAATGCAAAGGCATGACATGCCAGCTGGTCAACCCGCCGATCCTCCAGATCCCGCAGCGTAGTAGTGTCAGGGGAGTGCATGATAGTGGTATTGGATAGGCCAAGGATCGGGGCATCGACCTCGGGAGGCGATGTCCAACACTTGATCAGGTCGGCAGGAAATGGATACTTCTTATCCACAGCTTTAGGAACCCCATGGAGTTTGCTGGGATGTTCCCATTCTTTCAGTACAAGATTATTGAAATGAGTTTGTTCAGGGAACTCCAACCGCACCCTAGTGGTATGAAGCAGATCACCCCTTTGCCTTTGAGCCGCGGGAGGGGGAGAGAGAGATAACACATCAAAGATCTGGGTCAACAGTCTATCAACGTCATCCTGAGACCAATGATCAGAACCAGACTCATCCTGACTCCTGGACTCATAGTCATAGGACCCTGAGTCAAAAAACAGTTCCCCTTCCTCTTAGGGGGAATGTGCATAGGGTAGCTGTAAATCGTCAGACTCCACAGGAAGAATAGTAGCTTCCGGATTCAAATGACGCCTCTTGGCAGTAGCCTTACGCGCCAAGGAGCCAGCGATTAAGTTTTCCACACTAGCCAGTCTAGTGGCCAGATCGGCATGGGAATCCCCGCTAGTATTGGGGGTTAGGCTCAGGCTAGGGGAAGTAGGGGAAGCAAGGCGAGGTGCGGGCCCAGCCTTGGAAGAGGTGGGAGGCCAGCTAGCGCCTGCTGGGCACAAGGGACGCAGACCCGTGCAATGTCACCGCTGCTAGGTAAGACCCCCACAAGCTACACACAGACAGGCTTGTCCCGAGGGAACCCCGTTCACAATATCCTGAGATGCCTCCATATGGTGATTATTATATTCAATATGCCAGTAGGGATTGACGCTGTAAAGCAACCCTGGATGCCCCAAACGTTAGGGAAAAAATCGCCCATGAGGGCACTTACAGAACAGCGAGGGGAAGACCGTCTTCACCACGCGCATGTGAGAAGGAAATGGCGCCAAGCGAACCTCGAAGGGCGGGCCAGAGCGGGCAATGACGCGGAATGCGCCAAACCGAACCACGACCCCCCTCGGAGAGTGCGAAGCTCGAAGGCGCGCAGCCAGTCAGAAAACGACAGTTGTGTTAGAAAAAAATTACCTCAGAGAATTAATCTGACAGGGTGAATAAGTGATAAAAATGCGGTAGCGTCCCCGAACAGAGCCGCCTAACGCGCCAAGTGAATACAATAAAGGCGCTGCGGATAACTAAGGACTTAAATGAGAAGCGCGGCTCTGACTCCGGTAACCGTTAAAGGCTATAGGTGTCTAGTGTAATTAGGGCAAGGTTTAGCCATCGTACACACAACCCCCCCCCCTCTTTTTCCCCCCACTAACGGGGGGATCTAGGGAGGAAGGTGACCCAATAATCGGGGTTCACCATTACACGGGGCGCGGGGCACTGGTGCGGGAGGGGCATCCAATTGAAGGCTCACCATTCGCCTTAACCGCCTACCTATGGTGGAGAATTGCGGTGGAGTCTAGCTCCGTAAGCACACTAGGTGCTGCCTACCTTCACCCGACCGACGCAGCCCAGGCTGGGAGGCATTAATTCACACAGAGGACGGGTTGAAGTAGCCCCGCAGGGCCTCAGGCTGTAAAGCCCCGCTCACCTGCGAGAGCGTGATACTTCATGTCTTCGCAGTTCAGCACTGCAGAGAAATCTTGGGGATTTGTGGGAGGTCCTCCGGTATATGTAGGGCCGGGAGGAGCTTGTTTTCTACATGTCTGCAGTGCACGGCACCGGAGGCGGAGGATTACCCACACGTTATTACTATATCTGGAGCAGGACGTGCTGTATGCTTAGAATAATGGCTGTTTTTTTTCTATGAGCTACTGTAAAAGCTTCATCTGCTACCTTGCATGCACTTTTCTCTAGTATGCAAATAGACTCTTTTGGAATAATTACAATCTCTGTATGCTACACATGAACTCATGGTAGCAGTTTTAAACCAGAAAGAACATACCTGTAGGTATATTTCACTCGTACTAGAAAAGAAACACCATTGGCATATTTATGACTCAGGGCTTTTAAGTGTTCTTTCTTTACCATAAGAGGTATCTCCTCTGTTAATATATCCTTTCAGGCCTGTCACCTCTGTTTATGGGACCTTAGGGAGCAAATGCCTTGACATTTTTACTGTACAAATGTGTTTTAAAACCTGTCCTGAACTGAAGATGTCCACAGCTCTGTTTGTTCAACATCAGAATGCCGAAAGAATTGCCTCAAGTCCTTATGTTTGCAAATGTGTGTTTTATGGAAGCAGTTTCCACTGCTCCAAATCTGTTACTATTGGCAACTCTACACCAAGAAGATAGACGTGTGCCCTGTACACATACAACACTGTTGCTATGGCCGCTGCTGATGTGAGGCAGCTCACTGCCTAGCAGCAGAGTTCTGGGTGTGCAGGACTAACTTCTCTCTTTTTGTAGATCTTGGTGCCAACAGATTGCAGATAGTGAAAATTGTTTCCATAAGAAACACAACATAAGAGAAAAAAAATACAAAAATTGATCCGTTCAGTACCCTGAGGACATAATTTTGGAACCAAAATATATAAACATTTAAAAATTCCTTAAAAAGGTGACTTTTCCTTTAAAGTGGCACAAATGCAGTACAATCCTGGAGTCTAAAAGATTTTTTTTTTTTTAATTGTACGTTTTTATTAAGGAAGACAAGGAGCACAAGCCAACATCAACAGAAAACCAACAATATGGCATCTGAAGCGACTGAACATGAGAATATATGATGACTGAATTACTTCACAAGTCTAAAAGATTTTAAGGGATGGCTGCTAGCCTGCACCCAGGGCATCTTAAATTGAGATGCCAGTAAACCCACCTTTATCAGTGGCTCCCATGGTGCTGTTTTTGCTGCAGGCTGCATACCCAGATTTCCTGTACTCAGTTGATAACTCAAAACCTATTGTAGATTAGAAAGATCTAGATTGTAGGTGCCCTGAATTATCCATGGCAGCAAGCCAGTGCTTAAAGTTATTGTTTACCAGGATTATTATCATATGAATTCAGAAGTGTAGAAGTATCATATGGACTTACTTTCAAACTTCACCACTATTATCAAATTTGCTGCTGACGTATTGTGGTGGGCCAGATCTATGACAACAACAAGAAGGCAGATAAGAACCCTGGTGTACTAGGATTCTTTAGCTCTGTGTGCGCAAAAGAGGAGCAATGAGCCAATATAGGAGACATTCATCTCAATTGGCTAAACATGCATATCATACAAGACGGACTAAATCATTTCAATGTGAATAAGACTACAGGACCAGAATGACCTCATCCAAGAGTTCTTAAAGAGGAACAGCACCCCCGATTTTCACTTTTTGGGGTGTTGTTCCTCTCAGTGGGGGCATTCCGATTTGGGATGCCCTGCTGTGTGTATCCCCCCAGGTCACCCCATTCACTCACCTTCCTCCCATGGCACAGATTCGGGTGAGAGCGAGCACGCCGATTGGCTCAGCGTCCTGCTCCAACCAATCAGCGTGCTCGCTTTCCCTTGACTCCCTTTGTCGCTGCTGGCTAAGCTACCTGGACGGCTGGCCTCACCTCCTAGCCATTGCGTGTCTGCGCCACCCATTCAGAAAGGCCGGATGCAGGTGTGCCAGGATGCGACCGCAGCACAACGAGACAAGGTGAGTGAAATAGGGCTTCTGGGGATGGAGTTTACACAGCAGGACATCCAAATTTGGGATGCCCCAAGGGGTGGAACTCAGATGGCCCTAGAGTCTTTTAGAATCCAGGGCCTCAGATGTTCCTCTTTAAAGAACTTGCTCAGTTAACTCATTACTCCTGTTTTTGATCTTTAACAACTAGTATAGTGCCAAGGGATTGTCGCAAGGCAAATGTGGTGCCAATTTTTTAAAAAGGCTCTAGGTCTTCTCCATTGTCAGAAAATAGCTTGATGGGCTCTTATGGTACTACACACAAGATTATGTAACTACTGTGAGCATAATATTATAAATGTCAACCAGCATGGTTTTACTAAGGACAGAAGCTGCCAGACTAACCTGATTGGCTTCTATGAGGAGGTGAGTAGAAGCATGGACAGAAAGGTGTCTGAAGATATAGTTTTTCTGGATTTTGCAAAAGCATTTGACACTGTCCCCCATAGACACTTCCTGAGGAAATTGAGGTCTCCAGGATTAGAAAATACAGTTAGTAACTGAACTGAAAACTGGCTGAAGGATTGTGTGCAGAGAGTTGTGGTTAATTATACCTACTCTGAATGGTCCCCAGTTGTAAGACGTGTACATAGTGCTGGGCCCACTATTATTCAACTTGCTTATAAATGATATAGATAAAGATGAGATTATTGCCACTGTCTCTATTTTTGCATATGATATGTAGCACAGTGCAGTCTGAAGATGTTTACAAGCTTCAGGCGGAACTTGACACTGTGAGTGTCTGGGCATTCACTTGGCAAATTAAGTTCAATGTGGATAAATGTAAAGTCATGCACTTGGGGTCTAATAATCTGCAGGCCACATATGTTATTGGGGGAGTAAAACTGGTAGAGTCACTTGTTGAGAAGGATCTGGGGTACAGGTAGACTACAGACTAAATAACAGCATGCCATGTCAGGCAGCTGCTTCCAAGGCTACCAAGATATTATCATGCATTAAAGTGGCGTAGAATCACGGGTTAGGGATGTAATTTTGCCTCTTTACAAGGCACTGGTGCACTCTCATATATATGATGTTCAGTTCTGGGCACCGGATTCCCTGATTATGGAAAGGGAGTGCTAGGCTTATGAAGAAAGATTATAGGAATTAAATCTATTTAGTCTGGAGAGGAGCCACCTAAGGGGAACATTATTAACTTGTATAAATATATAAATGGCCAATATCAAAAATATGGAAAAAACTATTACAGAGAAAAAAGATTCAATACCTGGAGGCATCAATAATGTTTTAAAATAAAAACTATATAAATCTGTGGAATATCCCCCACAAAAGCTTGTTACAGCATCAACAGCTTCAAAAAATTAATAAATGCTTTTTTACAAGAAAAGTTCAATGTGGATAAATGTAAAGTCATGCACTTGGGGTCTAATAATCTGCAGGCCACATATGTTATTGGGGGAGTAAAACTGGTAGAGTCACTTGTTGAGAAGGATCTGGGGGTACAGGTAGACTACAGACTAAATAACAGCATGCAATGTCAGGCAGCTGCTCCCAAGGCTACCAAGATATTATCATGCATTAAAGTGGCATGGAATCATGGGTTAGGGGTGTTTTATTTTAAATAAAGGAAACAGTTGTCTAAAAAAATTTTTTTATTTATTTATTTTTATTCAAAAATATTTAAAAAAACAGTACAAAAATTACAAAGACATTGTATGTTAAAACCTACACTCTGCTGCAAATATTAATATATATTTTTCCTGCCAATTCCTGCAAAAATCACAGTTAAACATAGCGCAAAATGGTGAAAAATTACCTGTCAACAGAGGGTGACAAAATTTCAAGTAGGCTGGCAATTATAAGGGTTAAAAGTACCTATTCATGTTGGGTATTGTTCTGCTCAGGATTTACCTTGTTTTTTCTTGTTCGCATATTGATTTTTCAAGAAAATGTGTTTTTTATTCTGCTTTTTTATAATTTATTTTAGGGAAACCCTGTGCAACCTAAAAATTCTTCGAGGGATTAATTCTAAAACGATGAGCCCACTACAACAAGCTGGGTACACTTAGAAAGCTTAACATGTGTTTTTTTCAGGGAATATATGATTTGTGTATTCCAAATGTAAAGGGTTGTTTTGGTAGAAAAAGTGCAAAGTGCACACTTTGCAGAGCTGAAATTTTCAAGTAAAATTACCCTTACACACATGCTTTACTTTGGGGACCTTGCTTTTTCAGATTGAACTTGTTTTTTTCTTGTTTGCATATTGTGTTTTTTTTAGGAAAATGTGGGTTTGATTCAGATTGTTTATTCTTTTTTAGTGAAACTCTGTGCAACCAAAGAATTCATTGAGGGATTACTTCTAGAAAGCGGCACCCATGTCAACAAGCATGGTAAACCTAGAAAGCTTGAGGTGTGTACTTCCAAAGAATATATAGTGTGGGGTATTTCAAATGTATTTTTTCTTTCTACCAATACATATGTGGTACTGCTGTAACCGGGAGAAATTGGGATTTCACACGCAATAAGATTTTATTGACAAACGTCCTTTTTTTTATACAAAACAACACTACAAAATGTAAAAAAATTGATTTTTTTTGCACATATTTCACCCCAAAATATTGAGAATACACGTAAACAATCACAGTTGAACATGTGTAGCACAAAATAGGTTAACAAAATCTCCAGGTAGGCTGGCACTTAAAGGGTTAAAGCACACCACTCACTCTCCGCTATGGGCTAAAAGCTGGTTGATGTGCTGCTCAGTAGCCCATCAACCAACTTTTCCGGGTTTGGCTCAATGCTGAACTTGAACACGAATTTCTGGCTGAAGTCTGTGTTAGGGTTTGGTTACCCGAACTTGTAAGGTTTGGTACGAACACTATATATCAGTAAATAATAAAAAATAACTATCCAACGCCTACCCTTGGTAGAACTTGATGGACATATGTCGTTTTTCAACTATATTAACTATTTAGCTATGTAACTAGTATCAAGAAAATCACCTCCAGCTGAACATAGCTGATAGTGGAAAAGGCCAAGAGTGGTATGTGTGAGTACAGTACCCCGAAGTACACCTCACAGTTCGTGGTCCTGCCACATCAACGGCATGATGAATATAGCAAGCCAGCATCTCTACTACCTTAGCCACTTTAAAAATTGCTTTAAAAAACAATACTGAGGAGCTTCTAAACAAGCACCATCCAAAGCAACCTTGCGGGGAGCATAACCTGCTGATAATGGTGACAAAACTAAACATGCTAGTCATGCTAAACAGAGAGCAGTGTCCAATGTTGAATGCTCTATTCGCACCCGACTCTCTGCTCTGGAAACTTTTAATAACGAGCGATGCCAGACCAAGGCGTATACTGGGAGAAAAGTCACACCCCGACAATGTGCTCTTTATTCTAATGTCTTCAGGCTAATTCTCCTGGGCACTGAGAGCTACTACATAGAGGATAAGGAACAGCTTCTTTCCACAGGCAGTCAGGTCCCACAACTGATTAACAATTTAAAATACGATTAACCTGTAAATAGGGCAGCCATTGGCTGCAGTGTTGTTGGCCATAGCTGTGCGATTAGTTTTGGTGTTAACCATTTTTCTCTTGTAGTCTCTGACCATATTAGGGAGATATTTAGCCTCACATATTAGAAATCTGGCACAAAAATATGAAATGCATTCACCCATTTCTTTACCATGACATTTAGGTTTTTTATATGTATGTTATAATGGGCTTCCTTTTTTGGAGGTGAACATTAAAGTATTCACTGCAGCAATCAACTGCCCCAATTTCTGTCCAATTTCCTTAAGAAATCTTGCATGTTAGGGGGCCAACAGATTGAATTGTAATTAGTGCAACCTGGCAAAAGATATAACTTTTCAAAGAGACTGTCGTAAATCTGGAATCCATTTCATTATATACATCAGCTTCTCAAAGCTCATTGGGAGAAGTGGCATGTTTTATGACAGAAAATAATTAGAAAATGAAATCTTGATTTGTTCTGCTCCATTTGTGCATTTCACACAGTTAACTCATTCGCTACTAAAGAAATGGCAGTATGCGCCTGTGATTATGTAACATGGCAAAAATAGATACTTTGTCCAATGTTTGTATCTGATCTTGTATTACTTTTAAACACTTGGTAGTCGTAAGGAAAAAAGCTCCTTTAGAAGAAGCTACTTTTTTCAAGCACTACATTTAACATTTAATTTATTAGATTTAGGGCCTGATTTATCAAGCACTTCTGCCAGACTTCTGCCAGTAGTGCAAAATACAATTTATATATTTTTTTTTTTCAGCATGTTGCTGCACCATTTATGTTTTAGCAAATGTGTTTTTTGCAATAAAGCAACATGCACTAATGTAAACAAATGTAATTATATTTTGCACCTCTCTAATTTGCACTGATTTGGTGTAGTCTGGCAGAAGTGCTTAATAAATCAAGCCCTCAATCTCTCTCTATGATAAAAGGGAGAAAGAGAAGAAATGTCATAGTAGCACATATATTGTATTTAAAGTGATAGTAAAAATCCTGGGTTTTGGTCCTTGCCCTCAGGGCAACCCCATCGTGGGTGCCCCGCTCATCCAGGAGCTCGTCTAATACAAGCCTATCCAAGCGTGCTGACGGCCACATCGCCTGCTACCCTCTAACAGGGAGCGTGCTCATGCCGGTCATTCACAAATGCCTGGTGCGGGCACGCACCCTCCTAGAGGGATAGCTGGGATTGCCCTCTGCTCGCGCATGCATCAATCGGCACAGGAATCTTATAGATTCCTGGGACGATCTCCATTGGTTTTGATAACTGTAACCCTGTGTTGTGTCTTTTAGTTAAGCATGATCAAAACAAATTTCTCCCCTCTTTTCCATCAGCCAAAGTATTTTAGTAGTTCTACAGCTATTGTTCACAGAACCACCATTGGTCATATACTGTATGTTTTTTTTTATTTAACATTGTTAAACTTTAGCAATACATTTAAAGCCCTGTTTAGGTCTCCTGCAAAAGGGGCCACTGTGGTGGTGGATTAACTTTAGCTAAGGAGCTAAAAGTGGAAATATCAGTTAGCTACTGAGATGATCTTGGCTCCCAGTGTAGCTGTCTGTAAGGGGCCAGCTGATGAAGCCATGAGATCAGGTCCCTGAGCCTCCCTGTGAGACATCAAGCCCATGGAAGTATCCAGGCTATTTCTAAGGGAGACATTTAAAAGGCCTTTTAATTAAGCTTTTAATTAAGATAAACAATATAATGTAGATTCAGGGATACATCGTTTTATTCCTTAATATAGGCAACTGGTTTATGTTTTGTTGAGGTGATTTCCTATGGATCCTGAAAAAGTGTTATATGCCTTTCCTCTTCTTTTTAAAACCTCAATAAATATGTAAAGCAGAGAGACAGTACTGTGTGCCAGCTGAATATGAATCTGTTAACAGGAAGGCTCAAGATTACAATAAGAGGTTTATTTACAAATGACATAATGCAGTCATGCTGGGGTGTGAGACCTTATTTATAAGCAGAAATATAAACTTCTATTAGGATTTGGTATTATCCCAAAAGATCTCAGAACATGGCTACCAGCAGCCACTCCTGCACCATCTATCACACTCATTAGTATTTGGCACTGGTTTACGCTTCAGGGCTTTGAAAGTGGAAGAATTGTTTGGCTTTGATGTTGTTATAGTACTAATAACTACGGCTGTGGTGGGGTAAAAAGTATGGATTGTGGGTCAGACTGAAGATGAGAGTGGTCATGACAGGACAACCAGTGCTACAGATTAAGAAAGCTACCAGGTAGACAGAAAAACAGATAACAGTAACCATACTAAATGCCAGGCACCTGATACTTTCCCACTGGATAAAGTACATCTGTTGCTGAATATCCTCTCCCTAATGACCTATCCAGCTGAAAACCCGGCCATTAACCCTTGCTACTGAAACACAAGCCTGTGATAGTTCCAAACTGAAGAAATTTTAGCAGAATGGGTTAAACTTGCCGCCTGTCCTCTCCTAGTGTATTTCAGTATTCGTGTTTTGTAAGTTAGTTGTTTTATCCTGTTTGTAATTTCACATTGTACTGCACCATAGAAGATGATGTTGCTAATAAACTTTATTTTTAATAATAATAATAATAATAATAACATGTCACCCATGCATCAGATGATTAACAAGCTAGAGTGAGGAAGTCTATGAAATGTACTCAAAATCACCATGTACATTTCTAAGGTAAACACATTGTTGCTATGGAAAAATGTTTTCTTTTATAACACAGAGTTGCAATCAAATAGAAAATTAAAATAAAATAAAAATAAGCTCAGCACATTAAAGACATCATTTTGCCACACAATAACAGAAACTTTTAAAAATACCATTGAAAGTGGAATTACACTTTAACTAGGCCAGAGGTGGTGCTTTTCCACTGGTTGGAGACTCCACAGTGAAGGCACTGAGGCTTTAAGAGCTCTTCTAGGTGGACTATGCAGGGTGGCAAAGAAAAGCTTTTAGCTGCTCTATACAGCCGAAACACAAACAACATACACTGGTTGCCATGATGTGTCTCAGTTGTAATTAGCCATTTTGGAGAGGGTAAGGGTATGATGAACAATGCTTACAATTGGCAATCAGTGGGTTAACTTACAGACACAATACTGAAACTACAGTTTATACATTTGATACCATGCATATTCTGATATGACTGGTTAGATAGTAACTGTATTATAATAATCAGTACAAATATTTGTAGGTTTGCTCTAGAAATTCACTTCAGTATTGTTTTGCTTTTTATCCAGTCTCTCCCTGACTATCATGGTGTTTGTCAACTATGGAGGAGGTGAATATTGGTTCTTCCAGCATGCTCCTTGGAACGGTAAGCAAGACGTCCCATAAAACAAAACAGCACAGCCCCCACATCTAAGAACCTTTTAAGCAAATCAGCAATCTCCTTATTGATCTATAAAAGAAAGAGAATTAATATGGACTAGGACCACCTTCAGCTCAGTAGGTAGGGGTATTCAACAATGAACTCTGTCTTAACTTCATAAAAGCCACTTTGACAAATCAGCAGGACCATATTGATCTTGAAATAAGCTTGAGATTGCTAAATGTATTTTCTTGCTGCACCAAAGGCCATTATGTTCTTGATCTAGAATTTATTTGTTTAACTCTTGCATTCTCTTAACAGCCTCTGAAACCCAGGAACAAAGTTATAAAGTAAATAGTTGTTGTCACTTTTCCTTGCTTGTGACTTGGCTTGAAAGTGATATTCCTTTTTGCAGAATCATTTACTATACAGAGCCCATTCCGTTTGAAATCTGCATGTTTTACCAATCTTAATGGTGAACTAATAGTTACTTGTAAATGCTGCCAACTAAATGAATTCAATAAACTGTCAAGCTTCTTATTTTCTTCTGTTAATTATAGGATAATCTAAAAGCAACCATTTAATACGCTTTTACATTTTAGGGTGCCAATTCTAATTTTAACTGCTTGTGTTATACAGTCATTATACTAATATTAATATAATAAACAAATGCATACACACACTATTAGCATAACATAACAGGGCACGCTTCCCTAGATGTCTGACATACATTGTTACTAATTTTGGTGAACCTGGATTCCAATGTAGTTAAAGTTCAACTATTTTTAGTACTCGTAATCTGTGCTATAAATAAACACAAAAACAGAGCAGCAAAAAGTATTTTAATTCCCTTAATATTTTCTTTTCACTCAATCTGAAGAATTAACTTGAGAATGTGATTGGAGGGTTGGATGCAGTGCCCCCCCCCCAAAAAAAAAAACTTCAAAGGTTTTTTTTTCCTTGTTATTATTTTCATGTCTTTGCCACCGTGTTTCAGACAGGACAGGCCCGAAGTTAAATGCAACATCAAACTGAAAAGAGAGCAAACACATACCAATACAGGTGCAAAAGTGGGTGCTAGTCCCTTGCTGTTATAGAACGATGGAGTGTCCACAAGCTTTCAGACATCAGCCCTTCATCGGGTACCTGATACTTATATGCTTAAAGTGGGCAAAATCCATGATTTTTACTATCCTGGATTCTGGTCTGTCCCCCAGGGGCTCCTTGTTTGGGGTGCCTCATTGTGTGAAAACTTTGCCCAGAAATGTACCTGCCCTGGGATCAATGGTGCATGCATGGCCACTTGTCCAATCAGCTTCTCTGGTCATGCATATTAATATGTGGATGGAGAAGCTGAATATAATCCCAGCCACACACATCAGCAGTGTGTCATCACTCCCATCTTTCACCTGTGTCTTCAATGTGCTTGTCTTATTTTTTTTTCTTTTTTATATGTTTGCAACTATGTGTTATAAAAGAAAACAGTTTTCCATAGTAACAATCCCCTCGATTCAAAGAGCAAAAGTTAAGTGATTTCGTATCGAGAATCGTAAGTTTGGGTGGGTGTTTGTCATTTTTTCTGGTTTTTTTGGCCATTTCGTATTCGCACGATCGTTCGCGCATAGACGTATATGAACATACGCATTTCGTACGAGAATCGTATAATTTGCGTTAGTTCGTGTGTTTTTCCCGTCCAAATCGTATTATTTGCGTCCGATCCTATTTTTTACGTCCTTCACATGGGCTTGCGCCCAATTCAGAGAGGTGATTGCTAATTGTTTTGAAGCCCATTAAAGAGCTGCTTTACGAAATGTTTGCCGGCAGCTATTTGGCCTCGGGAGTAGGATGGAGCGGAGCGAGTTTGTGGCACATCAAGGGCTTATGCTTTTTGGCATTGAGTTGATCGAGATGTCTGAGAGCAGATTGCCCCTGCGTCGTCGCATGAACATCGATAGCATGAATGATGTTGAGCTGTTCGAGCTGACCAGGCTTAATCGCGCTTCCCTCCATAAATTATATAGTGAGCTGCGGCCATGGTTAGCCCGCACCACAAGGAAGGGGCATGCAATTTCAGGTATGACCAAGATGCTTGGCTGCCTGCAATTTTTGGCGAACGGCTCGTTCCAGAGGCTGGGTGCCCTCTCTGTGGGGATGTCACAGCCTACGCTGAGCCGCGCACTGTCTAAATTTTTGGAAGGCATGGCTGCCATAACTCAAAAATATATTTATTTTCCTGATGATATGGCAGCCAGAAACGCCATTAAGCTTGGGTTTTATAATGTGGCCGACATGCCCAACGTTATTGGTGCAATTGACTGCACACATGTGGCACTCGTACCTAGGGCAGCCGACGAGTATATATATAGGTATTGAGATTGGTTATTATGTTGCCCAACGTGTCATGTAACCTGTTTTCCTTTGCGCCAGCATATTTGTTTATCCCTCATTTGTGTAGCTGCTTTATCTAGGCTTTTCATTAGTCTTTCCCAATAGAGTGCAGACATGTTTTGAGGTTAATTTATTAGTTTTGGTCAAATATCAATTAGCCTTTTTGTATGTTTTTTCCTTAAGGAATCGTAAAATGGGACACTCACTTAATGTCCAGGCCGTGGTTGGTCCGGATATGCGGTTTATGAGTGTCCTTGCCGGCTACCCCGGATCGTCCCACGACTCCTATATCCTCCGGCGATCTGGGTTGTTTCGGAGATTTGAGGCAGGTGAATTTTCGGGGGCATGGCTGCTTGGTAAGTGTGTCCTATTTGTGTGTTATTAAATGTGGCATTAATCTTGTATTTGTTGATATGTTTTTTAAGGATAAATTTACAGAAGCGTACAACTGCCTTTTTCTTGGCTCATATATTAGGAACTTACCCTAAAAATCCTTGTCTCGCTGTGGCCTTCAGAATGTTTTCCCTTTAGTTAGGATGTCTGTAAGTTCCTTGTGCCTAAATATATTGGTTTGGAGTTTATACCCAAGGATCTTTGACCTTTGGCTCCTTTGGGACTATTGGTCTTTAAATGTCAAAGTGGACTTAAACTGCATACATTGTAGTTTCCAGTGAAATGTGGATAGGGATCTTTGACCTTTGGCTCCTTTGGGACTATTGGTCTTTAAATGTCAAAGTGGACTTAAACTGCATACATTGTAGTTTCCAGTGAAATGTGGATAGGGATCTTTGACCTTTGGCTCCTTTGGGACTATTGGTCGTTAAATGTCAAAGTGGACTTAAACTGCATACATTGTAGTTTCCAGAGAAATGTGGATAGGCCCTCCGCAGCATCCTAATTGTAACATGTCTGAAAACTACAAATATATGTAAAATACAAATACCCTTGGCCGTGCAGATGTTTGTTAATTAATTGGTATATAGAAGTGCCATTTTTATTTAGGTGATACCTTAGTGCAATTTTTGTGGGCCCTAATGTGCCCTGTATTTTTTTGGGAACACTTTACCTTACATCATTATGATATCTGTGAAATTTTGGGTGTTGGTTGTGTTGCCTTTTTAATTTTGATTACATTTAATTCTCTGTTTAAGGTGATTCCGGGTACCCACTTCTACCCTGGCTCATGACGCCTGTGCTGCGGCCCCAGGATGCCTCTCAGGAAGCGTATAACCGTGCGCATCGCAAGACCCGGGCTGTTGTGGAGAGGGCCTTTGGTCTGCTGAAGACACGTTTTCGTTGCCTTGACCATACTGGGGGGGCCCTGCAATATGATCCCAAGAAAGTGATCGACATTATAATGGCATGTGCTGTTTTGCACAATTTTGCCATCATGGAACGTGTCCCACGTTATGTGGACAGCCTGCCCTCTTCAGCCGTCGAGGATGAAGCCGAGAATTTTGAGGGGCCCCCCAGTGAGTCTGGCCAATCTGTTCGAGCCAACCTGATCAGCCAGCATTTTAGTTAACTTTTTTCCCTGTCTCACCATTCTGTATGTCTGTGTTATCCTTTTTGAAACATATGTTGTTTTGCCCTAATGTGGCATTACCTCTAAGTAAAACATTTCGACCTTAATTGTTGCCTAATGTATTTCATGTAGTTTCCTTAGCTTTCGCTTTGCATTGTTACACCTCTTCAAACCAAAATTATCTGGTTTAGCCCAAGCTGTTAAAAATGTCTTCCCACTAAAAACGCCACAAGTATTGGAAGTGAAATTTTTGTTTTACTTAGCAAATGAAAAATTATAGTGGTTAACAGAAATCAGTCCACATACATCTGTGGTAACAAATGGATAACATTAAAAAAAACATCGAGCACATCTACACCTGGAAGTGAGTGGCACAACCAAACAAGGACACCCAGTCCAAAGGCCAGCCTAGTCCAGTCATTAATATTGCCTGTGCCCAGGGATATTTGGGCATGGCCATAATGTCACACAAACATGTCTGCAAACAGGAGGAGCACCAACCAAATACATAGGTAAAGCCATAAGTGGCCAGATAAACTCCACATAGACCTATGGCATTGGCTAGTGGCCTTAAGCATTACTCTAAGGAGCTATATGGGAGCAAATACAAAACACAACCTGCCAGAGCAACACAAAATGGATTGTTTGAAACCTCAAAGGACAAGTAAATACAGTGGGGGTTAAGAGAAAAGATGTCCCACACACCCATGGCTTAATAGGGTGGCTGCCCATAATACCCCGGTGGAGGTCCAGGTGGAGGTCCATGGGAATGGGACCTAGCCTGGGCCATGGCAGCATTGTGAATTTGAAACTGCTCCACAATGTTTCTCTGCATATTGGTCATCTCAGCCATGGCTGACTGGATGCCATTACTTGCATTGGCCACGTTGCTGTTGAGGGTACGCAACTCCGCGAGGATGCCCTGTAGACTGGTATGGATGTTCACCATGTCGGCATGCCTTTCCTCACGCTCTGTAACGAGCTGTGCCTGATAAGACTCCCTTTCTTGGGTCCATAATTGAAGCAGGGCACTCTGCCTCCCCTGGGAAATTGTGGGGCGGCGTAATGGCGTCCGCCGCACAATTACCCTGGCTCTTGGGCGTGCCCTGCCGCGTGGTGTCGTACCCTCAACAGCAACCGGCCTGCTTTGCAAATCCTCAGCAGCAGAGTGAACACTGGGGACTGTAGTGTCAGTCTCCCCATGTGCAAGCACAATGGATGGAGATTCACTCTGCTGCTGAGGATTGGCCAGAGAAACATTATGGAGCAGTTCCAAATTGGGACCCAGGGGGAGTTCATCCGACGTGCCCTGTACGGAGACATCATCATCTTCCTCCATGTCCTGGATCTCTTCCATGAGTGTGCGGGTCTGTAGGGACATATAAAAAAAAAAAGGCTAAGTTTGCGTCCCAATTTTGGATTTCAACAGTTTAACACATTATTAAGCACTTGTTAGTATTTATGCTACTAAATTAACTTACCGAAAATCTCTGATCTGGGCTCCGATGCTGTACGGACCTGGTAGGCATAACCAAACTGGGGGGTGAGTTTACCCTTGCTGAGGGATCATGCTGGGCTGAAGAAGAGAACAAAAAACCACGTAAACACACACACATAACCTTTTTTTGGATATGTAATCAAATATAGCTCTATTTGTAATATTATTCAACTCTAGAGCAATGGTGACCTTTGTTCAAACCCACGCAAGTTTACATAGGTGCAATGGCTCGGACAAACTGCTAAGTGACCTCAGTTCTAAGTCATGAAGTGTACCCAGTCAGCATCCAACTTGCAGGGCACATTTTTGGATTTAGCCTACCATTCGCTAGGTCCGGCCTACTCAAACAATTGTTTGAAACGCCCATTTAAAGGTATGTGGTGAGAGGTGAATGTCTGGCCATGGTGCTGACGCAGGGGGTGTCTAGTTAAAAATAAAGACACTGGTGGAGGGGCTGGAGATTTCTAAGTGCCAACTAATAAAGGCTGCTTGCCCTTGCTGGGCTGGATGGGCCAGAGCTGAGGGGACAGGGATTGGATGGCTAAAGGGGGGAGTTAACGTATTGATGGTGATGGGATGGATGGAGCCAATCTGTTACAAATGTATGGGCCTTATGTGGGGGGGGGCATGGGGGGACTGTGGCACATGGGCCAGAGCAGGGGCAGCGGGACACGATTGTGGCCAGTGAAAATTTAATTAAGTTACTGTGTACCTTGCAATGCCACTTCCTGGGCAGTACTTCATATTGCAATGCTATGTTTCACGGAGCCATGACATTGGGCAGGAGACCAACCACTACATGGCCGATCAAGGGGGCAGCTCTGAGCACGTCAACACAGAAGTAACTGAGTGCAGGGCTGTCTGGGCAGGGGTCCTTGAATGTGGTGGCAAGGTCCGCATTGGGACCCCGGGCCGCCAGTTGAGTCTCGCTGCTCTTGGTCACATATGTTTGTGGGTGGCTAATTAAATTGTTAACTCAAACACAACTCACACAAGCAAAAGGCAACCCATACATAATGATGTGTGTTTTGTGATTGATTCCAAATATCTCAGTTATCTTGCGAAACTTCATGACTTTAACAATACAATTGGACATTTGAACTTTGCCATAATGGCTGTGGGCCTAAATGTGTGATTCCCAGGGACAAAAAGAGGACACAAACAGCCACAGTAGTGCGAGGCCAAGCAAGGCAAACCATAGGGGCATCCCGTTAGCTTGTTACTATTGAACTGTCGATTATTTAGCAAACAGGCAAACATGCAGATTTAAGAGTACTCACCGTGGGTACGGGTCGGTGAGTCTGTGTCCCTTAGACCAGCATGTCCACCGACCGCGACCGGATGGAGAAGTCCAAGCACAATCTCCTCAGCAGGGGTAAACTCCAATTTAGATGGAAAGCCACCGCCAGTTTTCAGGCTGAAAAGAGAAAATTGTTTGGTACTCAGAAAAGGTGCATACAGTACATCCAAAACATTAGATTTAGCGTAAACATTTAGTTACCTGTAATTATGCCTTTTAATTTCTTTTTGCCGTACAGCATACTTCAGATCAGAGATTTTCTTCTGAATTTGGGACACATCTTTCCTCTCTTCCCCCGCTGCATTTACTTGTCGGAGGATGGTTTCAAACAATTCCATCTTGCGCTGCTTGGTGGTGTGTTTTGATTTGCTCCCATATAGCTCGTCATAGTATAATGTAAGGCCACTAGCCAATGCCATATTTTGGTCATGGGAGAATCTCCCACTCAACTGGCCGCGGCGCAATGTGCGACCAGATGGTTGGCTTGGCTGCTCCTCCATGTGTGCAGACACATGTGGTGACATTATGGCCTGGGGCTGGGTAGGGGAATGGCCGGATTGGTGGCTTCCCAATGACTGGACTGGACTGGCCAAGGGACTGGGTGTTCTTGCGTGGCTGGCCACCGAACTTCCAGGTGTAGATGTGGTCATGGGGGCAATTCGGGGCCCTCTTGGGGGGCTAGGTTCCCGGCTGGTGCCAGGTCGTGGGCTCTGTTCCCGGCTGGTGCCAGGGCGGGGGCTTCTGGCCCTGGATTGGGTTCGTCGGGCCCTGTAGGGGCTTCTGGCCCTGGATTGGGTTCGTCGGGCCCTGTAGGGGCTTCTGGCCCTGGATTCTGTTCTTCTGGGCCTGTCGGGGCTTCTGGCCCTGGATTGGGATCTGCGGGCCATGTAGGGGCTTCTGGCCCTGGTTTGGGATCTGCGGGCCCTGTCGGGGCTTCTGGCCCTGGTTTTGGATCTGCGGGCCCTGTCGGGGCTTCTGGCCCTGGATTCTGTTCTTCTGGGCCTGTCGGGGCTTCTGGCCCTGGATTGGGATCTGCGGGCCATGTAGGGGCTTCTGGCCCTGGATTGGGATCTGCGGGCCATGTAGGGGCTTCTGGCCCTGGATTGGGATCTGCGGGCCCTGTCGGGGCTTCTGGCCCTGGTTTTGGATCTGCGGGCCCTGTCGGGGCTTCTGGCCCTGGATTCTGTTCTTCTGGGCCTGTCGGGGCTTCTGGCCCTGGATTGGGATCTGCGGGCCATGTAGGGGCTTCTGGCCCTGGATTGGGATCTGCGGGCCATGTAGGGGCTTCTGGCCCTGGATTGGGTTCGTCGGGCCCTGTCGGGGCTTCTGGCCCTGGATTCTGTTCTTCTGGGCCTGTCGGGGCTTCTGGCCCTGGATTGGGATCTGCGGGCCCTGTAGGGGCTTCTGGCCCTGGATTGGGATCTGCGGGCCCTGTAGGGGCTTCTGGCCCTGGTTTGGGATCTGCGGGCCCTGTAGGGGCTTCTGGCCCTGGTTTTGGATCTGCGGCCTCTGGATGGGCTTCGGGGCCTGGATGGGGTTCGGGCCCTGGATGGGGTTCGGGCCCTGCTGCGGGGCATGGGTTTCCGAACTGCCCTACTTGAAGGCATGGGCGGTGTGGGCTCACTGGTGCTGCCTGTTCTGGGGGCAGAGGTGGTGGGTGCTGCAGTTGCCAGCTTTTTGGCTGCAGGAGGGGCACGAGGCTTGGGGCCCCTTTTTTGGGTACCTGAGGGTCCAGGGTCCCTTGGTGGGGCCGAGGTGGGAGTCTTGGATCTCAGTTTTCGGCCAGCTTGCTGGGACCTTGTGGTGGGGCCCTCCGCGGTCTTGCTTGCCTGGGGTCGCTTGCTCATCGCCTTTTTTGGTGCCATCGTACAGAAATGCTCAAAGAGAATGAGCTTGGGGGGAAAGGACCTTTAAATAATGAGCCCAGCGTGTGACGCCTATGCGCACGACTACGCGCTCGTACGAACGTACGTTCGAGCGGAACCAGGAAACCGCTGGGGTTTCACTTATCTGCTGCCTGGAAGAAGACTAAAGATGGCGCCCACTATCTTCACCCGTCAACAGGAAGAGATCCTCATGCTGGTAAGTGGCTGCCTGTGCATTTTAATAGAATAGTCAATGATGGCCTAAATGTAAATGATGCGTTGGGAACTAGTTTGGGATCTCTTAATGTTTAATCACTGGCTCCTCACACTTCATCCTCAAGGGCCGAGCCTGGCCACGTTTTCACCTGTCTATGCTGATGTCCTAATTCGGCCAATTGCTCCGGCTTAGCAACAGTTAATTAACCTGTGGAGTAGCGGGGCGAGCTGTCAAACCTGGCCTGTCTCGGACATTGATGCGGATGTTTGCGGAACACTGTTTTCCTAAGCCATAAAAACACAACGGGAAGCCACACACGTGGTCCAAAAGCCTAAGCATTAGGCTACATCTTGGATGTTTAAACCATCCTAACATGCCATAGATGCAGGTGGCCTGATTCTTGATGTTGGCTATTATCTGTATGTACATGGTGTGTGATACATATAACATAAGACCAGACTGTCAATCACAGTCAACGTCCTCTTTAAGGCACTCCCCAAAAATGGCGGCCATTCGAAATGTGTGTGTTAATGACATTAAATACTCAACTTGTGATGCAACACATATGGGTCTGTGTGTAAAAGTAAAAGCTCTGTGTCCATTATGTTTTTCAGATCATGCTTCAGCGCCGGTATGACTTCGCGCCCAATGTGTGCGAGAAAAGGGACATCGCCCGGGAGATCATCGCCGAGATCCACCGTGTGACCAGCACCACCTTCACTCACACCCAGATAATGCAGCATTGGTCGGACCTGAAGCGTCTGCACATGCCCCGGGTGCGGAGGTTTTTTGGGATCCATTTCCCAAGTAAGTACAAAGCAATTGCATGGTATATGTTCCAAATGTCTAAGTTATGCCTTTATTTATAATGACTTTTCTTTGGTAGTGTTGGAAATGGATTTCAGAATTCGCAGCACCCGGAGACGTACAGGCCGACCAGTGCTGCATGACTCTGCATCTGTGAGTGAAGGTGGTGGATCTCCCGGGCGACGGACCTACCCCTCCTCTGTGGCCTCCTCAGACCAGCCCCTGGACCTTACCACAGAGGAGGGGCCAAGGCGCGTGGGCGTGGAGTCATACCTGGCCACGCATGGGGAAGGCTCTGGTATGTCACTCTTCATGTATAGGCACAAAGATATACATGGCAGGCCAAAAACTAAGTTATCCTTTATTATGTATTTGTAGAAGCTTCAGGAGCGGGTGAGATAGTGGAGGAGGAGGCAGCAGAGATGCTTGAAGTCGATCCTGGCGAAGGTGAGTGATGTCAGCCAGACTGGGAGCCAGATATGTTGGGGATAGTGACTCTCTCCAAATACTAACCAAATGTCACATGTTTCTCCAGGGACTTCTTCACAGCAGAGCCAGGACCAAGGGCAGCCTGTTGGCCCCAACCAGCCATCTGTCGGCCACCAACTCCGTAAGTCTCCATGCCATTATTCATATTAATGTTTGGTTAGCTAATAACACACACATAACTAAAGGCGTAGCCAATGTGTAGTTCACACTTTCATGTGGGCACTTCGTTAGCGTAAAGAGGACCCAAACTAGTATTAAGAACCAAAGACTTAGCCATCACACTGTACCTACAGATTAGAAACATGGAAAAACACCCTTCACCCATCTAATGCATGTTATTAGACAGACCCAAACCAATATTGGGGAAGATGGAATGCACAATATTTACAGGCAGCATGGGATACAGATTGAAATAAGGAAGGTGCTGCCATGCATTGTGGGAGTGATGACCTTTCCCTCCACCCAGCTATGCTCTGGATTCCCAACGCACCACTGTAACCTACTCCCCTGTACTTTATCCAACTCTCCACTCCTCATTAAGTGTTATGCTTCAGAGTCCAGATGGCGGCGCTGTAATCCCAAAAAAGCCCTAAATAACTTTGAGGTGGTGCAGAATCATTTGTGAATATTTTTTGGTTTTCCTTAAATAATGTGGAAGGTCCGGGTTAAGGAGTTTAAACACTTACCTGTGGGAAATGCATTAACTGTATCCCTTTGAAGAAGGACATATGTCATGCATTTACATGTATTTGATTAACCCTAAATCTATTTCCAGCATACAAACCGGTCTGGGAGTCCTATTTATGTTTCTTTCTCTATTGGTTACAGGGATGATCCCCCAAACCTTGGCCGGAAAAAAAAAAAGAATTAAGGAGTTGGTGGCCGAGCTGCTGGCCATACAGGCGACGTTGGGGCCAACAGATGAAGAAGAGGATGATGAATAGTGCCCTTGGTCCTGGCTCCTTTCTTTAACTTGTTTTTAAAGTTTTTACAATTTTAAAAAGTGTTTTATTGTTTTTTAAAAAAACCAAAAAATATTTTTTTGCAAAAAAAACAAAATAAAAAAAAATATGTGTTTTACTGTTAAAAACAAAATTAAAATTTATATGTGTTTTACCGAGAAAAAAAAAAAAAAAGTTTTTAAAAAAACAACCAAAAAAAAAAAAGATGTTTTGAAACTTAATAAAAACAAAACAAAGAAAATAATTTAAATAAATTAGATTTTAAGCCTTCCTAAATGTGTCTTTTCTAATATGCACACACCCAAAAAATTACACAAACCAGAAACAACACGCTTAGAAACATATAGACATATGTAAATTATGTGATTTTCTTACGTTTTATGGACCGAGAAATGAAGTTGGATGCAAGCGCTAAAGGGTTTAGGTAAGTTTGAGGGACCGAGAAATGAAGTTGGATGCAAGCGCTAAGGGGTTTAGGTAAGTTTGAGGGACCGAGAAATGAAGTTGGATGCAGCCGCTACGGGGTTTAGGTAAGTTTGAGGGACCAAGAAATGAAGTTGGATGCAAGCGCTAAGGGGTTTAGGTAAGTTTGAGGGACCGAGAAATGAAGTGGGATGCAGCCGCTACGGGGTTTAGGTAAGTTTGAGGGACCGAGAAATGAAGTGGGATGCAAGCGCTAAGGGGTTTAGGTAAGTTTGAGGGACCAAGAAATGAAGTTGGATGCAAGCGCTAAGGGGTTTAGGTAAGTTTGAGGGACCGAGAAATGAAGTGGGATGCAGCCGCTACGGGGTTTAGGTAAGTTTGAGGGACCGAGAAATGAAGTGGGATGCAAGCGCTAAGGGGTTTAGGTAAGTTTGAGGGACCGAGAAATGAAGTGGGATGCAGCCGCTACGGGGTTTAGGTAAGTTTGAGGGACCGAGAAATGAAGTGGGATGCAAGCGCTAAGGGGTTTAGGTAAGTTTGAGGGACCGAGAAATGAAGTGGGATGCAGCCGCTACGGGGTTTAGGTAAGTTTGAGGGACCGAGAAATGAAGTGGGATGCAGCCGCTACGGGGTTTAGGTAAGTTTGAGGGACCAAGAAATGAAGTTGGATGCAAGCGCTAAGGGGTTTAGGTAAGTTTGAGGGACCGAGAAATGAAGTGGGATGCAGCCGCTACGGGGTTTAGGTAAGTTTGAGGGACCGAGAAATGAAGTGGGATGCAAGCGCTAAGGGGTTTAGGTAAGTTTGAGGGACCAAGAAATGAAGTTGGATGCAAGCGCTAAGGGGTTTAGGTAAGTTTGAGGGACCGAGAAATGAAGTGGGATGCAGCCGCTACGGGGTTTAGGTAAGTTTGAGGGACCGAGAAATGAAGTGGGATGCAAGCGCTAAGGGGTTTAGGTAAGTTTGAGGGACCGAGAAATGAAGTGGGATGCAGCCGCTACGGGGTTTAGGTAAGTTTGAGGGACCGAGAAATGAAGTGGGATGCAAGCGCTAAGGGGTTTAGGTAAGTTTGAGGGACCGAGAAATGAAGTGGGATGCAGCCGCTACGGGGTTTAGGTAAGTTTGAGGGACCGAGAAATGAAGTGGGATGCAGCCGCTACGGGGTTTAGGTAAGTTTGAGGGACCGAGAAATGAAGTGGGATGCAAGCGCTAAGGGGTTTAGGTAAGTTTGAGGGACCGAGAAATGAAGTGGGATGCAGCCGCTACGGGGTTTAGGTAAGTTTGAGGGACCGAGAAATGAAGTTGGATGCAAGCGCTAAGGGGTTTAGGTAAGTTTGAGGGACCGAGAAATAAAGTTGGATGCAAGCGCTAAGGGGTTTAGGTAAGTTTGAGGGACCGAGAAATGAAGTGGGATGCAGCCGCTACGGGGTTTAGGTAAGTTTGAGGGACCGAGAAATGAAGTGGGATGCAGCCGCTACGGGGTTTAGGTAAGTTTGAGGGACCGAGAAATGAAGTGGGATGCAAGCGCTAAGGGGTTTAGGTAAGTTTGAGGGACCGAGAAATGAAGTGGGATGCAGCCGCTACGGGGTTTAGGTAAGTTTGAGGGACCGAGAAATGAAGTGGGATGCAGCCGCTACGGGGTTTAGGTAAGTTTGAGGGACCAAGAAATGAAGTTGGATGCAAGCGCTAAGGGGTTTAGGTAAGTTTGAGGGACCGAGAAATGAAGTGGGATGCAGCCGCTACGGGGTTTAGGTAAGTTTGAGGGACCGAGAAATGAAGTGGGATGCAAGCGCTAAGGGGTTTAGGTAAGTTTGAGGGACCAAGAAATGAAGTTGGATGCAAGCGCTAAGGGGTTTAGGTAAGTTTGAGGGACCGAGAAATGAAGTGGGATGCAGCCGCTACGGGGTTTAGGTAAGTTTGAGGGACCGAGAAATGAAGTGGGATGCAAGCGCTAAGGGGTTTAGGTAAGTTTGAGGGACCGAGAAATGAAGTGGGATGCAGCCGCTACGGGGTTTAGGTAAGTTTGAGGGACCGAGAAATGAAGTGGGATGCAAGCGCTAAGGGGTTTAGGTAAGTTTGAGGGACCGAGAAATGAAGTGGGATGCAGCCGCTACGGGGTTTAGGTAAGTTTGAGGGACCGAGAAATGAAGTGGGATGCAGCCGCTACGGGGTTTAGGTAAGTTTGAGGGACCGAGAAATGAAGTGGGATGCAAGCGCTAAGGGGTTTAGGTAAGTTTGAGGGACCGAGAAATGAAGTGGGATGCAGCCGCTACGGGGTTTAGGTAAGTTTGAGGGACCGAGAAATGAAGTTGGATGCAAGCGCTAAGGGGTTTAGGTAAGTTTGAGGGACCGAGAAATAAAGTTGGATGCAAGCGCTAAGGGGTTTAGGTAAGTTTGAGGGACCGAGAAATGAAGTGGGATGCAGCCGCTACGGGGTTTAGGTAAGTTTGAGGGACCGAGAAATGAAGTGGGATGCAAGCGCTAAGGGGTTTAGGTAAGTTTGAGGGACCGAGAAATGAAGTGGGATGCAGCCGCTACGGGGTTTAGGTAAGTTTGAGGGACCGAGAAATGAAGTGGGATGCAGCCGCTACGGGGTTTAGGTAAGTTTGAGGGACCGAGAAATGAAGTGGGATGCAAGCGCTAAGGGGTTTAGGTAAGTTTGAGGGACCGAGAAATGAAGTGGGATGCAGCCGCTACGGGGTTTAGGTAAGTTTGAGGGACCGAGAAATGAAGTTGGATGCAAGCGCTAAGGGGTTTAGGTAAGTTTGAGGGACCGAGACATGAAGTTGGATGCAAGCGCTAAGGGGTTTAGGTAAGTTTGAGGGACCGAGAAATAAAGTTGGATGCAAGCGCTAAGGGGTTTAGGTAAGTTTGAGGGACCGAGAAATGAAGTGGGATGCAGCCGCTACGGGGTTTAGGTAAGTTTGAGGGACCGAGAAATGAAGTGGGATGCAGCCGCTACGGGGTTTAGGTAAGTTTGAGGGACCGAGAAATGAAGTGGGATGCAAGCGCTAAGGGGTTTAGGTAAGTTTGAGGGACCGAGAAATGAAGTGGGATGCAGCCGCTACGGGGTTTAGGTAAGTTTGAGGGACCGAGAAATGAAGTGGGATGCAGCCGCTACGGGGTTTAGGTAAGTTTGAGGGACCGAGAAATGAAGTGGGATGCAGCCGCTACGGGGTTTAGGTAAGTTTGAGGGACCGAGAAATGAAGTGGGATGCAGCCGCTACGGGGTTTAGGTAAGTTTGAGGGACCGAGAAATGAAGTGGGATGCAGCCGCTACGGGGTTTAGGTAAGTTTGAGGGACCGAGAAATGAAGTTGGATGCAAGCGCTAAGGGGTTTAGGTAAGTTTGAGGGACCGAGACATGAAGTTGGATGCAAGCGCTAAGGGGTTTAGGTAAGTTTGAGGGACCGAGAAATAAAGTTGGATGCAAGCGCTAAGGGGTTTAGGTAAGTTTCTGGTTGAGGGTGCGCATGCGCAAGATCTTATAAACATACGAACGCACGAATCTAAGAGGCCAAAAACCAATGAAAACCAGAGGCAAACGCAAGTAATTGGAAGAGGTTGACGATGGAAGCAGCCGAAAAAACAGGCTGCCGCCGCAACAGGTGAGCACATGAACGTGATTTTTACGATTGGCAACTGACTGAGGCAAGTTCGGGAGATATCATACGAACGGACGTATCTTTTAGGATAGAAACGTATTTGCTTATTGAATCACTCGCAAGTTCATACGAACGCACGAGCGGACGTAAAAAATAGGATGATCGTGAGCCAAATCCAAGCTGTTACATGTTTCTTTGAATCAACCCAAATATGTTTACCTTGGCAATGTACCTCAACTGGTGCATTCAATCTACAGATCAGAGACTTCCACTCCCTGGCTTGCTAATCATCTGATTGGCTAAGGTAAAGACAACAGGTTTAACCCCTTCTGCTGTTCAACTTCTTCACATAGGGAGGATCACAATCTTGTGTTCCAGTACCCAATGGGTTACTGCCAATGTTCCCAACTCAGGAACTAATTACTGCTGTGTGACATAGCCAAAGCTGCTGATGAATTTGCCTGTTACAGTGTCATAGAACCAGGACTGTTCCTCCCAGCAGAGGGCGCCAAGATTCCCCGTGCACTCGCATTTTCGCACATAGTAGGGCCAGTAAGCGTGCAAATATGCGCGCACATCTGTGCACCGTATGATTCAATGGATTTGTTGCAGTGCATGCCCATTGCAAACGCGCAACAATGCACTCGCTTTTGCGCATGCGCAGGGGCCTTTAAGCCCTGAGCTCCTTTGCCAGTTGGTCATTTCTCCTGCCTGTTCCCGAGTTCCAGTCTTCTCTTCCTGTGTACAGAACCGGCTTGATCCTGTCTACGCTCCTGCTCTCCTGACGACCTCGGCCGAATTCGATCCTTTTCTGCCAACCTCCACTTCAGCTTGTTCTAAGTTTCCAGTCCAGCTCTGGTCTGTCTTATACCCAGAACTTGGCAAAACCCACTCCTAGGTTGCCTGACCTGGGGCCTTCCTGCAGCCCAGCCTATCCTCACCTTTAGAGGCTCTAGTGAAAACCAAGTTGGTCCTTAGATTCCAGGCTTCCCGGTTGAGAGGTGAGCCGGTTCACACCCAGTAGCCTGACATACAGTGGAAGCGTTCTGGGATTTGTAGTCAGTAGTTTCTACTCAATGCCAGAAAAAACACTCCCACCTTAGGATCATAGACACACAGGAATATAGAAAACTTAAATAGCGTGCTGATAATAAATGAGAGGTCTGTGAGCATATTCCTAACACAAATGATTATATTCTAAGCATACAGAACGTCCTGCTCCCGAATAGTAATAACATGTGGGTAATCCTCCGCCTCAGGCGCCGTGCACTGCAGACATGTAGAAAACAAGCTCCTCCTGGCCCTACATATACCGAGGGACCTCCCACAAATCCCCAGATTTCTCTGCAGTGCTGGAACTGCGAAGACATGAAGTATCACGCTCTCGCAGGCGAGCCGGCCTTACGGCCCAAGGTCCTGTGGGACTATTTCCACCCGTCCTCTTCAGAAGAAATATGCCTCCCAGCCTAGGCTGCGCGGGTCGGGTGAAGGTAGGTAGCACCTGGTGTGCTGAACGGAGCCATGCTCCACCGCAATCCCCCTCCATAGGGTAGGCGGTCAGGCCGATGGTGAGCCTCTAGAGCAGGGGTACTCAACCACTTCTTGTAAAGGTCCATTTACAGGCATCTGGTGAGAGGCGAAGGTCCGGACGGGGTGCTGTCGGGGGGGTGGATAGTTAGAAATCAGCGCACTGGGGGCGGGTTGGGGGTGGATTATACCTTGCAATGCCACTTCCTGCACATGCAGTACTTCATATTGCAATGCTAAGTGTCAGGGAGTCATGAGACACTGTCAGGGAGACAAACTACATCGCCAATCCTGTCAGGGCAGGGGTCCAGAAATCTGGCACAGAGGTCCGCATTCGGACCCCGGTCCGCCAATTGAGTACTGCTGCTCTAGAGGATGCCCCTCCCGCAATCTTGGCCGTGCCCCTCACAGACTTAGCCCATGGACACCGTCCGCTTTCCCCTCGCTTCCTCCCGTAACTCGGGGGAAAAGAAGGGGGGGGGGTATGTGTGGCAGCCCTAGTGCTAATTCGTCTTTACACCTCGGTTCTCTATTTATGGGGTCAGTGTCGCGCTTCGCTATACAGCGTGAGCTGTCTTTTTCAACTAACAATCTGCCTTTCGGCAGCATCATTCCAGCGTGTCAGCATTAGAGATATGCTTATTCTCCGTGGTTCTACCTTTGCCGTTGGTTAGAGCTTCGCGCTCTTTGGGGGAGGCGGAGACTCGGCATGACGCGCCTCGCGTCACAGCCCGGCCTGGCCCACCCCTCGAGGTTCGCTGGCGCCATTTTCTCTATCTTCGCGCGCGCGCGTGGTGTGGTTCGCCTCCTCCCTCGGTCATGTAAGTGCCCTCCGGGGCGGCATGGTTCTATGTTTTTCAGACAGCGCATGGCACTGACTCCACCCTTCTTGTCTCATTATGTCTTTCAGACGCCAAGACTTCGTTGCCTTTCCCCGGCCTAACATATATTACAGCGGGTCCTCCTTACAAATTCTCCCACATTACTAGCGGGTTTTGGGGCATCCAGGGTTGCCTATTGCATAAATCCCTGCGTCATACTGCTTAATAATCACCATATGGAGGCATTTCAGAATTATGGAACTGAGGTCCCTCTGGGACGTGACCGGCTGTGTGCAGTGTGTGGCCAGCCCCTGGCTGAGGCTGACAGGGCACAGGTCTGCGGACAGTGTGCAGAACAGGCAGGTTTGCTAACAGAGGAACCTCCCTTCCTTACTCCCGTCTCCCCGCTCCCAAATATCACTCATGACGAGTCCCACTCAAGCGGGGATGACCTGCAATCAGTGCCCACGGCGGAGCAGGTGCTTTCTGGATTGGCGGAGCATATGGGCCCTGGTAAAAAGCGGTCCCTGACGCCTCCTGGCTCCCCGGTTCCTGATGATACCGATGACTCTGCTGATATGCAAGACCCTGACCCTTCTGAGGAAGGTGAGCTATTCTCAGACTCGGGCTTCTCCCATGGGATGCCCGGGGGCTGTGATCATTCTGAGCCTGGTTCCTGGGGTCTGTGTGACACAGATGAAATCCTTAAGATTTTTGAGGTTTTGTCAATCTCCCCTCCTGGGGAGATCCCCAAGCCGAAAAGAGAGAGTTTCCATACAGCGCCGCCACGCCTGGAGTTCCTAGAACAGGAACATTTCCAGAATCTTATATCCCAAGAATGGGAATCGCCTTGTAAGCTTAAAGGGATTCCAGGGGCCTGGGAATGGAAGTACCCTTTCCCTCCTGATGTGGTTAATTTATGGTCAGCTCCCCTGGTGGTGGACGCACCGGTTATAGGGGTCACAAACCCCCCTTTTATGACTGCTCCTTTTTACCGTACCCTGCGGGATGCTGAGGAACGGCGCATTGACAGACTGGCTTCACACGCCTTCTCGTGCGCTGGGACGGCTCTGCGCCCGGTTTGTGCCGCGGCCATCACTGTGGTGGCCGCCAGGACTCTTGTCAGAAAAATACTAGATCACCGCCCTGAGGACCTCCCTTGGGGGGTGTTTAATGCGCTATCAGACTGTGAAGCGTTTGTGAAGTTTATTCTATAGGCACTGGATGATACCATTAAGATGTGTGCTAGAAACTGAGCCCTTGCGGTAGCTATTCGCCGCCTGGTCTGGCTGCGACAGTGGGGTGCTGACGGAGCTACGAAAAAGGCTCTCACTTGCCTTCCCTTCAGAGGACGGCGGCTATTTGGGGCCCGTTTGGACCTTTTTGGTAAAAAGGGTAAAGCACCTGTCACGACCACCGCCGCCTCACCTGTCCTTCGCTCCCCCGCCGACTCCTCTCCGCGGGCTGGGCGTTTGTTGCAGCCGGCGGCGGGTCGGCGTCGCTCCTGCCCGCCCGCCGCTCGGCTGTCACGAGCAGCCGCTCGGGCGGCTTCCTGTTCGGCAGCGTCGGGAGCGGTCGCGCCGCTCTCTGTTCGGCGCGCTCCCGGTGCGTGTCCTCGTACGGGCGCGCGCGCGCGCCTGGCTTCCTCTTATGCCCTCCGGCGGCGCTGCGCACAGCGCGCCCGCCGGAGGTGATTAATATGGGCCAATGAGCCCTTGCTGTTCCAGGACATGTGCCCAATAGTGCTGTCCGCCTCCTTAGTTTGAACTGGGCAATCAGCCCAAAGTTCCCATGTCCACCAATCACTACATTCCCCCCTCAGCCAATCCAGTCAGCCCCCGTCCTATAAAGGTATACACCCTGCAGTTAGTCCTTGCCCGTTATAGCGTGCTACTGGGTGCGATTTGGATAGCTCTTCTCCTTGTGATTATTGCCGTGTTTTGACCATCCTTGATTGCCGCCTGGACCGACCTTGCTTGCTCTTTGACCACGATTCTGCCTGCTCCTCTGTACCGCGAACTTCTGACCTCCCGTTGTGACCCTTGGCTTGCCCCTGACCATTCTTCCGTCTAACCCTTCTGTACCGTGCCTCCTCGGATTGACCACCCGTGTATGACCCCTGTCCGTTTATTGCTACTCAGTCTAGTCCCTGGATTCATCTGCCTTCCCCTGCATAAGTCAGCATCCTTTGTGCTAATAAGACCTGGGGGCAACCGTGTCCGGTGAGGCGTGTCTAGCGTCCCGGCAAACGGGGGCTTACTATAGGCGAAGAAAGCAGCGGAGATTGGGGGTTGCTGATTTATTGGAAGGTGGGTGTCTCCGGGACCTGACATTATAACGGGCCATAAAAGAAGAATACCTTCTAGATGGAAGAACTGATACAACAGGTTCAAGCTATGGCCACCGCCATCAACCAGCTGCCTCAGTGAGTGGCAACTCAGGAGAGCCGTCAGATGCCTGCACCAGTGGATCCTAGTCCTGCCATCGAGCCCAAGATTCCTCTCCCGGAAAAATTTCTCGGGGAACGGGCGAAGTTTTCTAATTTCAAGAACTCTTGTGAGCTCTACTTCCGTCTTCGACCCCACGCGTCTGGATCAGAAGCGCAACGTGTCGGCCTGGTCATTTCACTTCTCCAGGGCGACCCACAGACCTGGGCGTTTGGTTTAGCTCCGACTGATGAAGCCTTGCAGTCGGTCTCCTCATTTTTCTCGGCTATGGAACTCCTGTATGCTGACCCAGATCGGGCTGCGACAGCGGATTCTAAATTACGGAACCTGAGACAGGCCAAACGTTCAGCTGAGGAGTACAGCGCAGAATTTCGTCGATGGGCTATAGATTCTAAATGGAACGATCCAGCTTTATGTAGCCAATTTAGAATTGGGCTCTCTGAGAACATCAAAGACACCCTGGTGAATTATCCGTTGCCTAAAAGCCTGGATGAATACATGCAGCTGGCCATCAGGGTGGATCGACGTCTCCGAGAGAGACGCCAGGAAAGAGGCAAGGACCAACCTTGGGGATCTTCACGCCAAGAGCCAAGCTTTAAGGGGGCAGCCATTTCCTCTCCTTCCTTGTCGCCTGAGGAACCGATGCAGCTGGGAGTAACCCATCTCTCTCAGGCGGAGAAGGTTCGGCGCAGATCCCAAGGCCTCTGCCTCTATTGTGGTAATCCAGGTCATTTTGCCAAGACCTGCCCAAACAAGGCTCCGGTGGCGGGAAACTTCAACGCCTAGATCCTGCTGAGGGACTTCATCTAGGCGGTCAGGTATCGTTCCCTCCTGATAATCGTGTACTCCTACCCGTTACACTCACTTGGGGTCCTTCCCGGACTATTGCCTCCGCCTTCGTTGATAGTGGAGCGGCTGGCAATTTCCTGGATAGATCCCTAGCCATTACTCTTGGAATCCCGTTAATTCCTTTAGAAAATCCCCTTCGGGTCCTGGCAGTCAATAATAAGCCCATTGAGGGGGGGTTGGTCTCCTACAAGACTCCTTGGGTAAATTTAGTCGTAGGATCGGCCCACTCGGAAGAAATAGAGTTTCTGGTTATAGAAAGTCCCGTATCCCCTATTGTTTTGGGATTTCCCTGGTTAAAAGTCCATAACCCAGTGATAGATTGGAGGTCTGGGGATCTGGTGAAATGGAGCCCTTCATGTCAAATTCATTGTTTCACCATATCTCTTAGATCCACACCTATCGTCCTTGATGGTCTACCTCCAGTCTACGCAGATTGGGCAGACGTATTTTCGGAGAAATCCGCTGATATTCTTCCACCCCATAGGGCCTACGACTGTCCTATTGATTTACTCCCAGGTACTATGCCCCCTAGAGGGAAACTATATAATCTCACTAGATCTGAAGAGCAGGCTATGAAAGATTATATTACCGAAAACCTCCAGAAGGGTTTTATCCGTCCTTCCACCTCTCCTGCCGGTGCTGGGTTCTTCTTCGCCGAGAAGAAGGACGGCGGCTTACGCCCCTGTATAGACTATCGAGGGTTAAATAAGGTTACTGTAAAGAATAGATATCCACTACCATTAATCAATGACCTTTTTAATCAGGTCTCTGGGGCCCAGGTCTTCTCCAAGTTAGACCTTCGAGGGGCATATAACCTTATTCGCATACGTCAAGGGGACGAATGGAAGACAGCCTTCAATGTAAAAGATGGGCATTATGAATATTTAGTGATGCCATTCGGGTTATGTAATGCTCCAGCAGTGTTTCAAGATTTTGTCAATGACATATTTCGTGATTTTCTGGGTCAGTTTCTCGTGGTCTATTTGGATGACATACTGATTTTTTCCCGCTCCCTGGTGGAGCACCGTCAACATGTCAAAGCGGTGTTGCAGAGATTGCGGGAAAATCGTCTGTATGCTAAAATCTCCAAATGTGTTTTTGAAGTGTCTGAAATTCCGTTCCTAGGATTCATAATCTCCAAGCGGGGGTTGGTGATGGATCCCTCCAAGGTTTCTGCTATTATGGAGTGGGAACAACCTAGAACCCTAAAGGCACTTCAGAGATTTTTAGGATTTGCGAATTTTTACAGGCAATTTATAAAGGGGTTCTCGTCCATAGTGAGTCCTTTAACAGATCTCACTCGTAAGGGCGCTTTTGTTGAGGAGTGGCCTCCCTCAGCTAAAAACGCCTTTCAAGTGTTAAAAGAGACTTTCACCTCCGCTCCCATTTTGATACATCCTGATACCCGGCTTCCATTTCTATTGGAGGTTGACGCCTCGGAACTGGGAGTAGGAGCTGTTCTTTCTCAGTATGCGGGCAGTCCTGAGAAACTACATCCTTGTGCATTCTTCTCTCGTAAATTTTCACCCGCTGAACGCAATTACGATGTTGGGAATAGGGAACTATTGGGTATTAAACTGGCCTTTGAAGAATGGCGTCACTGGCTTGAAAGTTCCCTACACCCTATCACTGTATATACGGATCACAAGAATCTAGAGTATTTAGAGTCCGCCAAGAGACTCAACTCCCGTCAGGCGCGCTGGGCACTCTTCTTTTCTCGATTTAATTTTATTATCACCTATAAGCCGGGGAAGAAGAATGCCAAAGCAGATGCCCTATCCCGTAATTTCGGGGATTGTAAGGACCAGAGCGGTCCTCCAGAATCGATTTTGCCTTTAGGTTGTGTTGTGGCTACCCTTCTCCCTGACTTGTCTAGCTCATTAATGCCATTTCAGGTTGATTCCCCCCCTGGTAAACCCTCTGATTGTTTATTTGTTCCACCTCACTTGCGTCTGGCCGTTTTACAGGAACTACATGATGCCAAGTCTGCCGGTCACTTAGGCGTTCGGAAGACTTTGGCTATCGCCAAACGTCATGTCTGGTGGCCCACCATCCGACGCGATACTTCCGCCTTTATCGAAGCATGTCCGGTATGTGCTCGGAGTAAGGCCACTCATGGGTCTCCTGCAGGATTATTAGTTCCTTTAGAAATCCCCACCGAACCATGGTCGCACATATCCATGGATTTTATTGTTGATCTTCCTCCATCACAAGGGAATTCTGTAATTTGGGTGGTGGTGGACCGCTTCAGTAAAATGGCACACTTTATTCCATTGATAAAACTTCCGTCGGCACCGGATTTAGTACAGTTATTCATTAAACATGTTTTTCGCCTCCATGGTCTACCGCAGAATATTGTTTCAGATCGAGGAGTTCAGTTTGTATCCCGTTTTTGGAAAGCTTTCTGCAATCGTTTAGGTATTAAAGTGTCGCTCTCTACCGCCTATCACCCTCAGTCTAACGGACAGACTGAACGGGTAAATCAATGTTTAGAACAATATCTACGCTGTTTCGCCTCCGATCGCCAAGAACAATGGGCGGAATTCATCGAATTTGCAGAATTCGCCTTTAACAATGCGCCGAGTGAATCTACTAGGTTTTCGCCTTTCTTTTGTAATTACGGTAGAAATCCTAAGGCATCATCTTTTTCTGGTCCTTCCTCCAACTTGCCGGCCTTGGAGGAATGGCTACGAGAAAGGACTAAAGTGTGGTCTGAGATACAGACTAACTTAAAGAAAGCCTCTAGAACTTATAAAATCTTTGCGGACCGACATAGGTCACTAGAACCACCTTTTCAGGTGGGTGATTGGGTCTGGGTCTCTACTAGAAATATTGCCCTTCGGCAACCCTCATCTAAGCTAGGGCCTAAATTTATCGGTCCATTTCCTATTATTGATAAACTAAGCGACGTTACCTTTAAGGTCAAGTTACCTTCATCCATGAGAATTCCGTCGTCCTTTCATGTTTCTTTGTTAAAATCTGCCAAAAATATTCAGGTGTCGTCTCCTCCTCCGATCATAGTGGAAGATGAGCCTGAATATGAAATTAATAGAATACTCGACGCTCGGGTGCTTCAAAACTCTTTACAGTATTTAATAGATTGGAAGGGTTTTGGTCCTGAGGAAAGGTGTTGGGTACCGACCAAGGATGTCCATGCCAAAACCCTTATTAATAGGTTTCATCGGGAGAATCCGGATAAGCCTGGTAAGGGTCCAGAGGCCCCTCGTGAAGGGGGGGGTAGTGTCACGACCACCGCCGCCTCACCTGTCCTTCGCTCCCCCGCCGACTCCTCTCCGCGGGCTGGGCGTTTGTTGCAGCCGGCGGCGGGTCGGCGTCGCTCCTGCCCGCCCGCCGCTCGGCTGTCACGAGCAGCCGCTCGGGCGGCTTCCTGTTCGGCAGCGTCGGGAGCGGTCGCGCCGCTGTCTGTGCGGCGCGCTCCCGGCGCGTGTCCTCGTACGGGCGCGCGCCTGGCTTCCTCTTATGCCCTCCGGCGGCGCTGCGCACAGCGCGCCCGCCGGAGGTGATTAATATGGGCCAATGAGCCCTTGCTGTTCCAGGGCATGTGCCCAATAGTGCTGTCCGCCTCCTTAGTTTGAACTGGGCAATCAGCCCAAAGTTCCCATGTCCACCAATCACTACATTCCCCCCTCAGCCAATCCAGTCAGCCCCCGTCCTATAAAGGTATACACCCTGCAGTTAGTCCTTGCCCGTTATAGCGTGCTACTGGGTGCGATTTGGATAGCTCTTCTCCTTGTGATTATTGCCGTGTTTTGACCATCCTTGATTGCCGCCTGGACCGACCTTGCTTGCTCTTTGACCACGATTCTGCCTGCTCCTCTGTACCGCGAACTTCTGACCTCCCGTTGTGACCCTTGGATTGCCCCTGACCATTCTTCCGTCTAACCCTTCTGTACCGTGCCTCCTCGGATTGACCACCCGTGTATGACCCCTGTCCGTTTATTGCTACTCAGTCTAGTCCCTGGATTCATCTGCCTTCCCCTGCATAAGTCAGCATCCTTTGTGCTAATAAGACCTGGGGGCAACCGTGTCCGGTGAGGCGTGTCTAGCGTCCCGGCAAACGGGGGCTTACTATAGGCGAAGAAAGCAGTGGAGATTGGGGGTTGCTGATTTATTGGAAGGTGGGTGTCTCCGGGACCTGACAGCACCCTTGCGCAGAAGGCCGCTCTGGCCTCCAAGAGGCAGGGTCACCCCTCCACCTCCCTACGTTAGTGTCAAACGCGAATCTGAGGTGTGTTTCCAGCTGTTCGGTGTGGATTTCCAACATGGGGCGGGCAGGCAGCACCCTGGGCCTTCCGGCAGGACCAAGTCCAAATCTGCCAAAACCTCTCAAGCATGAAGGGGACGACTGCCACAGCTGTCTCACATCCAGGAATATGCCTTCTCCTTCTGGTGGTTCCAGGATGTAATCCCCCTGGACACAGGATGGGTTTTTGCTGGGCGGCCCCCCTCAGTGATTGTCAGGGTGCTTCCAGTCCCTGCTTTTCCTTCTGAAATGGGCGCAGGCTGGACTGGGCCTACAGTGTTGGGCGCACTTACTAATTGCCCTTAACGGTATGGGGCTATGGCCTCTATATTATCCTTCCTCCCCCCTCAACAGTATGAGGTAGTCTGGACCCCGTTGGCCTATGGCAGGCTTAGCAATTCTACCTTCACAGGTAGTCCCTATATGACACCTCTGTCTTAGGTCATGGGCCCCCTGCGCGGGGGGGGGGGGGGCTTTCAGCCTCTTGCAAAGTACTAGATCTTCTTAGTCTCCCTTGGGTCTGCTGGACTCCAAGACTATTTCTAGACAGTGTCGCAGGACCAATCCTGCGGATTGAGGCATTACTTGGGGCCTCTCTTTCTTTCCCAGGCAACTCGCCTGGCGCGACTGGGGACACGCCTGAGGGGGGAGGGGCATCTGCGTTAGGACCTACCGGGTCGTCTTCCTTACTCCCCAGTCTCTGCATCAGGCCGAAGTGGATTGGTTGGCCGGCAGTGTCCCCTGGGAGCTACTGAATGGTTGCTCAGTCACCTCATTCCCTCATGACCCCTTATCCGCCATCCCCCATTCCTGGGAATTGGTTCAGACTTGCAACCTTCTTCTCTGGCAATAGGGGACCCCTGGTTACGGGGGCTCTTCCCCCCCTTTACTGGCGCCTTACCTTCACCAGGCGGGATGGCAACTGGTGGGCCCGTTGGCGGCACACCAAGATGATGTCACTTATATACCGAGCCCTTGGGCTCCTCGGCACAGTAGGTTACTGAACCTACATATGTCCCAGCACCCCGGTGCTTGGTCCATGCTCATGCCCCTTTGGTAAGGTGGTTCCTCTTGAGCTTCCCATATTCAAGGGCCCCGTCGGGGGGGGGGCACTCCCCTTCCTTACTAGCATCTTCCAGTGAATGGTCACCCTGGGTACCAAGTCTCGCAGGTTTGGCGGGGGAAGTGAAAATTCTTCCACAATCCCCGTGGTTTCTAGGTAGGGCCCCCTAGAGGGCCATCTTACCTGCTGGGTTGTTGAAACGATGGGCCCCCGGTGACTCTATATGGCTGGCCTTCTCCTCCTTTAGGATCGGTCGGTTTATTGAGGACTCCTGGTCTGTTGAATGACAATGGCCTGTTTTTAATACTGGTCTAAAGATTGTGGCAGGATGCTACCTCTGGAGGTCCCTGATCCTGCCTTGGGCGGGGGTCTACTCCCCCTGCTTCTCAGCGGTATTCGCTTCAATGGATGCCCTTAGCGGCAGGTTGTGCTATCCCGGTGTCGCCCGGGGAGCCTAGCGTGGCTCTGTGGGGTCTCCCTCCTGACACAGGGGCTCTGCCCCTGTTCCTACTGTCCCAGAATATTCTGACTCTGGTCAGGGGGGCTGAGTATTTAGGCGTAGACTTGTTATTTCATATGCCTTCTCTTCATCACCCTACTTGTGGGTTCTGCGCACGGTTGGCCTGATAGAGAGTCCCATGGGATGGATGGCCTGGGCGGCCTTGGGAGTAGTGGTTCGCAGATGCCTCTGCTAAAGGCTGCTGACTTGTGATCTCTCTTTCAGGAGTGCGGTTCTGCCCTTATCAGGCCCCTTCCTTGTTCCAATATAAGGTCTCCTGTCTGGGGATTGACAGCTGATTCATTCACCCCTTGGTGATGGGCCTTATGTTCTGAATGACTTAGTATGAGAGGGGGCTGGGAGCTAGCTCCCCAGCTTCCCCTTCCTCCGTCTATGGGGGCTTTGCGGTAGCCCATATTGAGTGGCATGAGCCTTAGCCTCTTCCCTGTTAGACGTTCTCGGTCCCCAGGACCTTTAAAGTCATTACAACGTAAGTTGGGGTTGGCTCCCCATCAGGGGACTCTGAAGGCGTAGGTTTTGTCCTGGCCTTTCCTGCAGGAGTCTGGTTCGGTCGCCCTCGTAGGGAATTCTTTTGGGGATTGCTTAGCTGCATCTCCCCAGTAGTTCCATGGTCCCTGTGGGGATCAATTTCATTTTTTACCCTGCGGACTTCCTGGGGACACTGGCTGGATGCTATCTCAGCTGCCCTGTAGTCCAGCTCGCTTCTCTGGGGCCTCCTGACTCCGTCAGACATGTGCCTGAGACGATGGATCTGGTTACTTAACCCTGGCTCGAGGTATATATATATATATATATATATATATATATATGTACAGATATATACGACTTCAGGCACCCCATGCCTGGGGGTGTCTCCTCTTACGCTGGCCTTCTGGTCCAGGTGGTCTGTAGGATCTTTGCTTTAGTCCCTTAGTCTAGCCATGGGCTTATTCTTAAGAATACTAATATGAGGGCCTACATTCCTCTACAGGTATTGCACTTCTCCCCATGTGGGCCTTCTTGGCCTTTAGGGGGACTGCTGCTCTCGGAGTCTACAGGCGCCTCTTTATGTATGCGCCTGATATCTACTTCCAGCGCCATTGCGCCTTTGGATTAATCCTTCTGGATGCCCCTTGATCCCGAGGAAGCCTTGGCTTCCTGATAATTAGGGGTCTGTATTCCCGCCTTGGTCGGGTGACCTGTTCTGTTTCCCTTTGGGGGTGTTACAAGTGTTGCCACAAGGCTTCCTTGCCTGTGAGCTGGTTGGGTCATTACACTGACCTATGTTCCCTTTCAGGGGAGAGAATCTTCCCTTTTGCTGTTTACTTCGTTATCTTGGTGCTTGGGTACCACTGGCCCTTCAGCACCAGGGGTTTTTTCTCTGTTGAGTCAGTTACTAGACTTATGGCCTGTCTCTGTTCATACCTTCATGGTCCTGTTATGAGACTGACGTTAGAGCCTTTGCTCATGTCATGCCTGTTGCAAGTTTTGCAGGTGACAGCGCCTTTGCTGTCCGCTGTGCCTTGTTTTTCTCTGGGATCCCACCCTGCTTATGGACACTACTATTGGATGTCCCACATGTTATTACTATTCGGGAGCAGGACGTGCTGTATGCTTAGAATAATACAACTCTGTGAAGTACTCACCTGTAGAGTTGATATTTTACGCATACAGCACGTACTGCTCCACCCCACCCTGGTTTCACTTATTCTGGATTCCCTGTATGGTGATTGTTATCATTAGATATTGTTACAAGTTCTTCTGGGTGGTTTGTTCCTCCCGGCTTCTCTTCTCACTGCTTTTCAATGCTGGGGATTTGTGCGAGGTCCCTCGGTATATGTAGGGCCGGGAGGAGCTTGTTTTCTACATGTCTGCAGTGCACGGCGCCTGAGGCGGAGGATTACCCACATGTTATTACTATTCGGGAGCAGGACGTGCTGTATGCGTATAATATCAACTCTACAGGCAGAACACCACATTTGTTAACAGAACATCATATACATCATATACTTGTCAGCATGCTGTTTCCAAGTTTCTTATAGTTTCTGTGTGTCTGTGTTTCTAAAGTGGGGGTGGCTTTTCTGACCTTAAGTAAAGCTCTTAGCATAGCTGGAGCCTACAAACCCCGGAATCCTTCTACTGGAATAGATGAGCTTATCAGCAACTTTGGAAAAATCATAGGAGAACGCTCACAGTAACCAAGATTGTAATCCCCTCATCTGAAGAGGGTGAATTAAAGCATGAGGAGTTAAACCTGAGAGCTCAGGAATGTAGAGTGTTATCTCTGCTTCCACCAATCACATAATTAGCAAGCCAGAGCACGAAAGTCTTTTCTCCGTACACCAGACATGCCCGTTTGTGTGTGGCTACTTACGCAAACACATTTTTGCTAGAGAGAATTAGATAAGTTCCTTATTAAACACTGAGTTGTAAACAAATAGAAAAGCAACAAAATAAACTGTTCAGCTCAGCACCTTGAGGACTTTACACACAATAATGGACCCTTTTAAAATGCCATCAATCACTAATTTGATAGAAAAAAAAGAGTGTTCAAAGAAATGTGGGAAGTGCAGAAAAAGGGAGACGTACCGAGTCAGCTGAAAGCATTATCTCTAAAGGTATGTATGTCTCCTGGCTCCCCCTTAGAGAGATTGTACTGGTTGCACACCTTAACGGCTGACTACTGTTGCAGATTAGTGCTATGGTTATATTCAGAATGTCTGGCCTTGCAAAAATATCTGCCCCCACTAAAATTGTTTTACTAGATCCTTATTTTTTGTATTTTAACATTCAATATTATACAATTAGCATATTAGAGCCTATACTGTAATACATACACAATCTTTAGTGCATGTTGCACACTTTTCTGTTCTACTGCATTAGGTGTTCTAAAAGTCTATGGTTTGTTTATTTCAGGTCTGACAGTAGCAGATATGGTGATGGCATGGTAAGCATCTCAGTTATCTGGATATGTTATGTTAAGTGGGTTTTTGCAAATTCGACAACTGCTGACTCCATATTGTACAATTTTGTATAGGCAAAAATCTTTGTACTGAGTCAAAAACCATGTTCATCATTAGAGTAATGGGGAGGATCACTACTAATTTTAATTTTAACTATTATATGGTTATAATATTTGGGAATTGTACCTTGAATAGGGAACAGTGCAACATTTGTAGACTTTTTGTGACACAGTTAAAAAAACTTACAAAACTATTAAGTGATAGCTTTTCTGTCATTAGCCATAAATATTAGGAACATGACCCAACTCTTCTTAAAGCTGTCCCACACCTATTTTCTAACTACGGGTGGGGGGCAGCATTGTGATTGCTGGAGCCAATTCCCCCCTCCCGCAACTCCCCCAAAAAACCTTACGTTAATCTCGATCCTCAGCCAAAATGTGCTTCTCTGATTAGCCAGAGGACTGCATGTCGGGCGAGGATCAAGGTAAACGCAAGGATTTCATGGTGTTGCAGGGGGCACTGCGCCCCCCCCCCCCCCCCCGAGCCTGTAACGATGCCGTTCTCCAGTTGATGGTTAGAAAATAGGTGGGATTTTTTCTTTACAATAGGATTGTACACATCATGACCTGGGCCAGATGTATGGTCATAGTAGGCTAGTGATGATCTGAACATGTCTCTATTCAGTTTGAAAGCATTTAATAATGGTCTTTGGAGGGAGAATTTAATTCATGTACTTTGGTCTTCGAAAAACACATATGGCAGTCAAAAGCCCCCAAAAGACTAGACTACTTTGTGACAATTTTAAATAAATAAAAAAGAGTAATATAAAAAAGACGGACAAAGAAATGCCATTGTCTCCCTATTCCCAGAATTAACCTGGGATTTACTCCCAAAATATCTTAGATATATTATAAATATATAGAAATATTAGATTTAGGTCATGATAATACAAGGGAAGATAGACCCTATATTAGAGGCAGATAAAGCCAGAGGTGGTTGCACTGCCCTGACCTAGGCAGATACATTTTAGTACAAAATAGCGACATTTTCTGTGTTCAGTGCTGTACATTTTGTGTCACTTTGGAGATCCCAATTTACCATGGGTGGAAGTTTTAGATGCGAATTTAGCACTTATACACTAATACTCTGGCTTTAGAACTGTAAAGGTATAGGGGATATTGCCAGCATGTGTTATTAAATATGGACAGGCCAACAAAAACATGTGTGGTTTCTAGACACTGGAAGATATTGTACTATACTGAAATGTCCCCCCCCCCCGCCTTGCAAGCTGTGAAGCTAATGGTTGTCTCACTTTTGATGAGAAAAGGAGGTGTAAGCAGGGGAAAAAAAGAACTGGCTGATGGAGGCGGGGGGGGGGGGGGTCTGGATGATCTGGATGTCTGATGATGAGATGCTGTAGCAGGTTTTCAAAGTTTGCCCCCTCTTTCAATACCATTCCTCCACAACCACTTATAAATTTGGTGGCACAACCACTCCTGTCCCTTGTAGCTCCTAGTGTGAGCGAGTCCAGCGAGCCACAGTGGTAGCTTTTTGTAACTGAATTTATGCTGCTTTTGTGCAGGTAAGACATGTGAGGTGCCAGTTTGGAGGGTAGTTTTTTGCATCTACCTGCCCCCCTCCTTTATTTGTAGGGTGAGGGATAGTAGTGTCCACATGAATCATTGATTTGTGAGGGCTGCACCCCTCGAGGCTGAATAACATAATGGGCTGAGCCCCCAAACCATGGGAATACTACCCCATGTGTTTGGTGTTACCGTCTTATGAGACTGGTAGGGGGACCAACGGAGTCAATTCAGAGATTCAAGTTTTTGAATTCATAAGATCATCACCAGGCATCAGAAATTCGACCACATCCAGATCTATCTTATTAATCCTATTTGTGTTGGACAAGCCTATGTCCTATTTTTTTAAATCCTAGTCCTTTATTAAGGTCAGGATAACTTAATTCATACATTGATACATTTAAGCAGCAAAATAATTACCTACTTCGGAGAAGGTGGACCATTAACTGCTTTATGGACTTCTATTACTTGTAGATATGTATGACCACTTAGGGAAATCTACTTCTAATGCAAAAGTCATTCTGTGGTTGTGCACTGTAAACAAGTCTCCCTCCACTCAATGAACATTGCCAAACCCCTTGAGGGCCCAGGACTCTGCTTTCAAATAGTGATAAGAAGCCAGCCAGCAAATTGGTTGATGAAGGGTCCTGATCAGAGGAATGTCAAAAATGCAGAGCTTTCAGCTTTCTGTCTAATGACCACTAGCAAATATGACACAAGAGATGAGCCCTCTCTGTATGACTGCGGTTATACAATAAACAGCATTAAGTCTATAATGTGATTGCTGTTGATTGAATGGGCCAGTAGGAAAATTATTACCCACTTTACAATCCATTAACATGCAGACACACATTACTGAGACAGGGCTGGCAGTTTAGAAAGTTGCTTACATCTATGTAATGTAGAGGCATTTAACATCTTCTGGCATGACATGTACTTAGTCCTGATGTGTATCTGATACTTATCTATCATTGATGATGCATACAAGTGATTACTTCTTTTTGTCATGGTAAAGTACCATAATCCACCTTCTTTGTAAACTGTGTTTTCTTATACGTTCCAGAAAATCTTATACTACTATGTGTACTTTTCTTATTTAACATGTAATACATGGAGCTGTTCCTTGCAGTCATGACAATTGTCACTTGGATGTTACAGTATCTACCTATTTGAGTGGCTGGCAAATATAACCAAAAATAACTGGTGTGATGGTTTGAGAAATGAGCAGAGAGCTATGAATATATCTGAAATTGAGGCTCCTGGGTACATAAAGATTCTAAAGCTCTTTTATTGGATTATCAGAAGTAATAAGGATAGACAGTTTTAGCGAACTCTGCCCAGAGTTAAAGCACTGAGTGTGCAATGTTTCAAGACACTGGCAGTCAGTAAGAAGAGTTGGGGAGCCAATTTTAACTGAAAAATCTGAAAACTCTGTACCACCTACATCCCGGAGAGATGTACAACATTGAATTCATGTAAACAAAATTTTGCATTACATCACTAACTTTATCTGTAATGAGTGTGAGCAATATCCCCTTACTAGCCAGGGGGGAACTTTGAGTAGTGCTTACTATTGACATTTTTTATAAATTTAGAATTACTTAAACTCAGTTGTTTACACATCAGTATGGTATCATGGGCTGAAATTCATAATGCATAAAAATGCAGTTGGCCATATTGCTTCCGTCCTGATCAGCCCCTCACCCAGTGATGATAAAAAAATGAAAATGCTATTCTTTACGGGATAGTCTAAAATATAGCCATATTGACAATGTCTATGAAATCCTGACATGAGCTCTTCCACATGCATTTTGTTCCATAATCACAATCAATCAAAATGTCTAGCCATTATTGAGTTATGCCCAGTTTGAGTGAAGTTATTTACTGAGGGATAAGATGGTATATTGCCTTTGTAACTTCTCCTCTCCACTCCCACTCCGACAAGGCCTTGAGTTTTCTACATTTTAAACCTGGGGATGTTTATTTGGGGAATGTGAGGATAAGCAAGATTAGATCTTGTTACCTGTTAGTGTAGTTAATGTCTATTCTAATTTGCCTTTTAATCAATATGACTTTGGTACTGATTTCTCACCATTCAACCTTTTACTACCAGTCTCCTCCTGTCTCTACTAGTCTTACTTGTGTGTGCTATATAAATCGTCTGCTGTAACCCACCTCCATATTGGTTAATTATTTATTTTAACTGTGATTCCTAACAGATTGACAATCTCCATTCAGGCAGCAACCCCCAAAGTCTAACGGTGCTTCTGTCCCTATAGCATCTAGTATAGTCTGGATGCTGGATGGCCTTTCCAGTATCTACTGGCAGTTGACAAGTATGTCACAAAATACATATTTGGTGCAACCCTACTAAATCATCTGTGGCAGCTACATTGTTGGGGCCAAGTGCAATCCCACTGGTGTGGCAAATTTGGTCTTATCAGAAAACTTTCAGAATGCCAGGACATTGTAAAACTCTGTGACAAATTGGATAAGAGCTTATTCTTCGGTTAAAGAAGCACTACCATAAAATTGTGCAATATTTAAAATACATATTAACATATAGGCTAATGAAAGGAGGAGTCACTTATACCCCCAAACTAATTAAAGTTCTCACCAAGCTTGTGGTTTATTATCTCTTGATAGGAATAAGATCCAGGGGTGACAGGTTTAGTGCATCAGGGGTGACGTGACCTGTCACCACTGATTTCCTCTTCCTTCCATTCATTATAAAAAAACAAGCCTGGCTGGATATTTCTTGATGCTGGGTGTATAAGTGACCCCTCCTCCCGCCATCCAGCATTTTTATATAGTTTTGTTATCACTGGGCCATTTTTCGCGATAGTGCTCCTATAACTGCATTTGTATGAGCCTCCCTCATTTTTATCATTTACATGTTACATGTTAGTTACCAGACCTGGTGGCCTGCAGATTTCCTCCAACTGCATTAAAATGCATGTATGCTCAGAGGGAAGTTTATGTCATCACCTTCCAACCTCAGCCCAGTGCCCCAAAACAGCCTGCATTTTTTTACTAAAGCCTTTGTCCATTATTTATAACAACACGAACTGGATGCAGTCAGCCATATTGCTCCTGGCCCGAGCAGCTCCGCCCCTAGCGATGATACAATCGGTTTCAGTACACACAGCTCAGCATTGGGGAGCACTTCAACCTAACTGAAATCATGTGACATTTTAGTTGTAATTGAATTAATTAACATATGGCTGCCATTTACCATAATACTATTTTCTGTTAGTGTTTTTTTATCAATATTGGGCAAAGGCTTTAGTAAAAAAAAGAAACACAGCCTTTTTTGGGGCACTGGGCTGGGGATGAAAGGTGCCGACATGAACTTCCCTCTGATTATAGGTTCACTTTAATGCAGTTGGAGGAAATCTTCATGCCACCACGTCTGGTCACTAACATTAAACATGACATAAATGACAATATAGGGAGGCTCTTGACTAAAATATTATGACTGTTTTAACAGTTGTTATCTTGAATATTATTTCCCTTAGGTTTGTCTTCATCATTGGCACATCAGTGGCCCTAGCATTTAGCTCAATGATAAAAAGGGGCATTTGTCGTTTTGAGCTCCTGCGTAAGCTGACATGGAGGACATGTGTTCTCATGATCATCGGATTTTGCTTCCTCAACTATGGAGCAGCAGATGGCCCATGTGAGTTTTTAAAGTTTTTTTTAAAGTTTCTACAGAATGACTGGTGATAAAATGTAGACGAGCTTGCCATCTCACATGCTGTTCTCACCTTCTTACAGTAGTTGGCCACAACCCACTTTGACAAATCACAATAAAGTGTAAAGAAGTATATGTTCATGTAAATCCAGCATGAACATCTGTTTGTGTTTTTAGCTGTAGATGTAAAAGTTCTCTTACTGAAGTTTAAAATAAGTGTTGTTGGCCGGATTAGAATTATAGATTTGTTGTAATTAATGATAACATGTTAGAATAATAATATATAAATAAAGTTTGTTGATGTTTTATACTGTATGGATGTAGATTATGCTTGTCTGCTCTCCCATGTCCACAGTGTAATATACTGAGATTGTGCTATATTGCAGTGTGGCTGCATGTCTCCCCCTTGCCGCCCTCCGCTCTCTGCCTCGGCCCCTGTTACCACAGCAGTACATCGCAATGCGGTAGATGTGCGTGACGCGGTGGGCGGGCGGTTTGGGGGGGGGGGGCGGCGACGGGGAGGCAACAATGAGTTAGATGCTGGATGATGGTCACTGGGGTGGAGGTGCACCTCTGATGCATGTGTGGGCTGCCGGACGGAGCCACTGAGCATGGGAGGAAGTGCCCCAATCAGCTGTGATTGATCTCACATGGATATACACTGAGCACAGTATTTTAGGTGGAATGGGTGAGTGGTCAATTAACCTGGAACCTTGAAAAAGTGGGGGGTTTCCCACGGAAAGCGTGGGGAATAGAGGACACCAGAGCGCAGTGGGGATTGCTTCCAGCCTTTCTAATGGTGATATTCTTTCATGCTGTTGCCTATTGAGCACGTTTAAATGTTTGTTTTCCTTTTCTGTATAGTTGATGGGATATTTTGCAGTTAGCACTTTGAGGGCACTGACACGTTGCACTTTATTTAGTACTTTTTGATAGCTCATGCTGAACTCTATCTGCACTTCCTTGGCTGGTAAATCCCCTTTGTGGATTATGAGATTTTAATTATTTGTTGTTAGTGTACTTTTAAAGCAATAAATACATGAATTTAATGTGAGATGACTTTGTGATCTGTTGGGGCATTGATGCCTGGGGTTTCCCTTATTGTGGTTGCTGGGGCCACATTGTATATAGAAGTTTCAAATAGGAATTAGTTCTTAGTAAAGTGGACCAACAGTCTAAAACAAGAATAAGCCCAGAGGACTTACCTTTTCGATGCAGGTCCGGATATCCCAGCAGCCACATGCTGACTAATGTTGGCTGGGCAGCTGCTACTGCAGGCTGCTGCTCCATAAATGAACAGCTAGCTGCAGACTACCAGGAGGTGAGGCCAACATCTGCAGCTTCTTAGCTCATTGAGCAGCAGCCTGTGCTGCTCTAGTGATAAGGTGACTACCCTGTCCTTCAAGTCCACAACTACCATGTAGAACCCCACCACTGGGATCAGATGAGTGTCTTCATAAACAGGTGAGTTAAGGGGTGAGCGGGGGGGTGAATTTTACTTGAACTTGTGCTTTGAGGGTACAGTCCAGGCAATAGTAATAATAAGGAAGCTAGGAGTTCACCTAAAGCCTGTCCCATGTGTCTCTCCTCCATTGCTTGCTGCGTGCGGTAGGGGGGCTCCAAAGTTTACCCCTTCTTTTCCATTCCTTAAAGAGGACAATCAGACCTGCTCATTACTTCCTCTAAGAACATCCCTCCCCCTCCTGCACTACCTTTTGGATGTCAGCGTTATCTAAGAAGCCAAAATCCAGCTAATATCCTAGTTCCTATCCCCCCGCTGGCACCCTAGGGACAGATGGGATCAGCATTAGCTGTACTCACCCCTCCACGCGCCGACTGCCAAACTCTGGATTTGCGGCAGTGGAATTGCAGCCTATGCAATGACACTGCACATGTGCAAGATCGGTGGGAGGCTGCAGGCTCCCAAGATGGCGCTGCCCTCTAGAACCCACCGAAGGATCAGAGGGATGGCGGAGCACAATGCGCCCGGAATCAGAGGTAACAAAACACTAAAATAAAAATCGGAGGGGAAAGTGGTCGCATGGCCACCCCTGTCCCTCAGTGCTCCCAGTGTGAGGGAACCAGGCAATTACAACTGCTGTGGCATTTCAGGCACTCTCACGATTGGAGCAGGGGTGGCCATGGGACCACGTTCGATTGTGGTTATTGAGAAATAGAAAGGAAAGGAGGGGAAAACTTTGGAGGCTTGCCACAGCATCTTAAAAGGGCTATTCCAGCCAGCATGGCTCTTTTCAAAGTCACCCCCCTGCCACCCTTCCCTAGCGCTGAAGCATTCCCGGGGGGGGGGGGTTACATATAAAAAAAATCTTACCTGGCCCAGCGGTGATGTTCTCCTGATAGGAACATATCTGCTTCGCCCACCTAATGCCGCACGCACAGTGCAGTCTCCCCCCCCCCCCAGCCACCCTCCCCTAGGGCGGGGGGGGCGCACTATGGGTGTGCCAACAGGTGGGCAAATCAGGATGTTTCTATCGGGCGGTCGTTGCCACTGCATATCAGGCCAGGTAAGACTTTGAAAGGGAATGGACCTTTAAGTGCACTGCAGAAAATGGAGGAGGGACATATGGGAAAGGCTGCATGTGAGCTTCTTGCTGCCTTGTTAGCGCTATTACCTGGGCTATCCCTTTAAATTCAGCCTTCAGTTTGGACAACTCTAGAAAATAGAAGACAGACAGCAAGCCAGTCAGTCTCAGTCACCCATATCAAGAATAGTACAGTATTGTGGGTGCTTGTGACTATGCAAAACTAAAGAGAAGATGAACCGATGCATGTGTCTAATGGACTGATTTATTGTGACTTATAGGCTTAATTAGATTACAGCTAGATATGTACCAGTTAAACTACAGGTATTTGGTTGTCCTGTCCCTTTTCCTGTTAATGGAAATAGTGAAATGTGTGTGTTTCTCCACAACCTTTTTCCATTCAAACCAATTTACACCAAGTTTGTCTGACACATAATGGGTATTCTTAGTGAGATGAGACTATGTCCGGAATGCACCAGAGGGAGGAGATGTATTATTACTGATAATGTATTTACTGTAACATTCTCTCAGTTTTCAATTTGTCTCTTATTAGCCCTCTGTTATTGCTTTTTCCTGCATTATCTTGAAAGCTGTAGAAATTTTAATGAACTTTTAATTTTTCAGTGAGATTCCCAGGCTGACATATAACACAAATCTGTAACTATCTCTTTTCATTTATAAATAGCGACCAACATTTAGCTAACTATCCCATCCCATCAGCTATGTCCGGAAGGTATTGCTCGTTTTCAGGTCATCTACACAATTCTGGCCACTATGTAAGGCAAAACCATGGTAGATAAAAAAAAAATTCTTGTGATGTGTTTCAGGTCCCTTCAATTAAAAACAATGCTACGTTGGAATGGTCTATAGATGTTCTAGACACACACCAGTAAAAATTGCAGTGGTCCCCAACCCTCCTCCTCAAGGCCCTCCAACAGGTCATAAGTGAAGTAATTAGTAAACTAGGGCTATATCGCCGGCTATGTGGAGATCCAGAAAACATGACTTGTTGGTGCACATTGAAGGAGCACTATCACAAAATTGTTTAATATTAAAAATATTAAACACGTCGGCTAATGAGAGGAGGGGTCATTTATATACCCAAACTAAACTAAACTCCCGCCAAGCTTGTTGTTTTCTTCTGCTGGTAGGAATAAAATCCAGGGGCGTGTATCAGGGGTGACTGAACCTGTCACCCGATTTCCTCTTCCTTCAATTAATAAAAATAAATTAAAATAAAAGCCAAGCCTGACTGGATATTTCTTGATGCTGGGTGTATAAGTGACCTTTCCTCCCGCTATCAGGCATACTTGTATGTTTTTTATTGTTGGCCCATTTTTTCACGAAAGTGCTCCTTTAAGGCGAAGGGTTGGGGACCCCTGCTGTAAGGCACGACTCGTGAGTACATTTTCCTTTTAGTAGATATCATGAGACACCCAATGGTTAATGGCTTTCTAGAAACATTTTTGTTGCCTAAAAAGTAAGGTGGTTTAATGAGAACAATAGGAGGGTTTAGGAGACCCTTTTAACACAAGTAGCGGTTGAATATCTGTGTACTGCATGCGTAATTATGCAACAACCTGCAAAACTCCCAGATTGACTTAGGCCCTTATTTAACAAGGGATAGCGCCAGGTAGCGAATGGTGAGCGAACGGTAATGACGCTCACCGCCACGAGAACGCCGGCTCCCCTCCGCAATCACACATTTATCAAGCCGATCCTGCTTAGCGACTGACAGAGCGCCAGATAGCGAATCATTCATCATTATTCCAGCCTCACCCCACAGCGCCAGCGAGCGACCTTGAACAGCGACAGGTATGACCTCTCGCTACCTGGCGCTCTCCAATGCATTTCAATGGAGCAATCTTTAAATATTCTTAATTAATTGCTATTAATGTTTTTTTTTTTATTTTTTTTTTTAAAATGTCAAAAATTCTGTGACCACTTCTGCAATGTTAGATATTTTTTTAAAGGTAAAAAAAAAAAAAATAAAAGTTTGTGCAGAATTGATATTACAGGTCTGATATTAATGTATTCATATTACAGAATGTTTTGAAAAACATGTTTTTTTTTTTTCAAAAAATATGGTTGTTTGGGGGTTAAAAAACTACTTTTAACCCATCGCCGCCAGCGCTCTGGGGTTTAAACAAGCATTTCACAGCGCGAGAATTTTTTGAGCGTGATTTGTTAATGAATATGCTGGGAGCCGTTCGCTATGGCCAAAACTATTTTACACCCATCGCCGCCAGCGCTCTGGGGTTTAAACAAGGAATTCACAGCGCGAAAAAATTCGGAGCGTGATTTGTTAATGAATCTGCAGCAAGCCGTTCGCTCTGGCCATTCGTTGTCAGGCGCACCCATACAACGCGGAACCTGTCAAACAGCGACTCCTAACCCCGTATTCAACATTACCGCACACCGACGGGGTCGCTGTCAACAGCCGAACAACGGCCAAGCACAGCGAATACTAGCGGGCGCTGTGAAAATAATGCTACCGTCGCTCATCTGTCGCTACCTGGCGCTATTAATGAATCGGCCTCATAGAGGCTTATAGAAATTTGTATTGGATCTAATGGTCCCATGATCTTTAGCTTCAGTGATTTATGTGTCCAACCTGGTGAACATTTGTGTGAGGATTGTGCCCCTTACCTGTGATTTATTTATCAGCATGATGTTTTCATGTTTCTTATATTCCTCTGACTCTGTCTTGGTAAAACAGGAGTGTCTTTCTTGCCCTATAATAATACTCATAGTATCCTTTCTGACTACAACTGCCACAATCTTTCCACTGTAACAGGTGAGCTCATGCTAAATCACACTCATCTCCCCAGCTAAAAATGCTGCCAGTAGCCCTTTAGCTACTCTAACACAAGTTAGTTTTCCTCCCTTCTGAAGAGGTTGAATTAGAGCAGGAGGGGTTAATACTCTTGCCTGTGTCTCAGTCAGATGATTAGCAATCTAGAGTCAGTAAGTATCTGATCTGTACTTTTAACACTGTAATTTTAACATACCACTTTGATGTACATTGCTAAGGTAAACACACTGTTGCTAGGGAAAATTGTTTTCTATTATAGCACAAAGTTGGAAACAAATAGAAAACAAAAAAAATTGATAAGCTTAGCACTTTGATTACTTCATTTTAGCGCATAATAATGGGATCTTTTAGTTGCCTACAGCAATGCATATACTTTAAAGGTTTTTACATATAATATGTGTTCATCCTTCAGCTTAGATTGCATTGTTGCAAAGGTATCCAACTCCCGAATCCCGCTCTTACATTAAAACATAACTTTTACTGATAATATTAAAATCATCCCATCCTCCAAGGATCCATAATCCATAAAAGGCTCACGACTCATTTTGGAGGTTGTTATGCCCCCCCATTAGATTGCATTGTGTAAACTATGCCGTAGACATGTTCCTAGATACTTCAAAATATTATTCAATGCAAATATTGACAACAAGAATATTATGACCAGGATAAACCTTTTTCCTGTAATTGCATATAAATAATGAGATGTTTTTAATTTAGTGCAATAAACGTTCATGTGGCTGAAGGTCTGCATCAGGAATTCAGCTTCAGACAATTTCTTAATTGTAAAGTATTGACCTGAGATGCAAGGCAGCAGTAAAGCAGGACGTAAAAAGGGTTATTTGCTAATCATTTAGGATTATCCCCTAGTACACATGTGTCAAACTCAAGGCCCAGGGGCTGGATGTGGCCCTCTAAGACTTTTGATGTGGTCCTCTGACAGGTACCAGACAGTGAAGGCTTGGCATAGCCCCTTCTAGATGGCGCAGTAACTCCAAGGTGTCTCACACCAGCAGCATGTCCTCATGCTGAGTGCTGTTGAGGAGTAATCCCAAGTGCATTGCCTATATATATAAAACATCTGGTGCGTGCCTTTTTAATGTTTTTGGGGGAAAGTTAGTAGTTCTGCACCTGTCCTGGGCAAAATAATTTAGCATCTGCATCTGTCCTAGGAAATTTAATAGTATTACTGTCATATTCTGTGGTGCTGTAAACTGTTCTTCCTGGGCAAATTGCATGCACATTGCATCTGTTCTGGGCAAAATAACTCTGCGGTTGTCCTAGGAAAAATATTTCAGCACCTGCCTGCATCTGCCCAGGGCAAAATCATTCTGTCTCTGTATCCATACAATTGAATACATGTTTGCATATTGTGTTTTTGCCTGTTAATAGCCGTCTCTTAGAAGGTGATCAGAATCCTGACGCGGCCCTCAAAATGAGTACGGTGACCGAGGGCCACGCCAGCCTGCTTTAGTAAGTTGCTATACTGAATATGTGTTGCCATGTGATCTTGCCTAAGTCCACCTTACATAGTAACATAGTAACATAGTATGTAAGGCTGAATAAAGACTTTAGTCCATCCAGTTCAGCCTGTTTAACTCCTTCCAGGAAGGCATCAAGGCCACTTTTGAACATTTTTAATGTATCCCTCATTACTACCTCCTCTGGCAGCGAGTTCCATAGTCTCACTGCTCTTACAGAGAAGAATCCCCTCCTATGTCGGTGGAGAAAGCACCTTTCCTCTAACCTTAGTGGATGCCCCCGGGTTATGGTTACACTCCGGGGTATAAATAGATTGTGGGACGGATCCTTGTATTGACCCCGAATATATTTATACATAGTTATTAGATCACCCCTCAATCGTCTCTTTTCTAGACTAAATAAACCTAACTTGGACAATCTTTCAGGGTACTCTAGCCCCCGCACTCCTTTTATTAACTTTGTTGCCCTTCTTTGAACGAACCTTGCTGATTAACTTTAAAGTACATTACATAGTTACTAATATCTGCTTTATCTGCATTGTCCCTGACCAAGCCAAGTGGTTTTAAGATTGGTATTACACAATTTAATATGTTTGAAGCTCTAAGAATAAAGCATGCAGAGTAGGTCGGGTGGTAACTTAAAGCATTTTGACTAATATCCACCACATCTATCACCCTGCAGGCAGTACCTGTAACAATAGTTACACCCTCCTTTCTTTTCTCCTTTCCCAATTAAAGATCCGGCAAGTCCCAGATTTCCGGGGGTTTGAGTGCCAGGACCATTGACTGGTGGATTGCATCATAACCCAATTCCCAAGATTTAAACATGTCATTGTGTTGCTCTGTTGTTATCTATGCTTTCCCTAACCTGAGCCCCAAGCTCACATACCTGGTACCCAGGCTGGTTTGGCTGGAAAGAGGACACTACACATAGTTTTTTACTTTTAAGGGTTTATAATATAATAGCTGACTCTTTGTCTTTTTTTTTTAAGGTGTTAACACTTAACAATTAATAAACTCTTAAACCCTTAAATTTTAAGGGTTATACCTTAAAAGTTAAAACCAAAAACGGCATGGGGATCCCCCTGTTCAGCAAGACCGGTCCACTCAACAGCCATGTGGGCTTGTAGCCTAGTGCATGGAGGCTGAGCAGCCGGCCCCTGATGCTGAAGCTTACTAGTCCACATAGCTGACATATGCACCTTTTCTGGCCTGTTTCGGGATGTTTCGGCAGTTCACCCACTTGCCAGCAGGTGGCTTGCCAACTCCTCCTGCCCTTTGAACTGGTATAGGGGTCTCAAGGACCACTTACCAGTTCACAAGGGATTACATTTAATAAAAACACATCTCCCCTCACCTTTATTAAACATTTTTACACCACTTTTTACCTCCTTCCTCGTTATCCATCACCATGCAGTGTCCTACTCTGTCCCGCATTGCTTTCCAGAGAAGACGTGTAACATAAGACATAGATCTTACGCCCTGCACTGGGCTCTCACCACCTTGCTCCCTGCCACTCGTTGGAGCCCAGTGCCTGGCTAGGATTCCTGTGAAGAGAGGCGTGGGACAGCTGGGGTGGACCGGAGGGCAGCAAGGGAGCAGGTGAGTTTTTAATTTTTTTATTTAAGGGTTACAGGGAATAGTTCAGTCAGTACAAATCACAAGGAAATTTGGATTCATGATGCCTGATGTGAAAGAGTTCTTATGCCATCCGAATTGGCCCCATACTTCTTCAGGGGCGTCCAAAGCAGATCACTTTACCTATCCTCACATAGCTGCCTCACCAAGTGTTAAGTGCCAGTCCCATGAGACTCACATAGCTGACTTTAAACCCCCACAGAAAAATAGTAAAAAACTCACCTAACCCTTCGATCTATTTGGCAAGGTCTTCTCTTCGTCCTGGGGACATCCGATCCCCCCACCCGGGGGCTCAGGAGAGGGCCTGAAAGAGCCCTCCACCATGCTCCTGTCACTGCTGGCAGTTGTAAAATAAGACATAGCTGGCCATAGGGCACCATCCCCCCAAGAATCAAATAATAGGCAAGGTGCAGAATCCCCCAATTACAGGCAGTGTGGCATTCCCCCCCCATTCCCCATGAGCAGCTTGGCATTCCCCCCTCCCATTCCCATAGGCAGGGTAGCATTCCCCCCCTCCCATTCCTGGTGTTCACCGGAGAGGGTTGGAGGGGCAGGGGGCTATTATCTCCTGCCTCCCCAGCCCCCCTCCAGCGATTATTCAATCTGATGACAGTTGCCAGGGGACAAGATAACCAGGGGACAGATGTTTGGAGGTGTGTTAAAAAAATAAATGGTACCGTTGTACCATGGTACCGCTGTAACTGGGAAATGGGGATTCTGCATGCAAGAAGATTTTATTGAAAACCATTTTTTTATTACAAAAAAACACTACAAATTGTAAAAAATAGATTTGTTTTTATTTTTTGCACATATTTCACCCAAAAATATTGAGAATACACTTAAAAAAGGACAAACAATTTCATATTAAAGCCAGTATATAATTTCCTGGGAAATCCCTTGAGAAATCGTACATGTGTAGCACAAAATAGTGAAAATGGTCTGGCAACAGAGGGTGACAAAAATTCTAGGCAGGCTGGCACTTAAAGGGTTAAAATGAAAGATTGGACGTGATGGGGAAATGTACTTGGCAAAGTAAGGGTGCATTACTGACTTGCACAAGTGCTTTTCGATTCCAATTGCACTGAAGGGGAGGCCGATTCATTAATAGCGCCAGGTAGCGACAGATGAGCGACAGTAGCGTTATTTTCACAGCGCCCGCTAGTATTCGCTGTGCTTGGCCGTTGTTTGGCTGTTGAGAGCGACTCAGTCAGTGTGCGGTAATGTTGAATACGGGGTTAGGAGTCGCTGTTTGACAGGTTCCGCACTGTATGGGAGCACCTGACAGCGAACGGCCATAGCGAACGGCTCCCAGCATATTCATTAACAAATCACGCTCCAAAAATTATCGCGCTGTGAAATGCTTGTTTAAACCCCAGAGCGCTGGCGGCGATGGGTTAAAAGTAGTTTTTTAACCCCCAAACAACCATATTTTTAGAAAAAAAAAAAAAAACATGTTTTTCAAAACATTTTGTAATATGAATACATTAATATCAGACCTGTAATATCAATTCTGCACAAATTTATTTATTTTTTTTTTTTTTACCTTAAAAAAAAAAAATCTAACATTGCAGAAGTGGTCACAGAATTTTTGACATTAAAAAAAAAAAAAAAAAAAAAAAAATTATTAGCAATTAATTATGAATATTTAAAGATTGCTCCATTGAAATGCATTGGAGAGCGCCAGGTAGCGAGAGGTCATACCTGTCGCTGTTCAAGGTCGCTCGCTGGCGCTGTGGGGTGAGGCTGGAATAATGATGAATGATTCGCTATCTGGCGCACTGTCAGTCGCTAAGCAGGATCGGCTTGATAAATGTGTGATTGCGGAGGGGACCCGACGTTTTCGTGGCGGTGAGCGTCATTACCGTTCGCTCACCATTCGCTACCTGGCGCTATCCCTTGTTAAATAAGGGCCTAAGCCATGTTCACATGCATAATGCCAACATTTATTGCCTATTTTAAAGCTGTCTTTAAATCTTAAATCTTTCTTCACATGTCACATGAAAGCTGACAGGTATTTAAATTGAGAACCTCTTTAATGATTTAAATCTACTAAGAGCATGTCCAGTGACATATGGTTAAAACCTTTGTCAGACTTATTTTGTCTGTATTTATTTGTATCTAACAATTACTATGGTCTTTGGAAATATTGTTCAAGTTTGTGCCATTGAAATACGTAAATGGTCAATTTTGAAATCAGAGACAATCCCATATACAGTATATCCTTGGATCTTGTTTGCAATCATCTCTAGAATAGCCACAGAACAAGGAAACAGTCCTTGACATAGTATAACCATATCCCAGGTATATATATAACATCATGTGTGATAAGGAGAACCTAGGTATTCTCAAAGTTTACCTTCAAATATGTTCCTTTGAAAAGGTTTTGCCATTTATTTTGTTTTTCTGTAGCATCACTACATTCATTTTACACTTCTCCACAGCTGAAGAATTTTCTATTGCCAGACCTCTCCCACTAGACCCTACATTTAAAAACATTTGATTACCTAAAAAAAGAAAAGGTTTGGCATAAATATTGGTTGGTTAGTGATAAATCATAGAGATTTCTGGTTAAATTTTCCTTACTCTTCGTTTTTTGGATGGTGCCATATGGTTGATCTGCTGCTAGATTCCACTTTGAAAGTTGGATCTTTTTAGAAGGTATCTAGATGTGTATGATGTTTAGAGGTTTTGGTCCTTGGAAACCAGTCTATTCTGTGGCCTGTGACCATTTTTGTTTTATTAGAAAATCAAAGGCTTTGGAAGGGAGATGGGGGGGGGGAGATGAGTCACAATTGTTAATAGATCAGAAAAAATGTTTTTACATTTAAGTCATATTAGTATTCCAATGATAAAACGTCAGTTTTACTTCAATCCTTAATGAAAATCTCACCATGGAGGACTAATGCACCTATATAAAATTAGGTGAAGTGTTTAAACCCACTACATGTCTCTTGTTCTCATGTTTCTATTTCCCCTGTCAAAAGATATCCTAAACCAATCACCACAGACATGGTTTACATTTCAGATTAGGAATTTGGAGACAGGAATACCACTATTCTCTCAACCACATAATGCTGGTAGTCCCACATCCCGAGTGGTAACCAAGCAGCCATGTAACCGGAGGTTTTCAGGTCAATATGACTGAAGTGTTCTTGAGCAAGGCACCTAACCCGCCAAATGCTCCCTGGGCAACATAGTTAAAGTGGACCAGGATTTTGACTATGTGAAACCCCCCAGATCGTCCGCATCAACTCATGCATGCGTGGCTGCTCATCCAATCAGTGCGCTCGGAGCCGCTGAGCTATGCACGTATGCACGTACGCTGGCGGCCACATCTCGCGCTTCCCTGCTAGAGGGATAGCGGGGATGCGGCCGCGGGCCTCGCATGCGACGTTGGACCGGGATTAAGGTAAGTGTAGCGGGCGACCTGGCGGGGTATCACACAGCAGGGCATCCCGATTTTGGATGCCCCGCGGGGAGGGAATGGATCAGCCCGGGAATCTTATAGATTCCTGGGCCAATCCAGCTGGGTTTTGGTCCACTTTAAGGCAGCCTATCAATCCAGGCATGTGTACACTCACTGCATGGATGGGTTAAATGCAGAGGAAAAACATCCTATACAGTGGCCATCTATGCCCCAAAAAATGTCTTTCTTCTACAAGTGTTAAAAATGACCTGGATATAATGCAGTTAACTTTCTTATTACCGTATATTTGTGAAAAAAATGCACATGGTAACAAAATGATCAAAGCTGCTTGTACAATTAAGCAATGGTGCGTTCGTGTCACAGTAGTTTAGCAAGAGATTACTGGCAATACTATTTTCTCCTTAAGTCATTGATTAATCGAAAGCATACATCACAGAGGAATTCTATATGATGCAATGCCTGCACTAGTCAGTCATTTGAGTTGCAGACATGAAGAGGATCTGGAACATGAAAGGAATAATTTAAAGACAGCATGGAAAGCCATTAATGGCAGCACTAAAGGGAATACTTGCAGTTATTAAAATAGCAAGGTGCTGGAGAGCACTTTGATTAATCTAGAATCATCCCTGCTTGTAATAAAGACCATTGCACTTTAATGTACCGTCTCTTAAAAGTATGTTACTGCAATGACACAAGGCTTTCCAAATAAGGATTTATCAGGATGTAAATGTTGGGCCCATGTACTCACAGCCTATGGCTGAAGGTTAGATAAATGTATTAATATACTGATTCAATGTTATATTCTTGGAATAGTTTGACCCCCCCCCCCCCCGGCTTTATCTCTGAAATCAGAAATGTATTCATTTAAAGAGTTTTTTATTATTAAAGTGAGCCTATACTCACAAAGTTTATGTTGTCACTCTCTATCACCAGCCCAGTGCCCTAAAGCAGACTGTGTTTCTTTTTTACTTTGACCAATATTCATTACAACAATAACAGGAAGCAGTAGAATGATTAATGACCTGCCATATGCTAATTCATTCAGTTACAACTAAAGTGTCACATAATGGCAGTTAGGTTAGGTAGTGCTCCCCAGTGCTGAGCTGTGTGTGCCATCAATAGAAGGCATCAGGGGCGGGGCTGCCCGGTCAGGGAGAAATATGGCCGACTGCATCCAGTTCGTGTTGTTATGATGAATATTGGGCAAAGGCTTTGTTAAAAAAAAGAAACATGGAAATTTAGCTGGGCATAGAAGGTGACAACATAAACGTACTTTGTGGGTCACTTTAACAGGGAGCGTGCGCCCTACTAAAGGGAAGGCAGGGATGCACCCGCTGCTCACACATGCCCCGTCGGACTGGGAATGAAGATGAGTTTTTGGCCAACTAGGGTGTTTACCATAGCGGGGCAACCCCTAATCGGGGTGCCCCACGGGGAGTTTTGGTCCACTTTAATTGCAGTTATTATAACTGATAAGGCTGACCCCCAATGCAGAGCTATGTTTAACTGAATGTATCATCTCTGGCCGGCCATTCTAACAGCAGTTGGGCAAAGAAAAACAGGCTATTTTGGGGCACTGGGCTGGTGATAGAAGGTGATGATTAGGGATGAGCGAATCGATCCGGACGAACCCGGATTCGTTCCGAATTTCATGGAAAATTCGATTCTGAACGAATCCGAATTTCCCCGCGATTCGATCAATCAAAGTTTTCCTTTAAACTCCATTTATTTCAATTACAGGCATTCTAAAATGGTGGATGAACATGTCCAGACATACCCCCTGGGGCAAGGTATCATGGGTAAGTCACATGCAGCCTATCAGCAGCCAGGAAGCCCGGTGACGTCACCGTGCTATATAAAGTGGCGGCCATCTTCCTTGTGCGCATTTCAGCCTTGCATTGCGGCCAGAGCACAGCTAGTTAGAGACAGGGACAGAGAGTTAGAGATAGGTAGCGAGAGTCAGAGAGGCAGACAGAGAGGTAGACAGAGCCAGGGAAAGATAGGGAAAGATAGGAAAAAAACGGAACCATCCAGCCAGGGACAGCTTAGAAGTGACAGTGAAAATTTTTTATTTTTCATTAGCCAGATCAGTTTTCAATTCAATTTCAGTTCTTTGTGCTGTAAATCTGCCTTGCCACTGTGCATGCCATCTATGCAGTGGCTTATTTAACCCTATCTGTTACACACAAGCATTTATCATAATATATAACTGGATTAGTTTAAATATTTTTTGGTCTGCCTTTAACCAAAAAAACACCAGCCCACCTGGGTATCCCAAACCTGCATTAGGCAGCCTATCTGTTATACTAAATACGTTTGTTGATCCTTCCTCAGCTGAATCAAAGTATTGCATTTTGAATTGGTTTTTGGTTTGCCTTTAACAAAAAAAACACCAGGCCGCAGGGCATCCCAAACCTGCATTAGGCAGCCTATCTGTTATACTAAATACGCTTGTTGATCCTTCCTCAGCTGAATCAAAGTATTGCATTTTGAATTGGTTTTTGGTCTGCCTTTAACAAAAAAAACACCAGGCCGCAGGGCATCCCAAATCTGCACTAGGCAGCCTATCTGTTATACTAAATGCGCTTGTTGATCCTTCCTCAGCTGAATCAAAGTATTGCATTTTGCATTGGTTTTTGGTCTGCCTTTAACAAAAAAAAACCAGGCCGCAGGGCATCCCAAACCTGCATTAGGCAGCCTATCTGTTATACTAAATACGCTTGTTGATCCTTCCTCAGCTGAATCAAAGTATTGCATTTTGAATTGGTTTTTGGTCTGCCTTTAACAAAAAAAGACACCAGGCTGCAGGGCATCCCAAACCTGCATTAGACAGCCCATCTGTTATACTAAATAAGCTTGTTGATCCTTCCTCAGCTTAATCAAAGTATTGCATTTTGAATTGGTTTTTGGTCTGCCTTTAACAAAAAAAACACCAGGCCGCAGGGCATCCCAAACCTGCACTTGGCAGCCTATCTGTTATACTAAATACGCTTGTTGATCCTTCCTCAGCTGAATCAAAGTTTTGTATTTTGAATTGTTTTTTGTCCTGCAGTCAAAACACCAGCCCACATGGGCATCCCAAACCAGCACATGTCACCCTGTTATACTAAATAAGCTTCTACAGGCCCTTTTTTTATTTATTTATTTTTTTTATATAGAGCTGTAATAGATTATATAGTGAGGTAAATTCGCCATTTTGCACCATTATATAGAGAAGCCCACTGTGTAAATCTGAGGAGCAATAGTTTATACAGTATTGTGAGGTAAATTCGCTGTTTTGCACTATTATATATATCAACCTAAATCCCTGTGTAAATCTGAGGAGCAATAGTTTATATTGTGAAGTAAAATTGCCATTTTATAGAGCAGGCCCTGTCTGAAAATCTCATTTTGCAATCTATGTTATATTGTGAGCTAAATTCGCCATGCTGCACCATTCTTTAGAGTGGCCCTCCTGTGTAAATCAGAGCAGCAATAGTTTATATTGTATACCAATATAAAGTGGATAGGCACAGCCAAATATACAATGATCAGAAACGGATATTGGTACAGAGACAGGGGGTGCTAGGAGAACCCGTGCATGTACAATCTAATCAAGCAAATAAAAGGACTGGACACTCTGGTATATCCAAGACATGCACACCAAGTAATCTGCACTCCACCCTGTTTGAATGAATGGCAATTGATAACAACTAATATAAAATACAATTTTATTCAAGGTATAAAGCAATCAAAACAAGAAAAACCAAAAAAAGGGGCTACACACAGTTAAAAACACATACAAGACAATTTAAAAGGACAACCAGTCCAAAATGTGGGGGGAGGGGGGAAGTTTGGCTAGGCAGTAAAGTAATCCCAGATCAAAACAATTTGTTATAACTTGAATTCATATTGAGTCATAAAACATGACAATATTTGTAATGTCACCAAGCCAGAGTGATAGCAGAAAGTGTGCAAAAAGAAGTGTAACCAGAGAGAAGCATACAGCCCTTTGGAGATCAGGGCTGAAGCTGTGAGCAAAGAAAGCAGTGAAAAGTAAATACTACATGTGTATTAAACAGTGCATGATGACAGAGCATCCAGAGATAATCTATGTGACATGAATAGAGTCTGGCTTGCTGAACAACACAATATGATTGATTAATAAATGCATAAGGTTATGATAAACAGCAATTTGTACATCACCGTAGTCCTGAGATGCCTGCCAAACGCCCCCACACACCGCACAGACCAACCGCCGACGCGCTGCGTGGATGAACCACTTCACCTGGACGGAACTTGTAAGGTCTCTGTACTTCCTCTCTTATACAGACCAGCGCGCACACGCACGCCCGGCGTCACATCCAGCCAATGCGAATGTCCCACCCCCTGCAGCCAGCAGTCAGGCGGGGCACACACAGTGACAGGCGGCGCGCCCGGCGCGCGCGCAGCACCGCCCGATCCAATGCACTCCAGCGGCCGCGCGCCCAGACCCGCGGGCACCCCGACGCCCCCCACACACAAGTTGCGGGGGGCGCCGGTGCAACGCCGGCCAGGGCGCCCAGCCACCACACGCGCACCCGCCGCAGTTGTCGCGGCGCCACTGCACAAGAGAGGGAACAGTGTACATAGCTATAGCAATACCAATTGTAATTTATATATATTTATTGATATAAAACCACGCTATAATGCAGTATAGCCCTTTGAATTTGGTATCCCGTAAAATAAACATGTCCAATATTCTTATACTTTAGAGTATGCTTTCTGTAATTCTTTGAAATAGGTAACCTTCATTGGCCGCATATACAGCCATAAGAGTTTTTAAAGAGAATCCCTACATTAAATAAATGTTTTTAGAATCAATTATTTATTTATTTTTAATTATTAATTATTATCATCTGTTGATTCATTAAATTATACTATTGTCAATTGTCAAAAAGTCAAAAATTGAGAGGCAAACGCCAACCATCAGTAAACGGTGGCTCCTAAAGTTATACTAACTATCATTTAATTGCCCTCTGTCACAAAGTAAATTGTTTAAATAATGTATCCATCATAAAGAGGCAAATGCTCTTAATTTTGCTCAAGTGTTTTAAAAAAATTTTTTTTTTGTGACACCGAGTATATGTGATTGGAAACAATTTATTTATGGGAGTAGTTGGAAACGATTAAGGCATGTCTGTGTATACACAGCTCATGCACAGGCTGGTAGTATGACCTGATGTGGCATTTTACATTTGCTAATTGCCTTTATCTATTTAATTATTTGATGGAACACTAATTTTACTATCATCCTTACATAAATTAATAATAAATTTAGTCAGTAATAAAGCACTATTATAAGATGCAGTTAGAACTAAGCTAATGTATGGATTAAGTTTAGACATTCTCAAAGATCAGTATTGAATCAACCGATCCCAATATTGGTCAGTTGGTTTGGGACAAAAAATCAATCCCATCCTCAAACAATTAGTATGCAATTACGTGAACAGTTTTTTAAAACAATCTATGTATATTTATCTAATATCCAGGATGTGTAACAATTAAATAAAGTGCAATGTTACACATAAACCTAAATGTGTAACATGCATTAGTATGCTGTAAATAGTGAAAAAACAATAATTAAGCATATCGACCCATCTCAACCCAATGTATACCACCCCAAAAAATATCAATAAACTACTCCCATAAATAAATACTACTAAAAAAGCAAGATGTGCTACAAAAATATATATAACAAGTGATGTAAATGAATAAAACAACAATCAAACCCATCAAGAAATTATATACACAGAACTATTCGTGTCATCACACAATTATACATGATGCAGTAATTGACTTATTCCATAAAAGCAATATAGTAAACAAGAGAGGAAGGTACTGTGCCTGGTATTCTTGTCTAGATCCACCCATTGTGCCCTAAGCCATAATCAGGCTCAGATAGTCTAGCTGGGCTACGGGGATCCCTTATTGTTTCCTCATCGAGCTTTGTCTCAGGGTGGTTTCCCAAAAACGCAGAGAATATCCTGATTTTACTTCCCGCTGCAACTCAATAAGGGTTCATATCACCTGACGCTGTGTCATTCAAGGACCAATATGAAGATGTATTCATGATAGTAATTCAATATGAAGATTCCAGTTGTTCCCGAGTGTATATATATATATTTTGTAAGCAGCTGTTCAGCCGGGGGATTCCAATTGTTACCAAATGGATTTGCATATTGGACCAAAGCTCTTCTCATCCATCTTCCCTCCACACCTGAATTGATGATGTCTTCTCACCACTCATCACGCCAATCCCAGCATATGGAACTATGGAAGATAAACCATTCGTGAATACTCAATATTCCAACATTATATGAAATATAAAAAGTGCAAGTGATAAAAAAGTAATAATACAACCACATTCATATACAAAACAGTCACTACTGAGTGTGGCCTTATATCAAGCTTGATCCACAGCAGCCTAACATAGTGCAAACACATGTGAAAACGTTAACCCGTGTGCAACAAATAATTTCCACAGGCATTCCATGCTATTGTGGAAGCTGTGAAACTGTGAAAATATCATAAAAAATCCTAAAAAGTATATGTATATACATATATTAAATACAGAGCCCCTTACTGTGGTCTACAATTAGTACCAACATTAGGGCCCCTCCCCCCCAATTCGTGTGTATTATGGCAATGTGAATGGTTATCCGACTTAGATTTTTGTCCAATCCGTTGGATCAGGTGCTGGCATCTTTGTGGATATATAAACAAGGTCTGGGTGGAAGATATTATGCTGATTCCTAGGTATGGGTTCCCTCATAGATGTAATCGCTCATAGATGTAATCGGCTCAATCCTGCCTACCCAAAAACGGGGTAAAGGAGAACTCTTCATTCATCCCTAATGGTGCACGGCTCTGCAGTTGGAAAATCCACTGGGCCTCCCTTTGTTGGAGGCGTCTTTTTAAATTCCCGCCTCTTATACCCAGGGTAACTTGATCAATAAAGAATAGTTCAATGCCCTGTGTACCACCCTGATGGTGCTTCCTAAAGTGGGCGGCAACCGGAGTGAGTGGCTTAAACTCCGCTGCATCCCTATTTCCTAACCTAATATCTGAAAAATGTTTTTGTATACGGAGTTTTACTGTGTTCTTTGTCTCGCCCACATAATACATGGGGCAGGTACATTTGATTACATATATTACCCCCTTCGAATTACAAGACAAAGAATGTCTGATCTTATATATTTGCTTGGTTTTTAAGTTTATGATCCGATCAGTTTTCATTACAAAGCCGCATATATTACAGTGTCCACAAGATCTACAGCCTTTGATGGTAGGTCCACATTGTAGCCAGGAGACTGATCTTTCAAGATGGCTCCTGCAAAGTTTATCCCTCAAGTTTGGTGCTCGTCTCGCCGTCATCAAGGGACCCTTTTGTGTCCACTGTCGCAGGCGGGGGTCAGATTGTAAGATCCCCCAGTGTCTTTGGAGAATATTCTTAATATTCCCCCAATCGCTATTTAATGTCGAAACAAATCTTACCTCTTTATGAGTTTTTTTACATTTGTATTTTAGCAGATCTTCCCTTGGGGTTTCTCTGGCTCGCTTTGACGCCTTTCTGATGACCCTGCCCGGATATCCCCTTTTCCGGAATCGTGTTTGCATATTATTTGATTCCTCCATGAAGTCAGCATATTTCGAGCAGTTTCTTCGAATTCTCAACCATTGTCCGATCGGGATACCATCCTTCAGATTTTTGCGATGGAAGCTAGAGTAATGCAATATGCTGTTAGTAGCAGTTTTCTTCCTAAATAGGGAGGTGGCGATAGTGCCGTCCCCCTCTATTTGTACATGTAGGTCCAAAAACTCAATGCTTTTAGTTGAAATTTGATAAGTCAGATGTATATTCAAATCATTAATATTTAGTGCCTCCAGAAAATCCTCACATAGGTTCCGGGGTCCCTGCCATAGAAGGAGGATATCATCTATGAACCTGTACCAGCCCAAAATATGGGGCTGGTACAGGTCCAAGGATTCCCCCCACACTATCTCCCGTTCCCACCATCCCAGGAACAGGTTGGCGACAGATGGAGCGCATTTAGCGCCCATCGCCACCCCCCTTATCTGCAGATAGTGCCTCCCATCAAAGACAAAAGCATTATGTGTAAGTGCAAACGTAAGCAACTCAATGATGAGTTCGTGTTGGTCTCGTTTGTCATTGGACTCCATTTTGAGGAAATACTCAACTGCTTGTATAGCAAGTGTGTGCGAGATGCTTGTGTACAAGGATTCCACATCACACGTCACTAATAGAGTTCCTTCTGGTACACATAGCGTGTCCACCCGTTTAAGGATGTCGGTGGTGTCCCGCACATGTGATTCCAGTGCCGTGACATGCGGCTGTAATGCTTTGTCAATGAATTTACAGATTGGTTCTGTGAGGCTGCCTATCCCAGAGATGATGGGTCTCCCTGGTGGTTTGGTAAGGTTCTTGTGAACTTTTGGGAGTATATATAGTGTTGGGCTGCGGGGGAAATCTACCTTCAGAAAATCTAGGGTCTTTTTGCTAATGGTCCCAGCCTCAAACGCTCTATCCAACAATGTATCCAATTCCGCCTTGTATTGCATTACAGGATTGCGAGTGAGAGGTCTATACGTGTCAGTATCCCCAAGTTGTCTCTGTACCTCACTGGTATAGAACTCCCGGGTCATCAGTACCACATTCCCCCCCTTGTCTGCTTCCTTAATGATCAAATTGTCCTGATCTTGTAGGGATCTCAGAGCCCCAAATTCTTCCTTGGTCAGATTTTTATAGCCCCTCTTTGGTTTTAGGGCTCTGATGTCCCTACTCACCAGATCGAAAAATATTTGCAGTGCAGGGATATTCTGCCAAGAGGGGGAGAATGTTGAAGGTTTCGTCAAGGTGGATGTTTGATCCATGTCTTGTTCATCCAGGAGGTCCGTCAAATCGCTTAGGGCTTGTAGTTCCTCCCTGTTCCACTCAGACCCAGATTGAGCCTGTTCGGGAGCAGAGAAATGATATTTTAATGCTAATTGTCTGCAGAACATGTATAAATCCCTTACTGTATCAAATTTATTAATACTATATGTAGGTGAAAAACTGAGCCCCTTGGAGAGTACACTCCTTTGAATGTCAGTTAGAGGTATATCAGTGAGGTTGATAACCTCTAATTCCTGTGTGTCCTGAATCGTCTCTGGTGTTGTGGTGATACCTCCCTCCTCCTCTTGGTCTCCCTCGGTCTGAGACGTCGGTCCAGACCACTGTTTCTGATGTCTATTTCTCTTTCTCGTCTTGCCGCCCCCCCTCCTCGTCCGTCTACGCTGAGTTGATCTAAAAAACTCTGTTCAGAGGCGGTGGATTGATCTGAAGGGAAATCTGGTCTCGGAGATGTAGGTCTCTGAGAGGATCTCTGTTCGGTAGTCTGTGGGCCACTGGGCAGTTTGTTATATTGGTTGTTGTAGCTGGATCTCTCCCAGCGATATTTCTGGTGGCTAGAGTGATATTCCTTAGTCTGTGAGCCCCTTTGGTTACCAGAGTGGCTCCATTTATACACCCTACCTTGTGTGGAGTCCTGTCTGTCCCTCTCTAATTTTCGTCGCTTCTGCGATACAATCTCCTGTTCATATTTATCAAGTTCTGTAGTAAGTGAATCCATCAAAGTTTTACAATGTGTCTCTAGGGTTAGTAGATTCAATTGTACATATAATTCCCTTACTTTGTTGTTAATAGAATCTAACAGCCTAATATCTTCCTGAATTAATAAATCAATTAAGGTCAGAGAGCAATTTGAAAGTGCATTCTCCCATTGAGTCTTAAAATCATCAGACACCTCCCAGGATGGAAAAATTTGGACTCTCAATCCACGGGGTACTAGACGTTGTTCTTTGTATATTTGCAAAGTGTTTAAATTCCATCTCACCCGTAAGTAGTCTCTTCTATACCGTCTAATACTTCTGAAAATATATTCAAAAGAGGGATCTTTAACAGATTGTGAATCAACAGGCAGTCTAAAAGTATCCTTGAATTCTGCCAATTTTTTAGACCAGCTATCTTCCGCCACATCAAAATTATAAGGCATATTGGCGTGCCTTATCCAATAGGACCCGAAAAAGGGCCCGTCCCAGATAATAAATGTATACCAATATAAAGTGGATAGGCACAGCCAAATATACAATGATCAGAAACGGATATTGGTACAGAGACAGGGGGTGCTAGGAGAACCCGTGCATGTACAATCTAATCAAGCAAATAAAAGGACTGGACACTCTGGTATATCCAAGACATGCACACCAAGTAATCTGCACTCCACCCTGTTTGAATGAATGGCAATTGATAACAACTAATATAAAATACAATTTTATTCAAGGTATAAAGCAATCAAAACAAGAAAAACCAAAAAAAGGGGCTACACACAGTTAAAAACACATACAAGACAATTTAAAAGGACAACCAGTCCAAAATGTGGGGGGAGCAATAGTTTATATTGGACAATACATTTGCCCTGTTTTGCACCATTATATGGAGCAGCAATAGTTTATATTGTAGGTAAATTCATGGTTTTGCACCATTACATAGAGCAGTCCCTATATAAACCTGAGAAATAGGTTATATTGTGTGAGTTAAATCCGCTCTTGGTTTTGTAGCATTATATAGAGCAGCCCCTGTGTAAATCTGAGGGGCATTAGCTTATACTGTGAGGTAAATTTGCCATTTTGTAGCATAATATAGAGCAGCCCCTGTGTAAATCTGAGGGGCAATAGCTTATACTGTGAGGTAAATTTGCCATTTTGCAGCATTATATAGAGCAGGCCCTGTGTAAATCTGAGGGCAATAGCTTATACTGTGAGGTAAATTTGCCATTTTGCAGCATAATATAGAGCAGGCCCTGTGTAAATCTGAGGGGCAATAGCTTATATTGTGAGGTAAATTTGCCATTTTGCAGCATAATATAGAGCAGGCCCTGTGTAAATCTGAGGGGCAATAGCTTATATTGTGAGGTAAATTTGCCATTTTGCAGCATAATATAGAGCAGCCCCTGTGTAAATCTGAGGGGCATTAGCTTATACTGTGAGGTAAATTTGCCATTTTGCAGCATTATATAGAGCAGGCCCTGTGTAAATCTGAGGGCAATAGCTTATACTGTGAGGTAAATTTGCCATTTTGCAGCATAATATAGAGCAAGCCCTGTGTAAATCTGAGGGGCAATAGCTTATATTGTGAGGTAAATTTGCCATTTTGCAGCATAATATAGAGCAGCCCCTGTGTAAATCTGAGGGGCATTAGCTTATACTGTGAGGTAAATTTGCCATTTTGCAGCATTATATAGAGCAGGCCCTGTGTAAATCTGAGGGGCAATAGCTTATATTGTGAGGTAAATTTGCCATTTTGCAGCATAATATAGAGCAGCCCAGTTGCCATCTAAATCAACTACTGGCCAGGCAGGACAGCTTTTCCGGGGCAAACTCTGCTAGTTGCGGCCACAAGTCAAGTTTGGCTTCCCAGAAGTCCAGCGGATCCTCAAGGTGTGTTGGCATGGTCATGTCAAGGTATGACATGGCCTGCTGGTTCAGGTCCTGCTCCAGGTCTTCCTGCTGCTCATGAGTAGACTCACTATGCGGGTGTAGAAAGCTACTCATTAGCGACTGAAGACTGAGGCTGCTGCTGATGGAGCTGCTGCTGCTGCCACCCCCCCCTGGCAGCCATGGCAGTGGTAGGTGAGCGCAGAGGTCCCCCCGAGTCAGGCCTGCGAGAGTATGGACCATGGCGCAGATAGACATCGCCCAACTGACTACGTAGGATGTCTCTGTAGTATGTCCTCCCTCTCAGTGGGTGTAAAAAGTGCCCCCATTTTGTGCCAGAAGCGAAGGTCCAATAAGGTGGAGAGCCAGAAGTCATCCCGCTGACAAATGGAGACAATTCTGTGGTCACTACGCAAGCACGTGAGCATGCATCGTGCCATTTGTGCAAGTGACTTGGAGGGACTACCTGTCTCCATCTCCACTGCAAACTGCCATGGTGTGTCTATGTCCTCTGTCTCGCCTTCCTCACCACCCTCTAGCTCCTCTGGCTGCTCCTGCTCCTCCTCTCCTGTCAGATGACTAGATAAAATGGTCATTTTTTCAAACCTAAACTGTGCTTCGCTGTGCCCCATCCCCTCCTCCTCCTCCACTTCAGCCCCCACAGGCTTCATGTGGCTGTGAAATGTATGCGCCATGTCTCTAGTGCCCTGACCAGCCATGGTTTCCATCATGTGTTGTAGTACATGAAGCAGTGGAATCTCATCGTTCATCTCATAGTCCTGGCGACTGACTAATAAAGTAGCTTCCTCAAAGGGCCTGAGCAAATGGCAGGTGTCACGTATGAGCTGCCACTGGTTTACATTGAAGTTACACAGGGGAGTCCCCCTATCCATTTGGATCATCAAGAAATCCGTGATGGCTTTTCTCTGTTCCTATAGTCGATCCTGCATATGGCGGGTGGAATTCCAACGGGTGGAAACATCGCAAATCAGACTATGATGGGGGATACCGTTCTGACGCTGAAGCTCAAGAAGGGTGTGCTTGGCGGTGTAGGAGTGCCTGAAGTGCATGCAAAGAAAACGCTTGACAACTAGATTGAACACGTGTGCCATGGCAGGACGCATGGCTCAGGCTTCCTTGTCGCAGCGCAGACAAGATGTTCTTCCCAGTGTCAGTCACCATGGGTCCCATTTGCAGTTTTCGTGGAGTAAGCCATCATGTATTGAGTTCTCATTTTTAGCAGTTCTTCCCATGTGTGACTCTTAAAACCGCCATGTCCTGCACACATTTTAGGCTGGAAGGGCACTGGGAAAAAAAAAATTAAAAAAAGAGAAAAAATAAATATTTAGAAAAAAAACAAAAAAAAAATTGAAAAATGAAAAAATAAATGTGTACAAAAATTAACAAAATATTAAAAGGCAATGAAAAAAAAAAATAAAATAAAATAAAAAATTATTTTTATATATATTTTATATATATATATATGTTTGTAAAAAATGCAAAATATAAAAAAAAATACAAAATATTAAAAAAAAACAATACAAAATTAACCAAAAAAAAAAATGTTGTTACTTTTTATATGTTACTGTTATTATGTTATATGTTATTGTTGCTATGTTATATGTTATTATATGTTATTATTATAAATATGTTCAAATAAGATAAATGTTAACTATTAATAATATGTCATTGACAATTTGCCACTTTTCTCTGTGACACCATTGCTAAGTGCAAGTGCACTGTCACATGCACAAAGGCCTAGGAGCGTGGAGGCCACAGCGGAGGGACCTGTCCAAGTTGCTTTTGTGGTTGTGCAGGAACCTAAAAGGATATTTATTGTCCCTGACCATAGTTACAGCTCCAGACGTAGGCACTGCTGTGCACCTTGGTACACACTAACAGGCTAAAGGACTGCCCCACCTTCTGTTCAAAATTGTACAGGGCTGGTACTGCCTTCTTCGCAAAGAAATGACAGCATGGGACTCTCCACCTCGGCTCGGCACAAGCCATCAGTTCTCTGAAAGGTCCACCAACTCAAAAGGGAGGGACTGCAGCACCAGCAACTTATACAGGAGCACATTTAGCTTCTGCACGTTGGATGAGTGGGCACATACTGTTGTCTCTTGGACATGGCTTGGCAATGGATTGCTGGCGGAATGACTGACTCGGATTTAGAGGAGGAGGAGCATCTAGAGCGACAGAGGATGGCTATGACACACAGGAGGTGGTGGAGCCTTGGCTGGCTGGAACAGAGAGCGGTGTGCCACTGGGTAATGCAGCAGGCTGGACCACCACTTTGGAGCCAACTCTCCCAGGCTGCTTTATGGTGACGCTGCAAATGTTGACGCAGGGCTGTGGGTCCAACATTGGGACCCTGGCCACACTTCACCTTCTGCCTACATCTTTCACATAGCCATGTTAACCTCCCGCGGATGCTTGATGAAAAACTGCAACATGGGCTTGTAGCTGATTTGTCCTACCAACAGTCCGCACTAATTCACTGATGCTGCTGCCGCCGCCGCCAGGTCCAGGGACCCTCTTCCATTACCTCCTGGGAAGATAGCCTGCCGCACGAGTGGTCTACCCCGAGCACATTTGCCTCCATACTTTCCCCTTCTGCCACCATGCTGGCCGCTAAATCTGTCACTCTCCATCACTCCAAGCCTTTAAAAGTGCCCTCAAAACTCACTGATGTCCTCCTCAGGTTCCTCAACAGTGTCTGCTTAAGGAGCCAAAACGCTTGCAACACCTCCTCCCACGACACTCTCCTTATCACTACTTGCCCGCCTAGTGGAAGAAGCGGCAAGTGTCTCCTCCACTTCTTGGCTGGCCAGTAGCTGCTAATTTTTCTGATTATCAGATCGTCCTCACTGAATAGTGGAGCTGAACCCAAAGCATAACATACAACAGACAGTTGACTTGCTTGATGAAATGAAGCCTTATATGTTACTATGTTACTAATATGTTACTAATCTGTCACTCTCCATGTTTTTTTTTTTGAGAGACTGGCCTGCGTGGAAATGAATCGGGCATGGATCAGCCAAGATTTCCACCCACCAATGCCTGATGCATTAGGGTAGATTGATGATGGGGCCAGACCAACACTAAAGAAATATGGATCATGCAAAACAGATTTAAGGCGCTGCTCTCCAGTTACAGACATTCCTCCGCATCAGACCACAAGTAATTATTGAGAAAATGCTTTACGTTACTCTTACTTTTTATTAATATTCTTCGGATAAGATATATGTACCGAAAATCTGTATATGTTCTCTTCATGCATCTGCCAACTCCAGGGTGTGTCTTTCTGGCAATTTTTGACTCCTGCTGCTGCTGCTGCTTGCAACTCCAGGGTGTGATTCATCCAATTTTTTGGGCACCTGCTTCCAACTCCAGTGTCTCTTTCAAGCTATGTTTGGGCTCCTGCTGCTGCTGCTGCCAACTCCAGGGTGTGATTCATCCAATTTTTGGGCTCCTGGTGCCAACTCCAGGGTGTCTTTCAAGCTATGTTTGGGCTCCTGCTGCTGCTGCTGCTTGCAACTCCAGGGTGTGATTCATCCAATTTTTGGTCTCCTGCTGCCAACTCCAGTGTCTCTTTCAAGCTATGTTTGGGCTCCTGCTGCTGCTTGCAACTCCAGGGTGTGTTTCATCCAATTTTTGGGCTCCTGCTGCCAACTCCAGTGTCTCTTTAAAGCTATGTTTGGGCTGCTGCTTGCAACTCCAGGGTGTGATTCATTCAATTTTTGGGCTCCTGCAGCCAACTCCAGTGTCTCTTTAAATCAATGTTTGGGCTCCTGCAGCTGCTGCTCATAGTGATGCCACCTCAACTCTCTACAATTGTGCCGCTTTGCGATTCTATTAGCGATGCCTCCGATCTGCATGTGATAATTATTTACAGTATTATTTCAATAACCCAGCACACATCCTATGAGTGTTACAGCAAGGCAGAATGATTTACAACCCTATTGAGGCTCTAGGAAGCTCAGAAATAGCCATATTTTAATAGCGATTCGTCGCGAATAAATTCGGGTCGAAACTATTTTTGTCGGAAAACTTGGCGAATCAGTCGAATCGAATTTTTCAAAAGTTGGCTCATCTCTAGTGATGACATAAAATTCCCTTTTGGGTATAGAATCACTTTATGACAACAGGAAAAATTGAGAATTGTAGTGCCCATGTACTGATGAAATGCTCTGCTTTAAGAAAGAAACAATCTGGTACATTTATTTTATTATATGGTGTTGAGATTCACTATGTTTATCGCACAGGAAAGATAACCAATAAAGAAATATTTTACTCTGTATTGACAGTTTATATTTCATTAAACTTTGGAGACAATTGACAAGACTTTCCAGCATTTAATAACTTAGCAGGCTGCAGGTATCAAGAAATAGGGAAAGCAAAAGGATCTTTCATATTTCACAAAATATGCGTGAGTGATCATTGTTTTGTGAAGAGGTTTGTGGCTGATTTAGAGCACAGATAAAGTTCATGCAGATAAAGGCATAATGAGGAATTTTTTTGTCACAAAATTCATTAGATTAAGAGAGCGGCAATAAAATGTCATTACAAAGTAGCAAGCAGGTATTGTTTGCTTGTGCCTCCTGCAAACCTATAGGTGTAGGATACCCCAGAGGCTTGCACTTCTGCATCAACCTACTATTTGTAGGTTCAGCATACATGAAGACTCATTTTCAACTAAATCTTGTTTAGTCTTGTTTACTGATGAGTGCTGTACATCCCTGGACGGTTCTGCAAATATTGTTTTTACCAACTAAAGAAAAAAATCTGATCCTGATTGGAACAGATAAGGTTGATGAATGTACCAGCAGCGGGGGCTTAGTGCATTTGATTCATGTAAAGCAGTATGTCAGAACACAAAGGTGGCCAGTCTTTTTTTTTTGATCAACCAAAAAGAAATTACACTGTATGTTTGTATATTGTTTTATATTATATTCTTCTTTTATAGTCTGTTTTTGTGTTTTGCAGTGTCATGGCGTTGGGCACGAATACCAGGAGTTTTGCAGCGACTGGGTTTCACATATTTTGTGGTTGCGCTCATGCACACCTTTTTCTGTAAGCAGAATCTTGAGACTGAGGTGAGTGGCTGACAAAATAGGATTGTTTAGTAAAGGACATCTGGATCACTGCTACTTCCCATAATATACAATAGGTATGATATTCACATGACATGTACATTGCATGGCAAACCAAAAAACATGGCCTGTTGGTGGGCCTTGAGGAGAGGGTTAGGGAACACTGTTCTAACTGGTGGAATTTTCGGAGTGATCACCATTTCCAGAGTTTTTGACATGCACTTTTAGACTCCAGGGCCTCTGATGTTCCTTTTTAAACATATAGTCTTTTAGACTCAAGGGCCATCCGAGTTCCACTCCTTGAGGCATCTTGAATTGAGATGCCACTCTGTGTAAAACCCCCCAGAAGCCCCATTTCACTCATCTTGTCTCGGTGCCCTTTGCTTCGTCTCTCCACCATGGCCGCATCCCGGCTCACCTCTAGCCATGCACGCACCATTCAGTAAGGGCAGGCTTGGCACACGACGGCTAGGAGGTGAGTGGGGGATGCGGCCGGCATTGCTCTTGGCTCCCTTCGGCACCGCACGGCTAAGAGCTGATCTTATTTATGCAAACTGTAGAACCTAATTCCAGATTCAAAATTCATCTAGCTCTTCTAAGCGTTTATACAAAGTTTTTCCCATATCTATGTTCTTCTTTCAGACTCTGTATTTGTGCAGCCGCACTTGAACCCATTTTTTGTGCCACCTGCAGTATCTGTTTCTGTTGAGCATTCTCACCCCCTTTTCCCACATTGGCCTCGATTTAGTAAAGGTAGAAAAAAATTCTCATGGTAGTAAAAAATTCAATTTATGAGGAAAAAGCCTGAGAATGTCACTGTTACTGGATTATCAGATAAAAAGACAATGAAAGTCAATGGCAGCTTTTACTACAGTGTAGAAAGGAGTAAACAGTTCTCTACTTTTCTTAGGACTAAAAAAGTGCCATTGACTTTCATTGTTTTCTTAGCTGGTGATTCAGTAACAGTGACTGTCATGATCACGCTCTATCCATACGCCAGACAGAGTGTGATGGTACCAGGGTTAACACGCCAATAGACCCCCAGACAGGGACTACTAGTCCCAGCAAGTCATCAATTAACCCTAATAAACGTGTATCACCAGAGCTTCCCTCAGGAAGGTGAGCTCATCTATTTAGAGGTCAAAGACTAGAGCTGATTAATTAAACATTTAATCTGATGAAAGGTATCACAGTGCTGGATGTAATTTACAACAATAAAATGACATACAAAAATACAGAAAGAGTATACAGCAAATGACAGTTCAAAAAGTAGAGTCCTTACGCAGTCCTTTTTGTTGGAGCTTTCCGTGGTTGCTTGTTGCTTGGGACGATCTTCCCAGGTCCTTAGCTTGTAATGCACACGAACATGTCAGCTCTCCTAGCTTTTGTTAGCCAGAATTTGGAGGGAAAAATGGCTTAACAGGACACCTTCCATTTCCATGGAATTCCTAAGGGTGGGGTGGGGGGAATTCTATTTCCCAGGTCCCCTTATCTGATTGCCGGTTTATGGCCAGAGCAAAGACAACAGCCTGGCACTTCAAAGAGATCTGACTTCATACAAGGAAGTATCACAAACAGAGTCTTAATTAAGTTGGAATGCACACGCTGCATGGCCCTGTTTTTATATAGGAGGGTGTTTTATGGCACACGGGTGGAGGGGAAAGCAGCTGGTCCATATTCAAATATACACACACATATATACACTCATAATACGTATGTTCTATAATCATGCCCTGGGCATGACACCTCCCCCTTAAGATGGCGAGTTGGGAATAGTGACCCACAGTCACTTTTCCCAAAACGCACACCTAAGATGAGATGAAAGGTCCCCAGTCGCTTTTGTTCCTAGTGCCACCCGGATCCACAGTAGTGGGTTCAGGCCGGCCTGGGCCTGCAGGCGGAGTCTTTCTAAGCCCTGGGGCTTCCAAGCCTAATGTTGGCATCTGGGGGGCTGTGCTCGAGGCAGGTAGGGACACATCATCACCAGGTAAGAAGCACAGGGGCCCAGGGGCATGTTTTTCCTCTGCATCTGAATTATTGGGCAACACTGGGATTTGGCTGTCCATGTTCCCAGGAAATCCATCTGTTCCAGCGCCTGACGCAGGTGTTGAAAGAGGGACTCCTGTGATCGGGACACCAGCAGCCATGTTTCCCACATGTTGGTGAATAAGATGAAGGGGCCCGCATGTGGCCGGAATGACCCTCATGTTAGGCCAATGCGTAGTTTGCTCCATCTCCCTTGATCCTTCCTGCCTCTCACTCAGCTTTGATACAGGCTGCCCTGGATCTGCATCACGTGGCAGATCCCAGGAGCCTGGGGTTGTTCCCTTTGCCACAGCCCCAGCTTTGGGACGATTCAGGAAGTCTGCGGTTAGCCACAGGCCCTCCTGAATCGGCCCAAATGCTCGGTCGCCTGGCTTTTCCGGGGAGCTGGAAGCTAGGCTTCCTAACTGCCTCCCAGAGTTGTCTGCAGTGCTGGCTGCAAGGTGGCGCTACCTGTCCCAGCCCACTGCCTTTCTCTCTCCTGGGGCCCTAGCATGTTTTTGGAAAGGGACTCCCAATACAGGATATTGTTTTCCCAATATACCCGATGCCCATCTGAGTTAGCGCCTGGTTGCTCAGCACGCTGTCTCAGCCCTTCAAGGGAAGGATCACTGTTCAGAGCTTCCCGGAAATGTTCATTGCCCGCCCCCCATCTCGTGGCATCAGGGGACACATTTCCCTCAGGTGAACTACCATCTCCACCCTTCTCTGCTTCGGCTTGTGAGTCATCACCATCCTCCCTTCTTTTTACAGCTGCAGCTCTGGCACACTGCTGACGTGTAACCACTGCCACCATTGATATGCCTCCCTGGGGTTTACCTTCCTCCCCCTCAGTCCCGGACATAACAACGTTACAGGCATCATATACAGCTACATCACTCCTTCCTCCCTCCTCCTCCTCAGCCATCTCCGGCTTACAGGATGGGGACACATCACTCACTGCTGGTCCCTCATCCTTACCTGTCACCAGGGGCCCACCAACCCCTCCCCCTAGCCCATCTCCGCTAGGTTTTGACACAGGCAACTCATTGGCATTACATTTCACAATACACCCCACTCCACTTTTGGAGGACACAACTGGTTCAGTTACAGGTAAACATTTATCAGCCCCCTGCACTCCCTCCCAGTTATCACATTTCACAGTGTCCCCCAAAGTCTCGTACAGTACCTCAGAACGATCAGGGCTGTCTCCTAGCCCTTGTGGTGTGCAGGCAGTGTCCTCTGGAGCATAATGGCATAGCATCCGACCCAAATCATTCCCCAGCAGAACACTGACAGGGATGTCCTCAGAGACCCCCACCTCCCGCAAACCTTTGCCTGTACCCCAATCCAGGTACACACGGGCCATGGGCACAGCAGGTCGCACACCTCCAATTCCTTTTAAAGCCATGGTTTTCCCAGGGATAATGTCCTCGGTATCCACCACTTCAGGCCGCACTAAGGTAAAGGAGGCCCCCGAATCACGTAGACCCACGGTCACCCGGTCACCCACAGTTACGCTCTGCAGGTTATCCGCTCTCTTCTCCACTGTTCCAGACACCAGAAAAACGGCTGGGTGTCCTTCAACTGCCAGTGGAGAATTCTTTTTGTTGGGGCAGGTGGCACTCAGGTGCCCAATCTTGTTGCATCTGTAACATCGGCGGGTGTCCCCCTGACCCGATGTGGTTCCTGTTGCTCTTGGTGTGGACGGCAGGAATCTCCCAGTTGACCTACTGGCACTCTGTGGGTGGGCATCTCCCTTCCAGGTACTTGATCCAGCTTGCGCAGGACCACGCTTCGCTGTTGGTGCACGGTTATTGGCAAAGTCATCTCCTAGTTCTGCGGCTTCTGCGACTGTCTTGGGCTTGCGGTCCAAAATCCACTCTCTGGCTTCACAGCTCCTTGTTTGGAGGAACTGATCCAGAACCATCAAGTCCTCCAGGGCCTCATAAGTGGTGACTTGTAGGCCCCCAGTCCATTGCCTGAATGCAGTCCTTAGCTGACCTGCATGTTCAGTGCAACTCTCTGTGGTGCTCTGTTGTAAAGTCCTAAACTTCTTCCGATAGGTTTCTGGAGTCAGATTAGCACTTTTTAGCAGGGCAGATTTTATTGCCTCATAGTCCTGGTCTCTTTCAGAGGGAAGAGAAGCAAACACATCCAGAGCTTTTCCTCGCAGCCGTGGGGTTAGATATCATCCCCACTGCTCTTTAGGAAGATGAAACTGCCGGCAAACCTTTTCAAATCCTCTCAGGAATATGTCCAAATCACCATCTTTCTCCATCATGGGGAAATGTTCCAAGCGGGGTTTGTAGTCACCTTCACCCTGCACATCACTGCGTGTGGATAAAGCGTCCCCTCTCAGCCTCAGGACCTCCAGTTCATGTCTGCGCTGGGCCTCTCTTTCTGCTGCCTCTCTCTCTCTTTCTGCAGCTCGTGCCTGGGCCTCTCTCTCAGCAGCTCGTGCCTGGGCCTCTCTTTCTGCAGCTTGTGCCTGGTACTGAAGAAGCAACTGGAGTTTAATATTAGCATCCACATCTCCAAGGTGTTGTAAAGCAGTCCGCATATAAGAGTCCAAGGCTTCATGTGGAGTACTGTCCTGATGGGGAGTAATGTGGTGTCCCTCAGTCCCCGCTGTAGGACTTAGCCTCACATCACTCAGCTCTGCTGCACGGGCATCATTTTCCACAAGATCGGCAATAAGCTGGTCCTTGGTCTTTCCCGCTGTAGGGATCTCCTTTTCTTGGCACATTAACTCCAGTGCGGGCTTGGACTGCTTGCGATATGCCTCCATATTTCCGATATGAAGCAGAGGGAGTAAAACAACAGATGGGAAGGACAGAACTGTCTTGCACTCTTTTTTGGTATGTCACTTAGATCAGCACTGAGCTCTGTCTTTGGGAATTTACACACAATAAGATGTATGCAAATTTCTTTTAGTGCTTAAGATTTTCGGGTAAAATCCAGCAAGCACTAAAAATCTCTAAATATGTCCCGCCGCTGCCACCAGTTGTCACGATCACGCTCTATCCATACGCCAGACAGAGTGTGATGGTACCAGGGTTAACACGCCAATAGACCCCCAGACAGGGACTACTAGTCCCAGCAAGTCATCAATTAACCCTAATAAACGTGTATCACCAGAGCTTCCCTCAGGAAGGTGAGCTCATCTATTTAGAGGTCAAAGACTAGAGCTGATTAATTAAACATTTAATCTGATGAAAGGTATCACAGTGCTGGATGTAATTTACAACAATAAAATGACATACAAAAATACAGAAAGAGTATACAGCAAATAACAGTTCAAAAAGTAGAGTCCTTACGCAGTCCTTTTTGTTGGAGCTTTCCGTGGTTGCTTGTTGCTTGGGACGATCTTATGATCCCAGGTCCTTAGCTTGTAATGCACACGAACATGTCAGCTCTCCTAGCTTTTGTTAGCCAGAATTTGGAGGGAAAAATGGCTTAACAGGACACCTTCCATTTCCATGGAATTCCTAAGGGTGGGGTGGGGGGAATTCTATTTCCCAGGTCCCCTTATCTGATTGCCGGTTTATGGCCAGAGCAAAGACAACAGCCTGGCACTTCAAAGAGATCTGACTTCATACAAGGAAGTATCACAAACAGAGTCTTAATTAAGTTGGAATGCACACGCTGCATGGCCCTGTTTTTATATAGGAGGGTGTTTTATGGCACACGGGTGGAGGGGAAAGCAGCTGGTCCATATTCAAATATACACACACATATATACACTCATAATACGTATGTTCTATAATCATGCCCTGGGCATGACAGTGACATTCTCAGGCTTTTTTCTCATGAATTTAATCTTTTACTACCATGAACATTTTTTCCTACCTTTATTGAATATAGGCCATTGAGTATTATTTCTTTTGATCATACTAAACTTTTTATCACCCCCTGTATAAGGAGGATAATAAAACTGTTGCCAGGAAGTTTTAGATGCATCAATAGACTGGTCTGACTTTTTCAGAAAAATTCAGGGCAAGTATGCTAGTTTATGAGGGATAGCCACACATGTAAAACAGCAAAGGCAGAAATGGCTGCTATGCTATAGAAGATTTACACAGGTTTTGGACAGATTTTGCAGTGCATTAATAAGGGCCAAAACCCATTTAAATTATGTGGTCCCAGATAAACCTTTCTGAGATCCCACTACAACATGCTGCTCTGCACAGTTTGATGGCGAGAGCACTTACAGTGGAAGAAGAGGGGATACTACAGCAATGCAGATTGCTCTGCTTTTTACCAAAGCGCGCCACCAAGGATTCCGGGTAAACGTGAGGCATGTTAAATCGTAGTGGGTTTAGCCTGGGTAGAGACTGAAAAGGTTTTGGTTCTCTTTAGCTTGCAGACACATACCACAGTGCTCTCCTCGCAAGTGTCACAGACATAGCAGGTCTGGGCAGGATGTTGAAGCATTGTTCTTATACACAGGATATTTTTCATAAAAATGTCACTGTTGCTGAATCACCAGCTGGGAAGACAATGAAAGTCAATGGTACATTTTTACTCCTAAGAAAAATAGAGACCTTTTTACTCTTTTTTTTACTGGTAATGGTAATGGTGCCATTGACGTTCCTTGTCTCCTTTGCTGGTGATTCAGTAACAGTAACATTTTCAGGCTTTTTTTCCCGTAAATTGAATTTTTTACTACCATGAGATTTTTTTTCAACTCACTAAATTGAGGCAATCAAGGTTCTGGACACTGGGCCCAGGGTCAGTGCACATTCTGCATGTTATTTTTGTTTTGTGGGAAACTTTTTTCTTTTAGTTGTGTAATTTGTAAGAAGGGTTAAAGTGTTTGGCAAGTCAAAAATGAAAAAAAATCAGTACTAGCTTACCTTACATTGAGTTCCTCCATCACTCTCCTTCCTCAATTCAATTGCATTTATTGTTCGCCAAGTACATCGTGAGATGAACAAGGAATTCTTTTCGGCATATACACAGTGCAAAAAGAAAACAGTAGACAGATAACTACAGTTACCGTTACAAAGGAAGGGGAACACGGAAGACAGAGATACAGAAGCAGATAATCTCTTATAAAGTCAAGGTATAATCTCTTATAAAAACAGATAATCTCTTATAAAGTCAGAGTATGAAGATCAATCGGTTCCGGCTTGGTCCTGGTCCTATGGTGCCTAAATATTGTTGAGGATGCGGACAGCCAAAGGAAAGAAACCCTTTCTAGATCTAGAAGTCCTGCAAGCTGGGACTGCAAGACGTCGCCCAGATGGTAAGTAATGGAATAGGGCGTGTCCAGGGTGGGACGGATCTCGGAGTATCTTTCCAGCCCGCGTCTTGATTCTGTGGTTGTGCAGTTCCTGCAGGGATGGTAAGGGGGCTCCGATTATTCTTTCTGCTGTTTTTGTTGTTCTTTGGAGTCTACACTTGTCCATTTTTGTAGCTCCTTCGAACCAGACAGAGAAAGAAAAACACAGAACAGAACTAATGACGGCATTGAAGAAGAGTACAAGCAACCTTTTCGACAGGCCAGCCTTCTTCAGTTGCCTCAGGAAGAAAAGTCTCTGATGTGCTTTCCTCAGTAGAGCCATGGTGTTCCTTTCCCAGCTGAGGTTGTTGGAGATTGTCACACCCAGGTATTTCGCCTCCTTTTCTCTCTTGATTTCCACCCCCTTGATGGTCAGGGGTGACAAGGGTGCCGGGTTCTTCCTAAAGTCCACTACCATCTCTAGGGTTTTAGAAGGGTTTATTACCAGGTTGTGTTTAGTGCACCAACTGACAAGTTCCTCCACTGATCTTCGGTAGATTTCCTCCTTGCCTTCTTGATCAAGCCTATGATGGTTGTGTCATCGGCAAACTTCACAATCTTCACGGAATTGGTCAAGGAGGTGCAGTCGTTGGTGTAAATGGAGAACAGGAGAGGTGACAGAATGCAGCCTTGAGGGGCACCGGTGTTAGTTTGCCTGACACTGGACCGTACTGGACCGAGTCTCACTGTTTGGGATCACTCTGTTAAAAAAAAACTCCCTGTCCACGCACAGATGTTCTGAGGAATGTTGAGCTCAGACATCTTCTCTACCAGCAGGTTCGGACTTATGGTGTTGAATGCCGAACTAAAATGAACAAAGAGAACTCTGACGTAGGTGTCTGGTTTATCCAAATGCTCATACATATAGTGGAGGGCCATATTCACAGCATTGTCTGAGGATCTGTTTGCCTTGTAGGCAAATTGCATGGGGTCCATAAGGCTGCCGGTGGTTGTTTTTAGATATTCCAGCACAATCCTTTCAAATGACTTCATGACCACGGATGTGAGTGCAACTGGCCTGAAGTCATTCATCTCAGTGGCTAATGGTTTATTTGGCAACTGGTACAATTCCTGCTATGTTGGTTTACTTAGTTAGGAAATCCCTTCCTCATTTAGCTTTAAGTCTCCACCCTGCTGACCTGGTCCTTCAATCAACCTTCAGTGGACCGAGAATGGAAACGCCCCTACTCCCTCCCCAAACATCCTGATTGGCTCCTGTCTCTCTGGTCACACTATGTGCTGGCAGACTGGAGACGCTCTTAGCCAGCAGCATCTCTCACCCCCTTTTTCGGGTCACACTATGTGCTGGCAGTTTTACTATGATATATATAAAGCACACAGTGTGCTTACATCACATTGCTGTTGCCACACCCACTGTCTCTCCTCATGTTTCTCTGCATCTCCAATGCTCTAATACTTTTACAAATAACTTTGTTATTTGGGTCTTTTTGAAAACGGATTTAAGTTTGGGTCAGTGCAAGATGTAGCCCGAACAATAATCAGGCTTGCCTTTAGTATAACTTTAAGAGGGAAGTTTGAGCGCTCCAACGATTCCAGGGGCCTCACAATTAAGAGAGGAATTTGAAAGTCCCCCAAAAATCTTTGACTTAAACATTTGTGTTGGGGTCTTTGGGTGCATTATTTGTTTGTTTCAATTGTGAGTTCTGTAGTTTTCTTGCTTTTTCAGTCAGAATACAGGTGCCTCCCAGAACAAATATCAGAATGAATAAGAAGAAATCATGAGCATCCACAGGACCCACAATAGAAAATCTGCAGATATTATTAATAATGCTTGAGGGATCACATTTAAGTATTGAGTGATCATCTTGTGTGTTGACCCTTAAAGTGGACCTTCACTCTGAATAAGAGCCTATCTTATATGTTTCCCACACCCTGTACCTACAGATTGCCCACATTAAAAATCATCCTACTTGCATCTACTGCATGTTATGAGCCTTTAAACATCCAAGATGGCGGCTTATGGAAGCCGCCATCTTATTAGGCAGCCTGCAAACAGGAAGTGCCTCTTGACTGTGCTGCTCTGCATTCTGGGACTGCTGGCCTTTACCTGACCCCAGCTCTGCTCTGTCTGAGCAAAGCACAGCTATAACCCGCCCCCCTGTACCTTATCCCACTCTCCTCTCCTCAGTAAGTGTGATGCTTCTGAGTCAAGATGGCGGCGCCCGTATCCTAAATTCCTGAACAAAGTTGCAGCCCAGTGGGGGAAAGAATAATAAGTTGGTGACTAAAAACGTAAAATATATTAATTTTAGATGCTGGGGAATCATTTTTTAAGAGTTTGGGCTTTTCATTAAATCACGCTGAAGGTCCGGTTTAAGCGATCTCTCTGTGTGCTTGCCCTCGTGCAACCTCTGTAGGTGATGGTCTTTGTGTGACCCATTTGGGTACTGGCCCTTGTGCAGTCTCTCTAGATGCTGCCTTTAGTGTATCCCTGATTTAGCTTTGAGAACAGCAAAATGCATGCCAAGACATGCAGTATACTGTATATATTAATAAGAAAAGTGCTACAACATCTATGCTATCTTATTGGTTGTGACTGTGAATAATTCCTTAGCGGAGTGGTCATAGGACCCTTGGCTTAACTAAACTGTGGAAACCTGAATGACGAAAATGTGGGTATTGTAGTGGTCAGAGAAGCTTCGAGGCAAAATAATTCTCAGTGCGGGAAGGAAGAAATTCCCTCTCCCCAACTGTCCTATGGTGCTATTAAATATGCAAATACCGCACTATACAAAACAATTTAAAGCTCAACGTGTACAGAGTCCTTCGTTCTCAGTATCAATAATGCAAAACATAAAAAAACACAGAGCTTGATAGTAGTGAATCAGAGAAATAAACAGTCCATCCCGTTGTGCATGCTCCGCCACCGCTAAAGCCGATCACCAACTATAGTGCCCAAACTCTTACCGGCTAGGGAGTTAATGCAGCGCCTTGATCTCACAATAGGGTATAGCTCAATAATAGCCGAGCTCCTTACACTCAGATGGGTTATGATTGGTTATGTATATACAAAGAGGTGCAGATGCCAGGGGTGAAGAAAGCAAAGATCAAGTGTGCAGGATCCAGTCTCAAAGTCCAAAGCAGAATCCAGAATCTAGGCTCCAGCAGCCCTGGGTCTAACCACAGATGACAGTCAATGCTGATCCCTATGGTACTGCTTCCCAAAACTGATATGTGCCATGTTGTGCCTCTTCGTTAGCAGCAAGCAGTGCCTCCTCCCCAGGACTAGACTATGCCCAATATGGGGGGGGGGGGGGGCAAGAGGCCTGACCACTAACAGTGACTGGATAGCTGGGATAAATTCACCCCCAATGGACTTGATGTCCCGGGTGATTATCCTGCTCATCCTCACCTAGAAACTACACTGGTAGCAGCAGGTATTTGGATTGGGATCTAGATTGCTAATGGAATGGTGGTAAATTCTAATACAGATATTTATTCTAATTGGGAAAGGGGAGGCTAAAGGGATGAGCTTGTGAGTTTTTAGATGATAACTGAATGTTTAAATGTGAGGAGGCTCTTAAACCAGGACAACACTAATTTTTCACAAAATATGTGTTCCGAATGCCAGAATGCCCCCTGCAAATTAAGGGCATTAAAAAGGGAGGAATTTCTCCCGCTTAATGCTATTAATGCACAGGGTGGCATCAGCATTTGGCATGTCTCCCTATACTCCCTTTCCCTTTTTTTTAAATAATAGGTGCTGTTCTGCTTTAAAGCACAAAGGGGTCTCAGTGGGCCATCAACAGGTCAGTCTTTGCAGATCTCCTCACAGAGGCACAGGTGAAGTAACTTACTCCTAAAAAAAGTAGTGAACTTTTTACTCCTTTTTACACTGCCTATTGGTGGCCCTTGAGGAGGAGAATAGAAGGATCAAAATAACAACTAATAAAGCGTTAGCTTGGCTTTTAACATGGTTTTGTTAGGCCCAAAACATTCTGTTGAAACCCATTTCATGTGAATCTGAGAACATTATTATTATTATTATTGTTATTATTATTGTTTATTTATATAGCGCCATCATCTTCCGTAGCGCTTTACAAAGTAGTAGTTACAGACAGGGTAGAAACATACGGTACATATAATATATCAAGTACAGTTTTACAGAGTTGACAATGGATATTCTGAGTACAAGATACAATAGGAAAGAGAGCCCTGCCCTTGCAAGCTTACAGTCTAAAGGAAGAGGGGTGAAGACGAGGGGGAAGGATCGCAAACAGTCAGTATTGAGCTTTGTGGCATGTGCCCTTTAGAAAATTGGTTAAACCAGATTATATGCTTGTCTGTATAAGTGAGTTTTAAGGGCACCTTTGAAGGTTTTGAGAGTTGTGGAGTGGCGGATTGGGTGGGGGAGGGCATTCCAGAAGATTGGAGTTGCACGTGACAAGTCTTGGAGGCGGGCATGAGAGGAGGTGACCAGGGTGGAGGACAGGAGAAGGTCAGCAGCAGAGCAAAGATTGCGCCTGGTTGGAGAGAGCTTTGTATGCAAGAGTTAGAGTTTTGAACAGGATTCGCTGTGGGACTGGCAGCCAGTGTAGGGATTGGCAGAGAGGCGCAGAACTGGAGGAGCAAGAGGAGAGATGGATGAGGCGAGCAGCAGAGTTCAGAATAGATTGGAGTGGTGCCAGTCTGTTAGTTGGCAAGCCACAAAGAAGCATGTTGCAGTTATCCAGTCGGGATATGACCAGGGAATGCACTAGCATTTCAGTGGTCAGGTGAGAGGAAGGGACGGATGCGTGAGATGTTTTTAAGTTGGAGGCGACATGAGGTGGCCAGGGAGTGAATATGTGGTTTGAAAGAGAGGGCGGAGTCCAGAATGACTCCCAGGCACCAAGCTTGGGGAGTTGCTGTTATTGTGTAATTGTTGACAGAAATAGACGTGTTAGAGAGGGGAGGGGAGTTAGATGGTGGGAAAACGACCAGTTCTGTCTTGTCCATGTTTAGCTTGAGGTAGCGAGATTATATGAATGAAGAAATAGCTGCAAGGCAGTTAGGGAGGCGATTTAGGAGAGAGGAGAGATTGGGGCCTGAGAGATATATCTTAGTGTCATCCGCACAGAAGTGGTATTGAAAGCCTAGTGAAGTTATAAGTTTGCCAAGGCCATAGCTGTAGACTGAGAAAAGTAGGGGGCGGCACACCAACAGAAAGGGAACGTGAGGATGAGACTGTGTTAGAATACACTGAATGATCTGTCAGAGAGGTAAGAGGTGAGCCGAGAGAGTGCAAGACCTTGAACCCCAAGAGAGGAGAGAATATCAAGAAGCAGAGAGTGGTCGACAGTGTCAAAGGCTGAGGAGAGGTCAAGAGGGATGAGGATGGAGTAGTGACCTTTGCTTTTGACAGTGAGCAGATCATTGGTGACTTTGGTGAGGGCAATTTCAGTGGAGTGGTTACGGCGGAATCCTGATTGTAAGGGGTCAAGTAAGTTGTTAGTGGATAAGTATTGTGCCAGTTCTAAGTGGACATGTTGTTCAAGAAGTATGGAGAAGAAAGGGAGTAGTAAGATAGGGCGGCAGCTGGAGAGGGCAGAGGGGTCGAGAGAGGGTTTCTTGATTATCGGAGTGAATGTTTGTAGGAGGAAAGAAAGGTACCAGTGGAGATGGAAAGGTTGAATATAGAGGTTAAGGTTGGAGTGAGGGATGGACACAGGTGAGGAATAAGGTGGGATGGAATAGGATCGAGGGAGCAGGTTATCAGGTGGGCCCTAGAAATGAGAGAGGTTAGTCCCAGCTCAGTTATTGGAGTGAAGAAGGTAAGAGAGTAAGGCAGGGGGATTGTTTGAAGCGGTGAGGGATTCTGAGGGGCAAAGCCAGGTCAAATGTTGTCAATTTTTTCTTTGAAGAATGTAGAAAATTCTTCTGCTGTTATTTGGGAGGTTGGAGGAGGGGATGGTGGGTCAAGTAGGGAACTGAAAGTGTTGAAGAGTTGTTTGGGATTCTGGGCTTGTGCAGAAATCAGTGAAGAGAAATATGCCTGCTTAGCAGATGAAAGGGCAGTCCTGAGTTCCTGAAGGGCTTGTTTATAGAATTGAAAGTCACAACTGGATTTGGTTTTCCTCATTGCTGTTCAGCAGCTCGAGACAGCTGTTTCAATCTGGTTGTGCTTGCATTTAGCCACGGTTGTCGATTTTTGGGGTGGGGACAGCTATGGGCGAGGGGGACGGCAGAGTCTAGAGCTGAGGAGATTGTATTATGGTAGTGTGATGATGCAGCGTCTATGTCCGTGAATGAGGTCAAGGACTGAAGAGGTTGAAGTGAGGCAGAAAGGGACTGAAGATCTAGGTTTCTTAAGTCCCTGCATTGAATTGTAGGTTTGTGTGGAGGGGGGTTAGTAGAAATTGAAGAGAGGGTCAGTCAGCAGATTATGGTCAGAGAGGGGGAGCAATGAGGATGAGAGGTTTGATAAAGAGCAGAGGTTAGTGAAGTGGAGGTCAATTGTGTGGCCGTCTTTGTGGGTTGGTGCAGTAGACTATTGCTTTAGTCCGAAAGATGAGGTTAGTGACATTAGTCTGGTGGCAGCAGGGTTGCTGGTGTCAACAGGTATGTTGAAGTCACCCATGATGATTGCAGGGATGTCTGTGGACAGAAACTGAAGGAGACAAGTAGAAAAGTGATCGAAGAAAAGAGTAGTAGTTCCAGGAGGGCGGTAGATGACAGCGATTTTCAGGTTACAGGGAGAATATAAATGAACGCTGTGAACTTCAAAAGATGAGAAGGATGGAGATGGCAGGGCAGGGAGTGGGTTAAAGGAGCAGAGTTCAGATAGAAGGATGCCCACACCCCCACCCTGTTTGTTGTTGGATCTAGGAGTGTGGCTGAAATGTAGTCCCCCATGTGAAAGGGCAGCGGGTGAAGCTGTGTCTGATGGGGTAAGCCATGTTTCTGTGAATCCCATGAAGGTAAAAAAGTTAGAGAGAAACATGAATATAGGGGAGTTTATTGCGCACTGAGCGTGCATTCCACAGTGTGCAGGTGACAGTGGCGGGAAGGGATGGAGAGGGAGTAAGCTGTATCAGATTAGATAGGTTGCGTGTGTATCCAGGTTTAACACGGTTGCAGATTTTTGGCTTTGATGAATAGGGAATCGTTCTGGAGGAGGGGGTGGAGAGAGTGGGCCTGGATTTGGGCTGATGTCACCGGCGGCAAGTAAGAGTAAAGGGAGAGAGAAGAGATGGTTTTGGCTTTTGAGGGTGGAATAATGTGTCGTGTGCTTGGATATAGAGGTGGTGAGTGATTTTGCCAAAGAAAGGAATTCGTGAGCAGAGAGGTAGGACGTTGAGAGCAGAGAGGGGGAGATATATAGTGACTTACCAGGAGCAGGGGGATACTGTGTGCCTAGGATTCTGAGGGTAAGAGGAAGTAGTGTGATGAGATAAAAGGTAATCATTTTAGCTGATGCTGGGTTATTCAGACTAGCAGAATCCGGTGCAAGTTTCCTTCAGAGTGAATTCAGATTAAATTCGCTGCAGACTTAGAAAGATTCAGACTTGGAAAGGAGTCTGAATTGCAGCCATAGTGGCTTGCAGCCACTGCCACTCAATATGAACAGTTTCTAACTGCCTTTGATTAGCTCATGCACAACAGTTGGGCCTAAAGGGTGGGGCTCAGGTCAGGCCTAAAGTTTTGGTCTGGGAGGGCACAAAGTAATAAAACTCCAAATGGAATGTTGCTAGGTGCTATGGGTCAGTGAACACACAAGGGACAATATTGGTCAATAAAAGTTTAGCAGATGGTAACAGATGATAGTTTCACAAATATAGATATGGCCAGGGGAACCAGATGGGGCATTCAAAATAATCACACAGCTCAGGATTAGATAAAAACAGCAGGATTTACATGGGCAGCAAAGGGTTAATAGTTGCAGATGAAATCAAATGATGAATGCATATGAATGCAAACCAGCAGTATGTAAATCCAGCATAACATGTACCTTATATTTCTGCTTTTCTTTAAATGAGATCCAGAAAAAAGATCCCTTTTTGGGGCTCAACTAATGGTGCTTGCACAGAAGCCTTTGACTTTCATTCTGAGCACAGGCTTACATTACAAGTAGAGATAAGTAAACCAAACTGCTAGAAGCTGGTTTCAACCCGAATTTCAGGAAAAGTTCGGTTCGCGGCAAACCCTATTTTATGTGGTTTGTGGACTACTGCAGAAGACGAACCTGGTGGGATTTCACCGGCCCCACCCCACGCTTGCAGCTTAAGAGGTCAGGGTAGCTGGGCCAATCAGTAGATAGTCACGTGATGTGCTGTCTATCCACCATTTTCAAGCTGACTGTTGCAGAGAGAGCATTGCTCTTAGAACAGTGACAGTTTATGGACAGATTAGGGATTTTGAACCACAGCCTAGGAGAAAAGAAGGGACAGGAACAGATATGGGCACAGTAGGACACTGTGGGGGGCGGGGGAGTGCTGCACAGAAAAACTGCATCTGCCTGTGCTGGGATCTGCTGGTCATTGCAGGCCCTGTCTCTCTCTAAGTGGAGGTCCATGGTGCCTCTTTGTTAAATACAGTTTAACAAAAAAAATCTTTTTCACCAGCCATGGAACTTTTTTTGGGGGGAGCTCTGTTTTAAGTGTGAAGGCCCCATCTCTCTCTAAGTTGGGGTCCATGGTTCCTCTTTGTAAAATACAGTTTAAAAAACAACAATATTTTTCACCAGCCAAGTGATATTTTAGGGCATATCTGCGCTGCTCCAAATATTATTTTTTTTTAATTACTAAGTAAAATGTATGTTGGTGCAAATATCAACACTGTGGTCAGCAGCCATGTGCCCAGGCCCAGTAAAAGTAGCACCAGCCATTTGCCCAGGCCCAGCCATAGTAGTGACAGCCAGCTTTCAGTGAATTCTTCCTCCACTACGCTACACGTCACAGTGCAAGAAGCCTTTCTCTTCCATCATCCCTCTCTCTACTACCCCCACCCTAGTGGGGCACCAGCTTGTCTCAGCAGCCCGGTTGTTATGGATAGTGATGAGGTGGTGAAGGTGGAAGCGGTGTCCGAGATGCATAGCTGTGGCTGTGGCGGTGGTGGTAGACATGGACATACTGGCAGTTATGAAGATATTTGTGGTGTGGGGTGGGCAAGTAGACCATGATGAAACATTAGAACAGGGATGTGATGGGGATCAGGAGGAGTAGTTTGATGATGTAGTTTTGGACAGGACCTGGGAACCAGGCAACAAGGAAGGGACATTGTCAGAGCAGGAGGGTACCTCTGGCACTGGCAGTGGCAAAGAGCTGAGCCAAGGTAGGGCCAGATAATCTGCAAAACAGCACATGGCTATGTCTGCTGGTATGGTCTGCTCAGGAGCAGGTGACGGCGACATTGATGCTGCTTTTGCAGGCTTCAGAAAAAAGCCCGCCAGAGGAGGAGAACCCCCCCCCTTTACAAATGGGATCATTTTTTTTAGGGCTTGCCTACTACTGCCAGCCCTACACAACCACCACAGTTCTTCTGTCTCTCTGCCTAGTCTTTAAGTACTGCTAATGCCACTACTACCACCAACAGCACCTCTGCTGCCACCCTCTGCTACTACTAGGCCTACACAACTGCAGTTTAACCCTGTGATGTCCAAGATAGGCACACTTTTCAAGGCTTGTAAAAAACCATTGTTAAGTCTTATTCAACTAACTTGTCAAGATGCCAATCCCGCTGCTAACCCCAGTTACAAATGGCATCATTTTTTGAGGACTTGCTGCTACTGCCAGGCTTACACAACCACCACAAGTTTCCTGTACCATGGCCTAGTCTTTCTTCAACAGCTGCAGCCTAATGCTGCTACTACTAGTACCACCAACCGCACCTCCGCTGCCACTCTGCCACCCTCTGCTACTGCCAGGCCAACACAACCGCAGTTTAACTTTGTGATGCCCAAAATGGGCACATTTTTCAGCATTTGTAAAAAGCCATTACTTCTTTTTCAGCTACAATTTAAGGGTGCCAATCCCTCTGCTACCCCAGTTACAAATGGGACAATTTTTTTAGGGCTTTTCCACTACTGCCAGGCCTACACAACCACAGGTCAACCCCGTGTGATGCCCAAAATGGGTACATTTTTCAACACTTTTACTATTAAAGCTATTACTTCTTTCATTTTCCAGGAAGGCCAACCGTGTTGCTTCTCCCCATTTTTGTTATCTGCTTTAAACTATAAAAGACAGCGGCAGGCTACTGAAATGCTAATTAGGATGGGGATGATTTGTATGCTAATCCAAATGCTAATTAGTCCACTAAAACATGTTTTTATACAGCCTTGAGTGACTTTAGAGTGTTATAAAGAACTTTTAGGGCCATCAGGCATTGCTTTCATGCTTTTTAGATGAAAGTTGTCCCTAAATAATTTAGTCTGAATCAAGTTTTTTAGGAAAAGCATGGCGCACCGGACTTTTGAAAAGTTTGCTCATCTCTAATTACAAGGTGCCTGCTGTAAGTTTAGTAAGGTTAAAATGTTTGACATTTTCATTGAGCTAGTAACATTCATTTCTGGATGATTCAGATTTGTTCAAATGCAGTGCAATGAAATGAAATGCTGTTATTGCTATTGAATTGGCATTTTTATAGATGTTACAATTGCAACATTTTGTGTAAATTACAAAGCCATAAACAATGCTATTAGAAATGTATCTTGCTAATCGTTTGAATGATCGATACCTTTAGGGGAAAACTGCAAATCTCAGGATTTCCTCTCCTTAATCCTTCAAGCAGTAGTGCTGGGGTGTGCAGAACATCATGTAATTGCTTGTTTTGCAGAATGACTGCTGTTGAAAACAGGGAGGGTCAATCCTGCTGACCAGCATATAGGAGGAAATGCTTTAAATATTGATGTTGGCGCAAAGTCTCCCTGAAGTGGCCCAAAGTGTTTGTCTGACTATATATCCTTATGTCTGTGCAGAGCCATCAGTGGAGTGATGCTGTAAGGGATATTGTCGCTTATTGGCCAGAATGGATTTTCATTGTAGTGTTGGAGATTGTATCCCTGTGTCTGCTATTCCTCCTACCTGTGCCTGGATGTCCCATGTAAGCATTAGCAATAATTATTTCTATAATGTGATTAGTATTGGTGCAAACACAGAATGCAAAATGAAGTCAGCAAAATGCAATGTCGGTAAACTGAAGGTCTGCATTTTTTTCTCAACTACAAAAATATCTTCCATGTTTTAAAAAACATATAAAACCCAGTTTAGTCACTTGCTTTACTTTTCCCCGTTCAATAGTTTAATTCAATGATATGGCTTAAATAATACTAGGGTTAAAGCAACCCGTCATGCTTTTAGTACCAAGTGTGAAAAATAGTTTTCCTAGCATTCATAGATGAGGATGCTTAGCTATTTATTTGATACATTTGAATATTATGCAAAATCTGTAGGGGGAGGGGGTCTATTGCTGTTTGAAACTCTATTTAGAGAGCTTTCCCCTCATATTCTCTCATGTTACAAATCGATAATGATTGCTTCAGGCATCTTAACGTTAACGTTAAATCTTAACTCATGAGCTTCCTCTGGCGATTCTATGAAAGTCCAGTTCAGCCTCAGCAGGAAGCTCTGGTCACATGTTTAAATATAAAGCCCCTGCAGCCCATGGTGCCAAAGCAATATTTTTTTAGTAATCCAGTGTGGCTTCATTGTTGCTGATTTCTAAACTAAAGGATACTAAAGGAGGTGTATCGTGAAATTGTGTAATATTAAAAATCCATATAAACACATTGGCTAATGACAGAGGTCCTTAAAACACTTGGACTGGATAAAACTGCTACCAAGCTTGTGGTTTACTTCTCCAGTAGAATTAAATCCAGGGGTCAGAACCTGCCCCACACCCAGATTTGTCCTTCCATTAAAAGGAACAAGCCTGGCTGGATTCTTTTTGATGCAGGTTTATAAGTGACCGCTTCCGCCACCATCCAGCATATTTCTATGGCCATTTTTTGCAACAGACCTCCTTGTCTTTGCTTTGATCATTGCCAATAGACAATTAATCAGATTTGCTAGTTCTGGCATGAAATTGTTAAAAGTGTTGCCCAGGCTAACTGTAAAAACAAATAATTATTTGCTAGGCAGGTGACTCATTCTGGTTTGATTTATTTATGATCACTTTTTAGCATGGAAAGGTAGATCTTTACCAAGGAAAAGCCAGTCAAGCATAGCAGCAAGGAGCAGCTATCCTGCACACACAAGCCTTGGTGTTTCCCACACAATCCTATGCAAGAGGGGCGGAGCTAGGTTCACCTCTCTATGCTAATGAAAATGTGGACGTGAATAAATAAAATCCAGATTCTGGGCTACATGAAGGGGTGCTAAATTTCAATGACAACAAAATCTTTATTCAGCGGCACACCATTATAAATACTCTGCATGGCAAGTAGGCAAACAATGATTTGTTTTTACACTTCCCTTTCATGGACTTTACTTTGCTTGCTGAATTGATACTTTGACTAGGTATCATTTACTTTCTGTTAAACTGGGACTAATACCCAGAAATATATGAATAGAAATATTCCTTGTGCTGTCCTAACTGATTAACTCTCATTTGGGAGCTCATTTGCAGAGCCAGCATTCCACTGTAAGTGCTATGTACCTTCAACTCTTCAAGACAACAATCGTTACTTTGTGATGAGAAGTGGAGCCATCTGCTTTCTTTATGTATCTGACTGTGTGACTGACAGCGTGACAATACAGTGTGATCCTTGCTGTCAGGTTTAAAGGGACAGTCCGGGCTGAATAACTCTTGTACTTCATGGGAGCAGCCATGATGGGATTACCCCAATGTGATTAAGAGGAGAAGGGAGAGGGCAGCATGCCACAGTAATGCAATCATGGCTGCTCCTATGAACCCCAAGAGCTATTTACACTGAGCTGTCTTTTTAAGAAATGGTTTCTGATCCAACCCTGTGAGTCTCCATGTTGGTTATCCAAGAGGGCTCATTGAAAACATTGTTGATTGTTGAAAGGATTTATTTTTTCCAACTGGTTTTAACTGAATACCATTTATGGCTAACAGAAGCCGGAGGTATCAGGCGGGTGTGTGCGCGCCCAGCTCCTCGACGTACAGGCGCACTCCCGTACAGTAGGAGGCGTCGGCACGCCGGAGAGCCGGGGATGCCACGCGCGCCCGCCAGGAGACAGTGCTATTGACTGTCAGAGGGGGATGGAGGGGGATGAAACATATACACACTAGATATCCATACAAACCTTTTAAGTTTAAACACAATATTTGAACAATACAGTACTAGTAGGCATAACACTGTTCACATTATTTATTTTGCATTATAAGGGGCAGTGAATGGAAATATACTGATTTTAAGTAACTTGTTTATACTAACTAAAAACCAGACACAAAACTAATGCTTGTGGACAACATAAGGTAGATGTCAAAACTAAAAGTAAGCTGTTTGTAGACAACAATGTCTGACTTTTCCTAGGCTTTAAAGTGGACCACCACCCAGGATTTTGGGTTTTGGTCCACTTCCCTGCCCCGCTATGTGAAACCCCCCAGATCTCCCGATAAAACTCACCTCACCCGCATGCGCTGTTGGACCGGAATTCAGGTAAGGGCAGTGGGCGTTTTGGGGGGTTTAACACAGCGGGGCATCCCGATTTTGGATGCCCCGTGGGGAGGGATTGGATCGGCCCAGGAATCTTATAGATTCCCGGGCCAATCCCCCTGGGTGTTGGTCCACTTTAATACATTCTGCATTTACATTTATAAACTGTATCAATCATAAAGATAACATGAAACATAAAGATAACACGAAACATGCTTTTATTTTCAGATGGCCATTCATTAATTTATTCATTCATGTGATTTTGTCCCTGTATAGTGGTTACCTGGGTCCTGGTGGAATAGGTAATTATGGTCAGCACCCAAACTGTACAGGAGGAGCTGCAGGATACATAGACAAATGGCTGCTTGGAGCAAATCATATTTACCATTACCCCACCTGCAAGGTATATTTTCAGGTTTTTATCTGATCTTAAACTATGGTATATTTTAATCCATTGTTTTTATTAAAATATTGTAAATCAGATAAACTAACTGTCTGTATTAAAGAATACTATTATTTTTGCTTTTTGTCTAAAAAGGTTGCACAGGCTAATGGTAAATAGGTCTTAAAGGGAAACTCCCTTTTTGTAATGTATTTGGTGTTCTACTTTGATTATTGATTTCCTCTTTTGGGATGTAAAATAAACCTGTGCGTTAGGATCTTTTCCCCAGACCTGGGGTTTACTTGTCAGCACACTGCTTCCAATTTTCTTATATTCCAGTGAATCTGTCTTGGTAAAGTAGAAGCGGCTTTCTTGCCCTTCATTAAAACTCCTAGTATCCTTTACAAATCCCAAGTCCCTCAACTGTAACAGGTGTAATAGCAGCTTTGGCTAAACAAAGCAGCAGAAATCATCCTTTTCACTTGAGAATGCTGATAGTAACCCTTTAGCTTTTGGAACACAAGACTGATTCTCCCTATCTGAAGAGATTGAAATTATGCAGATGGGGTTAAATTTGTTGTTTCTTCCTAAGCCAATCAGATAATTAGCAAGCCAAAGTGAGGAGGCTTCTGAAATGTACTTAACAACACTTTGATGTACGTTTCTAAAGTAAACACATAGGGCTTTATTTATCAAGGGATAGTGCCAGGTAGTGCCTTGTAAGCGGTAGGTAGCGGCAGGTAGCGGCAGGTGAACGCCGTTGCGGCACGCAAATATTTGAGTCGCTCACACTGACCAGTCACTACTGTTCGCTCCCATATAGCTCTGTACTGGTGTTATAGCGACTCACACTTCAAATTCATCAATGCCGGCAATGTTACTAGAGCAACTGAGGCGCCCTGTAATAGCGACTTACGGCCGATCAAAGCGACCACTAGCGGTCGCTCTTAACGCCGCTATACAGACGCTCATCTGCCGTTACCTGGTGCTAGTAATGAATCAGCCTGCCAGTTGCTATGGAGAAATGTTTTCTTTTATAACATGGAATTGCAAAAACATAGAAAAGTACAAATATTATAGATAAAGTCAGCACCTTGAGCACATCATATTGGCACACTAAAGCTTTCGAAAGTGGAATTACCCTTTAAAGGAAAACTCCTTTTTTGTCAGGTTTTTGTGTTCTACCTTATTGTTTTCCTCTTTTGATTGTGAAATAAACAATTGTGTTAGGATTGTGCCCCCAGACCTGTGATTTACTTATCAGCATGCTGTTTCTGTGTTTCCTTTATCCCTGTGTGGTCTGTCTTGCTAAAGTGGGAATGGCTTTCCTGGTTCTAGAGAGGACCAAAACCTACCCTGGAGTCTATGGCCCTTATTTAACAAGGGATAGCGCCAGGTAGCGAATGGTGAGCGAACGGTAATGACGCTCACCGCCACGAGAACGCCGGCTCCCCTCCGCAATCATACATTTATCAAGCCGATCCTGCTTAGCGACTGACAGAGCGCCAGATAGCGAATCATTCATCATTATTCCAGCCTCACCCCACAGCGCCAGCGAGCGACCTTGAACAGCGACAGGTATGGCCTCTCGCTACCTGGCGCTCTCCAATGCATTTCAATGGAGCAATCTTTAAATATTCATAATTAATTGCTATGATTTTTTTTTTTTTTTTTTAAATGTCAAAAATTCTGTGACCACTTCTGCAATGTTAGATTTTTTTTTTAAGGTAAAAAAAAAAAAAAAAAAAAAAAAAAAATTTGTGCAGAATTGATATTACAGGTCTGATATTAATGTATTCATATTACAAAATGTTTTGAAAAACATGTTTTTTTTTTCTAAAAATATGGTTGTTTGGGGGTTAAAAAACTACTTTTAATCCATCGCCGCCAGCGCTCTGGGGTTTAAACAAGCATTTCACTGCGCGAGAATTTTTGGAGCGTGATTTGTTCATGAATATGCTGGGAGCCGTTCGCTATGGCCGTTCGCTGTCATGCGCTCCCATACAGCGCGGAACCAGTGAAACAGCGACTCCTAACCCCGTATTCAACATTACCGCACACCGACTGAGTCGCTGTCAACAGCCGAACAACGACCAAGCACAGCGAATACTAGCGGGCGCTGTGAAAATAACGCTACTGTCGCTTATCTGTCGCTACCTGGCGCTATTAATGAATCGGCCTCCCCGATTCTCCAGGGCAGGCATAAGGGTCGATTCAAAGAAACATGTAACAGCTTGGGTTTTGGTGCCGATCATCCTATTTTTCCCGTGCGCTCGTGCGTTCGTATGAACTTGCGAGTGATTCTATAAGCTAATACGTTTCTATCCTAAAATGTACGTCCGTTCGTATGGCAGTTTGGGAATCAGACCTATGTCAGTTTCCATCCTGAATTTTCCGTTTCATTTCTCAGGTTGCAACATTGGTTTTGCCCTTTTTCCTTTTTTGTCTGGACGTAAATCCTTCTGATCTTGCGGCTGCGCACTACAAACTTACCTCATTAAAGTGCATTCTAAATATTTGGTCTTATTTTTCTTTATTTCATTCATTTTGTAGTAACCAACCATTAATGAATGCATTTGCATAAGTAAATCTTACTTTGTTTAATTTTTAGTTAACTTGCATTTTTTACTTGTGGATTTAATTTTAATATTTTGGCTTCAAATGGTACAACTTTACATTTTTTGTGTGGTTACCCACACCCTCTACATACAGATTGCTCTCAAAAATTAAAAAACACCCAGCAACTTCAGCATGTTATGAGTCTAGAAACAGCCAAGATGGCGGCTCAGGTATTATCGGGCAGCCTGCAAACAGAAAGGGCCTTGTGACTGTGTTGCTCTGCATTCTTTGATTTCTGACCTTTCTGTGCCCCCAGCTCTGCTGTGTCTGTGCAAAATACAGCAGTAACCCACATCCTGCACTTTATCCCGCTCTCCTCTCCTCAGTAAGTGTGATGCATCTGACCAAAGATGTGCTTAAATAATTAAAGCAAAGGTAAACAAAGCAAAGGTAAACAACTACACCAATAAATGCAATCTAAAAATATTATTCTAGTACATCAATTTAAAAATAAATACCAAAGGACATAAGTTTCTTTAATTAACGCAAATAGATTGCAAAATAAAGGTTTACATGCAAAGGACTAATTAAGGTCCACATTAAAATGCTTTTATAAGGCATACATGAATCAGGTATGCATTGCCATACAATTTATGGCCTCGGCCATGCTGATACATGCAGTTCATTGGAGCTCAAGACGCGCAGACTCCTCCACATAGCCAAAAAACCTGTTCAAGAACAGCAATCCGACTGCTAAAAGGTGTCGGCAGTGGCTTTCTTTTAAAACGTCTTTAGAGGTTTGAAAACTGTTCTCTGAATCACACCAAAACCCATTCGATTATCCTAAGTTTTAGGTTTTGATCCTAAGTTTTAGGATTTGATCCTAAGTTTTACGTTTTGATCCCAAAATTTAGGAACGAACTTGCGATGATCGTAAGAGCATATACGCATTCGAACGTAGGCTCGTGCGAGTCGTAAATGGCCAAAAAAACAGGAAAAAATGACTAACACCCACCCAAACTTACGATTCTCGTTCCGAAATCAATTAACTTTTGCTCTTTGAATCGAGGAGATAGTCTCTCCTCCCGTGTGTGAAACCCCCAGGTCACCTGAAAACTCACCTTCATTCCTGGTCCAACAGGCTAGATAATCCACCACCGATAACTCAAGCCTTCCTTTTGAAGGATTCCATCTACTTCTGCCTAATTAATAATGGCTGTCTGGTAAGAGGCTTGAGTGATCGGTGGTGGATTATCTAGCCTAGGAAGAGCACGTGTGGATTGAGTTGCATCACTGTGGACTTTCTAATAGCTCTGTGTATATCTGGATATATTTTACTTGTTGGGTTTATGTAGGAGGTGGAATCCTACATGCTACACGTTGAGCTGTTCTTTTCCAGATTCATATTTAGTTCTGAGTAGCGCGGTATCACACCTTTAGATATTAGCTCCTTTTATTAGGCTTCCTTTGCAATTAGCCTCATCACCTGTTTAAGGACTGGGAGTAGGGGAAAAACCCAAAGAGGACTACAAATGTGGACTGGGGTCCTGTAAACCCGGCATGGATCGTGCCTGATTGAGAAAACCAAGGGAAAAATAGACACCATCCAGCACTTTTCCATACACTTTACCACGCAAGTTTATGGGAGTTTCGGGTTCAGTCCTTAGTTTGTAGCAAGGTTGGTACCCTGTTTGTAGCAAGTGTTTATACAGATGCTTTTCGCCTGTTCGGCTTCCTCAGGAATTTATGTCTTTTATTTGCAACATGGCATTGTTGTTCTCCTATGAATTAACCAGGAAAAAAGTAAAAAATGAGAATGCAAATGATGTGCGTCCATTGAAATTTGGCAAAATAAGCAAAAACATAGTTGGACAAGTGTTTAGTGATTCAGGGTTAAAGGGACAGCAATAATAGAGCAGAAAGGAGCTTATCTGAAGCCTGTCCCATGTGCCTTTCCTCCATTTGCTGCATAAGTGAATTAATGAGGCAGCAGAGCTATAGAGCCAGTATGTCTAGATTCAGAAAACATGACTTGTTGGTGGCTCTCGAGGAGAGGGTTGGAGAACACAGCTCCAGAGGTTCCCCTCCATGCATTGTGCATCACAGTGACAAATAAGCCTCGATTCAGAGAGACAAAAAAAACTTCCGTTTTAGTTCCGATCTGTGAAATGTTTCCATTCTCGTATGAGCGTACGAGCGATTCAATGCATGCATTGAAAACCTTCTGTAAAGTTTCCGTCCGTTCATACGGCAGATTACGAATTACGAGGATGTCATTTTCCATCCAGACTTTTCCGTTTCATTTTCACATGTTACAACGTAGGCTTTCGTTTTTGCCCTTTTCCCCATCATATCCTCCAACGAATCCTTTACGTTTCCCGTTCAATTCTGTTTCCCTTTTTTCAATAAATAATCGTCCAGACTGAAATCCTTACGATCTTGCGCCTGCACGCTACAAACTTAACTCATTAAAGTGCTCGCCTACATATTTGCCACCCTCACTTCTACTACAATGTTTAGCTAAATCACTTAGCACTGTCCTCCATCTTCCCGTTTGGACCCTTAAAGCTCACCCAAACCACTTAGCACTATCCTCCATCTTCCCTTTTGGACCCTTAAAGCTCACCCAAACCACTTCTTGGTTAGGTTCTTCTTCCATTTTAGCCCCTAAAACTTACTCAAATCACTTCTCGGTCATGTGAATATTCATCTTTAAATATTTCTGGGCCCATTTGTTTTGTGTTAATGTATTTTGTAAATGAAATGACAATGTAACATTTTTTTTATTCCATCATAAAATATAAAATTGTAAAAAATTTTGAAAATTTCAAATTTTAACAACTATAAAAAACAAAATACAGAGCAATGGCAGGCCACTGAACATTATTATTCATCTGTGGTCCCCAACGAGTTGCGCAGCTCCTGCATCTTGCCCACCAACTGAAGGACCCTGACACTCATTTGTGCCACTCTGGCACGTCTGGTCCCTGTTAAAAAAACGTAAATTAAAATAATGGTATAACCTTGTTGGGGGTCATACTGCAGTGCCCCCCCCCCCCCCCGTATGCTCCAAACACCTAAATCTGGACTTCAAAAGCCAGAGGGCCCTCACCACCACGGCCCGGGTTTTGCATAGTGCCCGATTAGAGAACCCCTGGCCCGCATTCTGCAGGCAAAGAACGGGCATCAGGAGCAAGGGCGAGTGTCACATCTTGCAGTTCCTGCAACCAAATATAAAATAATTACACAAAGCAAAGGTAACCAACTAAAACAAGAACTCCTACCACAAATTAAGATTCAAGTTCAACAATCCAAATATAATTCACAAAGGACATAAGTCTAAAAAAATATAGCAATTATATGGATGTGTGGGAAAATAAATGTTTACATGCTAAGGACTAATTAAGGTCAGCATTAAAATGCTTCTATAAGGCATACATGAAATGTATTGATTCAGGTATGCATTGCCATACAATTTATGGCCTCGGCCATGCTGATACATGCAATGCCTTGGTGCTAAAGGCGCGCAGACTCCTCCACATAGCCGCAAAACATGTTCAACAATAGCAATCCGAGCCCTCAAAGGTCTCGTAAGTGGATCGGAAATGAAACGGATTTATGGGGTGGTGATCCGTCAGAAATCAGCTCTCTGAATCAGACGGAAGCTCTCTGAATCAACGGAAGTTTTCTGAACGAACTGAAAATTTCTGATTTTGTTTGGAAAATGATCCGAACTAACGGAAATGTTCCGATTTGCTTCCGATCATCGGAAGCGCATTCCCGAACGTTCGTGCGAGTAGAAAATGGACGAAAAAAAGCAAAAAAATGACAAACACCCACCAAAACTTTCACAGACAGCTACTGAAGTCCGGACGAATGTGTCTCTGAATCGAGGCTATATTGATTGACTGAGTTGTGATTGACTCCCTGGCACTGGGTTGCCAGCCCCTATGCCTAGTGTGCCAGGCTGGTAGCTTTGAGTTGGGGTGGGGGGATGTAAATAAAAATAGTAAACAAAGAAAAAATGACTTATTGCATGTCTTAATGAAATCAGACATGCATGAATGTGCCGAGTACTTCTCTCTAAGCATATGTAAAATGTTTTTTAAAAAAATGGTAAATACAGTACAGTTGTGCCAAAACATTTTACATTTTAGACCCATTCATTTCAGATATTTTTTTGTTTCACTTATTCAATATGATATATACCATTTAAAATTACAATATTATATATATATATATATATATATATATATATATATATATATATTGACTTTGCTGAATCGCATGAGCCCCAAAAAATCTATTTTCGTCACAAAAAGGGCAATGTATTTTACACTTCCTGCAGATCCTGCTTGTGTGCGCTCTTGGCACCAAAGCAACTAAAGAAGCAGCTGGAGGAAAAGGCTCAAATCTAGATGCCCTTAATTAGTCTGCTCTCATTGATAGTAAATAAAGGGTTAAATATTTCATCATATCATTATCACATGTCCATGCTTTCATGGGTGATCATAATTAACTTACCTTATTAATTTGCATGACATCATCTGTGATTGTAGAGTAGTTCCCCCTCTGTTTGATTGAATGAATAATTTATTTAACATACCGGTGATTTGTAGCATAAGGCTTGAGCAATGAACACAAACATCTCTAGTAACCCATCTAATTTGAAAAGAGAAGCTAGTTCCATCTCTTCCTTTTACAAAATCATAAAATATTTTAACAGTTTCTCGGATCGAACGGAAAATAAATCCATGCTGTAGTTTTAGCTGCTAAATGAGATCATAATTCACAGCTCTTGTGATTCTTGCATGTTGTGTGTAGTGATAGTAGTGCTTCTTGCTAAATGCAGGTGAGGGCACACTGTGATCATGTTTAAATGTATTGCATTACTTTTTTGTGTTTAATGGCAATGAAACCATTAAAATATTGATGCATGATCTCAGACTGTTTGACTCATACTAAAAAAAAGAGATCAATTTCCAGCTAAAAGACCCAATTTCCCCCTGTATGGTTTTGTGACTTATTGCCTTGTATATTATGAAAGAAGAAAGTATGATGAGCTGAGGCAATATCTATAGTTTGGCATACATGGCATATAAAGGCATTGCAGGGGAGGAGCCAATCAGCGGTGCCTTCATGTGCCATGCCTGTGATACTTTTGGAAAAGGCTTTGTATATCTGGTGTGCACAGTGTCTTTCTGATGATCAATTAGGGTTTGTATAGTGTACAGCCAAGGGTTGGAGCACCTAGGAGTTCTGTGTGTGTATGTGTGTATGTGTGTCACAAATGAGTAGTGACTCCTGCTGTTGCTGAACTCTTTGTGGCCAGTTACCCAACCTCCCCTTCTCCTGAACTATGACAGCCCTCTAGTACTTGTCCTGAAATGTGTCCTGATTTCCATGAACTTGGGGTTATTGTGACCCCGTCCCACCTCCACGTCTCCAGCACTGCTTTTCTTTATTGTGTGCTGCTCTCACTTGTTACATAGCCGTTGCCAAATTTTGTCTAATTTGTCTAATTTAAATGAAATTACCATATTTTTGGCAATTTAAGATGCACCTTGGATTTGTAGGAGGCAAATAAGAAAATATTACCCCCATTACCGCCAGTGAGGCATTACCCCATCCCATTCCCATAGACAGCCTGACATTCCCCCCTATCCCATAGGCAGTGCGGAATACTCCCATCCCATTCTCCATAGACAGTGTGGCATTTCCTCCATCCCATTCCCATAGGCATAAGCAGTGTGGCATTCCATCCCATCCTCCCAGAATTACCCCCCGATGCTGGAGAAAAAAAAAAAAAAGGAAACTTCTATGAGCCTTAGCCACCAGGAGGCCAGGCGATGGAGGAGTAGTGGGCGGGCCGGCAGGAAAAGGGCAGGGTAATTGAACCCTGCCTGCTGTCCCCACTCTGGCCTCCACCACCGCCTTGCTCCTTGGTCTGGCGCCAGCCCAAGAAGCAGCAGTGACGGCGCTGGAAGCCAGAGCAGAGACAGTAGGCAGGGTTCAGTTACCCTGCCCTCTCGCTGTCTTTCCACCCACTGCTCCTCCATTGGCTGGCCTTCGAGTGGCAGCAGGAGCAAGGCTCTCTAATACTCTTTTAAAGTTTTATTTTTCATTTGTGTGATATGACACACTGACATTTTCCCCCCAAATACAGTAATTTTGTTTTAACTGTATGACTATCATAAGCAATACCTCTCTTGTTACATTTGAGTAAATATAACACCTACCTACAATAATTTGGGGGGCATTATTGTAGGTACAATATTTTCTTTATTCCGATGGACAGTTTTTGCTCTGCAAAGTCTTTTGTGCCTTAAATCCTGGACAGAATGACATATTGAGACATTTCATTTCACTGTCATTATCTGAAGTGTCATTACTGGTTTATTTATTTATTACATTAATTAATTGGCAGCAGCTGGGCCATGGCTGCTGCAGAAGCAATCGGGTGATAAACCATCACTAGAGATGAGCGAACTTTTGAAAAATTCGATTCGACTGATTCGCCGAATTTTCCGACAAAAATCGTTTCGACCCGAATAAATTCGCGACGAATCGCTATTAAAAACGGCTATTTCTGAGCCTCCTACAGCCTCAATAGGGTTGTAAACCATTCAGCCTTGCTGTAACACGCACAGGATGCGTGCTGGGTTAGTTAAATAATACTTTTAAGAAATATCACATGCAGATCAGAGGCATCGCTAATAGAATCGCAGAGCGGCACAATTGCAGAGAGTTGAAGTGGCATCACTATGAGGGGCAGAAGGAGCCCAAATATACACTGGAGTTGGCTTCAGGAGCCCAAAAATTGGATGAATCACACCCTGGAGTTGGCAGAAGTTGGCAGCAGCAGCAGCAGGAGCCCAAATATACACTGGAGTTGGCTTCAGGAGCCCAAAAATTGGATGAATCACACCCTGGAGTTGGCAGGAGTTGACAGCAGCAGCAGCAGGAGCCCAAATATACACTGGAGTTGGCTTCAGGAGCCCAAAAATTGGATGAATCACACCCTGGAGTTGGCAGGAGTTGACAGCAGCAGCAGCAGGAGCCCAAATATACACTGGAGTTGGCTTCAGGAGCCCAAAAATTGGATGAATCACACCCTGGAGTTGGCAGAAGTTGGCAGCAGCAGCAGCAGGAGCCCAAATATACACTGGAGTTGGCTTCAGGAGCCCAAAAATTGGATGAATCACACCCTGGAGTTGGCAGAAGTTGGCAGCAGCAGCAGCAGGAGCCCAAATATACACTGGAGTTGGCTTCAGGAGCCCAAAAATTGGATGAATCACACCCTGGAGTTGGCAGGAGTTGACAGCAGCAGCAGCAGGAGCCCAAATATACACTGGAGTTGGCTTCAGGAGCCCAAAAATTGGATGAATCACACCCTGGAGTTGGCAGGAGTTGACAGCAGCAGCAGCAGGAGCCCAAATATACACTGGAGTTGGCTTCAGGAGCCCAAAAATTGGATGAATCACACCCTGGAGTTGGCAGAAGTTGGCAGCAGCAGCAGCAGGAGCCCAAATATACACTGGAGTTGGCTTCAGGAGCCCAAAAATTGGATGAATCACACCCTGGAGTTGGCAGAAGTTGGCAGCAGCAGCAGCAGGAGCCCAAATATACACTGGAGTTGGCTTCAGGAGCCCAAAAATTGGATGAATCACACCCTGGAGTTGGCAGGAGTTGACAGCAGCAGCAGCAGGAGCCCAAATATACACTGGAGTTGGCTTCAGGAGCCCAAAAATTGGATGAATCACACCCTGGAGTTGGCAGGAGTTGACAGCAGCAGCAGCAGGAGCCCAAATATACACTGGAGTTGGCTTCAGGAGCCCAAAAATTGGATGAATCACACCCTGGAGTTGGCAGAAGTTGGCAGCAGCAGCAGCAGGAGCCCAAATATACACTGGAGTTGGCTTCAGGAGCCCAAAAATTGGATGAATCACACCCTGGAGTTGGCAGAAGTTGGCAGCAGCAGCAGCAGGAGCCCAAATATACACTGGAGTTGGCTTCAGGAGCCCAAAAATTGGATGAATCACACCCTGGAGTTGGCAGAAGTTGGCAGCAGCAGCAGCAGGAGCCCAAATATACACTGGAGTTGGCTTCAGGAGCCCAAAAATTGGATGAATCACACCCTGGAGTTGGCAGAAGTTGGCAGCAGCAGCAGCAGGAGCCCAAATATACACTGGAGTTGGCTTCAGGAGCCCAAAAATTGGATGAATCACACCCTGGAGTTGGCAGGAGTTGACAGTAGCAGCAGCAGGAGCCCAAATATACACTGGAGTTGGCTTCAGGAGCCCAAAAATTGGATGAATCACACCCTGGAGTTGGCAGGAGTTGACAGCAGCAGCAGCAGGAGCCCAAATATACACTGGAGTTGGCTTCAGGAGCCCAAAAATTGGATGAATCACACCCTGGAGTTGGCAGAAGTTGGCAGCAGCAGCAGCAGGAGCCCAAATATACACTGGAGTTGGCTTCAGGAGCCCAAAAATTGGATGAATCACACCCTGGAGTTGGCAGGAGTTGACAGCAGCAGCAGCAGGAGCCCAAATATACACTGGAGTTGGCTTCAGGAGCCCAAAAATTGGATGAATCACACCCTGGAGTTGGCAGAAGTTGGCAGCAGCAGCAGCAGGAGCCCAAATATACACTGGAGTTGGCTTCAGGAGCCCAAAAATTGGATGAATCACACCCTGGAGTTGGCAGAAGTTGGCAGCAGCAGCAGCAGGAGCCCAAATATACACTGGAGTTGGCTTCAGGAGCCCAAAAATTGGATGAATCACACCCTGGAGTTGGCAGGAGTTGACAGTAGCAGCAGCAGGAGCCCAAATATACACTGGAGTTGGCTTCAGGAGCCCAAAAATTGGATGAATCACACCCTGGAGTTGGCAGAAGTTGGCAGCAGCAGCAGGAGCCCAAATATACACTGGAGTTGGCTTCAGGAGCCCAAAAATTGGATGAATCACACCCTGGAGTTGGCAGAAGTTGGCAGCAGCAGCAGCAGGAGCCCAAATATACACTGGAGTTGGCTTCAGGAGCCCAAAAATTGGATGAATCACACCCTGGAGTTGGCAGGAGTTGACAGCAGCAGCAGCAGGAGCCCAAATATACACTGGAGTTGGCTTCAGGAGCCCAAAAATTGGATGAATCACACCCTGGAGTTGGCAGGAGTTGGCAGCAGCAGCAGCAGGAGCCCAAATATACACTGGAGTTGGCTTCAGGAGCCCAAAAATTGGATGAATCACACCCTGGAGTTGGCAGAAGTTGGCAGCAGCAGCAGCAGGAGCCCAAATATACACTGGAGTTGGCTTCAGGAGCCCAAAAATTGGATGAATCACACCCTGGAGTTGGCAGAAGTTGGCAGCAGCAGCAGCAGGAGCCCAAATATACACTGGAGTTGGCTTCAGGAGCCCAAAAATTGGATGAATCACACCCTGGAGTTGGCAGGAGTTGACAGTAGCAGCAGCAGGAGCCCAAATATACACTGGAGTTGGCTTCAGGAGCCCAAAAATTGGATGAATCACACCCTGGAGTTGGCAGGAGTTGACAGTAGCAGCAGCAGGAGCCCAAATATACACTGGAGTTGGCTTCAGGAGCCCAAAAATTGGATGAATCACACCCTGGAGTTGGCAGAAGTTGGCAGCAGCAGCAGCAGGAGCCCAAATATACACTGGAGTTGGCTTCAGGAGCCCAAAAATTGGATGAATCACACCCTGGAGTTGGCAGAAGTTGGCAGCAGCAGCAGCAGGAGCCCAAATATACACTGGAGTTGGCTTCAGGAGCCCAAAAATTGGATGAATCACACCCTGGAGTTGGCAGGAGTTGACAGTAGCAGCAGCAGGAGCCCAAATATACACTGGAGTTGGCTTCAGGAGCCCAAAAATTGGATGAATCACACCCTGGAGTTGGCAGAAGTTGGCAGCAGCAGCAGCAGGAGCCCAAATATACACTGGAGTTGGCTTCAGGAGCCCAAAAATTGGATGAATCACACCCTGGAGTTGGCAGAAGTTGGCAGCAGCAGCAGCAGGAGCCCAAATATACACTGGAGTTGGCTTCAGGAGCCCAAAAATTGGATGAATCACACCCTGGAGTTGGCAGGAGTTGACAGTAGCAGCAGCAGGAGCCCAAATATACACTGGAGTTGGCTTCAGGAGCCCAAAAATTGGATGAATCACAGCCTGGAGTTGGCAGGAGTTGGCAGCAGCAGCAGCAGGAGCCCAAATATACACTGGAGTTGGCTTCAGGAGCCCAAAAATTGGATGAATCACACCCTGGAGTTGGCAGAAGTTGGCAGCAGCAGCAGCAGGAGCCCAAATATACACTGGAGTTGGCTTCAGGAGCCCAAAAATTGGATGAATCACACCCTGGAGTTGGCAGAAGTTGGCAGCAGCAGCAGCAGGAGCCCAAAAATACACTGGAGTTGGCTTCAGGAGCCCAAAAATTGGATGAATCACACCCTGGAGTTGGCAGGAGTTGACAGCAGCAGCAGCAGGAGCCCAAATATACACTGGAGTTGGCTTCAGGAGCCCAAAAATTGGATGAATCACACCCTGGAGTTGGCAGAAGTTGGCAGCAGCAGCAGCAGGAGCCCAAATATACACTGGAGTTGGCTTCAGGAGCCCAAAAATTGGATGAATCACACCCTGGAGTTGGCAGAAGTTGGCAGCAGCAGCAGCAGGAGCCCAAATATACACTGGAGTTGGCTTCAGGAGCCCAAAAATTGGATGAATCACACCCTGGAGTTGGCAGGAGTTGACAGTAGCAGCAGCAGGAGCCCAAATATACACTGGAGTTGGCTTCAGGAGCCCAAAAATTGGATGAATCACAGCCTGGAGTTGGCAGGAGTTGACAGTAGCAGCAGCAGGAGCCCAAATATACACTGGAGTTGGCTTCAGGAGCCCAAAAATTGGATGAATCACACCCTGGAGTTGGCAGGAGTTGACAGTAGCAGCAGCAGGAGCCCAAAAAATGGCCTAAAGACATAAATATGTTTTGCACCATTTGGAAAGTGTAAAACGTGGCACCATGCTGAATCTAGTCGCATGCATCAGGCATTGGTGGGTGGAAATCCTGGCTGATCCATCCCTGATTCATTTTGACAAAGGTGAGTCTCTCCACATTTTTAGTTGACAGACGAGTTCTCCTCGCCGTAACTATGGCCCCCGCCGCACTAAACACCCGCTCAGATGGCACGCTACTTGCCGGGCAGGACAGCTTTTCCAGGGCAAACTCTGCTAGTTGCGGCCACAAATCAAGTTTGGCTGCCCAGAAGTCCAGCGGATCCTCAAGGTGTGTTGGCATGGTCATGTCAAAGTATGACATGACCTGCTGGTTCAGGTCCTGCTCCAGGTCTTCCTGCTGCTCATGAGTAGCCTCACTATGCGGGTGTAGAAAGCTACTCATTAGCGACTGAAGACTGAGGCTGCTGCTGCTGCTGATGGAGCTTCTGCTGCTGCTGCTGCCAACCCCCCCAGCGGCCATGGCAGTGGAAGGTGAGCGCAGAGGTCCCCTCGAGTCAGACCTGCGAGAGTATGGACCATGGCGCAGATAGGCATCGGCCAACTGCCTACGTAGAATGTCTTTGTAGTAGTTGAGTTTGTCCTCCCTCTCGGTGGGTTTAAAAAATGCCCCCATTTTGTGCCGGAAGCGAGGGTCCAATAAGGTGGACAGCCAGAAGTCATCCCGCCGACAGATGGAAACAATTCTGGGGTCACTACGCAAGCACGTGAGCATGCTTCGTGCCATTTGCGCAAGTGACTCGGATGGACTACCTGTCTCCATCTCCACTGCATACTGCCACGGTGTGCCCGGGTCCTCTGTCTCTCCTTCCTCAAAAACCTCTAGCTCCTCTGGCTGCTCCTGCTCCTCCTCTCCTGTCCGCTGACTAGATAAACCAGCCATTTCGCCAAGCCTAAACTGTGTTTCGCTGGGCAACTCCTCCTCCTCCTCTTCCTCCTCCTCCTCCTCCAGTTCAGCTCCAAGGGGGTTCATGTGGCCGTAAGATGTAAACGCCATGTCTCCAGTGCCCTGACCAGCCATGGTTTCCAACATGTGCTGTAGTACATGAAGCAGTGGAATCACGTCGTTCATCCCGTAATCCTGCCGACTGACAAATAAAGTGGCTTCCTCAAAGGGCCTGAGCAAACGGCAGGTGTCACGTATGAGCTGCCACTGGTTGACATTGAAGTTACACAGGGGAGTCCCCCTATCTGCTTGGATCATCAGGAAATCCGTGATGGCTTTTCTCTGTTCATATAATCGGTCCAACATGTGAAGGGTGGAATTCCAACGGGTGGAAACATCGCAAATCAGACTATGTTGGGGGATACCATTCTGACGCTGTAGCTCAAGAAGGGTGTGTTTGGCAGTGTAGGAGTGGCTGAAGTGCATGCAAAGTTTCCGTGAAGTTGTTAGGATGTCCTGCAGATGGGGGGAACACTTCAGAAACCGCTTGACAACCAGATTGAAGACGTGAGCCATGCAGGGGGCATGGGTCAGGCTTCCTTGGCGCAGCGCAGACAAAATGTTCTTCCCATTGTCGGTAACCATGATTCCCATTTTAAGTTTTCTCGGAGTAAGCCATGTTTGGATTTCCTGATGAATACATTTAAGCAGTTCCTCCCCTGTGTGACTCCGTTCGCCAAGACAAACCATGTGAAGCACTGCGTGACACCTCCGTGCCCTGCACACATGGTAGACTGGAGGGGCACTGAGACTTGAGCCTACAGTGGAGGGTGAGGAGATGGCGGAGGATGAGGAGGCCGAGTCGCACGGTGTCACAGGCCCAATGGGCAGAGAGCGCGGAGGCCGAAGCGGCGTGACCTGTCCAAGTTGCTGCTGCAAAGGGACCACATTCACCCAGTGGGCCGTAAACGACATGTACTGCCCCTGACCGTAGTTACAGCTCCAGATGTCGGCGCTGCCATGTATTTTGCTACACACCGACAGGCTCAAGGACTGGCCCACCTTCTGTTCAACAAAAGTGTGCAGCGCTGGTACTGCCTTCTTGGCAAAGAAATGACGGCTTGGGACTCTCCACCTCGGCTCGGCACAAGCCATCAGTTCTCTGAAAGGTGCAGATTCCACCACCTGAAAAGGGAGCGACTGCAGCACCAGCAACTTGGACAGGAGCACATTCAGCTTCTGCGCCGTAGGATGAGTGGGCGCATACTGCTGTCTCTTGGACATGGCTTCGCTGATGGATTGCTGGCGGGATGCATGACTTGGAGGAGGAGGAGCAGGAGCGACAGAGGATGGGTATGGCGCACAGCTGCCTTCGGCTGAGGTGCTGGAGCCTTGGCTGGCAGAAATTGGGAGCTCACTTGGTGAGGAAGCAGACTGGACTACCCCTTGGGAGCCTCGGTTCTCCCAGGTCGTTTTATGGTGACGCATCATATGTTGACGCAGGGCCGTGGTGCCAACATTTGGACCCTGGCCACGCTTCACCTTTTGCCTACATATCTTGCATGTGGCCATGTTACCCTCCTGCGGATGCCTCAGGAAAAACTGCCACACTGCCGAGTAGCTACTTTTCCCACCCCCTGGCCTCACTGATTCACTGCTGCTGTTGCCAACTCCAGGAACCCCTGCTCCACTACCTCCCGATAAGGTAGACTGCCGCACAGCAGGTGCTCTACCCCGGCCCCGGCCCCGGCCGGCTCCAGCCTTTGGAATTGTGCCCCCATGCTGACTGCTACCACCTTGCTGCCTCAGCTGCTGACTCCGGGGCAACCTGCACCCCTCTTCTCCTGATGATGACGATGAAGCCCCTTCATCACCCGGCTCCCAAGTGCGATCGGCTTCATCGTCATCATCATCATCATCACCGGGTTGTGGCTGTACGTCACTGATGTTCGTGGATTCGTCAACAGTGTCTGGCGCAGGAGCTGGAACGCTCGCAGCACCCACGACACTGTCCACATCACTATTTGTCTGCCTAGCTAAAGAAGCCACCTCCATTTCTTGGCTGGGCAGTAGCTGCTGACTGTCCTCTATCTGATGGTCCTCCTCACTAAAGAGTGGAGCTGAACCCAAAGCATAGGATACGTCGCTGGGGGAGGGAACGGCGTAGGCCAGAGGCAATGGGAGGACAGGGACTGCTCTCGGGGCATGCCAACTCAGGGTTGTGTCAGAGGAACCTACCGACCCTAGACTGGGGGTCTCAGACGTAAGTTGTGATGATGTTGTTGATGAGCGCGTCAACCAATCTACCACGGCAGATGCGTTACTGGTGGAGACCCGACCGCTAGCAGATACTGGCAGATTAGGTCTCTCAGCGTGACTCCTGCTGCTACTGGCCCCCAGTCTGATGCGAGCTCTGCCTGCGGAATCTTGGCCTCTGCCACTCCTCTTTTCACTTCCAGGCACTTGTCTGCCCGACATAGTCTAACTGGCGTGGTAGTAGGTGATATTTAAAAAAACCCCGGGCAGCGGTGGGTCTATATGAAACAGAATATAATGCACACCAAAAGTGAGCAGTAACACTCAGCCTCCAACAGGCCTGCTTAGTGTAAATAAGAGAGCTGCTTAGTGTAAATAAAGAGGGGTATGCTATGTTACAGAATGGGATGCCTCAACAGAAGTGCACCTGGCAGGCAGCAGTAAGCCTATGCCCAGCAAAAGTGTCTTATAATATAAATATAATAAGAGCAAATGCTTATATGGTCTTAAACAGAGGCTGCTTTAGTCACAGAATGGGATGCCCCGGGCAGGAATCGAGCTGGCAGGGTACAGTAGTGCTTTGGCCAGCAAAAGTGTCTTTATCAGGCCTAATTTCAAATATGATAAGAGCAAATGCTTATATGGTCTTAAACAGAGGCTGCTTTAGTCACAGAATGGGATGCCCCGGGCAGGAATCGAGCTGGCAGGGTACAGTAGTGCTTTGGCCAGCAAAAGTGTCTTTATCAGGCCTAATTTCAAATATGATAAGAGCAAATGCTTATATGGTCTTAAACAGAGGCTGCTTTAGTCACAGAATGGGATGCCCCGGGCAGGAATCGAGCTGGCAGGGTACAGTAGTGCTTTGGCCAGCAAAAGTGTCTTTATCAGGCCTAATTTCAAATATGATAAGAGCAAATGCTTATATGGTCTTAAACAGAGGCTGCTTTAGTCACAGAATGGGATGCCCCGGGCAGGAATCGAGCTGGCAGGGTACAGTAGTGCTTTGGCCAGCAAAAGTGTCTTTATCAGGCCTAATTTCAAATATGATAAGAGCAAATGCTTATATGGTCTTAAACAGAGGCTGCTTTAGTCACAGAATGGGATGCCCCGGGCAGGAATCGAGCTGGCAGGGTACAGTAGTGCTTTGGCCAGCAAAAGTGTCTTTATCAGGCCTAATTTCAAATATGATAAGAGCAAATGCTTATATGGTCTTAAACAGAGGCTGCTTTAGTCACAGAATGGGATGCCCCGGGCAGGAATCGAGCTGGCAGGGTACAGTAGTGCTTTGGCCAGCAAAAGTGTCTTTATCAGGCCTAATTTCAAATATGATAAGAGCAAATGCTTATATGGTCTTAAACAGAGGCTGCTTTAGTCACAGAATGGGATGCCCCGGGCAGGAATCGAGCTGGCAGGGTACAGTAGTGCTTTGGCCAGCAAAAGTGTCTTTATCAGGCCTAATTTCAAATATGATAAGAGCAAATGCTTATATGGTCTTAAACAGAGGCTGCTGTAGTCACAGAATGGGATGCCCCGGGCAGGAATCGAGCTGGCAGGGTACAGTAGTGCTTTGGCCAGCAAAAGTGTCTTTATCAGGCCTAATTTCAAATATGATAAGAGCAAATGCTTATATGGTCTTAAACAGAGGCTGCTTTAGTCACAGAATGGGATGCCCCGGGCAGGAATCGAGCTGGCAGGGTACAGTAGTGCTTTGGCCAGCAAAAGTGTCTTTATCAGGCCTAATTTCAAATATGATAAGAGCAAATGCTTATATGGTCTTAAACAGAGGCTGCTTTAGTCACAGAATGGGATGCCCCGGGCAGGAATCGAGCTGGCAGGGTACAGTAGTGCTTTGGCCAGCAAAAGTGTCTTTATCAGGCCTAATTTCAAATATGATAAGAGCAAATGCTTATATGGTCTTAAACAGAGGCTGCTTTAGTCACAGAATGGGATGCCCCGGGCAGGAATCGAGCTGGCAGGGTACAGTAGTGCTTTGGCCAGCAAAAGTGTCTTTATCAGGCCTAATTTCAAATATGATAAGAGCAAATGCTTATATGGTCTTAAACAGAGGCTGCTGTAGTCACAGAATGGGATGCCCCGGGCAGGAATCGAGCTGGCAGGGTACAGTAGTGCTTTGGCCAGCAAAAGTGTCTTTATCAGGCCTAATTTCAAATATGATAAGAGCAAATGCTTATATGGTCTTAAACAGAGGCTGCTTTAGTCACAGAATGGGATGCCCCGGGCAGGAATCGAGCTGGCAGGGTACAGTAGTGCTTTGGCCAGCAAAAGTGTCTTTATCAGGCCTAATTTCAAATATGATAAGAGCAAATGCTTATATGGTCTTAAACAGAGGCTGCTTTAGTCACAGAATGGGATGCCCCGGGCAGGAATCGAGCTGGCAGGGTACAGTAGTGCTTTGGCCAGCAAAAGTGTCTTTATCAGGCTAATTTCAAATATGATAAGAGCAAATGCTTATATGGTCTTAAACAGAGGCTGCTTTAGTCACAGAATGGGATGCCCCGGGCAGGAATCGAGCTGGCAGGGTACAGTAGTGCTTTGGCCAGCAAAAGTGTCTTTATCAGGCCTAATTTCAAATATGATAAGAGCAAATGCTTATATGGTCTTAAACAGAGGCTGCTGTAGTCACAGAATGGGATGCCCCGGGCAGGAATCGAGCTGGCAGGGTACAGTAGTGCTTTGGCCAGCAAAAGTGTCTTTATCAGGCCTAATTTCAAATATGATAAGAGCAAATGCTTATATGGTCTTAAACAGAGGCTGCTTTAGTCACAGAATGGGATGCCCCGGGCAGGAATCGAGCTGGCAGGGTACAGTAGTGCTTTGGCCAGCAAAAGTGTCTTTATCAGGCCTAATTTCAAATATGATAAGAGCAAATGCTTATATGGTCTTAAACAGAGGCTGCTGTAGTCACAGAATGGGATGCCCCGGGCAGGAATCGAGCTGGCAGGGTACAGTAGTGCTTTGGCCAGCAAAAGTGTCTTTATCAGGCCTAATTTCAAATATGATAAGAGCAAATGCTTATATGGTCTTAAACAGAGGCTGCTTTAGTCACAGAATGGGATGCCCCGGGCAGGAATCGAGCTGGCAGGGTACAGTAGTGCTTTGGCCAGCAAAAGTGTCTTTATCAGGCCTAATTTCAAATATGATAAGAGCAAATGCTTATATGGTCTTAAACAGAGGCTGCTTTAGTCACAGAATGGGATGCCCCGGGCAGGAATCGAGCTGGCAGGGTACAGTAGTGCTTTGGCCAGCAAAAGTGTCTTTATCAGGCCTAATTTCAAATATGATAAGAGCAAATGCTTATATGGTCTTAAACAGAGGCTGCTGTAGTCACAGAATGGGATGCCCCGGGCAGGAATCGAGCTGGCAGGGTACAGTAGTGCTTTGGCCAGCAAAAGTGTCTTTATCAGGCCTAATTTCAAATATGATAAGAGCAAATGCTTATATGGTCTTAAACAGAGGCTGCTTTAGTCACAGAATGGGATGCCCCGGGCAGGAATCGAGCTGGCAGGGTACAGTAGTGCTTTGGCCAGCAAAAGTGTCTTTATCAGGCCTAATTTCAAATATGATAAGAGCAAATGCTTATATGGTCTTAAACAGAGGCTGCTGTAGTCACAGAATGGGATGCCCCGGGCAGGAATCGAGCTGGCAGGGTACAGTAGTGCTTTGGCCAGCAAAAGTGTCTTTATCAGGCCTAATTTCAAATATGATAAGAGCAAATGCTTATATGGTCTTAAACAGAGGCTGCTTTAGTCACAGAATGGGATGCCCCGGGCAGGAATCGAGCTGGCAGGGTACAGTAGTGCTTTGGCCAGCAAAAGTGTCTTTATCAGGCCTAATTTCAAATATGATAAGAGCAAATGCTTATATGGTCTTAAACAGAGGCTGCTTTAGTCACAGAATGGGATGCCCCGGGCAGGAATCGAGCTGGCAGGGTACAGTAGTGCTTTGGCCAGCAAAAGTGTCTTTATCAGGCCTAATTTCAAATATGATAAGAGCAAATGCTTATATGGTCTTAAACAGAGGCTGCTGTAGTCACAGAATGGGATGCCCCGGGCAGGAATCGAGCTGGCAGGGTACAGTAGTGCTTTGGCCAGCAAAAGTGTCTTTATCAGGCCTAATTTCAAATATGATAAGAGCAAATGCTTATATGGTCTTAAACAGAGGCTGCTTTAGTCACAGAATGGGATGCCCCGGGCAGGAATCGAGCTGGCAGGGTACAGTAGTGCTTTGGCCAGCAAAAGTGTCTTTATCAGGCTAATTTCAAATATGATAAGAGCAAATGCTTATATGGTCTTAAACAGAGGCTGCTTTAGTCACAGAATGGGATGCCCCGGGCAGGAATCGAGCTGGCAGGGTACAGTAGTGCTTTGGCCAGCAAAAGTGTCTTTATCAGGCCTAATTTCAAATATGATAAGAGCAAATGCTTATATGGTCTTAAACAGAGGCTGCTTTAGTCACAGAATGGGATGCCCCGGGCAGGAATCGAGCTGGCAGGGTACAGTAGTGCTTTGGCCAGCAAAAGTGTCTTTATCAGGCCTAATTTCAAATATGATAAGAGCAAATGCTTATATGGTCTTAAACAGAGGCTGCTGTAGTCACAGAATGGGATGCCCCGGGCAGGAATCGAGCTGGCAGGGTACAGTAGTGCTTTGGCCAGCAAAAGTGTCTTTATCAGGCCTAATTTCAAATATGATAAGAGCAAATGCTTATATGGTCTTAAACAGAGGCTGCTTTAGTCACAGAATGGGATGCCCCGGGCAGGAATCGAGCTGGCAGGGTACAGTAGTGCTTTGGCCAGCAAAAGTGTCTTTATCAGGCCTAATTTCAAATATGATAAGAGCAAATGCTTATATGGTCTTAAACAGAGGCTGCTTTAGTCACAGAATGGGATGCCCCGGGCAGGAATCGAGCTGGCAGGGTACAGTAGTGCTTTGGCCAGCAAAAGTGTCTTTATCAGGCTAATTTCAAATATGATAAGAGCAAATGCTTATATGGTCTTAAACAGAGGCTGCTTTAGTCACAGAATGGGATGCCCCGGGCAGGAATCGAGCTGGCAGGGTACAGTAGTGCTTTGGCCAGCAAAAGTGTCTTTATCAGGCCTAATTTCAAATATGATAAGAGCAAATGCTTATATGGTCTTAAACAGAGGCTGCTGTAGTCACAGAATGGGATGCCCCGGGCAGGAATCGAGCTGGCAGGGTACAGTAGTGCTTTGGCCAGCAAAAGTGTCTTTATCAGGCCTAATTTCAAATATGATAAGAGCAAATGCTTATATGGTCTTAAACAGAGGCTGCTTTAGTCACAGAATGGGATGCCCCGGGCAGGAATCGAGCTGGCAGGGTACAGTAGTGCTTTGGCCAGCAAAAGTGTCTTTATCAGGCCTAATTTCAAATATGATAAGAGCAAATGCTTATATGGTCTTAAACAGAGGCTGCTTTAGTCACAGAATGGGATGCCTCACAGCAGACTTAAGATCAGTTCAGTATATATGCACAGTTAGTTACTATAAGCAGCCTGAAAACGCTAACAAAGGCTGGATGAAAAAAAAAAAATCTCCCTGTCAGCCAGCTCCGTTTTTCCTACCTTTCCCTGGCTTTCTGTCTGTCTCCTGTCTGTCTCCTGCCTGTCTCCTGCCTGTCTCCAGCCTGTCCCTGTCTGTCCCTGTCTCCAGCCTGTCTAACTGCCTCAGCTACACAGCGTTCTGTCTGTCTGTCACGAATGCAATAGAGAAATGAGGAAAAGCAAGATGGCCGCCGTTAAATACCGCTGTGTGACGTCACCGGGCTTGCTGGCTGCTGATAGGCTGCATGTGACTGCCCCAGCTTGCACTGGCGCGGGATACATGTCCAGACATGTCCCGCCCGCCATCTTAGAATGCCTGTAATGTAAATGAATGGATGTTAAAGGAAAACTTCGAGTGATCGAATCGCGGGGAAATTCGGATTCGATCCGAATCGAATTTTTCCTGAAATTCGGATCGAATCCGGGTTCGTCCGGATCGATTCGCTCATCCCTAACCATCACTAATACTGCAGCACAGCACCCGCATTAGCCAAGGAAACAGTCTTTGGCTATCAGGGTGGAAGTGGATTGTCTAGAAGGGACCATGAGTGCCGTTTTTTATTAACCCTGGATCAAGTAAGTCACAGAAGAGGCAGCAATTAGTGAGTGGGGTATGGGTGGGTACATAGGGTAATTAAAGCGGACCTTCACCCTGAATAAGAGCATATCTTATATGTTTCCCACATTAAAAAAAGTAAGTGACTAAAAATATATTAATTTTAGATGCTGGCGAATAGTTTTTTAAGGGTTTAGTCTTTTCAATAAATCATGCTGAAGGTCCGGTTTAAATTAGGGTGTGGGTCTACTCTAGGGAAAGGGTGGTAAACATGGGGAGCTGGAAAATGATTTAGTTCTTGCATCTTCCTGGAGTATTGCTTATGTCACTAAACTGGACACCATTGCAAGAAACATTGCTCAAATGCATCTGTCCCCAGGGTAATTCAGATTGCTGCACATACAAATTAGTTTAGCTTTTTGTAACTCCTGACATGGTCAATCCCCTCCCCCTGTCCTAATGAGCTGCCGGTAGCCTGCAAAGTGGAAGGCCAGTTGGGTTTCTTGCCACCCTGCAATATATGTTATGCTGGTTAAATCCAGCATGGCTGGGATGCTAGGAAAGGAAGCCTCTTGGGTGCTAATCAGGAAAAAATCTCTGAGGAGTCGTTTCAACTTTGATTTAATCCAAAAGCAAATGTAAGTGTGGACAATGATTCAGTGCCATGCATGCAGATAGGGTAAATAAGAGTTGGGGTTCTTTTCCAACTGTGCAAGGCTTTTGGTCCAGTTTAAGGGTTGTCCAATGTAAGAGCTATGTACCTTGATTCTAAAAGGTAAAATCTTCCTAGGATCCCTCAACTTGGAGAATCGTCTGCTCCAATTCATTAGTAAGCATTAGAGACCTGAAAACGACCTGATTGTATCAATGCACAGCTGAGTGCGTTGGAGCGACCATGGTATCCTGCTATGCATTCCAGCTTGCCTAGAATGTATCATTCAGTCCTGTTTGTTTTATCTGTAAAGGCATTTAGAGTATGTTTTTAAAGCTCAAAAACCTTTACACTTGTGAGTAAATAATTGATATGTTTGCTATATAATATGAGCACAATAATCCTTTTTCAAACTTGTTTTCTGAATTGTGGTTTCCATTTTCTTTATATATAAATATGGTTATAGACCTCCATGGATCTCAGGGGCTGGCTTACTTTTCCAACTGAACATTTTTTCACTTAAATTATGGAGGCAGAATAATTAATGACCTTAAAGCATCCGGTTTATTCTGCTGTTTTGTCCAGGGCTGGTTGTCCAGCGATGTTATTTCCTCTCTAATAGATGAGAAGAGCTGCTAATTACATGTCTTAATCACTGTCCATCGGTGAACGCTAAACAGAGGGGGAAGTATTTTGTTTACTGATATAAATTATGCATCACTGCCTTGCATTAGCTGTATCACTTTCCAGGTTGACGTTTGATGTTATCACCTTTTTAAGACATTTACTAACAGATCTTCAATATCTAATTCACTTCCAATTACATTCAAAGTTTCCTCTTTTTTGTAGACCCCCGTTAAGCAGATTTATAGGTACTTGGACTTTTTCTCAGATTTTCTCACCAGTAACAGGACTTCTTCACGAGTCCAGGTACTCTACACTATTCTAGTAAAGTAAACCATTCCTCCCAAACTAGGGATCAAATTTACTTTGTAGTCAAAAGGGTATTGGTACGAATTACCAGCTCCACTTGATTTGATTGACTTATATCTTGTTTTGGTTTATTAAATCTTTTGTAAGTCAAATGCGGGAGGCAGGGGCTTAATCACAGCCAAATTTTATGCAGATCAGTCAGGGCCACTGTTAGAGGTACCCGCCATTCGCCAGGCAACCCATCCTCCAATATTGGACTCATAGTCATCAGAGTCATCAAAAGGGGGCAGTTCCTGCTGCTAAGGAAACAGCATGACATGAAACTTATCGGTATGGGACAGAAGCAGCACCATAGGATGGGCGAGGGAAGGGCAGATTTTCTAACTTTTCAGTGCTGAGAGTTATTTTGCCTGAAAACTGCCTTGCAGGTAAAGCATTGAATGTGTCTCCAGCTGCTGCCACCACCAATGGTTCATAATAAAAGGCTGAGTATACATTGCAGATATTTATTAACCTTTCTTATATTTGCCTTACTCAGAATATTCACCCTTTTTGTATTTTGGTACATTGCACAGGGACTTTCCCATCAGAACTCAGATCAGGGTTACCCTCGGGCACAAGACACCCACTTAAATAAATGTTTTCAGCTGCAACCCTGTGGCCTCATTACTGTACGCTGCTATTGAGATTATTGCGTGCTTCCATACACAAAAGTGGACCCACTCTATAAGTAACAAATGATCTTCTATTGTATTTATCCTTGTGCTGCAGTCCATTTTTTGCGGTTTTTCTGGGGGGAAGGGGACATCTTTGTTTCACATCTACAAACCTAATCTGAAATGTGATCAAAATTATTTATGTTTATTTTGAGCATTTCGTTGCACTTGTTGTTTTGTGAAACCTAGCCTACAGGACTCCACTTCTTCAGAGCTGCCTGAGGGGTAGGGGTTGGGACTGGGGTTGCTGATCCACCAGTGATTTTGCAGTGGTACACCCATGTGGTTATACAAAGCTTTAATTGGTGCCATTTTCTGATTTTTGTTTATTGTAGGGACTTTATAAAACAACAGAACCATTTGATCCAGAGGGTGTACTTGGTACTATAAACTCAGTTGTCATGGCTTTTTTTGGACTACAGGTAAACCTCATTTTCAAGTGTTTAATATAAAAAGTATATGTAGTTAATTATTTTACTGCTAAATATGTGATCAAAATGTAAACTACAAACTGCTGAATGCATTTACACTATATGTATATAATGTACATTAATATATGTTTCAAAGTAATTGATAAATGGACACTAAAAACCTCTGGGGTATATATACAGATAATGGCTGCTACTGGTGCCAGTAACTACTTAGATTTTTTGAAAGAGTTTATCAATAAATAAATAAAAGCCAACCTGGTCATAGAAATGGATCATGTAAAATTGAATATTCTGTTTCAGCAGTGTGAGTGGTTATGTTATTGAACTTGGCATGGCAGGCAACCTCAATTCTCTTCACCATAAAGGTCAATTTGCTCAGCACCAGGGCATCAAAAGTGTTTAAATATCAGGAATCCAAATCCCTTAGGAAAGCCAAACAAGTGACAATAATGTAAAAGACATAAGGGTCGATTCATGGTCAGTGACCCGTTGAGTTTGTGCATGTTATTTGGAGTGTCAAGTCATGCTTGGGCTTCTGTCTGATTCATGGTCAGCAAAATGGGATGCCCTTTCATTTAAACATCAATTTACGCACTAGCGTTCACCATTGTACCAATTTGTGCCTGAAAACTGCCAATTCAAATGAGAAATAGGCTTGTCATTCCAAAAACACACGTCGGCAGCGTCCTGCATGTTTATAAACAATGAAAGTGTCAGCCGAAAGTTCTTTTTAGGGATTTTTTTTTTGGTTTCTGCAAAAAAAATGATAAAAAGTTTTCAAAAAACACAAAAATGCAAGTCCAAATAACAAAAATGTGAATTTGCCCAAAGTTTAGCAAAAACAATAGAAACATTATAGTTAAATGATTAAGCATTAATATGCAACTTAAGCAGGGAGGGTTAAAGAGAACATCCGGGACAAAACATTGGGGAAAATAACGTCAAGGATTAACTGAATAAAAATATCCCCCCCCCCCCCAAAAAAAACACCCCCCAAGAAATGGAGAACAGGCTATGGAGAAACAGTAAAGCAAAGGAGAGAAACATGGAAGACCATTGAAAACAGTTAAGCACTTAGCCTGCCAAATGCGTATGGGGAAGGGTCATTTGTGCTTCAAAATAGCAGATTTACCTTGCGGAATGCTCAAATTTGGTGCACTCCGCATGTGCGCCCAGGGTGCGTACGCAGCCATTAATCATGTGCCTAGGCACACGTGGAATTGTTTGTGCTCTGCTTTTGTGCACCAACCATGAATCGACCATATTGTAAAAAAGTTGAGACAGGGTCATGTCCATTGTGTAGCATCCTCTCTTTCTTTTACAAAAATCTGTAGATGTCTGGAAAGTGGAGTCAAACCAATGTTGTTCCATTACATCTCATGTAGGACTCCTGGGTGGTCCTGGGCCAGATTTTTCTGTTGGGAAAAGGTCTAGACTGCAGGCGGGCATGAAACCAAGCTGCTGTAATATATGCCATATGTGGTTTAGCATTGCCTAGCTGAAATATGCAAGGCCTTTCCTGAAAGAGATGTTGCTTGGACAGCAGCATACAGTATGTTTTAAAACCTCTGTCTAGCACGTAACCCTTTAACTGCCATCCTACCTAGAGATTTTGTCACTCCTCTGTTGACAGAAAATGTTCAGCATTTTGCGTTATATAGGTTTAACTGTGATTTTTGCAGGGATTTTCAGGGATTTCCAGGACCTTTTTCAGCAGAGTTTTGGGCTTTAACAGAAAATGTAATTTTTTCAGTGTTTTCTCAATATGTTTGGGTACAATATGTGAATAAAAATAAAATAATTCTATTTTTTAAATTTTGTCATGTCAAGCATAAAAAAATGATATTTTGTCACATTAAGCATTGTAAAACAAAGTACCTTTTTCAAGAAAATGGTGCGTAAAAGCTGCGTTCCTCAGGATCATAACACTCCAAAAAGAGCAGCCAGCCCCTGACCCAAAAGGCTATGAGCCCACTGAGTCCGCATGGGTGCTGGGGTCTTCTCCACCCCCCTGGCCTTTGGGGATGCAGGTAATGGGACTGGGGGATTTAGCAGGTGACTTGCTGGCTCCTCCTGTCCTGAATTGGTATTGAAGTCTCAAGGACCCTTTACCAGTTTTAAGTGTAAAAAAAAAAACACACAAATCTTTACATTTTAATTTTTTTTTACTACTTAGCTCCATCTTCGAACGCCGCTGAGACCGGATCTAGAGACCGGATCTATCCACATGCATCATATGCTGGCATACAGGGGTTAAGACCTTGTCCTAGAGAAGTGGGGACTGATCCAAGGTATTGGACAGTAAAGGTGGTCTTGCTCATCTTTAAACCTTTCTTGAATAGGTGGGCAAATGAACAGATCTTTACCCAACCCTTATGTTATGGGAAAATAGGAGTTACTGGCTGGCTGTTCCTGAACATTGTGGCGCCCAATCGAGATGAGCAAGCCAAACAGGGAGAACTGAAATTCGATTCGAGTGGCTCCAACCCACCAAGTTGTGATCTGTACCATAATTTGTGTGTTCAAGCGCTTGGAGCTGAACATGGATTTCAAACAGGAATTCATGCACACACTCAGCATTTGGGCCGGACATGGAAGAACACTGATTGGCCACACAGCAAACCTATCTGTATTCAATAGGGTGAGAATGTAAAGATTGAGATGAGAGTGTCCCCTTTTACCAAACCTATCTGTATTCACTCAGGTAAGAGTATCCCCTTATACCAAATCTGTATTCATTGGGGTGTTTGTGTGCTTTATAGCACACCAATTGTAAAGCCTGGGGTGACTGCATACCCCCAGATACCAAACCTATCTGTGATCACTGGGGTGAGTGTGTCGCAGTAAATGCAGAAAACAGCAAATAAGGAACAGGGACGTGGCTGCTGATGCTGCAGGGAGAGGACGTCTTTCATCCTTGCCTGCTACATCTTTCTCTGGCACAAGCAGGCACCTGGATTTGGAGCGCATTTTTGTAGGCCCCAGTACTGCTGGCAGAGTGGCGAGGCCAGAACATTTTGAGGCAGTCATAGATTACATGGCCCGCAGTGCTACCAGTTCCAGGGGATATTCTTCCACCCACTCTACTGCAGCCGAGGGTGCAGAGCCCTCCCACCCCGCCCCTGTAAAATCTGCAAGGCAATCCAAGCCACGTCAATAATGCTTTATGATGACACGCCTGGCTGGGATACCATGGGCCATCCGCCTGCCCCATTTGCAGACCTAGGGCTTACGGATGCCCAAGAGCGTGGCCAGCATACCACCACAGGACACCCTGACTGCTGCAGCTTTCTGCAATGTTGAGGCTGAGAGGGAGGCTAGCAGTGAGGAGTGGGTGGAAGAGGATGCCAGGGAGGATGACGCCCCAGGCAGCCAGCAGAAGTAGGGTGCAAATCCTCAGTGGTCAGCCCATTGCTGCCACTGCCCCCAAGCTTAGGGGCTGAGGGTCACAGGATCTCACCAGCATGGCATTTCTTCACACAGGCCACAACAGACAAGACAGAGGTCATTTGCAAGCTGTGCCAACAGTCGCTGATGCGAGGGAAAGCTGCTAATCATCTCTGCATCTCATGCATGACCAGGCATCTGCAAGGAAAACATGAGCAGCAGTGGCAGAACTACCAGAAAAACCTGCAAATATCTGAGTCTCCCTCTGCGTCAGCCTGCAGCTCTACCTCTCCACAACAAGGCCACCTGTCTCCCCCAAAGGGAGAATGTGTGAAGCCCACCAGATCCAGCACCAACAGCAGCACCACCACCAAGCCAGTCCACATCATCCCAGGGAAGCGTTCAGCTCTCCATCCTGCAAACTAGCAAAAGCTAAAGTTGGGCCCATCTCACCCACGAGATCTGGCCCTGAATGCGAGCATTTCAAAGTTGCTGCCATTTGAGATACTGCCATTCCGCCTGGTGGAGACGGACAGTTTTAAAGATCATGGCGGTGGCTGTCCCACAATATACTGTTCCCAGCCACCACTACTTTTCTCGCCAGGCCATCCCTGCCCTGCACCAACAGCTTGTGAAAAAAATAAAATAATGTGCACTGGCCAATGCCATTACTTCCATTGTCCACCTTACCACAGACACGTGTACAAGTAAGCATGGGCAGGGACGTTAAATCTCTCTAACTGCCCACTTGGTGAATGTAGTGGTTGCTGGGACTATAAAGCATTACATATTAGCAGTCTACTTGGGTTACAGTTAACATATGTTAAATAGCCTTCAGAAATGGTTTCCCTTTGCTTTACTGAACCCTTCTTCTGCTTTGTGCCACCAAGTGTACCCCATACTTCCTGCCGCCAATATTTTTTATCCTCAGGCTGGTTTCACTGCAGCATGATCGCAGTGTGCTCATGCTTTCAATCGATCGCTATTACTGTGTTCAGTGTTTGGGGGGCATTGGCGTTTGTGTACTCCACTCGACGGAGTGGAATCGCAAGTGCAGCAGTCTCAATACTCTGCAGGCAAGGCTTTTGAAAAGCGCTCCTTTACTGTGAAAAAAGGAATGTCCAGGGATCACCAGGACATTCTATATTGTTTTTTTACAGCAAAGTTTGTGTTTTAACATGAAATGTCTTGTTTGTCATTTGTCCAGTGCTTTCTCATTAGTTTTGGGTGAAATATGTGTAAAAAATGATTTGTTTAGCTTAATCTAAATACAAAAATGTATGTTTTTCACCCCATCCATCGCCCCATTCATCCCAGTTACAATGGTACCACATATGTATCACAAGACACCCTTTCCTTAACAGAGCTTTAGGAGATTTTCAAATAAATTACAACAACCCCTTACATTTTGAAACACCTCCAACAGGCTAGGTATGCTCTCAAAGTACACACCAGCTTTCTAGACAGTTTTCCTGGACACAAACCATTAAGTACAATATACTTAAAAAAGCAGAATAAAAACCACATTCTCCTAAAATATCAATATGCAAACAAGAAAAAACTAACTAAATCTGAAACTGCAAGGTCCTCTGAACAGGACAATAGCCTCGATTCAAAGACACATTCGTCCGGACTTCCGTAGCTGTCTGTGAAAGTTTGGGTGGGTGTTAGTCTTTTTTTTGTTTTTTTCCGTTCATTTTTCATTCGTACGAGCGTTTGGGAAAATGTGTATATGCGCTTTCGATGAACGGAAGCAAATCAGAACATTTCCGTTAGTTCCGATCATTTTCCAAACAAAATCGGAAATTTTTTGCTCGTTCAGATAACTTCCGTTGTTGGGATGGGTTTCCGTCTGATTCAGAGAGCTGATTTCCGACGGGCCACCACCCTATAAATCCGTTTCATTTCCGATCCACTTACTGGACCTTTGAGGGCTCGGATTGCTATTGTTGCACATGTTTTGCGGCTATGTGGAGGAGTCTGCGCACCTTTAGCACCAAGGCATTGCATGTATCAGCATGGCGGAGGCCATAAATTGTATAGCAATGCATACCTGAATCAATACATTTCATGTATGCCTTCTAGATGCATTTTAATGCTGACCTTAATTAGTCCTTAGCATGTAAACATTTATTTTCCCACACATCCATATAATTGCTATTTTTTTTAGACTTATGTCCTTTGTGAATTATATTTGGATTGTTGAACTTGAATCTTAATTTGTTGTAGGAGTTATTGTTTTAGTCGGTTACCTTTGCTTTGTGTAATTTTTTTATATTTGGTTGTAGGAACCGCAAGATTTGCCACTCACAAAACATACAAGCAGTGTTTGGTCCAGCTATGCGATTCCTCAGTGTTCTTGCAGGGCATCCAGGGTCGTCCCATGATGCTTATATATTGCAGAGCTCCGGCTTATTTCGTCAGTTTGAGTCAGGAGAATTATCTGGTGGATGGCTCCAGGGTAAGTTTGCTCACATTCCATCAATCCATTTTCACTGTATGGCAATGAATATAGTTGATGACTCATGACTTAACCTATTGCTGTTTTTAGCCCTTGATGACACGTTAAACAATATTGTAGCTTAGAATGTGTATTTTATGTTATTATTTTTAAATTATTTCAGGGGATTCTGGATATCCACTCCTGCCCTTGCTCCTGATGCCCGTTCTTTGCCTGCAGAATGCGGGCCAGGGGTTCTCTAATCGGGCACTATGCAAAACCCGGGCCGTGGTGGCAAGGGCCCTCTGGCTTTTGAAGTCCAGATTTAGGTGTTTGGACCATACAGGGGGAGGGGGGCACTGCAGTATGACCCCAACAAGGTTATACCAATATTTTAATTTACGTTTTGTAACAGGGACCACGCGTGCCAGAGTGGCACAACTGAGTGTCAGGGTCCTTCAGTTGGGGGGCGAGATGCAGGAGCTGCGCAACTGGTTGGGGACCACAGATGAAGAATAATGTTCTGTGGCCTGCCATTGCTATGTATTTTGTTTTTTATAGTTGTAAAAATTAGACATTTCCTACATTTTTTTAAATTTTATATTTTATGATGGAATCCCCCCAAAAAATGTTACAGTGTCGTTTCACTTACAAAATACATTAACACAAAACTAATGGGCCCAGAAATATTTAAAGATGAATATTCACATGACCGCGAAGTGATTTGGGTAAGTTTTAGGGTGCGGTAAATGAAGAAAAACCTAACCGCGAAGTGATTTGTGTAAGAAGAACCTAACCGCGAAGTGATTTGGGTAAGTTTTAAGGGCTCAAAAGGGAAGCTGCAGGGTAGTGCTAAGTGGTTAGGGTGAGCTTTAAGGGTTCAAAAGGGAAGCTACAGGATAGCGCTAAGTGGTTTAGCTAAACATTGTAGTAGAAGTGAGGAAGTCAAATATGTAGGCGAGCACTTTAATGAGTTAAGGCTGTATTGCGCAGGCGCAAGATCGTAAGGATTCCGTCTGGACGATTATTTTTTGTAAAATGGAAACAGAATCTATCGGGAAACGTAAAGGATTCGTGTGAGGATACGATGGGAAAAGGGCAAAAACGAAAGGCTACGTTGTTACCTGAGAAAATGAATCAGAAAAGTCTCGATGGAAAATGACATCCTCGTACTCGTACTCTGGCATACGAACGGACAGACACTTTACAGAAGGTTTACAAGACATGCATAGAATCGCTCCCACATTCATACGAGAGCGGGAACATTTGAAAATAATACGACATCGGCACTAAAACTGAAGGTTTTTTTTGTCTCTCTGAATCGAGCCTAATATCCTACATGCATAGGTACTTTTAACCATTTCACTGCCAGTGTACTTGAGATGTTGTCGCCCTCTGTTGCCAGGTCATTTTTCACCATTTTTCCCTATATTTAACTGGGATTTTTGCAGGAATTTCCAGGAAAATTATTTATAATGTTTTTTCAAGTTTGTGTTTTAACATGAAATGTCTTATTTGAATTTTTTAATAATTTTTTTTTTTGGGTTATACGAATCGTTTTGGGTAATAAATGTTGAAATAATACAAAATTTATATTTTTTAAAGTGTTTTTTTTAAATAAAAATTGTAATTTTTTCAAGAAAACCTGTTGTGTGTAAAAGAGTGCTTTATGACATTTTCAAATGAAATACAATTACTATGCACACTATCAATTATTTAATTAAAAAAAATAATGTGAGGCTCCCTTTCCTGGGGGGAGGGATGGCAAAGTTTTTTATTTTTAAGGTTAAACCCTTAAAAAATCTAGAAAAAATGGCAAGGGGTCACATTACCCAAGCAAAACAAGCCTGGGCACCAGATATGGGGGCTGATAGACCAGTGTGCAGAGGCTAAAGGCTACCAGCCCTTCTAGCCCTCACGGGCCGCTGGGCTCTTCTGCCCTCCCCCAGGCTTTTGGGAGGCAGGAAATGTGGCAGGGATTAATGGCAGCCCCTTGTGTCTGGTCTCATGTACCACTTACCAGTTCACAAAGGGTTAAATTATAAATAGTCACACAGCAAAAATGTTAATTTTATTTTGCTTACCTCTGATCCAGCACCGATCACTGTCCCACATGATCACCTCCACACTGTCACTGACAGGCTATAGTGATCAATGAAAGCTGGGTGAGGAAACCCTCTACCAATCACTACTGGCTTCTAACAGTTCTCTGGTGCCAGAAGCAGCCTTTTAGTCATCTTACTGCTCCCTTAAAAGGCAGGACTGCAGCAGTCTGCCGAGCTGTCAGAAGTGGCTGGGGGGGGGGGATGTCCTGCCCCACTGAAGACCCCAGGGTGGGGGGTTCGGATGCCCCCTGGGGGGGGGAAAGAGGAGACCCCCAATGCTGAATCCCGGACCAAGGGGAGCATTTCTTTTTAAAGCAAACATGGGAAAATGGCAGGCACATGAACTTCACGGGCTTGGCGTTTAAAGGGTTAAAAATAATTTACATCACTAGAAGATATACAGTGATACGTGGCATATGTCATATAAAAAGCTACTATGTTTTGTTCACAAAAAGCTTTAACATTGTCACTACATTTATTAGTGTTTCATATTTGTTGGTAAATGTGTATGAGATTTCTAAGACACAGAAAGCAGTGTGAAGGAAAGGAATTGCCTGCAGCTTCAGGAAACCTGACCTTGCACGTTTCGGGTTCCTTTGTCATGGTGAGTGCAGGTGCAAAGTTTGTTTTATTAGCACAGTTACACTATCTTGGCTGTAAGCAGAAGAACTACAGCAAATATTAGCTCCCAAGTAACCTGTTATAGCAGGTCCTATCCACATGTCAACAAAAAGATTAACTTCCCTTATTCTAGGAGACCAGATGCTAGGCCATGTGATCAGGAAGGCACTTGTATCCGATAAGAAGTTGATTAAATGCATTTTTATTAAATAGGTATAAAACCCAATAGCAATGTTGTCTAAAGCCCAGCCAAAATGTATTTTGTTTTTGATACCATTAGAAAATTCAATTTTACTATCTTAACCCCTATTGTAAAATAATATAGCGTCATTTGCTGGCGTGGTGACCACAGAGGAGGTTTGTCAGAAAAGCTGTAGCTATCAAAGAATGGCAAAAGTTTTAGGAAATTATTTATTTCAATGTGCCAGGCGATGCTGAAGCATCAATTGAGGAAAAAGGGGATTTATGTCTATGCAGAGCGCTTTGCTTATTGCGAATATGACCGATGCAAGATCCCAGGACTAGGTGAATTTTGCACTGTGGGGCCTACAAAATTGTGATGTCCTCTAGGGAAGGGTTTCAGCCACACCTAGGTTTTCTTTAGATTTAGGTCCCCTTTAGGCACTACTATCATCATTACCTTACTGTCAAAAGAAGCAGTATCTTGTTGCCTTGTCATCATAGGATGACATTTTTCTGGTTTAGGCTATACCCTGAGAAAGCAGTTGTTTGTGCCACAAGCACTTAGGTTGCTGCACCATGTAGGTAAGTCTGCTGATATTTATATTATACATATTTATTCTTTTCGGTTAAGTATTAATATATGGGCAGTGGGCTGGGTCAGTGATAATTAGAGGGCTATGAGGGCCATATTAAGACCTTCAGCTTACACCATTTTGATGGAAGGATCATTATCTATTTGTAGAAGGCCTAATCTTTTCAAATTCAACATTTTTACATTTAGGGTTATGTTTGCTTCCAGAAGTTGCTGGGATTGTATTTAATCTATTCTTCTCTCTACCTGTGAAATGTTTCACTGGCCATTGGCTGCAACACAACCTCAATACATCATTGATGCACCCCCATGCTTAATAGTCGGTATTTTTAAATAAAGTACTGTGCTCTTTCTCTCATTGTGTACAGAAAGTTCTATTTTTAACCTCAAAATTCATCAGACATGTTCAGATGTTCCTTTGTAAATGTCTGATGCTGAATTTGGTGTTTAGGTTGTAAAATGGCCATTTTTTTGCACGTGTCACTGAAGAAGTGTTCCACAACTCGGGAGTCTGCGGCCAGCTGGGTGTTGGTCCACTTTAAGGTCTGAGACCTACAGTAGGTCAACATCTTCAACTTACTTAACTGTTCACACTAGCAGTTATTCTGACCACGGGTGCTAAAACTTTCCAGCAACTTTATGTCCAATATTCTTGAGTACTTGAGTATTCCAGCTGACTGGAGCAGGGCAGAAATGTGACACACAGTGGTGGCTACTTTCACACTGCAGCGATTGCAGGCAAAACATGATGCACTTGCATGTTTTTCTCGCAATCGCCAGTGAAAAGCAGTCCATAGAGATCTATGGGTGATTTCACATGCTGGTAGAACGTTTGTACTCATCCTGCAAAAGCCCTGCAAGCAGCATTTTTGCAGTGATGGCGTTGCAATTGCTGTATAGCGAATAGCAATCGCAAACACGTTTGTTACTAAAACGTTGGTCAATTGTTTATACACAGGAGCAAGGCATAGCGGCAGCAAACACCATTGCAAATATGCCTCATCCCATTGTGAAACCAGCCTAGTACTGCACTTAAATTTGCTAAGCTCTTCAGCAGAAATCACTATAGGTTGTAGCACATACTAACATCAGCTCTACCTTTGTTAGTAGTTAGTAAAATTAAAGCGGATGTCCAGTAAGTATGGATGGATATCTTATTTTGGCAAATAAAGCAAGCCCAGGGCCTCTATTTTATGAATTGCCCACCTTTTTGTTTTTGGCTATTACCCCCCCCCCCCTCCGAACGCCTCCTCTGGTCCTTTGTCCTTTCTAAGTAGTTATGTGTCCATATGTGTCCATTTGGCCATGTAGTGCATATTGAACTCATTCTAATTGAGACACACATAAATCTATGAGAAACAACAAATAACGTACAATCTCTGTGAACAAACAGAGCATTTGTTCCGGAAACATTAATTTTATGCCCTATTCCTACATTCTCTACTCATTCTAATGTGTCCAAGTTCATTATTTTAGACTGTTGACTGTGATTGCTCTTATAAAGTTATGTGTTAGTAGTTAAAATGAATAGAACATGACACAATCATATTAAATTACAGGAGAAAATACATTTTGTCCTGCAGCAAAGCCAGACTGAAACACTGTATGTAGAACAAAATGTGCAGCGAATTCTCCTTTTAACCTATTTACAACCAGTGGTCATGGATAAAAGATAATGTCATTTTTTTGTCGAAATTTGGAAACCTGGAGTTTGGTTCAGAGAATCAAATTGCCTTTATTTAATTTTCCCGTTTCATACTGATGAATTTATGCGGAAATTTTTTTTGATGTTCAGTACACACAATAGATGCACTTTGCTTTGCTTTCTTCAGCTTGCCAGTAGTGCATATGAAATAGGTAATGGCTGTGTATTCTGTTGTATTTGTATTGCAAATTGCAAATAATATACTTTACAGGCTAACTTCTTTTTCTTGTTTTGACCTATAAAAAGGTGGTGTTTTATTTGTAATACCTGTGCCATCAGGGGCAAAGGCAAGCCTCCAAACCAGGGCTGCTCAACCTTTCGACGAGCATGGATATGATCTGGAACCTGGTCACGGGCCACAATGAATAGGTTTAGATTTTTTTTTCAATATTATACTGTAGATACTCTACAGCAATCAGGATGCCCACTGTCTCCACAAACTTCGCTGGTATGTCCACCACAACCCTACATTTGTATGTATCAATACCCACATGCTAGAAATACATCTATCTGAATATATGGGTCCCTCGTTTATATCACTCCCTGTATCAGTCCCACTTATCTTAACCATTTTCCCAGTACTGAACCCATCGAAGCTCCCACAATGCTAAGCATATAATTATTATTGAAAAACTATTTTGCCAAAATATTCTGCCAACATTTCACCCAGAGCTCAAACAATCAATGTTACTATGTTCCTCCACCCCAATACTAGTCTTAAAGGAGCCACAACACTCACCCCTGTTAGCTTGCAGACAATCTGGTTAAAAACAGAGGTCTCGGTCCATACACATCTGCAGAAGTATGTTGAAGCTGCATCACCAAGCACCAAGGTGCCTCTGTGAGGTGCAGTCCTAACTCTAATCATGGAGAGCCCCCTTTGGGACATACAGTGCAATAGATAAATTGGGATCAGGCTTACCTGAGGTTGCCCTATAACCTTGATTGTAGCCCATGGGGTGGAAGGGTCGAAGACCGCGCTGTACAGCCCTAGACCCCACACCCCATGTGCTTTCACAAAATCAAAAGAAACAAAGGAGAGGTGGCAGCCGCTCAGACCATTTTATAACTAACCTGGGAGGTGCACATGAGCAGGGCAATTAGGATACACAAGTCTTAAAGGAGCCACAGCACTCAATGCAATGCAATACAATGCAATAGATACATTGGGAGCAGGCTTATAGGGATACCTCAGGTAAGCCTGCTCCCAATGTATTTATTGCATTGTATGTCCCAAAGGGGGCTCTCCGAGATTAGAGTTTGGACTGCTCCTCACAGAGGCACCTTGGAGCTTGGAGGTGCAGCTTAAGCATACTTCTGCAGATGTGTATGGACCAAGACCTCTGCTTTTAACCAGATTTAGAGACAGATTATAGGTTTGTCTGCAAGCTAACAGGGTTGAGTGCTGTGGCTCATTTAAGACTTGTGCATCCTAATTGCCCTGCTTACGTGCACCTCCCAGGTTAGTTATAAAATCGTCTGAGTGGCTGCCACCTCTCCACCCCAATACTGTCACTTCTATTTGACAATGCCCACCCATATCACTCTCCATGCAGTCGCCTGTCCTTACTGTACCATTATTTAACTACCCTTATATGTTAGCTCTGTTTAACCCCTCCCACTTTCCCCACAGCAGGTCAGGGGCAACATCAGATGGCTCTGAGGGCCACATGTGGCCCCCAGGCCACAGGTTGAGCATGTGTGCTCCAAACAAAAGGGGCTAAGGTATAGAAACACACAGCTTACAAACACAGATATACAAAGTAGAAAAGGTGTAAAAAAAGGATTCATATCCTTTTTAAGCACAATAATGATATAATTGTATTAAACCTATAGGAAAGTTGCTGACAAACACAGAAAAGGGCTTGACATTTAGCTATTACTGTAGGAGAAGCTTGTTACACCAAGTTGAGTATTCAATTCTAATATATTGCTAAAATAAATGAACTAATAAGCTGCGGAATTAGACTTTAGAGCCACATCAAGTGGTGCAGCATGAGATCAGCCCTAGCTGGGCCACGGAATCGAAGAGATACTTGAGTCCAGATACCCAAGGAATGGCAAATTGAATGAGGAGCTCTGAATGGAGAGGCTAAGGAAGTGAAGCAACACCCATTTTTAATTAATATTTACATTTTTTTACAAAATGTATGTTGGTTTAAGAGCATGAGGTATAGAAACCATGGTTGGCAGTAGTCACATGATTCAGGTTTGCTTCTGCAGTTTGAAGCACTAAAGAGAAGCCCGGACCATCAGACTGCAGGGCCAGATTTTACTGGGAGCGAGCAGGTTGCAGATGGGGTAAGGGTTTCTGTTGGGCCAACACCTATTTGGTCTAAAATAGATTTTAATCCACTTTGAGGTTCCTGTTTTGTGTCTGAACAACAGTTTAATTGAAGAATGTTAAAGTGGCATAAAACCTTTTCCCCCACCATTTGCGACCCTTTCTCCGCTTCACATGTTCCTGAAGGAGTATACACACCGAATTGGAACTGCGAGACGGCTCGTAGAAAACCCCCCACACTTCTAAGTAACTTGGTTTTCCACAAGCACCTCGTACTACTGGCTGGCTGGTGCTGCTTGGTGCTGCGCGTTTACTACCAGGGGGACCATGCAAGCTAGTCTGCAGACTAGCAGACGGTGTGACCCTCCCATGTTTTGCCTGAGAACTCTGACTGCTGCCAAATGCTGGGTTTGTATCCTATTGCCACCCTCGTCCCTTGATGATGCTCTGATGATGATGATGCCGCCTCATGACCCAGCCTTTACATCCGGTCAGGACATCATCATCTATGCAGGTTTCACTGCCACTGCTGTCTCCCTCAACTGACTGACGCAGTGTTTCCCTGGACGCGCCCCTACCAGGCTCTCATAATAAGTTCCTTGAGAGTAAGGGACAAAGCTTGGCAATAGCTCTCAACCAGATGGTGGAGCAAAGGAGAGAGGCAAATTCAAGACAGAAGAGGGCCCAGAGGATAATGGCTGCCCTTGCCATTGATTGGTGGTAACTGAGGAACCTCTTGATGTATGGTTACCGATTGGCTCTTTATCAACCAGTCCATGACTGCTTGCTGGTTAATCAACACATGTCCAGTGGATGAAAAAGGGAGCTCCATCCTGTTGCCACGACTGCTGCTGACAGCATCGGTTCTTCTGCCTCTGCTTCCCCCCATGGGGCTGGTAGTTCTGCCACTGCCACTCCCACTGAACATGTGGCCAGGCCCCTTTATGGTTTGGAGTTGTGAGTGCCTTTTAGGAATATGGGGGTACAGAGGGTTTTGCAGAGCACATGTTACAGGTAGGCAATTTACAAACAGAGATACAACAGAAATTACAGTACCTTCCTCATTCCTCTGCAAACATCCCTCCCCCCCCCCTCCCTCACTGCCTTTTGGATGCTGGCGTTATCTAAAACGTTGATAATCTGGCAGTATTCCTGGCCCCTTTCCACCCCCCCCCCTTAGATGTCACTGAGTGAAGGCTGAGGCCATACTCACCCTTCTTGTGAGATCTGCGCCGAGTGTTATTGCAGCCTATGATAGATCTGAGGGGCGGCTCAGTGCATGACGGGTAGGCAAGATGGCGCTGCCTGACAGAAGACCGGGACCAGAGGATGCCAGAGCGTGATGCCACCGGAACAGCTAATATTATATTCGGAAGGGGAGTGGGGCAGAGCAAGCCAGGTTTGGGGAGTTTTTATTAACTCCCCAATACCTCTAAAGTTCCTCTTTAATGCGTTCATATGAATTCTTGGGCAGGGCAACGGCCAGGGGCATAGGCAGCTTGCTGGTACCTGGGGACTTGTACAGGTAACCCCACCAGAAGATGTTTTCCCCAGATTGCTCCCCTCCTGATATCTAGCTTACAATCTACTGATGCTATTTTGAACTTCTGATTGGAAGGTCATAGACACTGGTTCTGCTGTTAAACCACTGCTGGTAATCTTTAGTGTAGGAGAGTATGGGGTCCAGAGTCACATGTACTATTTGCCTTATACCACCATCGCTGCCACCAAATGTGAAGAAACGTATACCATGTGAGCCTTGCTGACACCACAACCATGAAACATACTTTCCTATATCCAAATCTGTTTAACCAGCACATCGGCCCATAATTTAGCCCACTAGGCAGTAATTACAAGCCTAAGAAATTATGGAAATACCATGATAAATATGGAAATACAAATGCAGGTCTGAGAGCAGATTACAGGTAACAGAGACACAACAGAAATGGCAGTACATTAATGCATTCAGATGAATTGTTGGGCATGGCAACCGCTGGGGCAGGCCAGTGGAACCTGAGACCTCTCCTTACATGTACAGGTAACCCCCAAGAAGACTGAGCATTTTTAGCAGATTGGAGCCTGGTATTTAATCCTCGGCTGCACACTGCCAAAGACCTGAGAGGAGTTTTTGCCCCTTCCAGTGACTGGGATACAGTTTATAATCTACAAACGCTATTTTGGGCATAACTGTGAATCCAAGAATGAGGTCTTAGAATGGATCAGAAGAGTGTGTGGGAAAAGAAATTGCTCTCTGCATGAGATAATGTATAGGTCAGACCATGTGGCTGTGTTTCAGGCCAGAGGTGTGAGATGCCACACCTGAGCTAGCAGATGGCTATTGAGAAGTGGACATTTGTTAGAAGGGGTCTTTGGATGAAAGGGACAGGCATCAGAAATAAAATTAAATATAATATTTGCCCTATTTCTCATACCAAGTATCCCCCTTAGGTGTAGTACTAGCAGACGAATTAAATCCACCCTACACAATGCTACCAATGGGGATCTGGTGTCTGAGGTCAGGGTTGAAGAAAATCTGGGTTCCAGTGACCATCAATGCTTATGGTTCAGAATAAAAACAGACATTGTGCAATCACACACCAGAACCAAAGTTCTAGACTTTAGGAAGACAAACTTCAAGGAAATGGCGGAGTATGTAGAAAGAAAACTAGGTGAGTGGAACAGAGTAGCAGAAGTGAGTGCCCAGTGGTCACTATTAAAAATGGCCATCTTAAAGGCAACTAAGCAATATGTGAAACAAACTAGCAAAAATAAAAGGAAGAAGAAACCATTATGGTTTACTAGGGAAGTCAGCACTATCATAAAAGATAAGAAGTCTGCCTATAAGAAGTATAAAGTAAGTGGAAGTGTAGCAGACAGAGAGGCGTATAAAATTAAACAGAGGGAAGCAAAACTGATTATAAGGACTGCTAAAGGGCAAAAGGAGGCAGAAAGAAGAAAAACAATGCAGTCTCAAAAATTAGAAATAGGGAAAATAAATATATTGACGGAGATAAGGCTGTGGCTGACCATCTGAATAGCTACTTTTGTTCGGTATTTTCAGATAGTAGCAGACATGGCCATAGCACAGCATCCAGCTGGGAGGGTACAGCTCCGGAGTTTCTGGAGGCTGATGTCCTATCCGAGCTGGCACATCTAAAGGTAAGTAAGGCGATGGGTCCAGATGGAATCCACCCCAGAGTTCTAAGGGAACTTAGGTTTGTGATTGCAGCCCCTCTGACTGATTTACTTAACCATTCCCTTTCAACTGGTGAGGTTCCAGATGATTGGAGAATGGCCAATGTCGTACCAATCCATAAAAAGTGGAGTATAGAAGAAGCCAGTAATTACAGGCCAGTTAGTTTAACATCTATAGTGGTCAAATTAACCCTTTAACCGCCAGCCTACCTTGAGATTTTGTCACCCTTTGTTGCCAGATTATTTTGCCCTATTTTGCGCTCCCCATGTTCAACTGTGATTTTTTAAGGGATTTCCAGGGATTTCCCAGGAAAGTGATATATTGTTTTTTTCAGCTGAGCCTGGGCTTTAACATGAAATGTCTTGTTTGTCATTTTCTAAGTGTATTCTCAATATTTTTGGGTGAAAATTGTGCAAAAAATAAAAAAAACTATTTTTTACAATTTGTAGTGTTTTTTTGTAATAAAAAATGTAAGTTTGTCAATAAAATCTTATTGCGTGTGAAACCCCAATTTCTCCCGGTTACAGTGGTACCACATATGTATAGGTAGATACCCCTTCCTGCCCAGGAGACTCCCCCAAACTGAAACAACGCTTTAGGAGATTTTCAGATAAAATACAACTATGCTATGCAATATGCGCACCTTGCAGTTTTTCAAGAAAAACAACCCTTTACATTTGAAATACCCCCGACAAACTATATATTCCCTAGAAGTACACACCTCAAGCTTTCTAGGCGTACCATGCTTGTTGACATGGGTGCAGTTTTCTGGAAGTAATCCCTCAATGTATTCTTTGGTTGCACAGGGTTTCCCTAAAAATGAATAAAAAAGCAGAATCAAAACAACATTTTCCTAAAAAAACCTATATTCAAACCAGAAAAAAACAGAAAATCTGAAAAAGCAACATCCCTCAAACAGAACGATACCCAACATGCATAGGTTCTGTCAAGGAAAGAGTTGCCAAACACACCAAAGTAAAGCATGCGCATAACGGTAATTTTACTTCAGATTTTCAGCTCTGCAGACAAAGTGCGCACCTTGTGCTTTTTCTACCAAACCAACCCTTTACATTTGGAATATCCCCCATAAACCATATATTCCCTGAAAGTACACATGTTAAGCTTTCTAAGCGTACCCAGCTTGTTGTAGTGGGCTCATCTTTCTGGAAGTAATATCTCGAAGAATTCTTAGGTTGCACAGGGTTTCACAAAAAAATGTATAAATAAGCAGAATAAAAAACACATTTTCCTAAAATATCAATATGCAAATAAGAAAAAACAAGCTAAATCTGAAAGCGCAAGGTCCCCCGAGCAGAAAAATACCCAACATGCATAGGTACCTGTAACCTTTTGACTGCCAGTCTACTTGAGATTTTGTCACCCTCTCCTGACAGGATATTTTTCACCATTTTGCATGATGTTTAACTGTGATTTTTGCAGGAATTTCCAAGAAAATTGCATATTTTCTTTTTGTGGCAGAGTTTAGGCTTTAACATGAAATGTCTTGTTTGTATTTTTTCTACTTTTTTAAATATTTTTAAATAAATAAATAAAAAAATAAAAAAAAATATATTTTTTAAATTGTCTCCTTTATTTTAAACAAAAACATTTATTTTATTAAAGAAAACCATATTGCATGTGAAAGCCCCATTTCTCCCGATTACAATGATACCACATATGTATCGGTAGCCCCCCGTTCCTGTCCAGGTGATCCCATAAACTGAAAAGAGCACTTTATAACATTTACAAATAAAATACAACTACTATCCACATAATAAAGGGTTAAATAAAAAAAAATTGGTGTGGGGTCCCCCTCACAGGGGGGAGGGACACCATTTCTTGGGGGAATTTTAAGGTTTTTTTGGGAGGCAGGTAATGGGGGGTCTCTGGGTTAATGGCAAGTCACCCACTAGCCGCAGGTGACTTGCCAGACCCCTGAGCCCTGTGAACTGGTATAGGGGTCACATGGACCCCTTACCAGTTTACAAAGGGTTAAAAGTAAAAAAAAAAAACACACAGAGACACACTTTAAAAAAAAACTTTATTAAAAAAAAATATTTTTTTAATTATTTTTTTTAATACTTACCTCCCATCCATCCCTGTGTCCCACGCTGATCACTTAGGCTTCTGCTCTCCTGCTGGGTTACAGGTAACAAAGGGTTAATTAAAAAAGGTGACTTGCCAGACCCCCGAGCCTTGTGAACTGGTATAGGGGTCACATGGACCCCTTACCAGTTCACAAAGGGTTAAAAGTAAAAAAAAACACACAGACACACTTTTTAAAAAATATCTTTATTAAAAAAAAAAATGTTTTTTAATATTTTTTTTTAATACTTACCTCCCATCCATCCCTGTGTCCCACGCTGATCACTTAGGCTTCTGCTCTCCTGCTGCTGCTGGAAGCCTTTTATACCTACTGGGCTACAGGTAACAAAGGGTTTATTAAAAAAAAATGACATAGGGTCCCCCCTCAAAGGGAGGGGGACCCCATTTTTTTTTGGGATTTTTAAGGGTTAAAACCCTTAAAAATAAAAAAAATAAAAATGGCGTGAAGTCCTTCCTACCCAGCGTAACCAGCCTGTGACCAGCTATGGGGGCTTGTAGAACAGGGCGCAGGGGCCAGCTTTAGTGACCCCTGGCCCTGCGGCTACAAGCCGTCATAGCCTAGGACCACGGCACGAATTTGGGGGGCCAGGGGTTAATGGCAAGTCACCCGCCAGCCGCAGGTGACTTGCCAGACCCCCGAGCCCTGTGAACTGGTATAGGGGTCACATGGACCCCTTACCAGTTCACAAAGGGTTAAAAGGTAAAAAAAAGAGACACACGTTTTTGAAAATAACTTTATTAAAAAAAAAAAAAAAAGTTTTACTTTACTCACCTCCGATCTTCATTTCCTGTGTCCCGCGGCGATCTGATGTCAGTGACGGCTGGGCAGAGGAGGGGGGAGGCAGGCGATCGGACGATCGCCTACCTCCCTCCTCCTCTGTCCAGCTGTCACTGGCATCTGACAGCTGAACCGCCGGGTGCCCCGATGACAATATCCAAGATGGCGGCCGCCATCGGAAGATGCTGCTGAGGGAGGAGGGCTGTTATGCCCCCTCCAGAAGACAGAAGAGCGGGGGGGGGGATCGGGGGGATCCCCGTGAAGAGGAGAGCCTGCGGGAGCCGGCAGGGACAAAGGTAGGTAACTGCTGAAACGGGGGGGGGGCACCCTATTCCGGGCCCTCCCCTGCAGCCGGAGGAGCCCCGATGGGTGATCGGAGCCCCTCTGGCTGAAGAGGAGACCTGGCCAGATCGAACAAGGGGTCAGGTAAGTGTCTTTTATTTTTACTTTTTTTTTTATTTCTGGGGAAAGTCAGGCACGTAAATTTTACGTGGCTGGCGTTTAACTGTTGGAGAGGCAGCCACGGCGTTTAAAGGGTTAATGGAAACACTCTTAAAAAAACTGATAATTTCCCATCTAAAAATTAATGACCTATTGGACCCAAAACAACACGGCTTTACTGAGGGCAGATCATGTCAGACCAATCTAATTGATTTCTTTGACAATGTCACTAAAGTGTTAGATGAAGGTGGTGCTGTGGATATCGCCTATCTGGATTTTAGCAAAGCCTTTGACACTGCACCACATAAGGAGCTCATAGATAAGTTATTGAAGGTAGGACTCAATCCCTGGATAGTTCAGTGGATTTCCAGTTGGCTGAGGGATCGGTATCAGAGCATTGTTGTAAATGGCGTGCAAGCTGAACAAAGGCGAGTTACAAGTGGTGTGCCGCAAGGCTCTGTCCTGGGCCCCATTCTTTTTAAAATATTTGTAAGTGACATAGGAGAAGGCTTGGTAGGAAAAGTTTGTCTGTTTGCTGATGATACAAAGGTTAGTAATAGGATGGATATTCCTGGAGGTGTCTGCAACATGGAAAATGATTTAGCTTTACTGGATAGATGGTCAAAACTGTGGAAACTAGAGTTTAATGTCTCTAAATGTAAAATCATGCACTTGGGTAGAAGGAATCCCTGCTCTGAGTACCGTATGGGCAGCACTGTGTTAGCCAGGACCTCAGAGGAGAGAGATTTCGGGGTACTGATTACTGATAGCTGCAAGATGAGTGGACAGTGTAGCCAGGCAGTGGGAAAAGCAAGCAGAATGCTCGGCTGCATAGCTCGAGGCATCACCAGTAGGAAGAGGGAGGTTGTGATGCCGCTGTATAGAGCCCTGCTAAGGCCACAGCTAGAATACTGTGTGCAGTTCTGGAGACCTTACCTGCAAAAAGACATTATTCAAATAGAACGTATCCAAAGGCGGGCAACGAAAATGGTGGAAGGACTTAAACTTAAAACTTATCAGGAGAGACTTAAAGAACTTAAGTTGTACAGTCTGGAGGGAAGAAGGGAGAAGGGGGGACATGATTGAGACCTTTAAATATGTGAAAGGATTGAATAAGGTTCAGGAGGGAAGTGTTTTTAAGAAGAAGCTTAATGATAGAACAAGGGGACACAACCTGAAGCTAGTCGGGGGGAAGATCAGGAGCAATGTTAGAAAATATTATTTTACAGAAAGAGTAGTAGATGCTTGGAACAAACTTCCAGCAGCGGTGGTTGAAAAATCAACAGTCACTGAATTTAAACATGCCTGGGATAAGCACACATCTATCCTAAGATAAAGAGAACATACAGTATATACATAAGGGCAGACTAGATGGACCGTATGGTCTCCTTCTGCCGTCAACCTTCTATGTTTCTATGTTTCTATCTCTGTCCACTAGCAACCAAAGCACAGCTTTCCCTATCTCTAGCTAAGCTCCTGATGAGGAATCAGAAAGCAGCAATGACAATTGTTTGCAAAGGCAGTAAAATTTATCCTGGGAGGGACTGTGTGACATCAAAGGGGGGTGACTGGGGGATGGCTTGGGGGTGGCTAGGAGCAGATTGGCTGGCTGCACTGCATTATCTGTGACTTTGTCATTGTCACTTCCTAGTGCCCAAATCCACGTGTAGTAGCAAATCCAGTAGAACCCATGGGAAACTTAGGATCGTGCCAAACTGAACCCCAAAGTTCAAATCGAAATTGAGTTTGTTCTGCTCGCACATCTCTAGTTTTAGTGTAATCCTTATAAATGAAACTGAAGACCCATCCCTGCCTGTTGGCCATTTAAGGTCAACCTTCCACAATCCATGGATTGGCCATTTAATGTTTTAATTTTGTCTTGAAGAAATGTCTTTTTTGGAAGCTGAGGCTTTCCCAGTTTCAGACTCAGGATCAACTGTCCACAGGTCAGGCAGAATTTCTGCCTTATTTTTAGCAATGCAAGCTGGGAGAGAAAATACATGCAGCCGCGCCACCCCAGCATCACTAGTGCAGCTGATGCTGGGGCGTGCACTGTGTACAGCATAAGTGGAGGGGTCAGAATTGTGTATAAGTTAAATAGACAAACAGAATGGCCATACATGTAACCCTTGCATCAGGCACACTCTCGCCCATGCATGCGTGATCTGGCTGAGGTAGCTTCTGGAAGGCGTATGGCTAGCGCTATTTTGGGGCTGGACTTTTATTTAAAGAATCGTAAAAATCCGGAAAAATCATGCTAGTTCTTATGTTCAGGGAAACGGTATCATTTGCTAGGTCTTCTGAGAGCGGGCTGAATGTATTTTCTTCCTTCTCTGCCTCTCAGCTGATACATCTGTGACATTCTCCTACTGCAAAGTAGACACAGCTAAATGGCTGTTAGTTTGTGATACATTGTAGCAATTTTTTGTAATGTATCTTAATGTAACATGTTTACCATACAGTAGGAGAAAGTAAAGGATTTAGTAAATATTTTCAGCCCAATGCCAAACCAGCTGACTAATGATACTTATATTTTAACATTGCATGTCAATCAAACTCCTGCTGAAAAGTAATTGCTTTTACAAGTGTCAAAATGTGGTTCCTGTGTTATGTGTTCTCTTTGAAATGATCAATGATGAATACTACTTAAACACAAAAGACACACTGGTTATTGGAGAGGACGGCACAAAGGACAAAGTGGCCAAATTGCCGAAGGCTAGAAGTTTATTACAAATAAACCCCTCCATTGGCCCCTCAGACACACCAGGTCACCACGCACCCCTCCACACCTCTCCCAATCACACCTGCTGGCCAGCATTCAAACGGAGACAAATACTAAGTCTTCCCTAAACTGAGGACAAGGTTCCGAGAGTACTTGAGCCAGCCAAAGCCGTCACAGGGCTAATAGGTGGCGGGCATCACCGCCAGCTGCAGGGTTAAAATGTAAGTTCACGTGTGTGAATATAGTAAGCGGGAGTTGCGGGCAGCCGCGGGCTGACTAGCCCCAACCTAGCCACACTGTTACTCGACTGCATAATACCTATCCCCGGGTGGCAGGTGTGAACAAGTCCCGTCCAAAATCAGATCGCGTGCTTGGGTGCTGGAGAATCTTTACATGCGGACCATTCGTTCCTCAGTCGCAGGTCGTGCAGGGAGACGCACTGGAGGGGGCGTGGCTGGGCAGCCCGTCACAGACGATCGTTTCGCCCTGCCCACCGAGGCTTCGTCAGCAGGTGTGATTGGAAGAGGTGTGGAGGGGTGCGTGGTGACCTGGTGTGTCTGAGGGGCCCCTGCGCTTTTTTTAATATGGCTTAAGCCGTTTTTACATGTCTGTGACTAATACATTGCGTGCCATTTATTTATTTGTAATGAACTTCTAGTCTTTGGCAATTTGGCCACTTTGTCCTTTGTGCCGGCCTCTCCAATAACCAGTGTGTCTTTTGTGTTTAAGTAGTATTCGGCTTTGTTGGTTAGTGAGGCGCTCCTGGCAGCACAGCTGTTACATAGTGCAGTATTTCACTGGGACTGGGACTCGTCTGTAGGAACAGGTTGCTGCTGGAGAAGGGACAGATCGGGTCTGTTAAAAAAATTATCTTTTCAGGGCAGAGAGGTAGGCAGGGGAGGCTGCTAGAGTGAGGGAAATGTAAAACTGTCTTTGTTAGGTCACCTAGGTAGGGAGAGTCAGTGACAGACAGCTAGGGAGGGACATAGAAACACATCTACCTGTTCTTATTTCACTTCGAGGACAGGCAACTGCTGGGGCAAATTTTATACATCCGATCTGTGGCCAATCTAATCTGATTTAATACAACTGTGCCCAATCTAATCTGTGCCCAATCTGTGGCTAATCTGATATGTGCCCAATCTGTGGCCAATCTGATCTGATCTAATAAAACTGTGTCCAATATGATCTGATTTAATACAGTTGTACTCAGTGGGCATTTAATAAAGCAATTCTGTGAGTACTCACCTGTAGAATTGTTTTTGTTCATGCATGGCACGGCCTGCTTCGGTATTCATAACAGTTGGGTTATTCCATCACAAAGTGGCGCAGTGGTACTGCAGAAAAGCTGTGGCTTGTCCCGGCTCCCTATAAAAACGGGCTCAACCATAGAGTTCCCCAGCGTAGACAAGCAGTGAGACAAGAAGCCAGGAGAGAAAAAAGGTAAAAAACCCCAATTAACTTGGAACAATCACCATAAAGAGGCAACCAAGAATAACGATAACAAGGGTGGGGCAAAGCGGGCTGTGCCATGCAAGAACAAAAACAATTCTACAGGTGAGTACTCACAGAATTGCTTTTTTCTTATTGCATGGCACGGCCCGCTTCGGTATTCATAACAGTTGGGACATCCAAAAGCAGTGTCCAGAGTAGGGTGGGATCCCCAAAGAGTAACGACCAGTAGTTCAAGTCACTACCGCCTGAAGCACCTTGCGGCCAAAAGCAGCATCCGCTGAGGCCTTAACATCAACCTTGTAAAACTTGGAAAAAGTATGAACAGAAGACCAAGTAGCGGCCTTGCAAACTCGTTCAACAGAAGCTTGGTGCTGAAAAGCCCAAGAGGCACCAATAGCACGAGTGGAATGAGCAGTAATCCTAAAGGGAGATTCCTTTCCCTTAGCAGAATAGGCTTGAACCAACGCCTGACGGATCCACTTGCTGATAGTGGATTTAGCCGGAGGCAAACCATTTCTAGGTTCAGAAGTGAGAACAAAAAGAGCATCAGACTTCCTGAAAGTCTCAGTGGCGACCAAATAAAACTTCAGAGCCCTGACCACATCCAGAGAATGCAGAGTCTGCTCCTTGGAATTAGTAGGATTAGGGCACAATGAAGGCAAGACAATGTCCTAATTAAGATGAAAGGCAGACACAAACTTTGGCAGGAAATCCAGCTTAAGCCGGAACACCACCTTATCCTGATGTCTCTCAAAATAAGGAGGTTTGAAGGAAAGTGCCGCTAGCTCAGAAACTCGCCTTACAGAAGTGATAGCCACCAGAAAAGCTACCTTAAGAGTCAAAATAGACGAGGTAGCTTCACGGATAGGCTCAAAGGGAGGCCCTTGCAGAGCAGACAACACCAGATTCAAATACCAGGCTGGTAGCAAAGGCTTATGGGGTGGACGCACATGAGAAACGCCCTGAAGATAGGTTTTAAGCAACCGGTGATTGGAAAAAGATCTTTGGAAAAAAATTGAAATTGAGCTGAAACATGACCTTTTAGGGTACTAAGTTGAAGGCCCTGATCCAAACCATGTTGCAAGAATTCCAGAATTCTGGGAACAGAAAACACCTGACAGGGAAGAGACTTGGACTCACACCAGGCAATGTAAGCATGCCAGACCCTGTAATAGATAAAGGACGAGGACTTCTTCCTAGCCCGAATCATGGTATCAACAACAGAAGCAGGCAACCCCTTTTCCATCAGAATGGAGGTTTCAGCAGCCAAGCCGTTAAAGCCAGAGTTTGTAAATTGGGATGGCGTAGCTGCCCCTGGGTGAGAAGATCTGGATCCTTGGGCAAGATGTGCCGGTCTACTGCCAACCACATGACGTCTGCAAACCAAACTCTTCTTGGCCAACAAGGGGCCACCAGTATGGTTGGTACCCGCTCCTGGGCTATCTTGCGCATGACCCTGCCCAGGAGAGGAAACGGAGGGAACACATAGAGAAGCTGAAACTCCGTCCAAATTATTGCCAAGGCATCCATGGTGAGGGCCAGAGGATCCTGAGACAGAGAGACACATCTGGGAAGTTTGTGATTGCGACGGGACGCAAACAGGTCCACAACCGGCTGACCCCAGCGGTGACAGAGGGAGAGAAACACCTGGTTGTTGAGAGACCACTCCCCCAGACGAGACGCCCCCCTGCTCAGGGAGTCCGCCACCTGGTTCTCCACCCCTGGGATGTAGACCGCTGAGATGCAGGAAACATGCTGTTCCACCCAAGACAGAATTAGGGACATTTCCTTGAAGGCTCGCTTGCTCCGAGTCCCTCCCTGATGGTTGATGTAGGCAACCACCATCTGGTTGTCTGAGCGAATCTGAACACCCCGACCCCGAAGGTGAGCGGATAGGTGAGAAAGAACCAACCTGATCGCCCTCAGTTCCAGGACGTTGATGGAAGCATGGGCCTCTTGTGGGCCCCACCAACCCTGGAACCTCAGGGACTTCCAGAAGCCTCCCCAGCCGGTCAGACTGGCATCCGTGATGACTGTTTCCCAGCACGGGAGCAGGAAGGACCTTGAGTCCAGCCACCACGAGAGAGACTGTCTGGCCAGGGGAGACAGAACAATTTCCTGATCCAGGGACACAGGGTCCCGATCCCAAACTGACAAGAGGTGCAGCTGAAGAGGTCTCATGTGAAACTGACCAAAGGGGACTGCCTGGAAGCAGGACACCATCAGGCCCACCAACTGCATCCCCTGACGGATGAAGGGATAAGGACATGACAGCAGAGCCCGAGCCTGCAGCTGAAGACCCTCCACCTTCTGCTGAGGAAGGAACACCTTGACCTGAGAGGTATCCAGAGCCATGCCCAGAAATGACCTCAAGGACAGAGAAGACTTGGGATAGTTGATCACCCAGCCAAAAGACTCCAGAGTGGATGTCACCATTTGAGTGTCCCACTCGGCCTGAGGAAAAGACTCGGCCACAATCAGGATGTCATCCAGGTAAGGAATGATGCGGATGCCCTGGTTCCTTAGCAGAGCCATCACTCCCGCCAGCACCTTGGTGAACACCTGAGGTGATACCGAAGGGTAGAGCCACAAACTGGTAATGCTGATCCTGCAGCTTGAACCTTAGAAATCTCTGATGACCTGGGAAGATAGGCACATGAAGATAAGCATCCTTGATGTCCACAGTGGTCATGAAGTCGCCCGGGCGAAGGGTCTCCATGCGAAAATGCTTGAATCTGACAAATTTGTTGAGGCCCTTCAGATCCAGAATGGGCCTCAGAGAGCCGTCCTTTTTGGGGACCGTGAAAAGATTGGAATAGTACCCCTGACCTCTTTCTTGATGAGGCACCAAACAAATGACTGCAGGCAATGAACCACCAGAAGCAACCCCTGAGCAGATAGGGGGTTTAAAAACATCCGGGATCTGATGAATCTTGGGGGGGGAGGCCAGGCTGCAAACTCTATCTTGTAACCGGAGGACACTACCTCCTGAATCCACCGGTCTGAGACATGAAGCCTCCAGACGTGAGCAAAGAGCCGAAGCCGTCCCCCCACCCACCCACCCATTTTTCCCCCCCAACTACATTGGGGGGGGAAGAGAGAGAGACGAGAAAGCAGGGGCGAGCAGCCATGGTCAGGGTGGGAGGGGTTTGAGGGGGGGGCGAGGGGGGGACCCAAAGGAAAATGAGGGGACACAGTCCCCAAACTACTTAACTACATAGGCTCACCATAAAGTCTATGGCCGGCTACCCTTTGTGTTACAGGGTCTGCGGCTTGAAGCTGCGCTCCAGGAGCACTTGACCCAAGTGCTCTTCTACCTTCACCCGATCTGTCAGCCAAGGCTGGGAGGCAGTGAGGGTCCAGAAACGGTTGGAAATAGACTTGCAGGGTCGCAGGCTTGGTTGCCCCGCTCACCTGCGCAAGAGAGAGAGAGGCGTTCCACTGCAGAGGAAACACTGGGGAACTCTTTGGTTAAGCCCGTTTTTATAGGGAGCCGGGACAAGCCACAGCTTTTCTGCAGTACCACTGCGCCACCTTGTGGCGGAATAACCCAACTGTTATGAATACCGAAGCGGACCGTGCCATGCAATAAGAAAACAACATCTGATCAGTGTTCAATATAACTGTAGAGGTTTGATTCTCCCCATCTGTCCCTCAGTATATGAGCCACCTGTCCATGGAAGTGCAATGTAATGGACAATTGCCCCCCCCCCCCTCATCCTGACCAGAAGAGTTTTCTTTTTAAGGAGAAATAAAAACATGTTTGGTTGTTTGGTTTTATGTTATTTTAATTAGTTTCCCTGCCCCATTTTGTGGAGGGGAATGGCCCTGTTGTTACCTCAAATGTGCTGCCCTCTACACCTTACTACCCGAATTTTACTGCTATTTTTGGCCCCCAGTTTCAGGTACCCATTTACTTCAATAGGGTTCAGGTCCCCTGAACTGAACATTTGCATCAAGTTTGGTCAAACTTGTCAAACCCAAACCCAGTCATCCCTATTCTGTACTAATCATTTTCCTGAGCATAAAAAAAATCCTTGAGGTTGAAGTCTCCTCCTGCACCTCCTTGTTCTCTGCATTGTTCACACGTGGCTGTGATTTACAATAATGGATGACTTACATTTACAGGAAGAAGATGAAGAGGGGAAGGTTGAGAAGAGAGAAGTGTGTAACTGTACAAAACAGAGGGCAGCTGTGCTTTCCAGTCTGTGTTATGAAGCCAGTCCTGGGAAGGCATCCAACTTTACGTTAACCTGTGTATTCCTGGCTCTTCTTTCTTTTAATTTATGTGCAGTCTGAGCCTTTTTAAATTCTAGCTGACAAGTCTGCAACATGCTAAAGTTTCAATACAGACAAAGGGTATATTGCAGTAATTTGGAGGAAAATAACTGACAATATGAATGGCCTTGATACCACACTACATGATCAGCCTCATGAAATGTTACACAAATCATTCGAGATACTCCAAGGACAATATGTGACATACTAGATATATGCTAGAACTGGGGCTGCACTGTCTGCAGTGGCCAATCACAAAGCAGTATCACAAACCCTAAACTTGGCTACTTTGGAGCTGGAGGTTATTAGGCAGCACTTCGAATCCCATGTTCTGCCCCACCAATGCTACAGTGTCATCGTCATGGCTGTTATCAGCCCCTACAATACTAAAACTTCAGTGCCATCTGAGTCCCAATTCCAGATGCCCCGGTTTGTGAAACCCCCCAGGTCACCCGATCCACTTACCTGCTCCCTGAGCCATTGATGCGGCCGCACCCTCGGGGGATTGTGTGGAGGATTGCGTGGGGATTTGGCCAGTGGTGCACTCGGCTCCCTTCGGCTTAGCTACTAGCAAAGCCAAACACAACTTTGCAGTTGATGGGAGAAGATAAAGACAAACAGGGAAACCTCAGGTCCCAATATCCCAACCCACCAGTGGCCTTATATTCCAGGTTACAGATATACTATATAGGGTGTCTAGTAAAATTGTACTGATCTATCACATCCACATGTTCTATGAGAAAATTATGACTCGTTGTAATGTTTCACGCTGAATAGCTTTGGAAACTTAGTAAGCAGCATCAACCGAAGGCTGTTCATCAAAGCTAGCTATTAGGATGATCTTCTTGTACACTTAAAAATGTTACAATTCTCTTTGGGGGCGGGATACGTGTTTCCCTATGTACTGTTGTATATATACAGTACACACGCGCACACACACACACACACACACACACACACACACACACACACACACACATTTTTTTTCACTCCAGTATGATTTGCTAACAAAATAATGTTTTTTTGTAACATATACTTTTGATCATCTGTGTTCAAAAAACCTATCTAGGCAAGAAATGCTATTCTCACCTTTTGTCTCCTGCAACCGAAATTGGGCACCCCAGTGTGTAGTGCCATGTCCCCATTTCCTCCAGGATGGTATTACGGCCCTCTGCCTACCCACTCCATTTTTTCAATGAATCAAGTGGGTGTGAGGAATACCTGTACAGAGCCCCTTTAACTGTTCCTGTTACACCACTTTGCAACAGATGTTTAAAATGGCAAAATTCGCTATAAATAATTTCAGGCTTTAGCAACGCTCCAAGTGATTGGCAAGTCAAAAGTTAAAAAATATCATATCAGTAACTTACCTTTCCTTTAGTGGCTTAAGTGCTGTGCTTCCTGCTCTGTCTGCCTCCTTAGTGAGGAAAATCACTTTCTCAATTAGCTTTCTGTTGACCCTACTGATCTGATCAATCAACCTTCGGTGGACCAAGAACAGAAACACCCCCCCACTCACTGGCCAGCTCTAATTCTTTACAGATTGAAGTTTAGGACATGTGGCCCAAGACAATGGGACAACAATCCGGCTTGCCTTTAGTATGATTTTAACCATGTGCTCCACAACTAGATCCAAGCCTAATCTACACAAACCTGCCCCAGTTCCATAAAGAGGAACATCAGTGTGACTTGGGAGTTAAAAACAACTCTCCAGACTTCATCACCCTGCCCCCTTACCCCTCTATTTCACTAACTGGGCTATTCTAAGTATACAGCACATCCTGTTCCAGAATATTCCTTGCTCTTGGGTAATACATCCACAAGATGGCGCTGGACTGCAGAAAACAGCTTGTGGCTCCTCCCGGCCCTATATAAGTCAGGGACCTCCCACAAATTCCCCAGTTCTTTTCTGCAGAAGATAGAAGATAGCTCTCTATGTGGCGCAGGTGAGCGGGGCTTATATGCCTGCGGCCCTGCAGGACTATTCCCACCTGTTCCGTTCCATATTGCTGCCTCCCAGCTTCGGCAGACAAGGTTCGGGTGAAGGTAGGTCAGTAAGCACCAGTTAGTTGCTGAGGAGCTATGCTCCTACCGCAGTCCCTGCTCTGACAGGGTAGGCGGTTTAGGCTGATGGTGAGCCTTTTGGGATGCCCCTCCCTGCTCCATGGGTTTTTGCCAGGCTCAACCTGTGCAGTTAACCCTTATTCCCATAGGTGTTCCCCTCCACCCTCACTCCTCCCATTGTCTTTTGGGCGCTGTCGTCTCCCTGGAAATCCTTTCTATTCCTGCCTCGCTCTCCTGTACTGTGTTACTGTTGCCTTGTACGCCACTGCCGCACACTTGTACAGCGCTCTGCGGACGGCGGCGTAATTTACCTCAGAGCTGCCGGGCTGCTATTGGCCGGCTGGATCGGGGGGGGTGGGCTCTGTGGATGACGATTTTCACATCACTTCTCCACGGCCTGCCCCTCGAGGTCTGCGGACGCCATTTTGCCTGGCCTTAGCTGCGTGTGCTGCTGGCCCCCTGCGGTCCATAATTAACCCCGGTGGGGTGGTTTTTCTCAGGATATTCCTTTCTGCTGTATTCTTATGGGAATGTTTTGTTATGTCTTTCAGGCGGGTTAAAACTTCGGCACTGTGGTTTCTCCCGGCCATCTCCCCTCACTATCTCCCACTTCCCTAGCGGGTTCTTGGGGCATCCCGGGTAGCTCTTTAGCGTTAACCCTTACTGACCTGTTGTGCCATTCAAATCACCATATGGAGGCTTCTGGGGATAATGGGCCTGGGGATCCTTCGGTATAAGTCAGGCTATGTGTTGTGTGTGAGGTATCCCCCATAAGTGATGATGTCAGGGTTTGTGTATCCTGTGCCCTGCAGGTACTTGCGCTGCACTCTGGGCTTTCTGTTACTGGGCCTGGCGGTGTGCCCCCTCTGGCCTCACCTACCCCCCCACGCTTACATCTGACCACCACCTAGGGGTATACTAGCGGGGAGTCTCAACCTGATTTAGCTGCACGGGTGTCCAGCATTGAAAAACATCTTGCTGGGTCTGCCCCGCGTAAGGCTTCTGCTAAGAAGAGGCATTTATCACCCGCGGTTTCCCTCTTCCCTGTAGAAGATCAGGGCCCTTACTCATTCTCAGGTCCCTACCTCCTTGAGGAGGGGGAATTATTTTCTGATTCTGAATCCTCTGAGGAACAACCTAAGATTTACGGTGGTACTGGGACTTCCTTTGGGGAAGACCCGTGGTCCCCTGATGACACTGACAGATTGCTGAGTCCCATTTTTGAAGTGCTTTGTATTTCTCCCCTGGCAGTGGCTCCGCAGCAGCAGGGTGAGTTTTTTCATACGTTAAGCCACGCTGGTAGTTCCCTAAAGAATCACTTTAATAATCTAGTGCTCAAGGAATGGGAACGGCCTAGCAAGCTGCCAGGGGTGCCTAAGAGTTGGGACAAGAGGTATCCCTTTCCTGCTGATGTTGTTAAGCGTTGGTCATGTCCTCCCGAGGTGGATGCGTCCGTTCTTGGGTTGTCCAATACATCTGTCATGCATTCTCCTGATACTACTACCCTGCGGGATGGTGAGGACTGGCGCTTGGACCAACTGGCCTGTCATGCCTGTGTGGGGACGGCGCTGCACCCGGTTTGTGCTTCTGCTATTGCGGCTATTGCCATTTAAGGGGTGCTTAAGTGTCTCTTGGACGGGGCATCTGAGGATGCGGGTAGAGAAGAGTATAGATCTCTCCTGCTTTGTGAGGAATTTATTGCATATATTCTTTCTGCCATGGATGATGCCATTAGAATGTGTGGTAGGACTTCTGCCCTGTTGGTGGCTATACGCTGCTCTGTCTGGCTACGTCAGTGGGTAGCTGATAATGCTGTTAAGAAGGCTCTCACTAGTTTTCCCTTTCAAGGGCCTGCGCTTGGTGAACGCTTGGATTTGTTTGCCAGGGGCGGTAGGTTGCCTCAGCGTAGGAGGCCGTCCCGGTCCTTTCGGGGGATGGGTGCCTTTCTCCCATCCTTCCGTGGTTCCAGAACTGGCCGAGGAGTCTCCTTTACTGGGGCCCGCGGAGATCACTGGGGAAGGGGCAGAGGACGTGGCCGTCCTGGCCTCTCCTGGGGTCCCAAGCCAAAATCCTCACCCAAGCCCCCTCAGGCATGAAGGGGTGCCCTCACCCATCCGGGTAGGGGGACGGCTTCGGCTCTTTGCTCATGTCTGGAGGCTTCACGCCTCAGACCGGTGGATTCAGGAGGTAGTGTCCTCCAGTTACAAGATAGAGTTTGCAGCCTGGCCGCCCGCAAAATTCATCAAATCCTGGATGGCTCAAAACCCCCTGTCAGCTCAGGGTCTGTGCCTTGCTGTCCAAAACCTTCTGGAGTTGGGGATCATCTGCCAGGTGCCTTTGAGGGAAAGGGGCAGAGGCTCCAATCTTTTCACTGTTCCCAAAAAAAGACGGGTCCATCAGACCCATCCTGGATTTAAAGCACCTCAACAAATTTGTCAGATTCAAACACTTTCGCATAGAGACTCTGCGCTCAGCTGTCAGTTCACTACGCCCAGGCGACTTCAAGACCTCTGTAGACATCAAGGACACTTACCTTCATGTACCAATCTTTCCAGGTCACCAGAGATTCCTCAGGTTCGCTCTGGAGGATCAGCACTACCAATTTGTGGCCTGGCCTTTCGGTATCACCTCGGCTCCCAGGGTATTCACCAAGGTGCTCTCAGGGCATTCGCATCCTTCCTTACTTGGACGACATTCTCATCACGTCTCAGTCCTTCCAGCAGGCCGAGCTGGATACCCAGTTGGTGGTGTCCACACTGGAGTCCTTCGGCTGGGTGATCAACCACCCCAAGTCTTTCCTGTCACTGTTAATGGTGAGGTCCTTTCTGGGCATGACTCTGGATACATCTCAGGTCAAGATTTTTCTCCCTCAGCAGAAGGTGGAGAGTCTTCAAGCCCAAGCCAGGCTTCTTATGTCCTGCCCTCATCCCTCCATCCGGCAGGGGATGCAGCTGGTGGGCCTGATGGTGTCTTGCTTCGAGGCGGTTCCATACGCTGTTTCCCATGAGACCTCTTCGAATTCACCTCTTGTCAGTATGGATCGGGACCCTCGGTCCCTGGATCAGGTGTTGGTTCTGTCCCCTCTGGCCAGATGGTCTCTCTCGTGGTGGCTGGACTCAAGAAACCTGTTGGTGGGCAGATCCTTTCTGGCCCCGTGCTGGGAGACAGTAACCACAGATGCCAGTCTGACAGGTTGAGGGGTCTTCTGGAAATCCCTGAAATTCCAGGGTCAGTGGGGCCCTCAGGAGGCCCACACCCCTATCAACATTCTGGAACTTAGGGCGATAAGGTTGGTTCTCGCCCAATTGACTCCACACCTTCGGGGTCGGGCGGTTCAGGTCCGCTCGGACAACCAGACGGTGATTGCCTACATCAATCATCAGGGAGAGACCTGGAGCAAGAGGGCCCTCAAGGAAGTGTCCCTGATACTGTCTTGGGTGGAGGAGAATGTTCCCTGCATCTCAGCTGTGTACATCCCGGGGGTGGAGAATCTGGAGGCAGACTCCCTCAGCAGGGGGACTTCTTGTCTGGGAGAATGGTCCCTCAGCAGCAGGGTGTTTCGCTCCTTTTGCCACCGCTGGGGTCAGCCAGATGTGGATCTGTTTGCGTCCCGTCACAATCACAAGCTTCCAGTCTTTGTATCTCTGTCCCAGGACCCTCTGGCCTTGGCCATGGATGCACTACCAATGTCTTGGAAGAGCTTTCAGCTCCTCTATGTGTTCCCTCCTTTTCCTCTGCTGGGCAGGGTGCTGCGCAAGATTGCCCAGGATGTGGTGCCAACCATTCTTGTGGCCCCCTGTTGGCCAAGAAGGTGTGGTTTGCAGATGTCGTGCAGTTGGCAGTAGATCAGTATACCCTGCCAAAGGATCCATACCTGCTCACTCAGGGGCAACTACGCCATCCCCCTTTAAAAACGCTGGCTTTAACGGCCTGGCTGCTGAAACCTCCATCTTGATGGCATTGGGGCTGCCTGCCTCTGTTGTTAATACCATGATTCGGGCTAGGAAGAAGTCCTAGTCATCCATCTACTATAGGGTATGGCATGCTTACATTGATTGGTGTGAGTCTAAGTCGCTTCCCTGTCGGGTGTTTGCTATCCCTAGGATTCTGGAATTTCTGCAAAATGGTTTGGATTTGGGTCTTCAACTTAGTACCCTCAAAGGTCATGTTTCTGCTTTGGCCATTTTCTTCCAAAGATTCTCTGCTCACCATCGTCTGGTCAAGACTTTCTTCCAGGGGGTTACTCACGTGTGTCCTCCACGTAAGCCTATGTTACCAGTCTGGGATTTGGTCTTATCTGCCTTGCAGGGGTCTCCCTTTGAGCCTTTGCGTGAGGCCCCTTTGTCCATTTTGACGCTTAAGGTCTTTTTGGTGGCTATCACTTCTGTTAGGTGTGTTTCTGAGTTGGCGGCGCTTTCCATCAAACCCCCTTACTTTGAGAGACACCAGAACAAGGTGGTGTTTCGTTTTAAGCCAGATTTTCTGCCTAAGGTTGTGTCTGCTTTTCATCTCAATCAGGACATTGTTTTGCCTTCTCTATGCCCTAATCCTAGTAACCCTAAGGAGCGGATTTCACACTCTCTGGATGTGGTCAGGACTCTCTCTGTTCTATTTGGTGGCTACTGAATCCTTCAGGAAGACTGATGCTCTTTTTGTGCTCCCGTCTGGACCTAAGAAGAGTCCGGCTCCGGTTAAGTCCACTATCAGCAAGTGGATCCGACAGGCTGTGGTACAGGCCTATTCTGCTAAGGGGATGGAGCCTCCCTTCCGCCTTACTGCTCATTCTACTTGTGCTATTGGTACCTTTTTGGCCTTTCAGCACCAAGCTTCTGTTGAACAAGTTTGCAAGGCCGCTACTTGGTCTTCTGTTCATACTTTTTCTAAGTTTTACAAGGTTGATGTTAGGGCCTCAGCTGATGCTGCTTTTGGTCGCAAAGTTTTGCAGGCGGCAGTGGTTTAAACTGCCCGCTGTTACTTTTTGGGGATCCCACCCTACAGACACTGCTATTGGATGTCCCAGGAGTAAGGAATATTCTGGAACAGGACGTGCTGTATACTTAGAATAATACAATTCTGTGATTACTCACCTGTAGAATTGGTATTATACGTATACAGCACGTCCTGTTCCACCCCACCCTTGTTATCATTATTCTTATTTACCTCTGTATGGTGATTGTTCATATGTTCATTTTTTATGTTATTGTTCTCCCGGCTTCTTGTTAACTGCTTGTAAATACTGGGGAATTTGTGGGAGGTCCCTGACTTATATAGGGCCGGGAGGAGCCACAAGCTGTTTTCTGCAGTCCAGCACCATCTTGTGGATGTATTACCCAAGAGTAAGGAATATTCTGGAACAGGACGTGCTGTATACGTATAATACCAATTCTACAGGTGAGTAATCACAGAATTTTTGCACTCACTTCGCTGAGTGCATCTAGCCTGGCCGTCCCTCTGTTTCCGGTGGGCAGCACCATCTTTCTTCTCCTCGTCTTCCCAGCAGACACTGTGCCCATCACTGATCTCATGCCTGTGCTGTGTCTGTTGTCACAGGGGGATGCAGCAGTTTGAACTGTGGATGGGAGCCGTGAGAGCTCTCTGTGGCTAGAGCCGCTGCTGTAACTAATTGAGCGGCTAAGCCTTGCTTAGCTATGGAATACAATAGGATGTTGGCCATTCACAGATCCCCAACATCCAAGAGATAAGCAGTGCCCTGGGAAGGGGTCATATAGCTTTATTCTATGGGAGATCTGTTTTTCCTCTTTAAAGAGGAACAAAACATGGGATTTTCTTGGGTTCTTTGGGTTCTTTGCTCTTCTCAAATTAGTGTTCTATGCCATACATTTTAATAAGTCACATGAGTGCTGAAGGTAAGAAGAGCAGCAAACATCCCCTTGGATGCTGCTTCCCTGTGGCTGTGCCTACCCATGTCATTCTTTTCAGACAGGCTGGGGGTGGGAGCATGCAGCAGGTGGAGAGGGGTGGTGGAGGGGGATGCCATTGTGGGACTGTCAGATTTATGGTGATGTACTATTTTTAAACCCCCCCAACACCCGTATTTTTCCACTGATTGACAAAAAACAATACTTTAAATGACTTTTAAGATTTATGGGGGGAGGGGGCACATTTAGGCACATCCCAAATCAGGATGCCTCACTGACAGGTCAGTGGTGGTTGACGGTTGCCCCTCCCTTAATTAGAATAAGAGAGGGTATATTTTTAACTATTTCCTGTCATTTATGTCTTTATGAAAAATTAATTTGTAAGGTCTTGTACTGCACGCACATTTAATACATTTGGCAGGGGGAGGGGAGCATCTTCACTGAGAGGGATTTCACTTTAAGCTAGCTTTGACAGCAACATACAGTCTACTTGTTTGTTCGTTGCTTCAATCATTGAATAAGTATGTTATTGTGAATTAGTTGACTATTTTTTTATTGTTGTTTGTATGTAGTGCACACTGACCTAAAACAAGCTGTCAGGTGGGTTGTTTGAGGTCACAAGTACTATTTCCCAATCGCCAACTGCACTTTACGGCCTTTGGTTTTGGGATTCTCTAGGACATTTCATTAGGAGTACCAGTGTTTGTTTTCATTGGTGCTGAGAGATGGCTTCCAGCCTGAGCAGAAGAAGGACAGAAATGGTGTAAGCTGCAGATTATCTGCTAACAATGTTGACGTGAGCCAGTGGACACCTGCCGGGTGATGTCAGCTTTTGGGAGAGAATAAGGCTTGTCAGTGACACATTCATCATCCCAGACATTAGAAACAAATTTGATGCTGCCCATGGGAAGACAACTGGAAAAACCCAAAGAGCTTCCTCTCAGCTGGGAACCCTTAGGCCTTTCCATTCCCTCATATATCTCCAGGCAATTCCAAAGGGTGTCAAACTGCATTGCTTCAGTATTTAGCAAAAGTGCACCTGCAGCCACATATATCCATATCTTTTCTTACTCCGAATCAACTTCCAACACACACACACACACACACACACACACACACACACACACACACACACTGTAAGTTCGGAAGGGCAGGACTGTCACATCCCACTCATAATACCTGTTCACTCTATTATTTGTTTTACCCTATCTGTAATTACTTCATATTAAGTACAGCGTCATTGAAGTGGAGGGTTCTCTAAAAACAACAATATGATTATTATTTATCTGCCCAAAGCATTGCATGATGGGTAAAAGCACACCAGAAGAATAGCGATAAGCTGTTATTCCAGTACAGGTTGGCTCAGGAGAAAGGTCATTAGACCTTCCTAGTAAACAATGGTCCCCTACTGTATTCTGTAGTCTGGCTTATTCATTACCCAAACCACTGATCAGACATCATCTTCCTGTTCCAACTGTTCCTTTTCTACAGGATCAAGACTTCCAGAAATGCAAAGTACATTCAATCCTGTCCTGAATTCAAAGATTTTTGGGTGGCAAACTCTTTGCTCTGCAGCTAGTAAAGCCATTTTATATGTAGTTTCTGAACAAAAAGTGGCTCTGGGACTTCCCAGGGAGGACATAATCAGGGGTGAACCTAGCCTATTTGCTGCCCAAGGCAAAATAAAGAAAGGTGCGCCCCTCGGCTCTTCGAAAAGAAAACCCCCTGCATAACAAATATCATTGGTGCCCACTGTGGGAGTTAGTGAGCCAGCGTATAAGAAAATATATGTATGAAAAAATAACAACATGACAGCTTTTAGGAGTGCTTGATGCTAAAATCGGGTCCAGCAATTGCCACCCCTCTGCTTCATAAACGATCCAGCATTGTGGTCTCATTCACCGTGGGGGTGAAACTGATCCCCCACTCGATCAGCAGGGCAGAGAACGCCCATTCTCTGCCCCGCACAATATGATTTTTTTGAAAAACATATTTTTTTATATAAAAATTCTACAAAATTAAAAAAATGTTTTACATTTTTTTCACATATTGCATCCAAAAATATAGAAAAAGCACAAAAAAAAAACAAACAAGACATTTCACATTAAAGCCCCCCAAAAATCTGGAAATCATTGGAAATGGAAAATCACAGTTAAAAATATATATTGCAAAATGGTGAAAAATGGCCTGGCAACAGAGGTGCAACATCTCTAGCTAGGCTGGCAATGAAAGTGTTTAAAATAAATAAATTATATATATATTTTTTTTTTGGTAAGAGGAGATGACACACAAAAAAACAGCATGCAACCTGCGGAAACTCTAAAAGTGTTGGACTAAACCAGCAAACCAAAAAGTATGACAAACACAGTTGTGCCAAATTTTCCCCCACAAATAAAGTGCCAGTACACCTGGTAACCTGGTAGTACCTCCTAGTTTTTGCAAATGTTATATATTAGACCATATTTTGTGATAGATCTCCTTTAAATGGCATGAAATTACTGGCAGTTGCTGACAACTAGAGAAACAATAAAACTCTTTTGCAACTGGGGAAAACTTCAAAAAGAAAATGATCTTCTCCTTTGTTCTGAATTGGTCTAATTCATCTAGGTCTTGGGGTGTCTGTAGGAAATCAAGGCAACCTTGATTTGTTCCTACATATATTAGATATTTGCTATTATGTAGGCATGCTAATTCCCTATGTGTGAAAAAAGGGATCCCACCCAACCTGCAGTCTTTGTGTGCGTTTAACCTTTTTCTATACATTACATTGCTTTTATGTGCTTTTAGGTTGTAAATCACCATATAAATTAATGATTTGTCCTAAAAGCAAATACTTTATGTCTTTTTGACACCTTTTCCTTCCTAAAAAAGGGAACAGTATATATACATTCTTTTGAAAGCCGAAGAGTCTCAAAAGCTGTAGAGAGAATGAATGGTCAGCTTGCTGTTATTAATCAGTATGACAGCTGTATTCATTTCCCCTCATTTCAGGTTGTGAGAATGAGATAAGTAGTGTGACAGTGTATTGATTCCATACAACAAAGATTAATAGACTACACTGCGGTTTTATGGAAGTTTCTAATATAAAAAGTGTTGAAATATTCAGTTAGCAGTAACTTATTTCAGATGTTCTGTCAATATATTTATCTATGCAGTTATCTGTTTAGCATATATATATAAAGGGTGAGTGGCCCTACTGTCCATAGGTTAACTATAACAAAAGCACTGTCCGAGATCGGGACTAGCCAAACTACTAAATCTGTATAATACAAAATATAGGCACAGAAAACCCTCCCAAAAATCTAAAAAAACATGACAATCTTGTCAAAGCACGCATACCCATGTGTGCAAACACACCACCACACCCGCCACACCTAAGCTGGCATAATAATGACTGATACAGTGGGGACCAAAGCAGACCTCAAAACTAAATTAAGGGCAGGAGAGTTAGCAGCTGGCGCCAGGAGTCTCTAGAGTTATGAGCGATGGTTAGGGACACTCACAGCTGATAGACAATAATGGAGTTCCAGGGCGCCTCCTGAAGCACTTCCACTGGGGACCTCAGTGTCCAGCTTGGCGTGTCAATGATATTGCAGCGTGGGGGTCCTATGCAGTATCGATACACTGGTTGAGGGCCCAGTGCTAAAAAGTTCTGCAGCATCCACATACCACTGGTGGGCCTCTTGGTAACCCGGTTGCGCTGAACGAGCAGTCTGTCTATGCTGCTCGGGCCCCAGTGTTGTGATATTGTTGATTTGCTATTGCTGTCATATTGGCACTGTTTTTCTGTCAAAATAATCTACCCTGACCCTGGACAGCACTCCTCTTAGTACCCTTCTAGGGAACACGTAGAACCTACAGAAACTCTTGATGTTGATACCACTGTCTGATCTGTCATTAAGCCTGTTCAAGAGCAAACAAAAATGGATGATCAGTTGGAAGATCCCATGAAGATCTTTATTTTACTTTTTTTTCTGAGGATTGGTGTACTTCACTTGCTGTCATGAGTGTACTAGCCATACAAAAGGCGAAGTAAAAGGCCCAGTTTTAGCAATCTAGAGCCAGGGTTCCCAACCAGTGTTACAAGTTCCACTGATGGTACTCATGATCCTATCAGGTGTTACACAATGGGGCTGCAAACTAACCTGTGCCTGATCTGCTGCCATCTCTACTTTACCCAAGCCTGATTTGCTTGGTAGTACAAAACTGTTCCAAGAGTTGATGAAAATGATTTATGTGCATTTCATTCACTTTAATTGGAAGACTTGTGTGTTTTTGACATGGTTTTAGATGACCAACAGCCCCTGTCTACCACCTAGGTGGTACTTGAGATAATTAGAAAATGGAAAATGGTACTTGATGTAAAAAGGTTGGTAACTCCTGGTCTAAAGTCTCAGATGAAACAAACCTTTCCTGCTTGCTCATCTATAGCAGCCACTGTTGATGGCCGTTGCTTTCATAGTCTAAATAAGTCATTGCAGTGTAAAAATTATTATTCCTTAATGCAACATTGCCATTAGAGTCGTTTCAAGCTTATACATGGGAGAGTAAGAAGGGGACACCTCCCTGGCTTCCATGGCTGCTACCTCGCTCATCATTACATCTTCATCCTGATGCACTGTAACATAGTTATACAATAATGCTCTAATCTTATCCTCTAGAGCTGATGGGTAACAGCTTTTAGTTGATTTTTTCTCTCTAATTCCCCCATGGCTCAGTCAGGATACTTTTTAAACCAATGTACCAATGCTTCTTTGTAGAGCCATTAACCGCTCAATTAGACGATTAGCCTATTTTTAGTGCTAAGAAGGCCTGCCTCCTTATCAGATTGGAAGGAACATTAATTGTATTTGGCCCATGCATGGGCTCCTAGGATGTATTGGGAATACTTTCACAAGTCTGGAGAATGTTGGCACAGACAAAGGTTAACCCATACTCTGCTGAGGCAACTTTCCATTTTTCAGGGAAAGGAAAATAAAGAACACATAAAAGGGAATAGATGTGGGAAGTTACAAGTTAATGGTCTGCATTCTCAGAGATGCAAACCACCAAGATAGTCTGCTTGTGTTATATTCTCTGTTAGCAGATGATTACATATGTGTGTCAAATTCTGTATGGCTATATTACTTTTTAACCTATAGTTACATGTTAGTTTTCTATCTGTTGGAATAAATCAAGGTACCGGACCTGCTGTTTCAGTTTCTTGAAAATGTTTTGCTAGTCACCTGACTGGCTTTCTCAACTCCCCACCAAATAGCTTTAATCATGCTGATCCAAGCAGGATGTGGATTGGAGCAAATATTTATTGCTGCTAGATTCCTGTACAAATTCTTAGCAAAACAAAGCAGCAAGTCCAGTTTCCTTAATTTATTCCTGCAAATATTCCATAGCCTGGATGAATGAGACATGTTAGTGTTTATTTAATTATAGTCTTGTTACTTAAAATGCCCAGTCACACGTGAAAGAATAATAAAATGAATAAATCCCTATGTGGAAATACAGTACAAAACCTGGCATAGTACGGTAATCTCCCAAAAGGACCTCCCATTAGGGACCAGGAAAACAAATAGATGCTTTATAGACCATGTATATCTGTTATTGGATAGAAGATAATAACATGCTTCTCTGTGTAGTTTGAAGTTAAAGACTGATGATTCCCACACATTTTGGTGCAGCCCCTAGTCCTTCTGATTCTTTTTATGGTTATATAGGCTATATAAAAGAGCTCTATTAAAGTGTATATATTCCCAGGACATGTTCTCCTATGTTTAGTCACATTGGCTGATCATGTCAGATGCACTGCAGGCTAGGAGGTGAGCAACATTCCTGTAGGTGCTTGAAGCATGTTTGTAAGCCGCATAATCTAAATATAATATTCCCAAAAGGATACTAATGTTAAGGGCTAAAATCTGATATTTTATTTTTTAACATGGAAAGGTGGCAGTGTGTGTGGCTAGTTACTTCAAGTCCATGCAACAGGCATGGGCTTTGTCCCTATGTGGGGGTCTAGGTTTCTGTCTCCTTGCAGTGTTTTTTTGGTACCATCTCTGTTCTATTTGTTTTTTCCAGCTTTCACTATTGTTGCCTAAAGTGCCATTGTAGCGTAGCCAAACCAAAGCAGCCATTGGGGCAGGGCAGCCAAGACTCTAGGATAGGCCCTTGGGGTCTGGTCACAAAAAGGGGGACCTAACGGAGTGGCAGCAATACTATAATTAAGGGCACCTGCCCCCATTCTCCAGGATGATTGCCCTTGGAGCCCAATTCAAACTATAACCTTCACTCATAGGTTATGGGTAGACAAACTACTATACAACATATACTGCCTGTGCCTCCTAAATCATATACGTATACAGTATTTCATGATGATTTATTATTCCAAGGCCTTTAAAAAAAACAGGCCCATGCAAGCCATACAAGCCTCCTGTTTTTTGGGGAATGGAGGGGGAAGGAGGAGAAGAGGGGGAGAGAAAGTATAAACACGTAGTGTCACATGCCTGGCCAGTGCTCTGCCCCTCCCCTCATGGCCAGCCCCCCTGGGCCCATACTGGAATCTTGACTGTCCTGCTCTGATAGTGGCCTCAACGAAGGATAAGAGTATGGCACATGAATGCCACTTCTTTCCTGTTTCCATGCTTCCCTTGTATCTCACTAAAGGTCTCTGCTGAACCACTTCAAATTCCCTGTGCACTGCAGGCAGATCAGGTGCTCTAGTATCACTCAGTGGTATGGTATGGTTGCCAGTCTTGACTTTGAATACAGGTCTTATTGATTGGGAATTATTACAGCGTGTTAATTATATTTTTTGACTGCTGGTCTTCTCAAACTGTAGCTGGGTTACAGAATATAGCAGTGGTGCATGGAGCTAGAGAACAAGTATACTCAGTCATGTTTACCATGTGCTCAGTCATGTAGTAAACATCTGTAGTCCTATGTTACCATGTCTGATTCTCCAAATGAGTCTAGTAAATTTGAGGGGGCCCCCAATCAGGCTCAAGTTTCCCCTGTAAACATCAGTTTAAGTCCAAAAGCAAGGTTGGTGTCCAAAAGCAAGGTTGGTGGCTCTGAATCAGCCCCATTGTGGACAATGAAAGGGAATAGCAGTTTTCTCTCCTAAAAAGAGTGAGAATTCTTACCTGGCTCTCAATTAACCCCCATCTGGCAAAAGCAGCAGCACGGTCCAGTGTGTGTCCTCACGCACTTCACCAGCATAATCCTCTCTTATCAGAGACTGAATAACCTATCAAGAAACAGTGGTAGTCATATTGTTTCAGATGTGTATCAACTTTTACTTAACTTTTCTCTGCTAAAAAGGCAGTATCCAAATTTAAACTTTTGGTTTCCTATGCCAATTTGCAGTTTTAAAACTGGTGGCTTTTAGGCATGTGGCTGAATATTATCGACAATGATCTACAATGAGCAAGACCAGTTCTTATAGTCTGCACAAAATATAATCTCATAAACAAATCTAAATTCATGTGTGCCGTTATAATTGCATTAGGAAAAATACACCAAGACTGAGAGGCAAACCATAAGCAGTTGTGCACAATCAGATTCTTGGTTCCATGTCAAAGATAAACCCAGACTGGTTGCTTTCCCAACTATTGTAGTTTTGCTTCAGATTTTCTTGCACCATTGGCATACGCTAAGTATGCTCATCCAGCAGCAGCCATTTGCCAGGTACATGTTAATATGGATCAGTAAAAAAAAATGGTCACATTTAAACATGAATTGCTTTTGGCTGAATTATGTTCATGCATTATTTAGGTTTTCAACAGAGTTACATGAATAAAGAGAGAAAGGCAACAGCCAGTTGGGGGGGGGGGGGGGGGGGGGCAGGTTACAGGCCTATGGAGAGGATTGGGACTGATGTGGGCAGGGTTTGATGTGTGACTGGGAACTTTGGAGGGAACTGGGATAAGTGAGAGGGGCTGGGACTCATCTGTAGAGCTGGGACCTGTGTGCCCTTGCAGAGGGGAGGGTTGCAGGATTTGGGACTGGGACCTGTGTGGGCAGGGGTGAGGAAGTCTGGAATGTGTGTGTAAGACTGTCACATGTGTAGGGGGGATCAGAACTTGAATGCGGAGTTGTGACCCATGTGTTATGGAACTGAGACCTGTGTAAAGAGAACTGGGATGACTGGGGGGGCTGGGACCCCTGTGAGGGGTCATGTGAAGGCAGGATTGATGTATGCAGAGGAGGCGAGGTTGACTGTGGTACATGGAGAGTACTAGGACATGCAGGGGTGAACTGGAAACATAAGGGGACTGGAAACATAGAGGCCCAGCAAGGGATGCTGGTTGCATCTCTCAAGCTGCTGCCGATGTTAGAGACACTGCTTTCTCTCACACTCAGCTGGCACCAATCAAAGTGCCATCACCGCCATTGGTCTCAGGGCAGCTGCTCTGAAAAGTTTGTGGGTTTCCTTGAGACACGCTAGGGAGGGAGGAAGCAAGAGAAAAGGGGGGTGGAATTACTTTCTGGTACAGAAGCCTCCCACCATGGCACCTTCTCACTGCACCATCTTGGATCTAGTAATTTGGATATTTTGAATATTGGATCAACTGTAATAATTTTATTTAGCAGTAATCTATTTAAAGTAGATAAAGCCAACATCTCTTCTTTCATTGATAATCCTGTTCCACAGGTCAGCTTCAGGAACAGCTAGCCAGATAAGAAGGTTAGCTGCAAAACCTCGTCCATGATCCCAGACCCAATGCCACCTGTAAGGAGTAACAAACAGGTGGATGTTTGGTGGGCAATATTATGCTTCTCTCTCGTTTACTTAGACACACACACATTACACTTCTCCTAGAATCTATCAGAGGATATGTAGCACTCAACATTTTTTTGCCACAGCGGCATGGGGAGCCAAATTTATGAAGTATCAGCACCTGTTAATAACACTCAGCGACTTTTCTTTGCCTCAGTGGCACGCAGAGTACTAATTTAACACTAGCACCAGAAAGGTCACAGCACCGGGCGCTCTGGTTGAAGCTGCACCAGTTTATAGAGGTGCTGTAGGTCAAGATCCCATAGAGTACAATGGGCAGAACTGGAATGAATTGTTTTATGCTTATGATGAATGTTGGACACATTTATTGGTGCTGAACTTGCATTGTGACTTGTCAGTCATGTAAATGCAGGACCTAAATATTGCCAAATGTAATTTTTTTTTCAACTAAAATCATTCTTCATGTCTTGTTCTGCTTACCAATGTGTAATTTGGTCAACCACAACTAAAATGCAGCCTAAACACACTGTCAGGTCCAATACATACACAATGCAATAATCAAGGCAAATTAGGCTGTCACAGCGCCATTGTAGTCAGAATAGCAGCACCAAAAAAGAAAAAGATGCTGGCTCTCCAAAACAGGCATTATAGTCACCTGAAAGATGCTAAACGGCGCACTTAATAGATAAAGCCCTTAGATTCAAAGTTTCTACCTACCTTGGGTGTACATTTCTGTCTTTTATTCATAGGGTAATGATGTTTTTATCCATATGGTCACTGTTTTAATTTTTTAGATCTAAGTTGTGGAATTGTTTGCATGTACATCTATACTTATATAGCGTGAATAGTCTTAGTTTAGCGGTACATTGTTAATCATTATTGGGAATTTGTATATATATATATATTTGTGTATGTTTCTCAGAAATGGCTAAGCACAATTTGAAACAAATTGCAGACAGAACACCTGCAGGGTTACAAAATACCAAATGACTATATTCTCTCTTTCCATTCGCAGGCTGGCAAAATTATTATTTTTTATCAGAGGTTTCCTCTAAAGATAATAAAGAGATTCTTGATCTGGAGCATCTTGCTGGTGAGTTTTTATGCTCTTTTATTTTTACAAAATCACTTTTATTCATCAAATGTATTGGTAGTGCACAATAAATTTTTTCAGCCAGTTACACTTGGGGAAAAATGTGGTTTCGATTATACAGAAAAAAATGCAGAAATATTTAGTCCTCTTTGTGTACAAATTGGTTTTGTTGAAACTGGAGCCCCACTTATCATTTCTGCTGATTTTATCACTATCACAGGCTTTGGTGGATGCCCTGCTGTTTGAAAACCCCAGAGTTCTCCTCAAAAACCTTTTCCCAAGTCCCATGACACACGCTCAGGCTCTCATCCAATCTGCGCTGTATGCCATGCATATTAATGTTCGTGCGCAGCATATGGCCTTGTTTAGCCACATTAGAATACCCCAAAGTCACTTCATCGGCTGCTCCTGGAATCTTTTAGACACGATCCTTCAGACATGGTCCTTCCTGCCACCCACGTGATTCATTGGGTAGGGTCTCAAATTGCTACTGTAGATGCTGATGGTTGCAGAAACATAATATGACACTGTCTGTTTATAATAATTTGACATATTTGGTTTGAATCTTGCCAGTTTGGTGCAGTTTGCCCCATGCTGGATACTGGTCAAATTTACCAGCATGCTACCCTCTTATGCTGACTGGTGGCATGTCAGCCATCACTACCCTGTGAACTGGTATAGGGGTACCTCGGACCTTTAAACAATTTTACAATAAAAAAACACTGTCACTGCATCTTCCTTTATCTGTCCCCCATCAGACGGCATCCTCTTTGCAGGTCCACCAATTTGGAGGCTCCTTCCTTCCTTCCTGGTCTGGCAGGCGTTGGTCTGCTGCTGGCGATGAGCCGTCCCACCCGCATCTGTAGTGGCAAGCCAATGTTGGCCCACCGGGGCAGGGAGGCAATAATAACACAGAGAAGGTTGATCGTGTGACTCAGTAATGTCAATAATTCAGTAATTCAGTCAAAAGTATCAGATTTTTTTTGTGTTAGATACAGAGACTTAAACCCAGCTGATGGCTGAAAAATGTGTGACATTGATGGTGGGAAAAATGGTATTGTGTAAATTGACAAGCAAAATAATGGCATATAAATCATTTTGCCTTTTCACCAAACCAGTGAAGATTGTTTAAATGATACTTCAGAATGTGATTCTGTCAGACAATTTCTAAAGATACCAGCCAGATCAGTTGCTGGTCCTTATATGTAATACAATGTGCACAATATAACCCAAATAATCCAAAGGGGCTTACACAATATGCAATCGAAAAAGAAACCACGGAGCTCACAAGTCCCCATATGCAAGTCACTTAAAGTGGACCAAAAACCCCCAAAACAACTCAGTCTATTTTGCCCCCCCCCCCCCCCCCGTTTTCCCCAGTTATGCCATTTGTATGCCTTGCTTTCTTTTTTTGTTATGCCTTGGTTTCTGACAGGGCACGTCAAGCCCCGCTTCTCACAGTCTCCTGCTAGGGGCAATTAGAGGCTATTGAAAACAGTGCTAAAAGGAAGAGCCAAAAGAAGATTTGATTTTCCCTTAATTCCCCCCCAATTTTTCCTTTGAAGCCAAAATCATTTGTGAGTGTTTTTATTCGATCCATTACCAGGTCACTAAGGGGAGTTGATGCATATATTCCGTACTACTATAGGACGTGGTTGGTCCACTTTAAAATACAATTTTTAAAAAAATACAAGTACAATTTTTTAAAGGATAGGTGGTGACTTTATAATGACTTTTGCAAATGAGGAGGGCAACAAAGAAGTAAGCCAGCTGAAGGCAAAGTAGAGAAGGCACAAAAAAGTGGGGACAAGGAGAGGGCACATGTGCTAAGTGTGGACAAGTGAGGACACAAAAACCAAAAACTGTTTGGGGACCGAGGCTGATCTGCAACACACACAGGGGTGGGTAATACAAGAAAAATAAAGTGGAATTTCAGATCATCTGGGGTACAAAATGTGCTTTGAAGCAGAGAAGCAGCACGCAAGGGTAATCCGGAACAAATACAAGGCACACAGTTTGGACACCTACTAAATGGGGCAAATAAGAGAATCTTTATTGAGTTGGAGTATATAGACAAGCAAAGAAACAACATACAGGCAAGTAGGGATGGTATAATTTCAGTGACGTACTGCTCAGCTGTATCATTGGACCACCAGCAAGCTTATCTGTATGATGACTCCACAGCCTGGTGAGTAAAGCATTCTGATACAACATTTTATCAGAATTTTATATTCTGTCTTCTGTATGCAAATGAACAGGGGATTATCATTATACCAAGATAGCTTGGGGCACCAAAGTCTCTTTTACATCTCATTTAGATTTTTTCTGCTTTCAGACTATCCCACTGACCCGGAATGAATCTGCAGAACTATGTAAAGCCTCAAGTGCTTTCAAAAGTCTCTGCAGTAGTTACTATTAATCTCCTTGCTGGGTGGCTGCCAGTAATATATTAATTACTCTGATGATTATACTTAGAGTTGTTTTGTCAATATTGCCAGGTCTGTTTGACGGCATTGGGTTAGCCAAATTATTTTGAGAGGATGCATTTTCTCGAAAACATTCACCTAAAGGGACTGTCCAGCCTTATAAAAAAGAAAAAAGAGATATTCCCCTTTTTGCCCTGCTGCTGATCGCAGCCACGGCACTCAACCCTGTTAGCTTGCAGACCACCCTCAAATCTGTCTCTAAATCTGGTTAAAAATAGAGGCTTGGTCACACACATCTGCAGAAGTATGCTTAAGCTGCAGCGCCAAGGTGCCTCTGTGGGGTGCAGTCCTAACTCTAATCTCTGAGAGTTCCATTTGGGACATACAGTGCAACAGATAAATTGGGAGCAGGCTTACCTGAGGTTGCCCTAAACCTCAAGTGCAAGTCATAGGGTGGAAGGGTCAAAGACCTTGCAGTACAGCCTAGACCCCACACCCCATGTGCTTGCACAAATTCAAAATAAACAATGTAAACAACAGATAAGGGCAGCTAAGCTGGAGACAGAAAGACTGGTCACGAAAGAGAGTAAAACTAACCCCAAATTATTCTTTAGCTACATAAACCATAAAAGGTACAAACCTGAGGGTGTGGGCCCCCTGAAAAGCAAGGAGGGGACCCCTATAGAGGGAAATGAGGAGAAAGCTAATTTGCTTAACAACTTCTTTGCTTCTATATTCACAAAAGAATTTGACATGCCGAGTGAAATGCAGGGGAATAACCGAAACCCTCCATTAAATGTCACTGGTCTAACCAAGCAAGTCCGGCACCGTCTCAAGCAGATAAAAATCGATAAATCACCGGGACCAGATGACATACCTCCTCGTGTTTTAAGGGAGTTATGTACAGTAATAGACAAGCCGTTATTTCTAATATTTGTGGATTCCATAACTACAGGGTTTGTTCCGATGGATTGGCGCTTGGCAAATGTGGTGCCAATATTCAAAAAGGGATCTAGGGGGGAACCTGGGAACTACAGACTGGTAAGCTTAACATCTGTGGTGGGCAAGCTGTTTGAAGGTTTCTTAAGGGATTTTATCCTGGAGCACCTTGGGGAAAATTACCTTATTACTCCATATCAGCATGGATTTATGAGGTATCGCTCCTGCCAGACAAACCTGATCAGCTTTTATGAGGAGGTAAGTTCAAGATTGGATCAGGGGGAGTCATTGGATATCATATATCTTGACTTTTCTAAAGCATTTGATACTGTGCCACATAAAAGGCTGGTACAAAAGATGAGAATGCTTGGACTGGGGGAAAACGTGTGCAGATGGGTGGGAAATTGGCTTAGTGATCGGAAGCAGAGGGTGGTTATCAATGGTACACACTCAGATTGGGTCACTGTTACTAGTGGAGTACCACAAGGGTCAGTTCTGGGACCAATTCTCTTCAATATATATATAAATGAAATTGGGTATGGATTAAACAGTAAAGTCTCAATCTTTGCAGATGATACTAAGCTGAGTAAAGTAATTAAAACAAAGGAGGACAACAGGCAACTACAAACAGATTTAGATAAATTGGAAGCATGGGCAGTTAAATGGCAAATGAAGTTTAACACAGATAAATGTAAGGTTATGCACATGGGAAGGAGAAATATGTGTCATGATTACACACTAAATAAAGAAACACTTGGTAAAACAACAATGGAAAAGGATCTAGGGGTTTTAGTTGACAATAAGCTCAACTGTAGTAATCAATGCCAGGCAGCTGCTGCCAAGGCAAATAGGATCATGGGGTGCATCAGGAGGGGCATAGGTGCTCATGATCAGAGCATCATTTTACCCCTGTACAAGTCACTGGTCAGACCCCATATGGAATACTGTGTACAGTTCTGGGCACCTGTGCTTAAAAAGGACATATCAGAACTGGAGCGCGTTCAAAGAAGGGCAACAAAGTTAATAAAAGGAGTGCGGGGGCTAGAGTACCCGGAAAGATTGTCCAAGTTAGGCTTATTTAGTCTAGAAAAAAGACGATTGAGGGGTGATCTAATAACTATGTATAAATATATTCGGGGTCAATACAAGGATCTGTCCCACAATCTATTTATACCCCGGAGTGTAACCATAACCCGGGGGCATCCACTAAGGTTAGAGGAAAGGTGCTTTCTCCACCGACATAGGAGGGGATTCTTCTCTGTAAGAGCAGTGAGACTATGGAACTCGCTGCCAGAGGAGGTAGTAATGAGGGATACATTAAAAATGTTCAAAAGTGGCCTTGATGCCTTCCTGGCATGTAATAACATTTCCGGCTATGGCTACTAGACCACTGGAAGGAGTTAAACAGGCTGAACTGGATGGACTAAAGTCTTTATTCAGCCTTACATACTATGTTACTATGAGGGATGGCAGCTGCTCAGACCATTTTATAACTAACCTGGGAGGTGCACGTACAAAAAATAACTACAGTGGTCAAGGGGAGAGTTTCCTTTTTGTCTTGTTTTTTAGTAAGTTTCTTTAACGCACAGTAAAGTGGGGAAAAATGTATTCCACTGCAATGCACACTGTAATGCACATGAAAATATTCATATCTATATCATGATTGGGTTTCTCATAGGATGCTGCCTTTTAGACAAAAAAAACGTATCTGCAGCTCACAGCTGTTGTGTGTTGTGTGAGAAAGTCTCAAAACTCAGCATCTTCAAAAATTGCAAAGCCTCTCAAAATATGTTCAGAAAATAAGTCATAGATCACCACCCATCAGGGTCGAGATTATTTTTTGGCAATATCCTGTTAGGTTTAGCTCCTGCATTAAATGCCATTAGATGCCATTCATTGGTTTACTAGCAGTTGTTTTTCTACAGCCCTTCAAATTTCCTACCTAGCCACTTAATCTCTATTAACAATTCTGCAAAAAGTACAACTCCCCAAACTTGAAACTTGATGTCTAGGATTCATTTTGGGCTCTGCTCCCTCATCCAGACTCATATTCACTCCCATGCCAACTTTTTCTTCAACTTCTTCAAGTCATTGGTGCATGTCCTGATCATTTACCCACACAGACTACTGCAACTCAGAGACTACTGTTGCCACAAACAGATACCTGTCCTCTCATACTATGTTCTGAACTCTGCTGCTCATCTCATCCATCTCTCCTCTTGCTTTTTCAGCTTTGTCCAGTTTGTCAGTCCCACCACTGCCTGCCAGTTACAAAGAGACTACAGCTGGAAATCCAGACTATAGCCTGCAAAGCTCTCTGCAGCCAGGCCACATTTCATCATTAATCCAACAATATCCATCTGGACACAACCTCTGTTCTGCCTCTGACCTTCTCCTGTCATCCCCTCTGGCCACTTTCTCTCATTCTTTCCTGCCTCCAGGCCTTCTTCTCTGCTCAATGTGTCACTTTCCAAGCCTCCAAACCTTTAATGCGCCCTCAAAACTAACCTCCTTAGACAACGGAATATATAACCTGCTTTTAAAGCGGACCAAAACCCACTGAAATTGTAAAATATATTTGGCCAAAACCTCTACTGCTTTCTTAACTAGAACTTGATATTTTTGCCTTTTAAATTGTCGTGGAACACTGATTTTTGTGCTGTTCCTCTCTATAAGATGGCAGGAGATTAGGCATTGCATAGGTGTGGCAATGACATCAGTGCCACACACAACAGTGGCAATGAGTGCAGGAGTCGGAGCTTTGCAGCTAAAACAGGCGCCATTAGAGTGGATTAGAGTGAAGCAGGATCAGTTTAAATTGTCGTACTCTTCATGGGAGGAGCAATTCAGGGGATACTAGTTAAAATTTGGGTTTTGGCTCGCTTTAATTATTCTTATAACCTTCACAGGGCACATGCTGGCAAACTCAAAACCAACTTGTGATCCTATTCCCTCCCATATTTTATTTTGTTTTCAAAGCAACGACTTTAAACTTTGAAGCATCCTGTTTGTAATAGACTATGCACTGTTTGACTTAACCTGTTTGTATTTGCTACTTCTACTTTGCATAGAACTACAGTGGAGATTAGAGCTTTATAAATAAACAATATTAAAAATATGACCTTTGCAGATGTTCTTTCTAAAGGGCAGCGGGGTTCAGCCTTCTTTTTTCTACCTGCAGATGTCAAACAGGGGTTTTTAGAAGGGCTTCTAAACATGGGCTTGGGTAACAGCCCATAAAAACATTGTCGGGAAATAAAACATTAGTTGAACTACAATTCACTAAACACCAAATACTATAAAATATTAGTAAAAGTAGATTTAGTTGAGCCAAAAAATCAATAGATGGCATGTAAAGGTTAGCTAAAGATTGCTTATAATGTTACTTACTTATTTTTAACATGTTGTGACAGTCACTAGCCAGATACATCTAGTTTAATTTTTGAAAGTGATTTGTTGGTTGCCCTTTTAGACCTATTGAGCATCAGAGGCTTAGTGCTGGAAAAGGAGCTCAATACAAATGGTTAATAATGAAGAAGCATAAATAAAGCATTGGATCGCCATTTGTACATACTGATGGATATCACTGATCTCACTTACGTGTCTTTCTGTAAATGCTTTTAAGTAAAGTGTCTTTTACTACATTTCACTCATTTTCTAACAGGCGAAATGAAGCAATATTTCTTGGGTGTTTCTCATTATTGCTGGTACAAAAGCGTGTTTGTTTTGGTATTTCTGACCTGTTCTAAGACTCAGGATACTAGTAAAGAATATGAATAAAAATATGTAAGTATACATGATCTGAAATTCCACCCCACAATACAATTCCACAATACAAAGTGAAAGTGCAATAGTAAAAAACCTCCTAGAGAAAAATACTAGAAAACTAGATAATAGCAAAAGAATAGCAAAAGCTCAACTACTGTATAAACTTGAATGAGACCTCCCACAATTTTATAAGGCTAGATTTTAAATCAGTGCGCATCACTGCTACCAATCAACAATTATAATTAGAAAACACTAATAAAGAAATATTATTGTGGCCAATTTAAAAGATAAGTACATTGATTTCATTTCAGAATCATTAGAATCCTTATGACCTTAGAATCCTTAAAATGTTATATCGTTATTGCACTCTAATGTAGAAATGTTACTAAGATTTGGTGAGGTGAGTCTCATGTTGGGAGTACCTCAGTAATATATTTTGGATACCTGTAACTGAAATAAAAATTAAATAATTCTCCACCTGGTTGGATCTTAAAACAGAAGAGCTTTACATATATGTGGCAGAATTTTTCTAGTGCGCTAACAATTTTATTTTTAGTCTGCTAATATCAGCTTCTTATGTAGGCCAGGGAGGAAAGATCAAAGGCCTGATGTATTAACATTCCAACAGTGCGCCCTTTTTATCACCACTACTTGTGCCATAAAAGTCAATTCATGCATATGCTATTTGGAGTGCCAAATTGTGATCAGGCTTCCGCATGATTCGTGGTCAAAATGGGATGTGCATTTGTTTTTGCAGCAATTTGTGCACAAGCATTCGCCAGCTATTATTATTATTATTGTTTATTCATATAGCGCCATCATCTTCTGTAGCGCATTGAGCCAATTCAGCAATTTACGGCTGAAATTTTCTGCTAGCGCCATTTTTGCGCAACAAACCGTCTCTGGTGCCTGATTTATGGTGTGTTTAGGGGGCTGAAAAGTGTGTGCAAATGTGGCAATTTGAAGAGTGAATTTCCTCCAACAAATAGGTGGAGGAAACCACTGTTTCCAATGAGTAACAGCCTTATTTCATTCCGAAAACACATGCCAGTGATGTCCGGTCACAAGTGTCAGCCACAAGTTCTTTGTAGGATCGAACCTTTTTTTTGTTTTTGTTGGCAAAAAAGTTGTAAAAAATCACAAAAAATGTCAAAACAACATAAATGAGGATATTGGCCCCAAAGTTTAGCAAAAACACAAACAAAAATAAATAATAAAATTATAGTTAAAATTGTAAGCATTAATATGCAAATCAAACAGGGGAGGGTTAAAGAGAACATCTTGGACAAGACATTGGGCCGAAAAACATGGGGAGGCCGATTCATTAATAGCGGCAGGTAGCGACAGTTGAGCGACTGTAGCGGCATTTTCAGAGCGCCCGCTAGTAGTCGCTGTGCTTGGCCGTTGTTCGGTAGTTGATAGCGACTCAGTCGGTTTGCTGTAATGTTGAATATTGGGTGAGGAGTCGCTATTTGACAGGTTCCGCGCTGTATGGGAGCGCATGATAGTGACTGGCCCTAGCGACCGGCTCCCACCATATTCATTAAAAAATCATGCTCAAAAAATTCTCGCGCTGTAAAATGCATGTTTAAACCCCAGAGCGCTGGAGGCGATGGGTTAAAAGTAGTTTTTTAACCCCCAAACCACCATATTTTTGGAAACCAAAAAAAAAAGTATTTTAAATAATTTAGTAATATGAATACATTAATATCAGACCTGTAATATCAATTCTGTACAATTTTTTTTTTTATTTTTTTTCCCTTAAAAAAATTATCTAAAATGGCAGAAGTGGTCACAGAATTTTTCACATTTAAAAAAAAAATAATAAAACATTAATAACAATTAATTATTAATATTTAAAGATTGTTCCATTGAAATGCATTGGAGCGCGCCAGGTAGCGAGAGGTCATACCTGTCACTGTTCAAGGTCGGACGCTGGCGCTGTGGGCTGAGGCTGAAATAATGATGAATGAGTCGCTATATGGCGCTATCTCAGTCGCTAAGCAGGATTGGCTTGATAAATGTGTAATTGTGGTGGGAAGCCAGCGTTCTCGTGGCGGGGCCCGTCATTACCGGCCGCTCACCAGTCGCTACCTGTCGCTGTTCCTTCATAAATAAGGGCCTAAGTGTTAACTGGAATCAGAATATCCCCCTAAAAAACACCCCGCAAAAAATGAAGAACACAGGTTCTCTAGAGAACACACTCCGAAATGGCGAAAAGAGCTTTGTGAAAACACAGAAGCTGGAGAGGTAACATTTCTATGGAGAAACCGTAAAAGAAAGGGGAGAAAAATGTGGGGACCATTGGGAGCAGTTAAGCTCTTAACTGGCTAGATATGTATGGGGCAGGGTCATTTGCACTTCAGCAGATTTACCATGCAGAAGGCGCGAACTGGCAAAAGAAGGCTCTATTTGCGCTTCTCCCGTACACTTGCCATTTGGTGCGTTTCGAGCGTATGCCCAGTGTGCACATGCAGCTATGAATAGCGCCTGAATGCGGAATCGTTTGCACTCCCCTTGAGCATTTTTTCACACAGTCCATGGATCAACTGCAGCATTTTTTTTGGTGCACTGAGTGGCGTGAAGTGGCTCAGCATGAAATCAAGTGGCGTAGTGTGCTTAATTAGTAATAATGAGACGTCCTCTGCATAGGGTGTGCCAATGTTGTGCCAGTGTGTTCCTATACAGTCCATCCATATTTATTGGATGTTTTTGAATTGCTGAGTGGCACACACAAAACATACATTTCTGATGAAAAAGACTGTAAACATTTTTTTTAAAAATGAGGCAGAAAAACAATAATGTTATAAATGCAACAGATGTGACAAACAATAACAGATGTTAAATATATCATTTTTCAAGACGATAAAAAAAGCAGCATAAACTTTATTTCTGTGTTCATCTTATTTCCCAAAATCTGTGGCCAAATTTGATTTGAAACAAACAAAATCAGGTACAATAGAATGCTAAATCATTTGCCTATTATATCCTATGGGAATAGCAAGCTATGAACCAAAAAAAGCAGGCGCAGTGAAATGGTTGAGTTTATGTGCGCTCATGGATTAGTAAATGCCTCTTTCACTACTGGGTCTGGGTTAGGCAATCCCCAAGAAATTTATACGCTCTTGACCAGGACCACACCATCTATTAATCGAAATTATTTATTGTGTACAAAGCTTATTAAAATTTACATAATAAATATTATCCAAGCTCTCAATTCATTATATACATGATTTTACAGTTTAAACAAATTCATTCATCACATTGGGTAACTCTTATTTTATGGCAAATATACAATATATTGCTCCCTACTGTCTCAGTGATCACTATATATATATATATATATAGTTGTATTAATGTAAATAATTGCTTGTGGTTTTGACAAAAGGTCCACTTTAAGGAATTACCCTATGCGAGACCATAGAGATAGCAAGATACCTGCCGGATCTTCTGGGATCTCTACAAACTGCCCAGTGAATTTATGACTTTGCTAGACAACAAAAGGCTATTGATCAGTAGGCAGAGGACTCCATTTTTCTAAAGTTAATCAAGTTCAGCATTTGATATCCAGCTTCCAAACTGTCAAGGAGAAATGAAAGCTAAAGGATCATAAATAGCCAAGTTGGCAGCTGAGGCAGAGCTTTCAAACCCTAATGTCATTGTCCATAGTGGGAGAACATTGCTTGTCCAAGTGCTTTTTATTAATCCCAGTATAGTCTAAGTTCTCTTTGTAGAGATGCAGTTTGCAATTTGAATTGACAGTATGTGCATCTGGCACACATACTGTATGCAGACTCATCCCTACAAAACCTTGAATTTAACGGGATTGACCAGTCAAACTTTGAAATCATTTGCTCGGAAGTTTACCTGGTGCAGTGTCAGCCACTTGCTGTTTAATCTGATCACATAAAGGAAGGGGATTGTTTTCTTCTTCTAGTTCCTTTTCCCCTGGCGCCTACCCCCTGATCCAGACTACCTATATAATCCTGTGGCTCGTGTAGGCTTTACACCTCCTCTATTAGTGATGGGATAGCATTAATCTCAGCTCACTGTATTGCAAACAGTGTGCTTGCATCACTAAGCCCTGCCACTCCCATCACAGGGGACAGCAAGGTGCAACCTTAATTTATAATTCAAAATATATATAAATTTGTTTCTAAAAATGAAAAAACATTGCCATGTGTAGCCCTAACAATGGTAATACTTTTGTGTGCCAGCAGTCTTAACGTAAATATAGAATATATCAGTGTACAGTAAAAAGGACCTCCAGTCTAACTTCCCACAGCAGTTTAGAGAGCTGCTGCAACATCCCTACCCCCGGGCAGCCTAAATTGTAGATGGACCGGTATTTTGCCTGATTTTGGGTTTTCAGAGTTGCTTAAAGTGGACCAAAACCCACTAAACTTTTGAAAGCCCATGCCGATACTCCCTCCTTAAGGTGTAGAAATAGAAATGGATATTTTCACTTTTCGAATTGTCCTCGAACACTATTTTTTTTGCTGCCCCCCCCCCCCCCCCTGTGTGAGATGGCAGCATCCAGTCATTGCACATGTGTGTCAATGACATCATTGCCACATACAACAGTGGCAATGAATGGAGGAGGTGGAGCTTTACAGCTAAAACAGGTGCCATTATCTGGGATTAGAGTGAAGCAGAAGCAGTGAGAATTGACACTCATCATGTGGGGGGCAGCAATTCAGGGGATGGTAGTTAAAAATGTGGGTTCAGGTCAGCTTTAAGGAGAATGGACATCCCAAATCTAGGTGCCCGGAGATAGAGCGAGCCAAAAGTAGATTTTTGGGGGCACTTAAAAAAACAGCTGGAAGCACCACTGCAGCACTAATTATCTACTACATATGCATATATATGATTCTGTAGCTTATCTGTGGGATTAGTACAATAACTGCTGTGGCTGTTACAATTTATAATTTCTCTGGCATATTCATGGTCATGTTTAGCAATTTTCTGAAAACTGAGCCTTTGGCAGCTAAGGAACTGCACCACAGTTGCTCCAGTAGATGTTAATGTGCCCACAGATTAACTTAGTTATGCATGCTTATAGAATCAGGGTACCTAGCCCTGTGCTTTAGGCTCAGAAAATAAAAAAGTGGGTCTAGACACAACCATGGGGAATGGCACCCACAGGTCTTACAGACCACCCTCCATTTGACCATGACTGTCCTAGAAACCATACAAATTTAAAAAAAATAGGACCTATGTTCTAAAAACTTAAGTTCATGCAGAAACCCTTCTTTATGGGCCGGGCAGTTTCTAGGCAAAATAGCACTTAATGCCGGAAGGAAACATCTCTGCCCTTTCCTCATCTATCCTATGGTGCTGCTGCTGTTCCATACAGCTATGTGACATGCTGAGCCTCTACTGTAGCAGCAGGCAATATCTCTTTCCCATGACTAAGTCCAATATGGGGGCATGAGAGGCCCATCTTATGGTCTGCACACTAACGGTAGCCCTGATTCATCTGCAGAAAGCAAGATGACAGGTATAAAGGTTGCCTACCCACACTTCACCAGAAGCAGCCATGCATATGGGGCATCAGGATGAGTTTTTGGTGCATCAGGATGGGTTTTGGTGCTCTTTGAACACAGACATGTGAGAAACATTAACATTGTCATTTAGATTTACTGTTGAAGGGATTGGGAATATTTAGGCCATTTTCACCATTTACATTTCATTACATCACATAAGCTCCTTATCAGTGCTATGGCATGTTCACTTTCAAAAAGGACTCCAAGTCTACCAATTTCTTTAGGAAACTAAAGCTGCAGTTGATATGCCTGTAAATTATGCCATCATCTCTAAGTATGTGGAAAAGCTGCACCCAGGAGGTACACCATAGTGAGGATGCTAATCTTAAAGCAGATACACCATAGTGAGGATGCTAATCTAAAAGCAGATACATTTATGCAAAGCTGATTTTAATTTCATTACACTGATGTGTTTTAGAATGTTACACTAAGTGTTGGGGTCAGCTAAATTTCCTGCTTTATTTGTTATTATCTTAATGAAATACCATTCTCTAAAGCTCAGGTGGAATACACAATGTGTCTTTAGAATCTTAATCTTGCTAAGTATACAGTAGGTGGAAGTAGTACAGTATGCTCACAGTATATATATGAGAGCTATTAAATGAGTTCCACAAATGTGCACATTCTGTCACTGCTTGGTATTATTTATTGCGCAATGTAAATAATTATAATTAACTTTTGAAATCCTGTTCAATACATTCTCTGAATCACTTACTCTTTTCAAATGGAACAAGTCTACAGGCCATTTTGGTTGAATGAGACTCGGGTCAGATGAAAATGAATTTAATCCAAAATCAATGCAAATCCCTACAGAGAAAACACTCAACATAGTTAGCTGCTGCATGGGTTACAGGATGCTAGGCTGCTCTGTGATGCAGGATGCTGATGGACTATATGGGTCATTAGTCATTTGAATGGTTGTTATTATTTGCAAAATTAAAATAAAAACAAATATTTCAAAGTTCTACAAATATCTTGAAAAAGAATGTTATGCCTTCTTAAGCGGGATGCTTATATCCCATGCCATATCAAGAGCTGGTGACAATGTTCAGTTGTGACTTTAACCCTTTAAGGCCAGCCTACCTAGAGATTTTGTCACCCTCTGTTGCCAGGTCATGTTTGACTATTTTGTGCTATACATGTTCAACTGTGATCTTTGAAGGGATTTCCCAGAAAAAATATTATATTGTTTTTTCAGCAGAGCCTGAGCTTTAACAAGAAATGTCTTGTTTGTTATTTTTGTAGTGTATTCTCATTATTTTGGGGTGAAATATGTGCAAACAATTAAGTTAAAAAATTAAAATTAAAAGTTTTTCAATAAAATTACATTTCATGTAAAAGCCCCATTTCGCCTGGCTACAATGGTACCCCATATGTATTGGCAGATACCTCTTTCCTGCCCAGGAGACTCTCTAAAACTTAAACAGCGCTTTAGGAGATTTTAAGATAAAATGCAACTGCTATGCGCACCTTGCTGTTTTTCAAGAAAAAGAATCCTTTACATTTGAAATACCCCCCACAAACTAAGAAGTGGAAGTACACACCTCAAGTATTCTAGGCGTACCAGGCTTGTTGATGTGAGTGCAGCCTTCCCTCGATGAATTATTTGGTTGCACAGGGTTTCCCTAAAAAAGAATACAAAAGCAGAATCAAAGCCAGATTTTCCTGAAAAAACACATGCAAACAAGAAAAAACAAAATAAACCTGAAAAAGCAAGGTCCCTTGAACAGAACAATATACAACATGCATAGGTACTGTCGATCAATGTTTCCTCTAAGCTTTGGCAGCTGCTGAGCTGAGATGTTGGGAAATAGCTCTAGGCTCCATTGAAGGTGGGCAATCTAAATACCTAATTAGGAACATTGGTACATCCGTCAAATGGGCAGAATAGTGTAGTAAATAAAAGACAACCATAATTTAGTCCCAGACCTGGCCGTCCCAACTCCCTGCATCATCATCCCACCCCCGGCCTCATCCAGACAGAATAAATAGACAGAATGAATGAAAAGATCTAGATAAATTGATAGAATGAAAAGATAGATAGAGATTTTCATAGATAAATGAATAGCATACAAAGAAATCTAGAAATTAGATATATAGATAGACAGAATAAAAATAGACTGGAAAAAAGAAAGATAGAGAGAATAAATAGATATCTGCAGGTGACTTGCGAGACCCCGAGCCTTGTGAACTGGTATAGGGGGTCTCATGGATCCCTTACTATTTCACAAAAGGTTAACTGAAAAAAAAGACACCACCCAGGTTAAAACACCTTAAAAATACCCCCCAAAAATGGTGTGGGGTCCTCGGTACCCAGCATAACCATCCTGGGGAACCAACTATGCAGGACTTGTAGAACAGGGTGCAGAGGCCAGCCTCGATGGCCCCCCACCCCACACAGCCTAAATGGCCCGGGGCTCTTCTGCCCCCGCTGTGAGGAGGCAGGTAATGGAGCGCTGGGGGTTGATGGCAAGTCACCTACTAGCCACAGGTGACTTGCCAGACCCCGAGCCTTGTGAACTGGTATAGGGGTCTTATGTATCCCTTACCAGTTCACAAAGGGTTAAATGTAAAAAAAGACACCACACAGGTAGAAAAAATATTTTATTTTTATTTTTTTTTAATACTTACCTCCTGTCGATCCATCCCTGAATATTGTGTCCCATGTCGATCATTCTGGCTAGAACAGGGTGAAGGGACCCCTGCGGGCTACAAGCCCCCACAGCCTAAATGGCCCCAGGCTTCTCTGCCCCCCCCTTGGGCTTTGGGGAGGCAGGTAATGGGGGGGCATGTGAACTGGTAAAGGGCTCTCATGTATCCCTTACCAGTTCACAAAAGGTTAAATGTAAAAATGAACACACTGACACCAAGGAAAAAAATGACATTTATTACATTTTCTCTACTCACCTCCAAATCTGTGTCCCATGCTGCTCTCCCACGCTGATGACAGGTGACAGATGCCAGTGGTAATTGGTGCAGGGTGGGTGGGGGGTCATGGTATCAGAGCCCCCTGCCCTCCCACTTGTTCTGCATCAGTACTAGCTTCAGGCTGACTTGGACACTTAAAGTGTCTGGGCATTCACTTGGCAAATGAGCTCAATGTGGAGAAATGTAAAGTCATACACTTGGTGTCTAATAACCTGAAGGCCACATATATCCTCAAGGGGAGTAAAACTGGGAGAAACACTTGTTGAGAAGGAACTGGGGGTACTGGTAGACCACAGGCTAAATAACAGCATGCAATGTCAAGCAGCTGCTTCCAAGACCACCAAGTTTTTATCATGCATTAAAAGAGTTATGCAATCATGGGATAGGGATGTAGTTTTGCCTCTTTACAAGGCACTGGTGCACCCTCACCTGGAATATGCCATCCAGTTCTGGGCACAATTTCATAGAAAGGACGCTCTGACTATAGAAAGGGTGTAGAGGTGAGCCACCAAACTAATAAGAGGAATGAAAGATCTTAGTTATGAGGAAAGATTACGAGAATTAAATCTGTTTAGTCTTGAGAGGAGACGACTAATGGGAGACATGATTAACTTGTATAAATATACAAATGGCCAATACAAAAAATTTGGAGAAACATTATTTCAGGTAAAATCCTCTCCTCCCTTCGACTGGAAAAAAGAAATTCAGTCTTCCGGAGGTGACAATCGTTTTTTACCATAAGATCTATAGAATAGCCTCCCACAGAAGCTTGTTACAGCATCAACCGCTGATAGCTTCAAAAAAGGATTAGATGCTTATTTAGAAGAAAAATACCATTAACGGTTACTATTAGCTGTTATCAGTAAAAAAAACAAGAAATAAAATAAAAAATAACTTCCCCTACCCCAACACCCTTGGTTGAACTTGATGGACATATGTCTTTTGTCAACCGTAATAACTATGTAAATATGTAAGTACTAAACAAGCTACCAATCTGTCAAATTCAACTGGGTGGCAGTTGCAAGAGTGTTTACCAAATAAATTGGCCATGGTCTTTCTTGGTCCTGCCATATCAGTACATTCATCAAAAAATCCACCCCAATGTATCTGTCAAAGTAGACATCTAAAGACTTCAGGATGCCTGCCATGATGTTGAAAAAAAGAACATCCTGAAGGGTTTGGGAACAGCTCCAAACAGAAAAATACTTTGGATCTTTAGTTAATATTGTGAACCATGAAACGCATTAGCAGAATCAAACTCCCTGACCTACTGCCAATCTATGTTATGTGATGCCATGCTAAAGCCTCTAGTGCCCCCTGTAGAGGGTAAAGTATAGGCATTTCTCTTTAATTGATTGTACGTTTTAGTGACTTTATACCCATTTTTGGGAGTAAAATATAGATGCAGGTGGCAGTGGGAGCAAAACCATTAGTCGTGTGGCTACACTTTCAGAGTTGAACAAAGTTAGTATGGATTCTGACATATCCCATAACTGCATAACATCCCTACAACACAACACAGTTATGGCCCATTGCTGCCCAGGCACTAACCTTTAGCATTTTACTTTATCTGCTAATTGTTTTCTCACTTTCTCAATATTTAAATGTCAGATAGGACCATTGAAGTTTCTAATAGAAAATAAAACTAAGATGACAATGCCCTGCAAACATGATGTGTACATGATTGCTGAAGTTTTAGCTCTGTGACATATCTGTGCTGCAAGGCAAATCCGGACTAGGAACATTTGAAATCACTGGTCCCATTAATTTAGTCAGCTCACGGCTGCGGCAGAGCATGTGTCAGAGAGCGTAAGTCCTGCTTCCAACTTCCTCACCTCAAAGAGCGTCTTGGGAGGCTTGAGGCCAAACATGCCATGTGACAGACGAAGGCTGGAGACATGCAGCTATTATTTTAAATGTATCGTGGAAATGGAACACCAAGACATTCTCTAGTTAAATACCTTTATTTCATTATACTATGTATTTGTGGTGCTGCTTTCCTCCTGTTCTCAATTTTTACTTCCAATGATAATATAAGCAGGAGTGTCCTTAAATGATTGCCTTTGTTGAAGTTTTATTACTATCAGGTAATAAAAATCGAGGCATTGTGGATGAATTTTGAATTAATGTGCAGTTCTTAAATGCACTAAACCACAACTAAAGAAATAGGGGTGTAGTAATAAATCAGTAAAAGAAAACCTGCCTTTGATCTGATAACCACTTGGAATTATACTTTCCTTTGCCCTGAAATAAAAAAAAGAGAGCATAACAAAAAACCTAAACTTAAATTCTATTGTTTCTGTACAGACTATTTGCATTCCTTTGTGAATTATATTTACATTCTATATTTATTATTATAATACTATATGTTTTTTATTTATATTGAACATATGCTAACTTGTGCTTGCAGCTACCTTATAAATAGTATTGAACAGTACTTAGGACCTTAAAGGCTCATTTTCTTTTTTAAAAAAATGTCCATTATTGTCTGCCAAAATTAAGTTCTCAGGATACTGAGCTTATCTGTCAATCGTTATCCTTTCTATTTGATTCTGTTTCTGGTTTAAAAAGAAACAGTTGTCTCTAGCAATGTGTTTATGTTAGCAACATGCACCAAAGTGGTGTGTTTGGTGTACAGATCATAGGCTTCCTGACTCTGGCTTTCTAATCGGCTGAATCAGCAGAAAACAGAAGATTGTTTTCCTCCCATCTGAAGAGGTTGAATTAGAGCAGAAGGGGGTCATTCTTTTGTCTCTGCCTCAGCCAATCCAATGATTAGTAAGCTAGAGTCAGGAAGTCTCTGATCTGTACTTTTAACACACCACTTTGACATACATTGCTAAGGTAACCACACTGTTTCTAGGGAAAACTGTTTTATTTATAAAAATTGCGAACAAATAGCAAAGATCATAACAGAAAAATAACTAATAACAGCTAAGCTCAGCACATCGATTACATCATTTTGGCACACAATAATGGAAACTTTTAAAAATGCCATCGAAAGTGGAATTACCCTTTACACTTATTTCAATAAGATCCATCTAAACAGCAGCCATAAACCGCATGTACTGTGTGGATGATTAATGTGAGATTTCACTTCTTTTTTTGAGATGTGGATTTGAGGTTATACTTGCATGAGGATAATCCTGAATCCATACATGAATGGCTAGATCAAATGACTATATACTGTCAATATGGTAGGGGTGATGGTCTTTAACAGTCAGCCATTTTACTGGTGGCCTCAGGGCCAAAAGCTCTTGGCTTTTCCCTTTTCATAAAAGCATGTTTTGTTCCAAGCATTCTGGGGTGAAAGCCTGGTCTGCTTTTTTGACACCAAGCCACTTCATTACCACTTCATTACTGAAGCCTCAGGACCAGGCTAGACCAGTTTTAGACCACACATTTATTTTGGAAATGCAGTAATCCGGGGGTCAGTCATGTATTCTGGCTCAGACACAGAATGGACCAGATATTCTGACACCTTTTTGGGGGCTAGTCACAAAGGAATTGTCTGGGTACTGCATGCTCAAGGATATATCAATTGTAAACGGCTGCAACGACGCAACGAGAAAGAACGTTTGCAGGGGCCAAATTCATTTCAAGGAATAAACAGAATTAAATGAAGGTGTAAACCTTCAAGACAGGGTACTCCTTAAAGTGATTCTATACCCAGAAACACCATTCTGCTTCCTGTTAGAGTTTTTATGAATTTTGAGCAAAGGCTTTAGTAAAGAAAGAAACACATGCTGATTTGGGGCATTGGGCTGGGGATAGAAGGTGACGACATGAACTTCCTTTCTGAGTATAGATATTTAAGAAATAAGCCCTCTTTTATAGCCTCGTGCGAACACATTCCCGAATGCGTGAAGTCTTGGTTTTAGCTGTTCTTTGGCCTTGTGCTATTCAGTATTGTTCTTTTTTGTGCGAGATTTGTTTTGTTTTCCGGGACTTTCCGGTTTGCGCCTGTGAAAATGAGTATTTGACGTATTAATATATGCAAATATACCGAACCTCATGGTTGTGATCGACTGCTTGCATGCGGCAATGGTACCTCCTGTGGCGCAGGAGTATATGTATAGTTATGTTTAGGTGCCCCTACTTGCCAAGTAGCCTCTGTGTTGGCCTTTGTTCCGCTCCCCTAAACTAGCTGATCCTTGTTGCTCATTGGGCAAACTGATCCCTGTCCAAGTTGCCCATGTATCTGCTTGCTTTTTGCCTGTTACCGTAATGTTGCTATTGTATTCACCTGTGCCTGTTGTCATTTTCCTACAGGAACCGTATGATTGGGCGGTTGATTAATTTGCAGTGTGTGGTGGGTCCTGATCTGTGGTTCTTTAGTGTATTGGGTGGCTTCCCAGCTTCCATCCATGACACCTTCATCTGGCGGAACTCCAGTCTGTATTCGCTCTTTAATACTGGCGATCTGAGTGGTGTTTGTATTAGTGTTGCCTTTCTGCATTTCTATCATTAGCTTTGTATTTGTAATGTTGTATGTTGGTAGCAACTGGGCCCCATAGGATGTATTCATGTCTCTTTTTTAGCATTGCCTATTTGTCGTGTGTTTATGTGACTCAGGATACCCACTGTTGCTGTGGCTGCTCGCCCCTTTTCTGCATCCCCAGATGCAAGGTCAGGAGGCCTATAACGATGCCCACCGGCATACCCATGCTGTGGGGAAGCGGGCTTTTGGCGCTTTTGCTGCCTGGACCAGACTGGTGGAGCGCTACAGTAAAAGCCTGACTAGGTGGTTAAGATAACAGTGGCCTGCACTGTGCTTCACAATCTTGCCTTGCTGGAGAAGGTTCTGGCATACATGTAGCAGAAAACCACTGCAGCTGCTCAGGAGGTGCCTGGGCATCTCTAATCTGGCACCCAGAGCCGTGCTGGCCAGTCAGTACGCCAACACTTGGTGAACTCTTCTTAATTAACTCTAATTAATTTGCATCTGCGTTGTTTTTACTTTTATTTGTTTTGTTTTGTATTTGTTGCTGTACCCCCACTTTGTTTTTGTTTTGTTACCACACTGGGCCCCAGGAATTATGGTCACAATGGGCAAAATGCATAAAGTCTAGGCAAAACAAAATGGTTGGGCCCTCAGGCCAAACAATACAAACAAAATTAGTCAGGCCTCACATATTATGGGGATGTTGCCTGGTTCTCCCGGGTTGGTACCTGTCTTGCCTCTGGTAGGGCCAGCATTGTCTTGGTCTGGTTATTCTGCCGCTCCTATTGGGCAATAATGGCCTCTAAACTATGTTGAGGTGCTGTTGCTCAGCCACCCCGGCAGCCATGTCAACATGTTTGAGTGTTGCTGTTCTCTGTACAACTTTGTAGTTCCTGGTGTTGTGCCTGAATGTTGAGCTGTAGGCTGTGGACTCAGATGAGGTTGATTCCTGGCCACTTTCTGGGGGGGGGGGGGTTAGAGGTGGGAGGTGGGGTTGGTTCCAGCGGTGTTGGACTGGGTGTTGAGATCCTCATAGTATTTTCTGATGGTGGGTTTTGCTGCTGGCTCACCTGGACCTGTGACTCCTCCATCTCCTGGATATCTTCAAGGATTGGTGGTGTGTGGATAAAAGATAAACATGTTTGTGGCTACGGTAAACCCAGCAAATACCTTACTTTATTTCATTAGCCTAAGCCTACACCTCACCCACATCCCATTTAACTAATTTCATGGTTCGCTCCCATAACTATCGGTCGCCAAGTCGGGGTGGCTAGGAGGTCCAGTGGGTACCAGAGGTGGAGGCATGGGTGGTGGCTGGGTGGGTGCTGCAAGGCAAGGGAGAACCAATCTAAGCTCAGCAAATTCCTTAGCTGCACTACATGGGGTACACACTGGGCACCACAGCGACATGTGCCCACCACACATTTGCAACCAATTACAAGGTCTGTTCTGGATTGCAATTATAGCTAAACACATATGGGCGCTCGCTTAGCAAATGTGTGCCCTGCAAAACACTCACTGTTGGTGTGTGCGTCTGGCCACTGTTTGTGCCAAATGTTTATGGTTTGTCGCCTCCCCCAATTTCAAATTAAGCATTGTGGAGCCAATTCTTTCCACTGCCGCCAGTCCATGTCGGTATGTGTCTGGATGCAGCAGCCCATATAATAGCTGCTTTTCCGGTCTGAATTCCAGGGTCTTGGTTTAACCTCCACCAGTTTGTAAGCTAATACAAAACACAAATGGAGGAGCACATGAGTGGTAATATGTAATGTGTAAACAACAAACACCCCTCTTGGCCTTCCCCTCAGACCATTTCTGGTTGATTTTCTTTCTTTTCCGGACCACCATATTTAAGTCATCAAATTTCTGTGATGACCCGCCAGGCAATCTGGTGTCAGATCCCATCCCACACTGCTTTGGGTGTAGTTCAGGACCATTGCCCAGCAAGCTTCTCAAAGTTATCGGACACCCTGTCAACCAGTGCCTCCAACAGGGCGACATTGAAGCGGCCACTGAACTTCCCGTGGCTAAGCTTTTTTTCGCTCTGTGGGGCTGCAGCTGCTCCCTGGTGACTAGAGTGGGCAGGGGAGGAGGAGCCACTGTTGCCACTCCCAGGCCCAGAAGGGGTGGTGAGCAGGCTGGCAGGGGAACGCGTTACCCCATCTGTGGCTCTGCTGCTCTGCCCTAGGCTCCTCTATGGACTCAGCCCTGGGCTCTGCAGTGGGCATCACAGTGGGGCCTGCACTGGGCTCCAGTGTCCAAAGTGGTGACCGGAGCATGGTAGTGTGTGGCGTGAGCCCTGGCTGTGGCTCTCCCACTGCTGCTGGGCTACACTTCTGCGGGTGACCCGCTCAGAGTGGGTACTGTGGCTGGCAGCAGAGGAGAGTCTGCAGCCTGAGCGGTGGTGCCTAGGGCAGGGGTTGTGGTGCCTTGGCCGGGTGCTGTCTTCCCTTCTACCATGCTTGGCGTCCAGGCTCTAGGGACTGTGGTGGCGGTGGGGTTGTGGTCGTCAGTAAGCCCTGCCATCAAAGTACAGGTGTCAGTTTTGTGTTTTCATACACAAGTGGGTGTGTAACTGGGCCCCAATTATGACTTTATTTAACAGGTGAGCACAGGCCTTTGCAACTTAGAGCAGGGTTGAATCACTCAGCCCTGCCACTCCCATTACACAACAGGACAGCACAACATAAGGGGAAACTTTATTTCATAATTACTCTGGCAATATTGCTTGTTCAAAAAGGGAAAAAAAAAACATTTCCATGTGTAGCACCCTTTTGAGTGTGCCTGGACAATTTTAAGCTCTAAATTGGGTATTAGGCAGCCCTAGCCTTATATATATAACAGTGCCAGATGATGCAGATGTCTAGTAGGTCTCCTGTTCACATCGATGTTCCCTGTTGTCACTGATCTGCTGGCTGATATGTTAATATACATTTCCTGAATTTGCACATGGAGTCTGCATTTTGGGAGATGTATTAGCATATATGCACCATTTATTTTAGATATGAATTTAGAACTAATCCTGTAGGCATAGTAGGTTTCATATAATATAGTGTTTATGGCAGTATAGCACATGGTATGCATGGCTTTAAAGCAGACCAATTAGGAAGGCCCATTGGCTGACTACTGCAGCAGAGCAGAAAACTAACCTACTGTATTACACATAGCAAATGGGATGCAGCAGCCCTCAAGACAATCTCCTGGCTGGTGGTCTTGTTTAAGATCTTGCAGGAAAATTATAACAGGTTGCAATTTCCTGTTTAATACATCCCATGTGGAGGAAGGTGGCCGAAGCATCACCGGAATGGAGGCCCATGACAGTGGCGATGGACTGGGAGGCAGCAGTAAGTATGGTCCTTCCACAGCAATGTAATGCAGATAAAGCACAATGAATGCACTTTGCCTGTGGTGCCCATAAACTTCTATGGGCTACGTTGCTGTTGCACTGTGGGCATGCATGCAGCGCACGGATGTGAAAAGTCCCATTTACTTTTATGTGCTGCTTTTTCTACCTGTTTGTGACACTGTGTATTTGGCTAGGTGGCTAGGTGTGTCAACCCTTATAAGGGTTGACCAGTCAAACTTCAAAATCATTTGCCTGGCAGCCTATCTGATGCAGAGTCAATCCCATGCTGTTACTTCTTCTGGTTACCAAAAGGAAGGGGTATTTCTTCTTCTTCTTCACCCCCACACTGTCATTCAAGCCCAGCTCACTCCAATGCTATGCACGCAGTGTGCTTGCATCACTCAGCAAAACACAAGGTGAAACTTTATTTTATACTTACCCAGGCAATATAGCTTCACTTTCAAAAAGAAGAAAAATGAGAACATTGCCATGTGTAGCACTACACAATGACTGGATAATGCCTGTACAGCCATCTCTCGGTATTCACAGGGGGTTAAGTGAATTGCCTAGTCACGAATACTGTGAATTCGCAAATAACCTTTGTGAAAACAGAGGACCATAGGGTACACAATGGAGGGCAGGGCAGGGGTTAATCAAATGAAAAAGCTCTTGCCTCATTTGACATCCAGTGTTGGTTCCTTGGCAGTTGGGGTCCTGGGCGCCACCATCTTGCACAAAGCAGCATTTCCTGGGCTATGGGTGGCCCCACCTGCACAGAGTGTGGCTCCACCTGCCTGCCTATTCACTTTAATGGGCAGAGTGCGGGGCCTCTCTGTGAAGAAGCAGCCTGTGTTGTGCCCCTTGAGTTTTTTTACATTTCAAACCCCCCTCCAGCATTCACAAGTAACCGAAACCACAAATACTGGACTATCAAATACAGAGGGAGGGCTGTACTTACAATAAGTACTTACCGTCCTGCTAGTGTAGATGCAGGTTTTCAGGGTTTGCATATTTCCTAGTATTTCTTTTTCTAAACACCCTCAATTGACATTGGATATAAGCTAAAGTCTTATATAAAATGTATGCATTAGACAATTGTTTTAATCACATATTGCTTTTGCTTATCAGATTGATCTATTTCAAGAATCTGATCTGTTTGGGAAGCAGAGAGCTGGCAGGTGGATGAAATGATTCCTTTTTGCTTCCGCACAAGAAGGCCCATTAGGTTCCATTATTCATCCTTATCTCATTGTTTTACTGTTTAGTCCAGCAAACCTAATTTCCACAAACTATTGGCGGTGCTGCTTTATCACATGGAGGACCTGAGGGGCTGAAATAACCTTAATTTAATTTCATGGTTAATGTAGCAACACTCTTTATAAGGCTCAGAAACACCTAAGAGGCTCTCTTGTTGCAGAATATATTGGTAGCTTTAGCAGGCAGCTATATAAAGGAAATGTTTCCACCACCATGGGTCTTGTAAATAGTAAAAGCAATGCTTGTGTATTTAGGCTGATTTGTAATGTATGTCTTTATGTGTATGCAGGGCAGTTTCTAGTGGAGGGCAGATATGTTAGGGCCGCTGTTAGTGGTGCCAGCTATACACCAGGCCCCACATCCCCTCATATTGGGCTAAGTCATGCAAAGGTGGTATTGCCTGCTGCTAAAGTAGAGGCACAGCATGGCAATTACTGGTATGGGGCAGCAAGATGGGCAGAATACAGAGACATTGAGGCTCAGCTCAGCCCAGACTCGTTTGCCCAAAATGCAGCATACAGTAAATAATATAGCAAGACGCTCAAGAGGCAAAGGCAGCTTTATGAGGGATATATTAAAACTTTTATCTGTTATTACTATAGAATGATGGCCTTTGGGGTTTTTAGATGGAATGGCCACATAGGACGCCATCATATTTTTTTAATGGACCAGCGCCATTTGATCCAGGTGGGGGCAAGGGCTGCCACCTATCCACCATCAACTTTGGGGGTAAGTGTGAATAATTGGATGGCAGATAGAGGGTTTGGCCAGAGAAGGGTTCCACCTGCTCAGATATATTTTGGGGTGGGGAGTCCATCGAAGGGCACACAGTCTGGGGGCACCATCCTGCAATATCAACATAAGGCCGGCCCTGATTATAAATATTGGCCCCTGTGTATTGTTCTTCATGCAATCGCAAGTCATTTTAAGGTGATTAAGCAGGGAAAAAAACAAAAGGGTACTTACTTTTAGTCCTGTGCCACTGGTCACTGCAGGTCCAATGCTCCATAACTTATCTGGTCGCTTTATCTGGGCCCCACCGCAGCCGCTGCCTCCTGTGCCTTCTGGGGCCACACCCTAGGGACGGGATTGATGGTGGGACGGAATCCTGACTCACCTATAATCACCGGGGTGTGACCACGCTTTCTCCATTCATTGCAATGGAGATAGTGGGCGAGGCCTTATACACCCCTCTTCATTGTAGTGAATGGGGGGGACATGGTCTGGCATGGAAGTGCCAGAGAATAGCCAGTTTCAGATACTGGCAGCAGTGGGAGGCTGTGGTTAAGTTCTAAGCCACCAGACCTGCAGTGACCAGTGGCGCAGGATAAAAGTTAAGTACACTTTTGTTTTTTTTATTTCCCTGCTGAATGACTGATGAGGCTGGTTAGTTAGCAGTTGCATTGGATTCATGTGTCCTTTTGAGCTTTCCTATGTGGATCCTGGCCACTCAGACATGGAAGGGCCAGTGGAAGACATAGATTCCCTTTTTATTTTGAGGGTTGCACTTGATTTATTGCATATAGAGGGAGGGTGCTGGTAAAGGGAGATAGAGAGGAAGCTAGAGGGCAGTAAGAACTGGGATTGTATTGGATAGGCCACTGCATTGCATTTGATATCCATATAGCCCAGATCATCGAATTGTCCTCTGGCTTTATGTCCATTCCTGGGGAGGCAGAGTGAGTAGCACTGCTTGATGAGTCGTGCACATGCCCTGCTGTGGTCAGAGCTAGCAGTGTGACCACTGTTGCTTGCCAGGCTTACTCATGCTGGGAGCGCCAAGGAACAGGGGTTACTGTGCAACCACATTTGTGGAGGTGAGGTAATTAAAAGAAGGGTGATTTTGGAGCCTTGCTATGGCATCTACAGTGAACTGCAGGAAATGGAGGCATATGGAATAGGCCTCAGGTGATCTCCTTGCTGCAGTATTATTGTCATTGCCTTCCTTTGCACTACCTTACTTAATGCGAACCAACAGTCAGAAATGAATTAAATCAGACCAACACAACAAACAGTGCTCACATGCATCCCTCTCCAGGGCAATTTAGATTGCTGCACATAAGAAATAATTTACCTTTCTCATGGGCTTGCAGGCCACCTACAAACAGGAAGTCGCGCTGGGCTTCCTGTAATTGTAAATTTCAGTTATGTCAGTTGGGATAGGAAGCTCCAAAAGGGCTGCTACCTTTCTTTTCCAGGCTGAGGTATCTTGACTGAGTCTGCTACTGAGGTGCAATCGTAAGTGCACATGGTAAATAACAACAGTACACATCAATGTTATTGGTTCTGACAGGGCCGGCTCCAGGTTTATGTGGGCCCTCGGGCGACATGGTCTCAGTGGGCCCTTTTGTGGAGAAGAGTCGCGTCACATCACGGAGGGACGTCCCAAATCTTAATGCTCCGAAGGATTATGCTATTTGGACCAAAACTCCAGTTTTGGTCTACTCTGAAGTGCACCAAACTCTTTAAACCTGACCTTTGAGCCTAAACAAATCTTGATTGTTCTGATTTTGGATGCCCCTGTGTGTGAACCCCCCATTACTTTCCTCCAACTGGCGAATGCTCTGTGGGATTGTGTAGGTAGCAGCAGAACCGTATTGCTGCATTGTGCTGCATAGGGAAAAGAAGTTGTACCACCACCTCGGTCATTGGCCACCTTGCACTGCAAGGAGATATAGGCACCAGCTGTGGCGGTGCCCTCCCAATCCACGGCCAGTTAAGTGCAGTCGCACACCCCAAAGGCCGGCCCCATCAGTGGGCCCCCCTGGAGCCCGGGGGCCCCCTGCAGCTGCCCCGCCTTGCCGGGTGCTGATGCCGACCCTGGATTCTGATAATGAGCAGGGTTTTGTTTTACGCATGACTTTTGCCTATGTTGGGTAGTATGGCAGTGCAGAGCTGATGAACATATTCCCCTATATGATGTAAGGAAATACTAGATTATTTCTATTTTTCCTCTCATCAATGGACATGAAGGACCAAAAGTCTGGAGGTTACTGGGGACCTGAGTGGACAGAAGGGTAAAGTAACTACACAGAAAACCTCCTTAAGAAAAATGAGACCATTATCTCTGAAGTACTGTAGACTTCTGGATTTACAGCTGGATTGAAAAGGAGCCTTAGAAAGTTGACTCCTGTGAGATCTTTTGTAACGGTTTTGGCACAGGTTTAATCATTGGCCCTATGTTTCAGTATAAGACCATGTGTATTGCTTTGTAATGTTTTGCAGAAATGTGTGGCTGGAAGATCCAGAGTTGTATTACATTTGAAGAAGAAAGTAAATGCGGTAGTGTAATTGTTCTTCCTCGATTCACCTTGTTAGCCAATAAATTCTATTACTTACTTTAATAGCCAACACAGTACAACATTTTTCCAGTGTTACATAACCTGAATCTGAAACAAGGACAAGCAAAGAAATTAAAATGTTCCCAGCTTCTGTACATTTTTGCAGCCTTAATGCATTCTTTTTTCCTCTTATCATTTGAGTAATCTTGCTGAGTCCTGCTCCCATGTCTCTATTGTAATCACTGAAATTTGTTTTGACACTATAGAAGAACAATGTGTAGATTGATATCAAGGTCATTAAAAACAAGGTCAAAGTCTGCATCTCTGTTTGCAGAAAAAATGACAAAGATCTTTGTTGCTCTATTATCTTCCAGTGTTACTGTCACCAGATCTGTGCCTCGGTGTCTGCTCCATGCTTAGCCCTGTCCCCTCTGAGAATTAGTCTTTTAGTGGTTTCTTGTTGGTCTAATTGATAAGTCAACGACATGTATGAACCTGAAAATGGCCAGAGATGCAGGGTAATATTTCTTCTGCAGAGAGGAGATTTTTCTATGACCTATGGTCCTGCCACGGTCATAAAGACACACATATATTTTTAAAAGTGGTATAAAGTGATTTTTATTATGTCCTACCACCACTACACATCACACGTTAAATGGTTCACAATGACCTAAATTAAATTAGGATTACTTTTCAGTTTAAAAATATATTTTAGTTTAGTTTGTTATGCATCTGTTTGCAGTATGTGACGACACAATGAAAAGTATTTCACACTGTAATGTTCATAATAATAATTTTATAGGGCATATATGGCCATTATATGCTTGTGCACACCTAGGAATTCCTAGGTGCACACCCAGGAATATACTTCCAGCATATTCTGCTGCGTTTTACACTAGAATAGAAATGGCACAGAAGGAAAGCAGTTTTATACCATGGTCCAGCCATTGTTGCTAAATTAGAGCATAGAAAGCTGTATGGCCTAGGCATATAGTACTTGACGAATGTTTGGATGTAGTATGCTGTTGTGCAGGGGGGGGGGGGGTGAAAAGAGAAGAGTTCAATTATAAGATGTGGCAGGCTACCCTAAAAAAGTGAGTTTTTAGGGAGCACCTAAATGGTGGATGTTATGAATTAACCTCATTGCTGGGGGTAGGACATTCCAGTGAACTGCAGCTCAGTAGAAGTCTTGTAGTCAGGAATAGGAGGTTTGGACAGAGGTGGCGTTAGCTGTAGATCATTTGCAGAGCATGGGGCACAGGTAGGGCAGTAGGCAGAGATTAGGGAAGATATGTAGGGGGTGAGAATACCATTTAGAGTGAGACATCTAAACAAACTGAACCCTAAGTAAATTGTTAACCAATGCAATGACTAGCCGAGGGTGGAGGCATCAAAGTAACGATTGAATGGATTGGAAAGGGGAGACTTTAGCGAGGGTGAGACCAATTAGTAGTAAGTTACAGTAATGCAGATGAGAATGGATTAGGGCAGCAATTAGAGTTTTTGTTGTTTCCACTGTAAGAAAGGGTGGATTCTGGAAATGTTTTTGAGGTGCAGGCAGCTTGAACGGGTAAGTGTCTCACTTTATTGAGCAGTGGGTGCTTGGAGGGCTTTGTGCTAATGGCTATCACCTTGTTAAAACAAATACTGTGGATAAAAAGACTACAGGCCAGAAAAACAGCTAGGAATCAAACAGTTTAATGCACTTTACATACAGATTATTATCAAGAGACAGAAAGGACTATATACCAGATTAAATAGCTGATGGTCATCTCATAAGAGATGGAGAAATCAATAGTACCTGTATAATGAGAAAAGAGATGAAGATGTTTAACTGCAAGACCCTTATCACCAGAGACCATTGGCATTAGGAGAGCTCATTGTAAACAAATCCTCTTATAAAATATTGATTCTGGAAATGCACAAAATAAAGATTCTTAAAATGGACCAACATTCTTGCACATTTGGAAATCTCAGTCCTCCATCTGCTTGCATGATACTGAATCGTTGTCAGCATTTACATTTGCTCCTGCACCCACTCAGAGCTGAAACACCGCCTCACAGATTTTCTCCTGGAAGCAGCCATGTTGGAGCTTCCTTTCCCAGCATCCCAGACAAACTGAATTCAACTGCGATAGCCCCAGAATGCACAGCAGCATGAAGCTTCCTCTTTTCAGGTGATCTGTAGCTCAATGAGATGCCATTTTGTTTTTATAATTGACTACAGATGAAGTTAAAAAAAGGTTAAATCATTTTTATGTGCAGCAATCTACATTGCCCTGGAGAGGACTGTTTCTTAGAAGGGAGATGGTCCGGTTTAATGAGTAGACAGAGCCAAGAAAATCATCTTTTTGTGTCTTTTGGGGCTATTCCCCAGCTTGTCTATAGCTAATTAAAGGCTTTCATCATGGAGTTGCCTGGAGATGAGGGATGTAGTGGGTCCACTTCCAGTTAGACAGGTGTCTTTTAATTTTAAAAGTCAGAAGTTTACTTCTATTATTCAACTTGGTCACCTACAGGCCTTACACATGTATTGATGTGTATGTTATGCCATTGTATCCCATTTGAGTCTAAGAGGCCGATTCATTAATAGCGCCAGGTAGCGACAGATGAGCGCCAGTAGCGTGATTTTCACAGCGCCAGCTAGTATTCGCTGTGCTTGGCCGGGGTTTGCTTGTTGACAGCGACTCAGTCGGTGTGCGGTAATGTTGAATACGGGGTTAGGGGTCGCTGTTTCACAGGTTCTGCGTTGTATGGGTGCGCCTGACAGCGAATGGCCAGAGCGAACGGCTTGCTGCAGATTCATTAACAAATCACGCTCAAAAATTTCTCGCTCTGTGAATTCCTTGTTTAAACCCCAGAGCGCTGGCGGCGATGTGTGTAAAGTAGTTTTTAACCCCCAAACAACCATTTTTTTTTTATGTAAAAATTATACAAGTTTTTCTAAACATTTTGTAATATGGATACATTAATATCAGACCTGTAATATCAATTCTGCACATATTTTTTTTTTTTTTTTTTTACCTTAAAAAAAATATCTAACATTGCCGTAGTGGTCACAGATTTTTTGACAGTTAAAAAAAAAAAAAAAAAAAAAAACATAAAATCAATTAATTATGAATATTTAAAGATTTCTCCATTGAAATGCATTGGAGAGCGCCAGGGAGCGACAGGTCATACCTGGCGCTGTGATGGGATTAGTAGCAGCGCTGTTCGTTGCAGTCGGCTACATGATGAATCCCGCGCTAGCCGATGCTCTCGCCGGCGCTAGCCTCATTTAGCGTGATAAATGCGTCATTGTGACCGCCGCCGGGCGTACTTGATTCGGTAGCCGCCGTTAGCTGGCTGTACCTGGCGCTCGTCAGACACTACCTGGTGCTAGCCCTTGATAAATAAGGCCCTTAATATTTTTTATTACTTTAAATTCCAGTTATAGATTGTATGTTGACTTTGGCTGTAAGACAAAATAATGGTTTACATTTGCTAACGTGACAGCAGGGCTGGATAATTTCTAGTCTGTTCTGGGCGTTGTACCTTGCAGTAACATAAGTCTTTTCTTGCTAAATTGATTTACTTGTAACATGTATACTGCACTTCCATTTTGCCCGACCTGATTTCAACATTTTCTACTCAGCTGCTAACAGATTATTAATGAGGAATATGCCCATCAAATGTGTACTTGATGTTATCAAATGACTAGAAAGTGAATGCACGTTAGAAACAAATCATATGTAAATCCGATAATCTGAAAATATGATGAAAACCAAAGTGATTACATGAACTTGGCTGCCACTCTATCGCTTGGACCACACAGCCAAGACATATAAACTGGTAGCCAGGCCTAGGAGCGCAATACACTTTGGGGTCAATTTAGAGTCTGGCGAGAATTCTCACTCCTTTTTAGAAGAGAAAACTGCCATTCACTTTCATTGTCTACAGGGTGTAAATTTTCACCAAGCTTTGAATTAGCACCAAAGTAGACAATAAAAGTGAATGGCAATTTTCTCGCCTAAAAAAGAAGTGAGCTTTTTTACCAGGCTCTGAATCAACCCCATTATCTACTCTCTGTAGAGATTTCTTAGTTACAAAGGGCATAGCTTAGCCTAGCTAATAGCATAGCTATCATAGTATGTTAAATTTCCACATGACATTTCTCAGAGGAAGGAGGGGGGTAATTAATTAAAGAGTATCACAGTAGTAAGTGTTTCATAAAGCTGGCTTGTTCTTGTATCTCAAAATGTTCGTATGTTTCCATAATAATACATTATTTCTGTTATACCCTGCTTCTTACAGCCTGGTTCTTGATTTGTGCAGTTGCATGTGGGGGGGTTGAAAGTAAAGTTAAAATGTTGTTTAAAAATTGTTTATCAACCATAATGCTATCCACACACTTTACCCTTATATAATCTTACAATTCCCCCACCTATTCATAAGAGGAGTGAAAAGATACTCACCCACACAGCAGCAGGAAGTCTCTCTCTGTGGTGGGGGGCTTCATCCCAGCCATCCACAGATGGACCAGGCCCAATGTTAGTGGTGATGGTCATGCACCACGTCCTCATCCGCCGATATTGGGCTCCATCATGGGGAGGGGGCCAGCACGGCACAGGTTGGTATGGGACAGCATACCAATTCCTTCCCACACTAGCTATTCCACCCTGCCATGCTGTGTTCTCTCTTCTGGTCCACTGTGCCCAGTAGGGGCTCCCTGGAGGTCCGACACCATGCTTCTGTCTGCATTTTCCCACCTCCCCTCTAGTATACCAACCCAGAGCACCAGACATTGGTGGTCATAACCCAGGGCTCTGAGGCCGAGCAACTCCCCCCTGTCACTAACAATTTTCTCAGCCTCTATGCCCTTTGGCACTCGGGGGGGGGGGGGGGGGGTAATAAGGCAGGGGTGTATATGCGAGCCATCCATAGTTGCCAGTAAGTGGCTTGCTGGACACCCTACCCTTTGAACTGGTACAGTAGTCAAAAACTTCTTACCAGTTCATGAGGGGTTAGAGTGATAAAAACACATATATCAAATTACAAAGACTTTGATGAATATAAATTGACAGTGGTGAATTCCTTCCTCTGTCCCAGGTGAATGCCATCCTTACTGCTGATCCACCATGTACAGTGAGGACTCTGGAGGTCCGGCTGCATGCTTCCTTTCGGTCTGCATCTGTGGCTTTAGCAGCTGCCCCATTGACTTTCAGGTTTCAGGGAACAAAGTTTCTCTGTTTTTCTATGCTGGTATTCAGTCAAAGGGGAAGAAGCCTTCAATACCCCAGGGATGGGGCCTCTGGTGACTCTCTTCCATGTCACTGTGTATCATACTGTGTGTGGTGGGGTGGGGAATGGAAGGGATTTCCCTGTGTTTCCACTCCATAAAGGGAGGAGTGAGTGCTGTCAAATTAGGTTTATTAGTAAGTATTTATTAAAAGTGTTTGTAATTCTGTGTTAAACGGAGAGGTGGCCCATGTCGAGGGTAGCTTGCAGATACCCCCTGCCCTACCCCCATCGGCATGCATAATACTCATCTGGAATCCAGCATCCCTTGATGAGCACCAGGCCTATGCCAAAGAACCCCCAATGACCTTTAATTACATGCTTTTCTCATTCTGTCCCAAAACAGATAATGTAGAAAGAATAATATCTAGATGTCACCTGGTAGCTTTTCTTTTTTGTAAGGAGGAGGTGCATGAACATTATTGTTATTAGGCAACTGTAGGCAAAACAACATAAATTCCCATTCTTTCTATCACTCCCTTGCCCCTAGCTAAATGTTGTATACAGACACCGAGTAGCTATTAACTTGTTGACAGCAGCCAAGATCTCTTCTTCCTAGCAGCTGCCCCACGCCAGCAGAAGTTTAACAGATGTAGAATTAAGCCCGACATTTAAGTAAAGTGAGGGAAAATTTGAGATTATACTGAGCACATCCCTCTCATAACAAATTCTCTATTGAAAGTTACTGTTGTGCAGACCACATAGTAGGAATTCACCTTTACAGGAGTACTCTGCAATCACAATCCTCAGTCTTTTTTGGTTCTTAGTGCTAATGGTCTTATTAACAGCCTGGTCTGCACAACCCATCATACTGACAGGAAAACAATGGGATCATATTTACCGCAAAAGTCACCACTGACTTTTACAAGATAAGATTAAGTTTGATTTTATGTCACGGGCATGCTCATTAGTGACATGCTGGGGGCTCTGCACAGTGCATCCTTTTGGTTCATAATTCACCCTTGATTGTGACACACAATGTCTAGCCTAGATATTCTAGTTAACAGGCATCATTATATCTAAAATGTCAAGGAACGTTTATTATCAACAAGAATATTTTCAATATTTTTATGAAATAATAATGCATATCTACACTGGTGTGTTGTTTTTTTCTGCTAAAAAGTGGAAAAGCCTGTGATGGAGAAAAGTGCATAACATTGTAATCAGTCTGATTTTAATATTCACTAATTATATGTGGTCAGAATAATAAACCATGTTAAAACAATATTGCATTGGCGTTTAGATTGTTGCTCAGACTGCTTAGCTACAGCAACAATATACAGTATAAAGTTTATAATTAACAGGTGAGAAACCCAGTGTATATTTCCAGGTGTATTGGTTAGAATCAATCCTGCAAAAGAAATGAAAGCAGAAGTCCAATCACTGTTAGACTCAGATGCTGATGACTTCCTGCCCCATGCGATTAAAAATAAAACCAATTGGCTTGCCCAATTGGTGGCAGCGGCTGGGAGACTCCCGGCCCTAGACGTGTCTCAGTGCCCAATAAAGAATGTTTCTACAGTTTCGAAAAGCTTTAATAAAAAGAAACAACATTCAAAAATGAGTCCCTCTTTATCTGTCAGCAGGGAGATGCTCCACATGCATGCTGGGAAAGCTTGTTCCCCAGACATTGTTACTCACCTTACTCAAAAAACCCATGTCCGTCAATTTACAGATAATGGCTAATAGTAACAGTTAATGTTAAAACAAGCGTCTATTGCCAGTTTGAAACTGTCAGTTGTTGATGCTGTGATAAGCTTTTGTGGGAGGCTATTCCACAGATTTATAGTTCTTATGGTACAAAAAAAGGATTGTTGTCTTTGGAGATTGAATCATTTTTTTCTCCATTCGGAGGGAGGGCCTTATCTTTACAGACGATTTGACATATAATAGTTTTTATTTTATTGTTCTAAAATAACTGATACTTAACTTTCCTGATGAGCATCCAATGCAGCATCCCTTTGAGTCATGCCGGCGGGGCTGAGAAATGCTTACTGAGCCACGGGGGAGGCTGGTCCACCATGGAATCTCCCCCACATGACTAATGATGTCAGAGAAGGTGAGGGGTCTGAAGGTAATTTTCCTTGAAAATCCTGACTAGGCCCCTTGTGACCTGTGACATCATTAGTGACGTAGTAGAGATTTTATGGAGGCCCCGTCTCCTAGTATAAAAGCATGCTCCCCAGGCCCTCGCTTCAGCTCCTCTATGGGTAGCGAAGATGAAAGCAGGGGGAACCTTGACACTTAACAATACAATTCTGCCCATTGTGCTCTATGGGATCTTGGCCTATAGTACCAGGGCCGCCATCAGGAATATGTGGGCCCCATACAACCCCAATTTCTGCCCTTATGCAGTTTAATCCAGTGTAGATTTATGTATACACAAGTCAAAGTACGGTCAGTTAAAATAATTTTCCAGGTAATATGAAAATAACACTACACCTATCTTTTGTTCCCCACAGTTGATCGGGCCAGAACTCCGAATCTTGATTGACTGATCTTGGCTGCCTCATGATTGCAAGACAATTATTATAACCTTTTGGGTTTTGCTAGATCCCAATTAGGGATGCCCCAGGGAGAAGGAGTTGAAGTTCCTCTTTAAAGCAAGCCCTGCTATCACATGATGGTGGGCCATGTCTATACAGTCTAGAGTGTCTGGGCCCCAAACCCTGTAATGTGATTATTGGGCCCCATGGTAGCCATGCCCAATTATGCTCAAAGCATGGTGCGCAGTGGGCATATAAATGTTTTGTGTCCCCATGCAGCCTGGACTCACTGTGCCCTCCCCCCGTCAATGCGCTACATATAAACAATGCCGCATATGGGGACCCATACACAGCGCCGTTGCTGAGCGGTATGGCCATGCATCTGCGCAGCGCGGCATCATAACATGGTGCACGCTAATGCAATGAAGACCAGCAAGTGCCCGGGCCTCCTGGAAGGCACTGGTCCCAGGGCTCCTCCCCTGATGGCAGCCCTGTATAGCGCCACTATAAACTGTTGCAGGTTCAACCAGAGCACCTGGCGCTGTGACCTACATGGCGCTAATGTTAAATTAGAAACCGGCTGGCGGTTGCATCAGCGCTGCCTATTTTTTTTTTGTTTGTTAAATCACCTCAGAGTGCCTCTGAGGAACAAAAAAATGGTGCTAAGTGGCGCTTGATAAATCAGGCTCTAAGTTTCATTTTAAAAACACTTCCCCACCTGAACCTTATCAACCGTTTCACAAATTTATAAGTCTCAATCTTGTCCCCTCGCTCCCACCTTTCCTCCAGACTGTACAAATAAGGTTCTTTAAGACTCTTCTGAAAGAAATCATTCTTGAGATCCATCCTTCAGCTATATAATGCAATGCCGCTCATGTGGTTCTGTATAGAGTGTGATGGGTAATAAATAATTAATAACAAAAGTAACTTAGTGAATAAATGACAAACTCACAGAACACTTCAGGCAAACCACAAACATTGTGTTAGTCTTAGTCCTCCTGTATTGGAGGTGGCTTTGGGTGAGTCCCTGGTGCCCACCAGAGGATCCTTTACTTGGCAATGGTGGTGGTGATCAGGCAGTGGTCACCAAAGCGCACATTAGTAAGTATGTAGCTTTTCTTATTCTAAATCATTTGAAGCTATGCTAAAGCAGAGAAGAGGGTCATGCAAACGTTTCTTCATCCAAGTTGTTTTCATTAGAAATGTGAGTTTAAAAACTTTAATAGCTTTAATATGACAGCAGTATTAGTTTATGTATATCCATTTTAAGCCAAAAACAACTTTCATCTAATTGGTGTGTCCTACAGAGTTAGGTGTGTCTCATGGAAGTTGGCATGTCAGTAGATTGCCCAGGGGAATCGTATATGTGTATATTGCATCAAGTGGGAACACCAGCATGTAAATTAGTAATGTCTTTATAGTAATCAAGTATATATTTCATGTGTGGCACATAGAGCATAACCCAATTTCTTGCTTTTTTGACTGGCAGGCCATCCCAAATCAGAAAGCACTGTTGGCGTTAGCCTGCAATTATTTTTGACTAGAGGGCCACTTCGTAAAATCTTAAGACCACAAATAAGAACATGTACATTCTATGGCTTTTCAAATTATACTGGGTTATGTTTTATTATACAGGATTATTGAAATATATAAATCTAAATAAACATAACACATAATGAACTGCTGTAACGCTACACAAATCAGCACAAGGCAATACCTGTCGCTATCCCTTGATGAATAAAGCCCCATTTGTTAGTAAATCCCCAAAACATATATCAAAGAGAAAAATGTCTATTATAGTGATTATTTTTTTTATTAAAGAAGCATTATCACAAGAAAATGATCCAATAATAAACATCCACATACGTATGCTGGATAGCAAGAGAAGGGGTTAAAAAAAAACCCTCCGATCAGAGCCGCTGGCCTTAGACTACGTGATGTCAGCTGCTCTTAGCATGCTGATTGGACGAGCGGCTGTGCATGTGCCATAGGACCGGGAAGAGATGAGTTAACTTCGGCGATCTGGGGGGTTTCACGCAGCAGGACACCTCCGATCAGGGTGCCCCGGGGGAAAGGACCAAAACCCAGGATAGTGAGAATTATTTTTCTAGTTGGGGTGTATAAGTGACTCCCTCCTCTCGCTATGCAGCATTTCATGGAGTATTTATATATTATTATATAGAGTATTTATAAAAGGTGATTTTGAGGTACAGCTACTTTCATGATACAGTGGAGGTTTTTGAAATTGGCTGGCTAATTCTAGAAATCTGATTCGTTTGTAATATTAACAATGTTATCATATATGGGCTAAACTTTCTGAGAGCCATGATCTGAAGAGTCTGTGAGAGATCAGCTTATCTCTGGGTACCTGTCCACACAGTGTTTGAAATCACAAATTTTGAAGTAGCTGTAAGCAGATAGAAAAGCAGCAGGTGACAGTTGTGTAGACAAACCTGATGGGGACCCTTCATACATCAAAGAAATTCTGTTATTTATCATCTGGTGTGCGTCACCTTCTAGCCTTGTGTCTTCCGAACAATTCCATATAATGTTTTTTTGAGAATGTTAATTGAGTGTTTGGGAATGTGCCGGAAAAGCAGCTGCATGGCTTGTGGACACTGAAGAGACTGAACCAGAAATACTAATTGGAAATGCTGGAGCAGTGCTCTTCTCTAGGGCTGATAAACTGCCTACTGCTCTTTGGTTTTAATTCCCTCCCCAAATACTGCTACATATAGTAATGTTACCTAATTTAAATACATCAAATGGTATGTGTTTTGCATTTGAAGACCATACAGTATTTTTTGTTAACAAAGCAATTTATCCCTTTAACTGCCAGCCTACCTAGAGATGTTGTCACCCTCTGTTGCCAGGCCATTTTTACCATTTTGAGCTATATATGTTCAATTGTGATTTTTTGAAGGAATGTCCAAGGATTTCTATAATGTTTTTTCAGCCGCAATTAGACTTTAACATAAAATGTCTTGTTTGTAATTTTTTAGTGCATTCATAATAAAAAATATTGAAATACATTTAAAAAGTGATGTAAACTTTGTTGCATTTTTAAAAAAATGTAAATGTAATTGTTTCAAGAAGATGATATTGCGCATAAAAGCCTGAGTTCTTCTAATTACAACATTACCACATATGTATCGATAGCCCCCTGTTCCTGCCCAATAGACCCCCCCAAACTGAAAAGAGCACTTTATGACATTTTCAGTGTTGGAAAAGATCAAGAACAAACTAGAATGCAATACCAAAGGACAAAAGGAGGAAGAAATGGTGGAATCAGTGAAGAGGGGAGATAAAACCTTTTTCTGATATATTGGTGACAGAAGGAAGAAAAACAATGCAGTCTCAAAAATTAGAAATAGGGAAAATAATTATATTGACGAAGATAAGGTTGTGTCAGACCATCTGAATAGCTACTTTTGTTCAGTTTTTTTCAGATAGTGGCTTTCAAACACATAGTATGTATGGCCATAGCATACCAGCCAGCTGGGAGGGTCTAGCTCCGGAGTATTTGGAGACTGATGTCTTAGCCAAGCTGGCACATCTAAAGGTAAATAAGGCACTGGGTCCAGATGGAATCCACCCCAGAGTTCTAAGGGAACTCAGACTTTTCATTGCAGCTCCTCTGACTAATTTACTGAACCATTCCCTTTTCAACTGATGAGGTTCCAGATGATTAGAGAATGGACAATGTCGTATCAATCCATAAGAAGGGGAGTAGAGAAGAAGCCAGTAATTACAGGCCAGTTAGCTTTACATCTATAGTGGTAAAACTAATGGAAACTCTCTAAAAATTAACAACCTGTTGGACCCAAAACAGCATGGCTTTACTGAGGGCAGATCATGTCAGACCAATCTTATTGATTTCTTTGACAATGTCACTAAAGTGTTAGATGAAGATGGTGCTGTGGATATCGCCTATCTGGATTTTAGCAAAGCCTTTGACACTGTACCACTTAAAGTGGACCATCACCCAGGGGTGATCGGCCCGGGAATCTATAAGATTCCCGGGCCGATCACCTCCCTCACCGCGGGACATCCAAGAGAGACCCCCCAAAAACCCCCCAAAAATCTTACCTCATCGGCGGACAAGACAGCGCGTCCGCCTCCTGTCAGAGTGACGTGCGGGAGGCGGCGGCGTTGTCCGTTGCTGTCACGCGCTTGTCCGTCGGCGGGGATTGGACGGCGCGGTCACGTGGGAGCGTGGTGAGGTGAGTTTTTGGGGGTTTCACACAGCGGGCACCCCCAATCGGGGTGCCCCCCGAAGTGAACCAAAACCCAGGATAGTCAAAATCCTGGGTGTTGGTCCACTTTAAAGAGCTCATAGATAAGTTATTGAAGGTAGGACTCAATCCCTGGATAGTTCAGTGGATTTCCAGCTGGCTGAAGGATCGGTATTAGACTGCTGTATTTAATGGTGTGCAATCTGAACAAAGGCGAGTTACAAGTGGTGTGCCGCAAGGCTCTGTCCTGGGCCCCTTTCTTTTTAATATGTTTGTAAGTGACATAGGAGAAGGCTTGGTAGGAAAAGTTTACCTGTTTGCTGATGATACAAAGGTTAGTACTAGGTTGGACATGTTTGGAGGAAACTAGAGTTTAATGTCTCTAAATGTAAAATCATGCACTTGGGTAGAAGGAATCCCTGCTCTGAGTACCGTATGGGCAGCACTGTGTTATCCAGGACCTCTGAGGAAAAAGATTTAGGGGTACTGATTACTGAAAGCTGCAAGATGAGCGGACAGTGTAGTCAGGCAGTGGGAAAAGCAAGAAGGATTCTCGGCTGCATAGCTCGAGGCATCACCAATAGGAAGAGGGAGGTTGTGATGCTGCTGTATAGATCCCTGGTGAGGCCACTGCTAGAATACTGTGTGCAGTGCTTAAACTTAAAAAAATCAGGAGAGACTTAAAGAACTGAATTTGTACAGTCTGGAGGAAAAGGGTAGAGAGAGGACATGATTGAGACCTTTAAATATGTGAAAGGATTGAATAAGGTTCAGGAGGGAAGTGTTTTTAAGAAGAAACTTAATGATAGAACAAGGGGGCACAACCTGAAGCTAGTCGGAGGGAAGATCAGGAGCAATGTTATAGATTATTATTTTACAGAAAAGTAGCAGATGCTTGGAATAAACTTCCAGCAGAGGTAGTTGAAAAATGAATTTAAACATGCCTGGGATAAGCACACATCTAACCTGAGATCCTGGGGGGAAATGCTTTTCTTTCTTAAGCCCTTGCTAACAACTCGGGGTTCCCCCTCCCAATAAAACTAGCCCGATCACCAGCTACCAGTGCGCATAGTCCTCACAGGCCACGGGCTCTTTTGCTGTCCCCCTGGGTTTTAGTTTAGACTTGCCAGCCCTTCCTGCTCTGTTAACTGATATGGGTGTCTCGAGGACCTCTTAGCCGTTCATAAAGGGTTAAATGTAAAACAAAAAACACACCAGCGAAAATGTCATGTCTTGCTTTCTTCTGTACTTACCACTGATACAATGCTGATTGATCGGTGTCCCACATCAAAAGAGTAAATCTGCCCTATTGACTTGATTTATTACTACAGATAGTTCCTTTCTCTTTGCATGATCTGAAATAGGAGGTTGCCTGCACTTCATACACTCACAACTTGATTTCAGTTTACATTAGTGCTTTAAGGCTCAAGTCTTTAGAAACTTTATCATCAATAATACCATACAAATTATTTATTTCACTTTTATATAAACGATATGCTAATTGAGACTTACTGGCCATTTAAATATTCATGAGTAAGTAATGTATAGCTGGCATTCTTTTATGTTGGTTTATGATGTTGCCTTTTAAGAATGAGAGTTATGAAATAGTTTTTTGTGCTGCACACTAAAAGACCAGTGCAGAAAACAGAATATTGTATTTGTGAAACCTGAAATATAGAGAATGGATAGGGTGATTACAGAGGCCATAAAATACAATACATTCATATCAATTAAATATTTAATGAGCTTTTTCTGCCAAATCCAAGAAAAACAATTTGTTCAACCATTTCTCTGTAATAACATCTTTTTACAGCAATTATTTTGTGTTTCTGCTGAAACTTTCCAGCTTTCTGATTTCATCTTCTGTACCCAACTTCTGTTTTATTATGTGCGCAACACAGATATGGCCAAGGTGTGCGGTAGTGCAGAGGTCCCCAGCCCGCTCCTACAATGCCCACCAACAGGTCAGGGTTTGCAGATCTCCACACAGATACACAATTAAAGTAATAAGTGCAGCAGCAGAGCTATAGAGCGGGTTATGTGGAGGTAAGCAAAACATGACCTGTTGGTGTGTCATCTAGAAAAGGGTTGGGGACCCCTGTGGAAGTGCATAGGGCAATGGGGACTCTTAGGGTTGCCCCCTTTTTCCTTTCCTGCTTGTACCCGTCATAGTGCTCCTAGCAATCAGTGAAAAGTGGATCAGGCTGAGGAAATCTCCTTATATGCAGATGATTCTTTGATGGATGACATATGGCTAACAAAAAGGCTTTGCTCTGCTTAATACAACTGAAAGGTTTGGTAAGGTATCTGGGTAACATTTGAATTGAGATAAGTTAACTTTCTTCCTTGTTGAGCAAGTTGATCAGCTAGATCTAGGCTCCGCATAGCAAATCGGTTTATATTATAAAAAGTACTGTCCCATTAAAATGTGACCCTAATAAAAAGTGATAGGGGTATTCTTGGAATTCATATATATGAACAATGCTAAATGCCTGGCATGTGGTGGAGTGAGACAGCTAGTACTATCAAATTTACAAATCTCTGGCATAATCCCAAACTGGGGAAGCTGGGGTCCCTTCTAGATTTTCTTTTTATGGGAGGATCGGCTATTAAGTCATTAGGGCAAATAAACTTGGGGAAAATTCTGATGTCCTTTGAGAATCTGAGTGGTTCTTTTAATCCTGCAGCAAGTAATTTGAATACCTACAGCTAGGATACGTCCCAAACCTCAGCTCCTGTTGACTGGGTTAGTGGTTACAGTGAGGTTGTTAGAAGCTAAAGTTTAAGATATGGAAATGAAGAAGCCCACATCTCAAATCAAAATCAAATCAAGATTTATTTGTCAAATACATTTCCTAAAGAAAGTATTTTTATTTTATTGATATTTTATGTGATGTAGAAACATGGATTATTCACTTTGCTTGGGTGCGTAATGCCATAATTAAATGGGGCGCACAAATGACCCTGATTTGGTTGTTGGATGTTTTATACAAGGAAAGCCTAACTATCATGTCTGCACAGAAATCTTTAATAAATTAAATCTTAGAACCCAATATGAAGACATATACTGCTAAAAGGAAACCGACAGAAAGTGTGTTTGGAGCCCTTAGTCAGAACTGATCTGCAGTAATGAGTTAACTGTTACTGAATGTAAAGATGTAGCAAATCTCACTCTTTTTCAAATATTTTTTCCGGGTCATGCTATTTAGGGCCATGTTTTTGGGCCGAGTTTGTTTTTTCTGGGACTTTTCTGTTTGCTTACATGAAACCTAGCATTCGCCGTATTAATACAGCTCAGCCAGAGTTTCTGCACTCTCGCATATGTAAGGTTATGGGTTTAACCTGCACTTTTGTGTTATTCAGAGCCCTGATCTGACCACTTTCAGGCCTTTAAAAAGTTACCGGTGGCAAATTACAACCACTTGACGAGTTCTTGGAGTATGAGCGCCTGCAGTGCCGTAGGTTGCTTACCGTGTTCTTTCTGGAGCTTAAAGCAGATAGAAACCCACGCAGCCGGGCCCTGAAATCTAAAATATTCCTGGCATGGCTATTGTTTGTCTATTTTAAGTAAAAAAAGACAATGGGTCCCCAAGGACCCAAGTTAAACAGTTTTTACAAAAAAACAATATCCAGTGTGGGATGCCCCTCCAGGAACCAACAGGAAGAAGATAAGTCACACTGCAGGGAGGCACACAAACATGGGATGCCCCTCAAAGACCCAGGAGAAACAGAAAGAAAATGAGTGTCAGTGTGGCCATGCACAATAAATGTGATGCCTCTCCTGGAACCAACATGGAAATGGTAAGTCACACGGCTTCCAAGCCTAGTTCCCCGGCCAAAACTGTAACCACTCGCCTAAACCGAATGCATACGCAAAGCACTTATGATTGCGTACACCTGGGTGAGAAAATCTCGGGATGCAGCTAGAAATATTACGTGCACTCGCAACTTGCGGTTTCTAAATTCACTCATGCAAATAAAAAGCAATCACGGGGAGACTTTAAATCTAGCCTAATGAGTCAACCAAATGTGAGATATCCCCTTCCGGGAACAATAGTGTTCTTAAAGGGTAATTCCACTTTCAATGGCATTTTTAAAAGTTTCGATTATTGTGTGGCAAAATTATGTCTTCAATGTGCTAAGCTTATCGGTTATTTTTTACATTTTCTATGTGTTTACAGCTCCGTGTTATTAAAAATAACAGTTTTCCATAGCAACAATGTGTTTGCCTTAGCTATGTACACCGAGTGGTGATTTTGAATACATATCATAGACTTGGATCTGACTGGCTAAAGCTTGGGTGACATGTTTAACCCATTCTACTAAAATTCAACTTCTTCAGTTTGGAATGTTCACAGGCTTGTGTTCAATTAGAAAAAGGGGTAATGGACAGGTTCTCAGCTGGATAGGTCATTAGGCTGCTTAGACCTAGCCAAAGTACAGATTAGCTCCCCTGTTACATTGGAAGAATTGTGGGACTAGTAGTCCATTGCTTTTACTCAAGGCCCTGAAAACCACTCCCACTGTAGCAAAACAGAATCCCAGGAAAATGGGAATCATGGAAACAGCATGCTGATAAGTAAATCACAGATATGGGGGCACAATCCTAACATATATGATTATTTTACATTCCAAAAGTGGAAAACAATAAGACAGGACACTAAAAACCTGACAAAAAGGGAAGTGAGGGACCCACTAGAGATTTAGCCATCTAAAGGGTGAGAGGTGCAGTGTGTTGCCCAGGTATTTATTGATGCATACAAAGGTTGCTGGGTCAGTAAGGTTCTTGTTTTAGTAGCCTTTCCATTTGCAGGTCAAAGAGAATGTATCAGTGAATACAGTTACAGCTTAGCTCCTCCCTTAGGCCCTGATTTATCAAGCACTTCTGCCAGACAGTGCCACATCAGTGCAAATTAGAGTTGTAAAAAATATAAAATATTTGTTTTTACACTTGCGTATGTTGCTGCACTACAAGAAGCACATTTATTGAAATATTAGCAGTGCAGCAACAAGTCTCATTTTTCACTACTTTAATTTGCACTGAAATGACACTGTCTGGTCACTAGTCCCTTGCCTCCTCTATGATAATTCTATATGCACTTTAGTCAATATAGTTAAAATGTAGCATCAGAACTAAACCTATCCTTACCCCCTCTTGACATTCTGGTAAGATTTTTATGTTGTGGTTTGTAACTGATATAATACATTTAGGGGCTGATTTATCAAGCACTGCCAGAATACGACACATTGGTGAAAATTAGTGTGGTGAAAAATATCATTTAGAATTTTCGTTTTACACTGGAGCACATTGCAGCATTGCAAGTTACATATTTACTAAAACATTAGCGGTGCAGCAACATGCAGAAAAACGTTTTTTTGTTTTAGCTTTCATTAGTTTTCATTGAATGTTTGGCAAAGAAAATATTACAGTCATGCCATTTTTCAATACTTAGTTACATTATGTCACATAATACACTTCACTGTTCATTGTCAGGTATTCGTGGCATGAAGCGCGCTTGCCGCATTTCCTCAGCAAAATGTGGCATATTCTCCAGGCAATGTCTATGTTTTCAGTATTTACTTCTCGTTCATTGTAACTGGCGAATATCTTCTCAATTCCGCAGTTTTAGCAGCTAACTGTATAGGAATCAATATTATTTTAGGCAACATTGTCTCCTTGGGTCATTTTTGCTTCTTTCACTGATATTTAGAGCATGAACATCAGAGAGTTAACCAGTATTGGAAAAACAACTAATAAAACTTTTACATTTTCAATTTTTTATTAAACTCTCATATATTTCTAAACACATACCATGCTGAAATTATCTTTTAAAGTTTGCTTTCAACAAGATTTCTTTAATTTTTATATCAGCCGCTGCAGCTCACCACTATTCACCAAACCATTTTTTTGAGTAAATTCCACTCTTCAGTCAAGTGCAGCAAAAATCCCAGCAAAAATCCAGCTAATAATCAGTTGTCCCCACGTTCTTCACTCTAATTATAGCTTAGTTTACTGTGAACTAACCCAGTTGCAGAACACTGCTACAGCTTTGTAAATCAGGGGCAAGTGGACCAACAGTCAAAAATGACTTAAAACAGACCAAAAAAACAAATAGTGCTCATATGCATCCCTCCCCAGGGCAATTAAGATTGCTGCATATAAAAATTAATTTACCTCTTTGTAACTCAGAAAAAATGGTGACTCATGGATCTGCAGGCTGCCTGCAAACAGGAAGTGCTGCAGGGTTTCCTGTTACTGTGCATTGTCAGTTATGTCAGTTGAATCCAGGCAGCAGTACGGCTGGGATGCTGGGAAAGGAAACTCCAAAATGGCCGCTACCAATAGGAAATTGGTGAGGATATATTTGTGCACTGCATAATCAATGAAAACACTTAGGGTCATAGCATGACCATTTGTCCCTTTAGAGGCGGTGTTTCAGCTTTGAGTGGATGCAGGAGCAAATGTAAGTGATGACAATGATTCAGTATCATGCATAGAGATGGGGCAAGTGGGTTTGAGGGAGTTTTCTTTTCCAACTGTGCAAGGCTGTTGATCCGGTTTAATTGTCGAAGACAGGAAGCATGCATAAATACAGTTTATAATTAGAGATGAGCGAACTTTTGAAAAATTCGATTCAACTGATTCGCCGAATTTTCAGACAAAAATTGTTTCGACCCGAATTTATTCGCGAGGAATCGCTATTAAAAATGACTATTTCGGAGCCTCCTAGAGCCTCAATAGGGTTGTAAACCATTCTGCCTTGCTGTAACACGCATAGGATGCGTGCTGGGTTAGTTAAATAATACTGTAAATAAATATCACATGCAGATCAGAGGCATCGCTAATAGAATCGCAGAGCGGCACAATTGCGGAGAATTGAAGTGGCATCACTATGAGGGGCAGGAGCCCAAACATTGCTTTAAAGAGACACTGGAGTTGGCAGCAGCAGGAGCCCAAAAATTGGATGAATCACACCCTGGAGTTGCAAGCAGCAGCAGGAGCCCAAACATTGGCTGAAAGAGACACTGGAGTTGGCAGCAGCAGGAGCCCAAAAATTGACTGACACACCCTGGAGTTTCAAGCAGCAGCAGCAGCAGCAGCAGCAGCAGCATGAGCCCAAAAATAGTTTGAAAGAGACACTGGAGTTGGCTGCAGGAGCCCAAAGATTGGATGAATCACACCGTGCAGTTGCAAGCAGCAGCAGCAGGAGCCAAAATATTACTTTAAAGAGACACTGGATTTGGCAGCAGGAGCCCAAAATTGGATGAATCACACCCTGGAGTTGGCTGCAGCAGCAGCAGCAGAAGCAGGAGCCCAAACATTACTTTAAAGAGACCCTGGGGTTGGCTTCAGGAGCCCAAAAATTGGATGAATCACACCCTGGAGTTGGCAGCAGCAGAAGCAGCAGGAGCCCAAACATTACTTTAAAGAGACACTGGAGTTGGCTTCAGGAGCCCAAAAATTGGATGAATCACACCCTGGAGTTGGCAGCAGCAGCAGCAGGAGCCCAAACATTACTTTAAAGAGACACTGGAGTTGGCTTCAGGAGCCCAAAAATTGGATGATTCACACCCTGGAGTTGGCAGCAGCAGCAGGAGCCAAAACATTACTTTAAAGAGACACTGGGGTTGGCTTCAGGAGCCCAAAAATTGGATGAATCACACCCTGGAGTTGGCAGCAGCAGGAGCCCAAATATTACTTTAAAGAGACAATGGAGTTGGCTTCAGGAGCCCAAAAATTGGATGAATCACACCCTGGAGTTGGCAGCAGCAGCAGCAGGAGCCCAAATATTACTTTAAAGAGACACTGGAGTTGGCTTCAGGAGCCCAGAAATTGGATGATTCACACCCTGGAGTTGGCAGCAGCAGCAGCAGAAGCCCAAACATTACTTTAAAGAGACACTGGGGTTGGCTTCAGGAGCCCAAAAATTGGATGAATCACACCCTGGAGTTGGCAGCAGCAGCAGCCGGAGCCCGAATATTACTTTAAAGAGACACTGGAGTTGGCTTCAGGAGCCCAAAAATTGGATGAATCACACCCTGGAGTCGGCAGCAGCAGCAGCAGCAGGAGCCCAAACATTACTTTAAAGAGACACTGGGGTTGGCTTCAGGAGCCCAAAAATTGGATGAATCACACCCTGGAGTTGGCAGCAGCAGCAGCAGCAGGAGCCCAAACATTACTTTAAAGAGACACTGGGGTTGGCTTCAGGGGCCCAAAAATTGGATGAATCACACCCTGGAGTTGGCAGCAGCAGGAGCCAAAACATTACTTTAAAGAGACACTGGGGTTGGCTTCAGGAGCCCAAAAATTGGATGAATCACACCCTGGAGTTGGCAGCAGCAGGAGCCCAAACATTACTTTAAAGAGACACTGGAGTTGGCTTCAGGAGCCCAAAAATTGGATGATTCACACCCTGGAGTTGGCAGCAGCAGCAGCAGCAGGAGCCAAAACATTACTTTAAAGAGACACTGGGGTTGGCTTCAGGAGCCCAAAAATTGGATGAATCACACCCTGGAGTTGGCAGCAGCAGGAGCCCAAACATTACTTTAAAGAGACACTGGGGTTGGCTTCAGGAGCCCAAAAATTGGATGAATCACACCCTGGAGTTGGCAGCAGCAGCAGCAGGAGCCCAAACATTACTTTAAAGAGACACTGGGGTTGGCTTCAGGAGCACAAAAATTGGATGAATCACACCCTGGAGTTGGCAGCAGCAGCAGCAGCAGGAGCCCAAACATTACTTTAAAGAGACACTGGGGTTGGCTTCATGAGCCCAAAAATTGGATGAATCACACCCTGGAGTTGGCAGCAGCAGCAGCAGCAGGAGCCCAAACATTACTTTAAAGAGACACTGGAGTTGGCTTCAGGAGCCCAAAAATTGGATGATTCACACCCTGGAGTTGGCAGCAGCAGCAGCAGGAGCCAAAACATTACTTTAAAGAGACACTGGGGTTGGCTTCAGGAGCCCAAAAATTGGATGAATCACACCCTGGAGGTGGCAGCAGCAGCAGCAGGAGCCCAAACATTACTTTAAAGAGACACTGGGGTTGGCTTCAGGAGCCCAAAAATTGGATGAATCACACCCTGGAGTTGGCAGCAGCAGCAGGAGCCCAAACATTACTTTAAAGAGACACTGGGGTTGGCTTCAGGAGCCCAAAAATTGGATGAATCACACCCTGGAGTTGGCAGCAGCAGGAGCCCAAACATTACTTTAAAGAGACACTGGGGTTGGCTTCAGGAGCCCAAAAATTGGATGAATCACACCCTGGAGTTGGCATCAGCAGGAGCCCAAAAATTGGCCTAAAGACATAAATATGTTTTGCACCATTTGGAAAGTGTAAAACGTGACACCATGCTGAATCTAGTCGCATGCATCAGCCATTGGTGGGTGGAAATCCTGGCTGATCCATCCCTGATTCATTTTGACAAAGGTGAGTCTCTCCACATTTTTAGTTGACAGACGAGTTCTCCTCGCACCCGCTCAGATGGCACGCTACTTGCCGGGCAGGACAGCTTTTCCAGGGCAAACTCTGCTAGTTGCGGCCACAAGTTTGGCTGCCCAGAAGTCCAGCGGATCCTCAAGGTGTGTGTCAGGTCCCGTGGGACACCCACCTTCCAATAAATCAGCAACCCCCAATCTCCGCTGCTTTCTTCGCCTATAGTAAGCCCCCGTTTGCCGGGACGCTGGACACGCCTCACCGGACACGGTTGCCCCCAGGTCTTGTTAGCACAAAGGATGCTGACTTATGCAGGGGAAGGCAGATGAACCAGGAACTAGACTGAGTAGCAATAAACGGACAGGGGTCATACACGGGTGGTCAATCCGAGGAGGCGCGGTACAGTAGGGTTTAGACGGAAGAGTAGTCAGGGCAAGCCAAGGGTCACAACGGGAGGTCAGAAGTTCGCGGTACAGAGGAGCAGGCAGAATCGTGGTCAAAGAACAGGCAAGGTCGGTCCAGGCGGCAATCAGGGATGGTCAAAACACAGCAAGATTCACAGGGAAAAAGGTATCCAAAATCGCACCCAGTAGCACGCTATAACGGGCAAGGATTGACCGCAGGGGGAATACTTTTATAGGGGCAATGGGATCAAAGAAGGGATGTGATTGGTGCAAACATAGCCTAAGGGGATTGCCCCATTCAAATCAAAGCACTAGGGCTCATTGGCCCAGAACAAATTACCTCCGGCGGCTGCTCTGAGCATAGCGCCGCCGGAGGGCATAAACAGCAGCCAGACGCGCGCGCGCGCATACACGAGGCAGCGCGCCGGGAGCGCGCCGAGTAGTGAGCGACGCGGCCGACGCCGCCGAAGAGGAAGCCGCCCGAGCAGCCGCTCGCGACGGACAGAGCAGAGCGGCTGCTCGCGGCGGAAACAGCCGAGCGGCGGCCGGGAGGAGCAGACGCCGGCCCGCCGCCCGTCGCAGAGGACGCCCAACTTGTGTTCCAGACGAAGGAGAGCCGTCGTGGGACCGGAGGACAGGTAAGGAAGTACCCGTGACAGTAGTTCCCGTGACACTACCCCCCCCTTCACGAGGGGCCTCTGGACCCTTACCAGGCTTATCTGGATTCTCACGATGGAATCTATTAATTAGGGTTTTGGCATGGACATCCTTGGCCGGTACCCAACACCTCTCCTCAGGACCAAAACCCTTCCAATCTATTAAATACTGTAAAGAGTTTTGAAGCACCCGTGCGTCGAGTATTCTATTAATTTCATATTCAAGCTCATCTCCCACTCTGACCGGGGGAGGAGATGACACCTGAACATTCTTGGCCGATTTCAACAAAGAAACATGAAAGGTCGACGGAATTTTCATGGTTAAAGGTAATTTGACCTTAAAAGTAACATCGCTTAGTTTGTTAATAATAGGAAAAGGACCGATATATTTAGGCCCTAGCTTAGACGAGGGTTGTCGAAGGGCAATATTTCTTGTAGAAACCCAGACCCAATCACCCACCTGAAATGGTGGTTCTAGTGACCTATGTCGGTCCGCAAATACTTTATAAGTTCTAGAGGCTTTCTTTAAGTTTGTCTGTATCTCAGACCACACCTTAGTCCTTTCCCGTAGCCATTCCTCCAAGGCCGGCAAGTTGGAGGAAGGACCAGAGAAGGATGATGCCTTAGGATTTCTACCATAATTACAAAAGAAAGGCGAAAACTTAGTAGATTCACTAGGCGCATTGTTAAAGGCGAATTCCGCAAATTCGATGAATTCCGCCCATTGTTCTTGGCGGTCGGATACGAAACAGCGTAAATATTGTTCTAGACACTGATTTACCCGTTCAGTCTGTCCGTTAGACTGAGGGTGATAGGCGGTAGAGAGCGAAACTTTAATACCTAAACGATTACAGAAAGCTTTCCAGAAACGGGACACAAACTGAACTCCTCGATCCGAAACAATATTCCGCGGTAGACCATGGAGGCGAAAAACATGTTTAATGAATAGTTGTACTAAATCTGGTGCCGACGGAAGTTTTATCAATGGAATAAAGTGTGCCATTTTACTAAAGCGGTCCAACACCACCCAAATTACAGAATTCCCCTGCAACGGAGGAAGATCAACGATAAAGTCCATGGAAATGTGAGACCATGGTTCAGTGGGGATTTCTAAAGGAACTAATAATCCTGCGGGAGGACCATGGGTAGTCTTACTCCGAGCACATACAGGACATGCTTCGACAAAGGCGGAAGTATCACGTCTGGTGGTGGGCCACCAGACATGGCGTTTGGCGATGGCCAAGGTCTTCCGAATACCTAAGTGACCGGCAGACTTGGCATCATGAAGTTCTTGTAGAACGGCAAGACGTAAGTGAGGTGGAACAAATAAACATTCGGAGGGTTTGCCAGGAGGGGAATCAACCTGAAATGACGTTAACGAGCTAGACAAGTCAGGGAAAAGGGCAGCTACAATGCAACCTAAAGGTAGAATCGGTTCAGGAGGACCTCCCTGGTCCTTACAATCCCTGAAGTTTCGGGACAGGGCATCTGCTTTGGCATTCTTCTTCCCTGGTTTATAGGTAATAATAAAATTGAATCGGGAAAAGAAGAGTGCCCAGCGAGCCTGACGGGAGTTGAGTCTTTTAGCGGCCTCTAAATATTCTAGATTCTTGTGATCAGTATATACAGTGATGGGGTGTAGGGAGCCTTCCAGCCAGTGACGCCATTCTTCAAAGGCCAGTTTAATACCCAATAGTTCCCTATTCCCAACATCGTAATTGCGTTCAGCGGGCGAGAATTTACGAGAGAAGAACGCACAAGGATGTAGTTTCTCAGGACTGCCAGAATACTGAGAGAGGATCGCTCCTACTCCTAGTTCCGAGGCATCAACCTCCAACAGGAATGGAAGCTGGGTATCGGGATGTATCAAAATGGGAGCGGAGGTGAAGGTTTCTTTTAGTAATTGAAAGGCGTTTTTTGCTGAGGGAGGCCACTCCTCAACAAAAGCGCCCTTACGAGTGAGATCTGTTAAAGGACTCACTATGGACGAGAAACCCCTTATAAATTGTCTGTAAAAATTCGCAAATCCTAAGAATCTCTGAAGCGCCTTTAGGGTTCTAGGTTGTTCCCACTCCATTATAGCAGAAACTTTGGAGGGATCCATCACTAACCCACGCTTGGAGATTATATATCCTAGGAACGGAATTTCAGACACTTCAAATACGTATTTGGAGATTTTAGCATACAGACGATTCTCCCATAATCTCTGCAACACCGCTTTGACATGTTGACGGTGCTCCACCAGGGAACGGGGGAAAATCAGTATGTCATCCAAATAGACCACCAGAAATTGACCTAGAAAATCACGAAATATGTCATTGACAAAATCTTGGAACACAGCAGGAGCATTACATAAACCGAATGGCATCACTAAATATTCATAATGCCCATCCTTTACATTGAAGGCTGTCTTCCATTCATCCCCCTGACGAATACGAATAAGGTTATATGCCCCTCGAAGGTCTAACTTGGAGAAGACCTGAGCTCCAGAGACCTGATTAAAAAGGTCATTGATTAAAGGTAGCGGATACCTATTCTTTACAGTAACCTTATTTAACCCTCGATAGTCTATACAGGGGCGTAACCCGCCGTCCTTCTTCTCGACGAAGAAGAACCCCGCACCGGCAGGAGAGGTAGATGGACGGATAAATCCCTTCTGGAGGTTCTCAGTAATATAATCTTTCATAGCCTGCTCTTCAGACCGTGTGAGATTATATATTTTCCCTCTAGGGGGCATAGTACCTGGGAGTAACTCGATAGGACAGTCGTAGGCCCTATGGGGGGGAAGAATATCAGCGGACTTTTCTGAGAATACATCTGCCCAATCTGCGTAGACTGGAGGTAAACCATCAAGGACGATAGGTGTGGATCTAAGGGATATGGAGAAGCAATGATCCTGACAGGAAGGACTCCATTTTACAAGGTCCCCAGACCTCCAATCTATCACTGGGTTATGGGCCTTTAACCAGGGAAATCCCAATACAATAGGGGATACGGGACTTTCAATAATAAGAAACTCTATTTCTTCCGAGTGGGCAGATCCTACGGTTAAATTTACCCAAGGAGTCTTGTAGGAGACCAACCCTCCCTCAATGGGCTTATTGTTGACCGCCAGGACCCGAAGGGAATTTTCTAAAGGAATTAACGGAATTCCAAGAGTGGTGGCAAGTGATCTATCCAGGAAATTGCCAGCCGCTCCACTATCAATGAAGGCGGAGGTAATAGTCCTGGAAGGACCCCAAGAGAGTATAACGGGTAGGAGTACTCGATTATCAAGAGGGAACGATACCTGACCGCCTAGACGAAGTCCCTCAGCAGGATCTAGGCGCTGTAGTTTCCCGCCACCGGAGCCTTGTTTGGGCAGCTCTTGGCAAAATGACCAGGATTTCCACAATAGAGGCAGAGGCCTTGGGATCTGCGCCGAACCTTCTCTGCCTGAGAGAGATGAGTTACTCCAAGCTGCATCGGTTCTTCAGGTGACAAGGGAGAAGAGGAAACGGCTGCCCACTTAAAGCTTGGCTCTTGGCGTGAGGATCCCCAAGGTTGGTCCTTGCCTCTTTCCTGGCGTCTCTCCCTGAGACGTCGATCCACCCTAATGGCCAGCTGCATATACTCATCCAGACTCTTAGGCAGAGGATAATTTACTAGGATATCTTTGATATTCTCAGAGAGTCCAATCCTAAATTGACTACATAAAGCCGGGTCGTTCCATTTGGAATCTATAGCCCATCGCCGGAATTCTGCGCTGTACTCCTCCACAGAGCGTTTGGCCTGGCTTAGATTCCGTAACTTAGAATCCGCTGTTGCACCCCGATCTGGGTCAGCATATAAGAGTTCCATAGCTGAGAAAAATGAAGTGACCGACTGTAAAGCTTCATCAGTAGGAGCTAAACCAAATGCCCAGGTCTGAGGGTCATCCTGGAGAAGTGAAATGACCAGGCCGACACGTTGAGACTCTGATCCAGTCGCGTGGGGTCGAAGGCGGAAGTAGAGTTCGCAAGAGTTCTTGAAGTTGGAAAACTTCGCCCGATCCCCGAAGAATTTTTCCGGAAGAGGAATCTTGGGCTCGATGGCTGGGCCAGGTTCCACTGGCGCAGGAATCTGACGACTCTCCTGAGTTGCCACTCGCTGGGCCAGCTGGTTGATGGCGGTGGCCATAGCTTGAACCTGCTGTATTAGTTCTTCCATCTAGGAAAGTTATGTACTAGGCCCGTTATAATGTCAGGTCCCGTGGGACACCCACCTTCCAATAAATCAGCAACCCCCAATCTCCGCTGCTTTCTTCGCCTATAGTAAGCCCCCGTTTGCCGGGGCGCTAGACACGCCTCACCGGACACGGTTGCCCCCAGGTCTTGTTAGCACAAAGGATGCTGACTTATGCAGGGGAAGGCAGATGAACCAGGAACTAGACTGAGTAGCAATAAACGGACAGGGGTCATACACGGGTGGTCAATCCGAGGAGGCACGGTACAGTAGGGTTTAGACGGAAGAGTAGTCAGGGCAAGCCAAGGGTCACAACGGGAGGTCAGAAGTTCGCGGTACAGAGGAGCAGGCAGAATCGTGGTCAAAGAACAGGCAAGGTCGGTCCAGGCGGCAATCAGGGATGGTCAAAACACAGCAAGATTCACAGGGAAAAAGGTATCCAAAATCGCACCCAGTAGCACGCTATAACGGGCAAGGATTGACCGCAGGGGGAATACTTTTATAGGGGCAATGGGATCAAAGAAGGGATGTGATTGGTGCAAACATAGCCTAAGGGGATTGCCCCATTCAAATCAAAGCACTAGGGCTCATTGGCCCAGAACAAATTACCTCCGGCGGCTGCTCTGAGCATAGCGCCGCCGGAGGGCATAAACAGCAGCCAGACGCGCGCGTGCGCGTACACGAGGCAGCGCGCCGGGAGCGCGCCGAGTAGTGAGCGACGCGGCTGACGCCGCCGAAGAGGAAGCCGCCCGAGCAGCCGCTCGCGACGGACAGAGCCGAGCGGCTGCTCGCGGCGGAAACAGCCGAGCGGCGGCCGGGAGGAGCAGACGCCGGCCCGCCGCCCGTCGCAGAGGACGCCCAACTTGTGTTCCGGACGAAGGAGAGCCGTCGTGGGACCGGAGGACAGGTAAAGAAGTACCCGTGACAGTAGTTCCCGTGACAGTGTGTTGGCATGGTCATGTCAAAGTATGACATGACCTGCTGGTTCAGGTCCTGCTCCAGGTCTTCCTGCTGCTCATGAGTAGCCTCACTATGCGGGTGTAGAAAGCTACTCATTAGCGACTGAAGACTGAGGCTGCTGCTGATGGAGCTGCTGCTGCTGCTCCTGCCAACCCCCCCAGCAGCCATGGCAGTGGAAGGTGAGCACAGAGGTCCCCTCGAGTCAGACCTGCGAGAGTATGGACCATGGCGCAGATAGGCATCGGCCAACTGCCTACGTAGAATGTCTTTGTAGTAGTTCAGTTTGTCCTCCCTCTCGGTGGGTTTAAAAAATGCCCCCATTTTGTGCCGGAAGCGAGGGTCCAATAAGGTGGACAGCCAGAAGTCATCCCGCCGACAGATGGAAACAATTCTGGGGTCACTACGCAAGCACGTGAGCATGCTTCGTACCTTTTGTGCAAGTCTCCATCTCCACTGCATACTGCCACGGTGTGCCCTTGTCCTCTGTCTCGCCTTCCTCAAAAACCTCTAGCTCCTCTGACTGCTCCTGCTCCTCCTCTCCTGTCCGCTGACTAGATAAACCAGCCATTTCGCCAAGCCTAAACTGTGTTTCGCTGGGCAACTCCTCCTCCTCTTCCTCCTCCTCCTCCAGTTCAGCTCCAACGGGGTTCATGTGGCCGTAAGATGTAAACGCCATGTCTCCAGTGCCCTGACCAGCCATGGTTTCCAACATGTGCTGTAGTACATGAAGCAGTGGAATCACGTCGTTCATCCCGTAATCCTGCCGACTGACAAATAAAGTGGCTTCCTCAAAGGGCCTGAGCAAACGGCAGGTGTCACGTATGAGCTGCCATTGGTTGACATTGAAGTTACACAGGGGAGTCCCCCTATCTGCTTGGATCATCAGGAAATCCGTGATGGCTTTTCTCTGTTCATATAATCGGTCCAACATGTGAAGGGTGGAATTCCAACGGGTGGAAACATCGCAAATCAGACTATGTTGGGGGATACCGTTCTGACGCTGTAGCTCAAGACGGGTGTGTTTGGCGGTGTATGAGTGGCTGAAGTGCATGCAAAGTTTCCTTGAAGTTGTTAGGATGTCTTGCAGATGGGGGGAACACTTCAGAAACCGCTTGACAACCAGATTGAAGACGTGAGCCATGCAGGGGGCATGGGTCAGGCTTCCTTGGCGCAGCGCAGACAAAATGTTCTTCCCATTGTCGGTAACCATGATTCCCATTTTAAGTTTTCTTGGAGTAAGCCATGTTTGGATTTCCTGATGAATAAATTTAAGCAGTTCCTCCCCTGTTTGACTCAGTTCGCCAAGACAAACCATGTGAAGCACTGCGTGGCACCTCCGTGCCCTGCAGACTGGAGGGGCACTGAGACTTGAGCCTACAGTGGAGGGTGAGGAGATGGCGGAGGATGAGGAGGCCGAGTCGCACAGTGTCACAGGCCCAATGGGCAGGGAACGCGGAGGCCGAAGCGGCGTGACCTGTCCAAGTTGCTGCTGCAAAGGGACCGTAAATGACATGTACTGTCCCTGACCGTAGTTACAGCTCCAGACGTCGGCGCTGCCATGCACTTTGCTACACACCGACAGGCTCAAGGACTGGCCCACCTTCTGTTCAACAAAAGTGTGCAGCGCTGGTACTGCCTTCTTGGCAAAGAAATGACGGCTTGGGACTCTCCACCTCGGCTCGGCACAAGCCATCAGTTCTCTGAAAGGTGCAGAGTCCACCACCTGAAAAGGGAGCGACTGCAGCACCAGCAACTTGGACAGGAGCACATTCAGCTTCTGCGCCGTAGGATGAGTGGGCGCATACTGCTGTCTCTTGGACATGGCTTCGCTGATGGATTGCTGGCGGGATGCATGACTTGGAGGAGGAGGAGGAGGAGCAGGAGCGACAGAGGATGGGTATGAAGCACAGCTGGGGGTCTCAGACGTAAGTTGTGATGATGTTGTTGATGAGCGCGTTAACCAATCTACCACGGCAGATGCGTTACTGGTGGAGACCCGACCGCTAGCAGATACTGGCAGATTAGGTCTCTCAGTGTGCCACTTCCAGGCACTTGTCTGCCCGACATAGTCTAACTGGCATGGTAGTAGGTGATATTTTAAGAACCCCCAGGCAGCGGTGGGTCTATATGAAACAGAATATAATGCACACCAAAAGTGAGCAGTAACACTCAGCCTCCAACAGGCCTGCTTAGTGTAAATAAGAGAGCTGCTTAGTGTAAATAAAGAGGGGTATGGTATGTTACAGAATGGGATGCCCCAACAGCAGAGCACCTGGGAGCAGTAGTACTATGCAAAGCAAAAGTGTCTTTATCAGGCCAAATTACTTTTAGAATAAGTGTAAAGGGTTATAGTAAATAGAGGCTGGTGTAGTCACAGAATGGGATGCCCCAACCGCAGTGCACCTGGGAGCAGTAGTATTATGCACAGCAAAAGTGTCTTTATCAGGCCAAATTACTTTTAGAATAAGTGCAAAGGGCTATAGTAAATAGGGGCTGGTGTAGTCACAGAATGGGATGCCCCAGCCGGAGTGCACCTGGCAGCAGTAGTACTATGCACAGCAAAAGTGTCTTTATCAGGCCAAATTACTTTTAGAATAAGTGCAAAGGGTTATAGTAAATAGAGGCTGGTGTAGTCACAGAATGGGATGCCCCAACCAGAGAGCACCTGGGAGCAGTACTATGCACAGCAAAAGTGTCTTTATCAGGCCAAATTACTTTTAGAATAAGTGCAAAGGGTTATAGTAAATAGAGGCTGGTGTAGTCACAGAATGGGATGCCCCAACCAGAGAGCACCTGGGAGCAGTACTATGCACAGCAAAAGTGTCTTTATCAGGCCAAATTACTTTTAGAATAAGTGCAACGGGTTATAGTAAATAGAGGCTGGTGTAGTCACAGAATGGGATGCCCCAACCAGAGTGCACCTGGGAGCAGTACTATGCACAGCAAAAGTGTCTTTATCAGGCCAAATTACTTTTAGAATAAGTGCAAAGGGTTATAGTAAATAGAGGCTGGTGTAGTCACAGAATGGGATGCCCCAACCAGAGAGCACCTGGGAGCAGTACTATGCACAGCAAAAGTGTCTTTATCAGGTCAAATTACTTTTTGAATAAGTGCAAAGGGTTATAGTAAATAGAGGCTGGTGTAGTCACAGAATGGGATGCCCCAACCGGAGTGCACCTGGGAGCAGTACTACTATGCACAGCAAAAGTGTCTTTATCAGGCCAAATTACTTTTAGAATAAGTGCAAAGGGTTATAGTAAATAGAGGCTGGTGTAGTCACAGAATGGGATGCCCCAACCAGAGTGCACCTGGGAGCAGTACTATGCACAGCAAAAGTGTCTTTATCAGGCCAAATTACTTTTAGAATAAGTGCAAAGGGTTATAGTAAATAGAGGCTGGTGTAGTCACAGAATGGGATGCCCCAACCAGAGAGCACCTGGGAGCAGTACTATGCACAGCAAAAGTGTCTTTATCAGGCCAAATTACTTTTAGAATAAGTGCAAAGGGTTATAGTAAATAGAGGCTGGTGTAGTCACAGAATGGGATGCCCCAACCAGAGAGCACCTGGGAGCAGTACTATGCACAGCAAAAGTGTCTTTATCAGGCCAAATTACTTTTAGAATAAGTGCAAAGGGTTATAGTAAATAGAGGCTGGTGTAGTCACAGAATGGGATGCCCCAACCAGAGTGCACCTGGGAGCAGTACTATGCACAGCAAAAGTGTCTTTATCAGGCCAAATTACTTTTAGAATAAGTGCAAAGGGTTATAGTAAATAGAGGCTGGTGTAGTCACAGAATGGGATGCCCCAACCAGAGAGCACCTGGGAGCAGTACTATGCACAGCAAAAGTATCTTTATCAGGCCAAATTACTTTTAGAATAAGTGCAAAGGGTTATAGTAAATAGAGGCTGGTGTAGTCACAGAATGGGATGCCCCAACCAGAGAGCATCTGGAAGCAGTACTATGCACAGCAAAAATGTCTTTATCAGGCCAAATTACTTTTTGAATAAGTGCAAAGGGTTATAGTAAATAGAGGCTGGTGTAGTCACAGAATGGGATGCCCCAACCGGAGTGCACCTGGGAGCAGTACTACTATGCACAGCAAAAGTGTCTTTATCAGGCCAAATTACTTTTAGAATAAGTGCAAAGGGTTATAGTAAATAGAGGCTGGTGTAGTCACAGAATGGGATGCCCCAACCAGAGTGCACCTGGGAGCAGTACTATGCACAGCAAAAGTGTCTTTATCAGGCCAAATTACTTTTAGAAAAAGTGCAAAGGGTTATAGTAAATAGAGGCTGGTGTAGTCACAGAATGGGATGCCCCAACCAGAGAGCACCTGGGAGCAGTACTATGCACAGCAAAAGTGTCTTTATCAGGCCAAATTACTTTTAGAATAAGTGCAAAGGGTTATAGTAAATAGAGGCTGGTGTAGTCACAGAATGGGATGCCCCAACCAGAGAGCACCTGGGAGTAGTACTATGCACAGCAAAAGTGTCTTTATCAGGCCAAATTACTTTTAGAATAAGTGCAAAGGGTTATAGTAAATAGAGGCTGGTGTAGTCACAGAATGGGATGCCCCAACCAGAGAGCACCTGGGAGCAGTACTATGCACAGCAAAAGTGTCTTTATCAGGCCAAATTACTTTTAGAATAAGTGCAAAGGGTTATAGTAAATAGAGGCTGGTGTAGTCACAGAATGGGATGCCCCAACCGGAGTGCACCTGAGAGCAGTACTACTATGCACAGCAAAAGTGTCTTTATCAGGCCAAATTACTTTTAGAATAAGTGCAAAGGGTTATAGTAAATAGAGGCTGGTGTAGTCACAGAATGGGATGCCCCAACCAGAGTGCACCTGGGAGCAGTACTATGCACAGCAAAAGTGTCTTTATCAGGCCAAATTACTTTTAGAAAAAGTGCAAAGGGTTATAGTAAATAGAGGCTGGTGTAGTCACAGAATGGGATGCCCCAACCAGAGAGCACCTGGGAGCAGTACTATGCACAGCAAAAGTGTCTTTATCAGGCCAAATTACTTTTAGAATAAGTGCAAAGGGTTATAGTAAATAGAGGCTGGTGTAGTCACAGAATGGGATGCCCCAACCAGAGAGCACCTGGGAGTAGTACTATGCACAGCAAAAGTGTCTTTATCAGGCCAAATTACTTTTAGAATAAGTGCAAAGGGTTATAGTAAATAGAGGCTGGTGTAGTCACAGAATGGGATGCCCCAACCAGAGAGCACCTGGGAGCAGTACTATGCACAGCAAAAGTGTCTTTATCAGGCCAAATTACTTTTAGAATAAGTGCAAAGGGTTATAGTAAATAGAGGCTGGTGTAGTCACAGAATGGGATGCCCCAACCGGAGTGCACCTGGGAGCAGTACTATGCACAGCAAAAGTGTCTTTATCAGGGCAAATTACTTTTAGAATAAGTGCAAAGGGTTATAGTAAATAGAGGCTGGTGTAGTCACAGAATGGGATGCCCCAACCGGAGTGCACCTGGGAGCAGTACTACTATGCACAGCAAAAGTGTCTTTATCAGGCCAAATTACTTTTAGAATAAGTGCAAAGGGTTATAGTAAATAGAGGCTGGTGTAGTCACAGAATGGGATGCCCCAACCGGAGTGCACCTGGGAGCAGTACTACTATGCACAGCAAAAGTGTCTTTATCAGGCCAAATTACTTTTAGAATAAGTGCAAAGGGTTATAGTAAATAGAGGCTGGTGTAGTCACAGAATGGGATGCCCCAACCAGAGTGCACCTGGGAGCAGTACTACTATGCACAGCAAAAGTGTCTTTATCAGGCCAAATTACTTTTAGAATAAGTGCAAAGGGTTATAGTAAATAGAGGCTGGTGTAGTCACAGAATGGGATGCCCCAACCAGAGTGTACCTGGGAGCAGTACTACTATGCACAGCAAAAGTGTCTTTATCAGGCCAAATTACTTTTAGAATGAGTGCAAAGGGTTATAGTAAATAGAGGCTGGTGTAGTCACAGAATGGGATGCCCCAACCGGAGTGCACCTGGGAGCAGTACTATGCACAGCAAAAGTGTCTTTATCAGGCCAAATTACTTATAGAATAAGTGCAAAGGGTTATAGTAAATAGAGGCTGGTGTAGTCACAGAATGGGATGCCCCAACCAGAGTGCACCTGGGAGCAGTACTACTATGCACAGCAAAAGTGTCTTTATCAGGCCAAATTACTTTTAGAATAAGTGCAAAGGGTTATAGTAAATAGAGGCTGGTGTAGTCACAGAATGGGATGCCCCAACCAGAGAGCACCTGGGAGCAGTACTACTATGCACAGCAAAAGTGTCTTTATCAGGCCAAATTACTTTTAGAATAAGTGCAAAGGGTTATAGTAAATAGAGGCTGGTGTAGTCACAGAATGGGATGCCCCAACCAGAGTGTACCTGGGAGCAGTACTACTATGCACAGCAAAAGTGTCTTTATCAGGCCAAATTACTTTTAGAATAAGTGCAAAGGGTTATAGTAAATAGAGGCTGGTGTAGTCACAGAATGGGATGCCTCACAGCAGACTTGAGATCAGTTCAGTATATATGCACAGTAAGTGTATAAGCAGCCTGAAAATGCTAACAAAGCCAGTCAGCCAGCCGGTAACACTCAGGCTGGATGAAAAGCTAAGCTAAGTGGTCAGTCATGCCTGCTAGCACTTCATGCTTCACACCTGACTAAAGAGGCCTAAAAGACCACAAGGTGGAAAGGTCAAAGCAATGACCAGACAGGATGAAAAGTGTGGCTGGACTGGAGGTAGGCATTTGGTATGGTTTAATATATAGAGTCAATGATCTCTAAAAGATGTCTCATGCAAGACGGCATGCCTGCCCAGTTTACCTGATTGATCAATAGCGGAGCACATGGCAAATGGGCTGATTTTATCTGAAGCACTGGAATGTGCAAGTGTAAAGTATTAAAGCTGGTTTACTCTGTTCCCAACCTATTTTTCACCCTTTAAGTGCCAGCCTTCCTTGAGTTTTTGTCACCCTTTGTTGCTGGACCACGTTTCACTATTTGGCGCTACATATGTTTAACCTTTTTTGACGGGACCTTGATTTTTGAAGGGATTTCCAGGGATTTTCAGCAGAGTCTGAGCTTCAACATGCAATACTTTTGGGTGAAATATGTGCAAAAAAATAAAAAAAAATCTATTTTTTGCAATTTGTACAGTTTTTTGTGATAAAAAATGTAAATTTGTCAATACAATAGGAGACCCCCAAAACTGAAAAGAGCACTTTATAACATTTACAAATAAATACAACTACTATCCACACTATAAACATAAGGGGTTAATTTAAAAAAATGACATGGGAACCCCCATGTTTTTAAAAACCCTTAAAAATCCCCCCAAAAATAACATGGGGTCCCTCCTACCCATCATAACCAGCCCGGGACCAGCTATGGGGGCTTGTAGGAACAGGGTGCAGGGGCCAGCTTTTGTGGCCCCCCACCCTACAGCCTACAAGCCCACATACCCTCTGTGGGCCCAGGCTCTTCTGCCCCCCCCGGGCTTTGGGGAGGCAGGTAATTGGGGGTGCCGGGGGAGTTAATGGCAAATCACCCGCTAGCCGCAGGTGACTTGCCAGCCCCCAGCCTTGAGGCCCTTACCAGTTTACAAAGGGTTAAATGTAAAAAAAAACACACAGACACATGGAGAAAAAAATATTTTTTTTTTATACTTAACTCCCATCTATCCCTGGGCACTGTGTCCTACGCTGATAAATCAGGCTTCTGCTCTCCTGCTGCTGCTGGAAGCCTTTTATAGCTGCTGGGCGACAGAGCATAAGGGGTTAATTTAAAAAAAAAATGACATAGAGTCCCCCCTCCCGGGGGAACCTTGTTTTTTGGGGGATTTTTAAGGGTTAGGTTTAGGCTAACCCTAACTCTTAAAAATCCCCAAAAAATGACGTAGGGTCCCCACTACCCATCATACCCAGCTCGGGACCAGCTATGGGGGCTTGTGGGAACAGGGTGCAGGAGCCAGCTTTTGTGGCCCCCCACCCTGCAGCCTACAAGCCCATATACCCTCTGTGGGCCCGGGCTCTTCTGCCCCCCCTGGGCTTTGGGGAGGCAGGTAATTTGGGGTGCCGGGGGTTAATGGCAAGTCACCCGCTAGCCTCAGCTGCCCAAAATCCGTGAACCAGGCAACCTTCTGACAGGCGTCGCCATCTTGCATCCCACCAGGCACTGCGTGCGAACCCCGATCTCATGCTTGCCCATGAATGGAATGCATTGGCGCTGCCCAAAATCCGCGAACCAGGAAGTGATGGAGAGGGCATCAGATTCTAGGCAACCTTCCGACAGGCGTTGCCATGTTGCATCTCACCAGGCACTGTGTGCGATCCCGATCTCATGCTTGCCCATGAATGGAATGCAATGTAGCTGCCCAAAGTCCCGCAAGACTTCACTGAGCGGTGCACGGTTAAAGCTGTGCAGAGCCTAAAATCCGTGAACCAGGAAGTGATGGAGAGGGCAATTTCTCGCCCTCTCTTCACTACGGAAGAGCCCGGGGGGGGGGGGCATCGGAGGCCCTCACTGGGGTATCCATCTTCTGGGTCCATCAGATTCTAGGCAACCTTCCGACAGGCGTCGCCATCTTGCATCCCACCAGGCACTGCGCGAGACCCCCGATCTCACACTTGCCCATGAATGGAATGCAACGGAGCTGCCCAAAATCCCGCAAGACTTCACTGAGCGGTGCACGGTTAAAGCTGTGCAGAGGATCGGGCAGTGAAGACACCAGATGTCACCGAAGCAGGCAGCGGCCAAAAGGTAAGTAGGCGCAATGGGTGGGGGATTAGCTCCTTTTTATTTTAGGTCCAATGTTGCTCTTTAAACTAGTTTGAAAGAAAAATAGTCTGAAATAAAAAATCTGCAAAACACTTTAGGTGGCAAGAGGATCGATTACTTATATGCCATGAAGAAATGCCTTTGTTTTCTATTACAGAAAGGAATTAAGGGTGACAGCATTTGCACATACGCTGTTTTGTTGCATGTTTGGTGGTATAAGGTTACTTTCATAAACCATTTTGGTTTACTAAATTATATTGTAGCACTACAGTAACATCATTTAGTGTGCATGACCTCCAGTCTTGAGCCATCCAACAGCTGAAAAATATACATCATCTCACATACTATTTACTGGTATCCACCTGAATTATAATACATTAGGCAAAATGAAACTGAGTGGGTATCTGCTTTCCAACTGTTTAGAATTCAAACAAGTCTAGTATTGATAAGAGGCTTAAGGTAAAATAGAACATGCTAGTACTGATAAGACAATGGTGGCTATGCCCTTATGGTGACAAAGAGGTTAACACGTATATATATGTGCACTGCATAATCAATAAAAACACTTAGGGTCATAGCATGCCCATCTGTCCCTTTAGTATCCATTGCTGCTAGTACAACCATCCATCTTTACTCTTGTGTATTGACCAACTGGTCTCCTTATTCTTTCCTTCACACAGGGGATTATATCTGCAGTCTTAACCAAGTGTACAAGAGATGAAGGATTTATTCCCATTAATAAAAATCTCTGGTAAGTGCTTTCTAACCAAACTCCAATATTGATGTAAGAAAACCTGGTCATGATTAAGTCTACATTTAACCATTAACCACAGTTCATACTTAACTCTCCCTTTTGCCATAGGGACTGTACTGTGCAAAGAGGCATTTTTAGTCATAAACCTGTTAAGCCTGTATCAATTAAAACCAATTCTATTCTACAGACATTCATGGTGTTACTGTTAAACTTGTTTATTTAGGACAAATTAGATGCAATACCAGAGCAGAACATTTGGGAGAATTAGAATGCATGTATGGTAAATATTGTTTAGCTTCTAATTTGGTCACCAAAGCAGGAGTCTTCAGAATCAGAAGAATCTGTGACCAGAACAAAATAAGTTTTTATGCCGGTGACAACCATCTTATGACTCCCATAGCTGTTTTGCAGCTCTTTTTCTAAGATCACTGAAGACGAAAATTCAAAGTTATACCTCCAAGTAGAGTCACAAAAGCAAATTGACATTGTTTTAGCTAAACCTCTCTCTCCTTAAAAAACTATTATAATGTATAATGTGTTTTTTCAAGTTTTATGTGAGCACAGGGGTGTATAACCTGGACCGCTTAACAGGATTTGGTAAACTTTTGCAGGCCAATGATTTTGAATCTTTTTAAGTTTAAGTTTAAGTTAACAAGACACGTCATACAAAAAACTCTTTCTTATGTCCTTCCACCAAACCATCCTATGGCTACATAAATATTAATATGTAACATTCCTCACATGCTACCATTGCAAACAATGTTTTTATTGGTTCTCAGGATATATGGATGCTATCTATATTCATAGCCCTTCCCCCATCCATCCAATATTTGGATAACTAGTTTAAACGCCTGCCAAAGCTAAGCATACAATACATATTGGAAAACTCTGAGAGGTCAGGAGTGGTCTTGTATTAGATATTCCCCCCTAATTGATATCTGTGTTTTTCTTGGGGATACCACTGCTCATCAAGGTCACTGTGTTCCTCCATGCAGATGCTGCCACCTCTGTTTACTAGTGTACCCCTCCTATATATGTGGCATCCTCTGGCTCTCTGGCTTCCTACACTGCCACTGCCTCTCGGCCAGGTGCGCGCTGACACTCAGCTGTGAGCATGCACCTGCCCAAGAGGCGGTGGTGGCACAGGAAGTCAGAGTGGGGATGCTGTTTGTCCCTGCTCTAGCTTCCAATGCTGCCACTGCCTCTGCCAGTTGCTGCTGACAGCTGAGGGTTTTCTGTGGCAGCGCGTGCTGACCGAGAGGCAGTGTCGGAGCCGGAACCAGAGCAGGGATGCTGCCTGTCCCCGTTCTGGCTTCCAACACCGCCACTGGCAGAGCCGGAGGCTGGTGGCGCCACCACTGCCTCTCAAGCACGCTGACGCAAACACTCGGCCATCAGCAGCCACTGGCACCGAAAGCCAGGAAGGGGACAGGGGGCACGAGATAGATGCAAGTATACTTTTTTTTTTATTATTTTACATCCGCCCAATAAGACGCACTGACATTTCCCCCCACTTTTGGTTTTACAGGGCGAAAAATATGGTAACATATAAAGTATAATGTATACATTTCTAGATATGATGCAGAGGACCTTTGGTGTCCCTGCAAACAGCCTCAGTTTATGTAGCCAATCTGTATTTTTTTTCTATTTTCTAATGTTAAGATCAGATCAGTTATTTAGCCCTCTTGTTTATTTCTTAGTGTAACAACTTAACATAATATTGGTGGTTTAAAATGATTAATGAGCTCTAGAAAAAGCATAATGCTTGTATTGTGTAGAGTTATTGAAATCAAGCATTTTAACACTTTCCTTTTGTACCCCTATCATACTGACTGGCCACCAAGTTACTATATGGCCGTACTATATACAGAAAATATGCCATACTATATACGGAAGAAAAATATGATAAAATGTGATAAAAATGTAATACAGTTAGAGGTTTTTCTTTGTACAGAAATACTTTTAAGCTTGCTGCCTGAAATACTAGGCATTTAAATTAAATAGTTTTAATTTTGAGCTTTTGATCCTTTTAAACCTGATATAATTACTGACGTAGAACAAGTGTCTGGCTGAGAGTAAAAGAAACCTAGAGTTTACATAGAGACGGTTTAAGTAGCATCTAGAACTGACTGGCCCTTATTAGGATTCTAAGATCCAGCATCATGCTTGAACCAATTCTGCTCCCCGCCATGAATCCTCACTCTGGACTAACATAAGGTGATCATGGGAAAGCAGTAATCACTTTGTATTGTTCATATGACATTTAAGCATTCAATGTGAACTGTTCAGGAGATAATTGTTTTGTTCCTATTGGGTAGACATTACTGTATTCATGTACTGCCTCCACTATGACTTTAATCATGCATGGTTGCTCCCCTCCTGCCTACATCTTTGCCTAAACCAGGGGTTCCCTGTTTGGGGTACAAGTCATGTCTGCAGCCTTGTCGAGTACCACCCAAGAGGATCTGGAGTTCCACCTGTGCTACCAGTTCCACTTGTTAGAGAACCCCATTCCATTCCAGTCCATGTGTCCATGGTAAATCCTTTAATTCACAACTAGAGATGAGCGAACTTCTTGAAAGTTTGATTCGGGCGATTCGCCTAATTTCCCCAAGAAATTCGGGTTCGCCCGAATCGAACTTTCACGAATCGCTCATCTGAAAAAAAAAATGCCGGCATGGTGGTAGCGGGCAGGCCGGCTACGCGCAGCCGGCCTGCCGGCTCCCACCATGCCGGCATTTTTTTTTTTAATTTCAGGGAAAAATCGATCGCCACGAACCAATAAAAATTCGGGTTCGTGCCGAATCGAATTTTCCCTGAAATTCTGAGTAAATTCCGGTTCGTCCGAACCGGTTCGCTCATCCCTATTCACAACCCAGTATGCCTACTTTTATTTGAGGAATTGTATGTTTTTTTGTAAGTTTTGGATCAGCAGTCCTGGCAAAGGGTGCTTTGTAAGAGGAGTGTCTAGAGATACTTGTCCTTCTTATAATAGAGCTTGCAAAGAACATTAAGAAGAAGGCAGCAAACCTTTGAAGATGTTTTTTGATCATCTACGAGTTTTTGCAAGTGCTTGGGGGAAAACTCCAAGCTACAAAAACATAGAAATCAGGGTGTCAAATCTCTCACTTTCAGGTGAGATCCAAAGTTTCTAAAGACCCTAATCATGCATGAGATGCGTTTCTTAATCTAGATTAAGCATTTCTAAGAAACTTAATTTAAATGTTTGATTTCAAGATTGGTTGAGAGGCAACACTGATTTACATGAGCAGATCACTTCACTTCTTCTTGCCATTCTTACACCCAAGAAGGCACTTGACAGCTTTACAAGAGAAGCGAAAATCAATAGGCAGTTACTTACAAGCATTCAGTATGCAGATGGCGTAGGCAAGCCTTCAACGGACAGATAAATGGCTTTTAGGAAGTATTAAAATAAAGTAGGCCAGATGAGTAGAAGTATGTGCTGGAAAGGTTCCCTTCATGTGATTTATTTCATTTATATAATGTATTCTTTGTGGTGCAGCACTTGAAGCAGCATCTTGGTATCTCAGTTGTAGATAGTGTGACCCTAAATCTCAGTTGTGTACTGTCCAGAAAGCTAAGATCTAATGATGCAGCCTGGATGACAGCCTGTAAACATTGATTATCTTGCCTCTCCAGATTGTGTTAATTGGTTATGTCTTCCTTATTGCCCCATAAAGTCACACAGCATGGCTTCCTGACTTGTGTCTATTATATATAGGTCAAACCTTTTACTTACACTAGAATTAAATGTGTGTGTATAAATACAATATTATGTTCTAGGCAATATATATATATTCAAACACGTAATTAATAGAGATGAGCGAGTAGTGAAATATTCGAAATTTCGAATTTCGTTTCGAATAGACCGCGTTACTCGACTACTCGACCGAATATCGAATCCCATTATAGTCTATGGGAAAAAAATGCTCGCCACTTGGAAATCTCAATTCGACCACTTGGAGGTCACCAAATCCACCCTGAAACATCAGAAAATGATGCCAACACTGCTGGAATGCAACTGGGACAGCAGGGGAAGCATGTCTGGGTGCATATAACGCGCCCCAGTTCGCACTATTACGCCACTATCACAGCCACTCAACAATACACTCCAAACACAATATAACTTCTACGTAAAGTGAGACAAGACAAGGAAACCTTCTTTCCTCTACATTGCCATGGACCCCAAGCCAAACTGTACAAAAAAGAAGAACAAAATTCTGCACCCCTTAAAATCACGTTGCCTAATGACAACCACAGATGACATAGGCAAGGGGGAAAATAAATACACCCCACCCCTAATTGTCATTGTGTGTGTGTGTGTGTGTGTGTGTGTGTGTGTGTGTGTGTGTGTGTGTGTGTGAGATGTGGTCAGACATGTCCTCTTGTGTCATTGTGTCACCCCAGCAGTAAGGGAAGCTTAAAGGAGGAGGTTTGTTACAGTGTGTTACCCCAGCAGTAAGGGAAGCTTACAGGAGGAGGTTTGTTACAGTGTGTCACCCCAGCAGTCAGGGAAGCTTACAGGAGGAGGTTTGTTACAGTGTGTCACCCCAGCAGTCAGGGAAGCTTAAAGGAGGAGGTTTGTTACAGTGTGTCACCCCAGAAGTAAGGGAAGCTTACAGGAGGAGGTTTGTTACAGTGTGTCACCCCAGCAGTCGGGGAAGCTTAAAGGAGGAGGTTTGTTACAGTGTGTCACCCCAGCAGTAAGGGAAGCTTAGAGCTGAGACCTCTTAAAAATTGTGTGGAGGCCCAAGAGCTGAGACCTTTTAAAAATTGTGTGGAGGCCCAAGAGCTGAGACCTTTTAAAAATTGTGTGGAGGCCCAAGAGCTGAGACCTTTTAAAAATTGTGTGGAGGCCCAAGAGCTGAGACCTTTTAAAAATTGTGTGGAGGCCCAAGAGCTGAGACCTTTTAAAAATTGTGTGGAGGCCCAAGAGCTGAGACCTTTTAAAAATTGTGTGGAGGCCCAAGAGCTGAGACCTTTTAAAAATTGTGTGGAGGCCCAAGAGCTGAGACCTCTTAAAAATTGATTGTATTAAGCCCAAGAGGTGAGCCATAATTTTTTTTTATTAATACAGCAATTCTACGGCGGTTAAGGAGGAGGAGGAGGAGGAGGAAATGGCACTTCATACAGATGGCACTTCACTCTTGGCTGCTTTCCACTGTTGTACAAGCAAAGTCCGGGTCAATCCACTTGCTGTTCATTTTGATTAGCGTCAGCCTGTCGGCACTGTCGGTTGACAGGCGGCTGCGCTCGGTTATAATGCCCCCGGCTGCGCTGAACACCCTTTCTGATAGCACGCTGGCGGCAGGGCAGGCAAGCACCTCCAAGGCGTACAGGGACAGTTCCAGCCACGTGTCCAACTTGGAGATCCAGTAAGTGTAGGTCGCCGAGGGATCGGGGAGGACAGGGGTGTGGTCTGCCAGGTAGTCCCGCAACATCCGCCGATACTTGTCCCTCCTGCTGATAGCGGGCCCCGCAGTGATGGAAGTTGCACGAGGGGGTGACATGAACGTGTCCCACACCTTGGAGAGTGTTCCCCTGGTGGCTGTGGGCCTGATCGATGTTGTCAGACTCTGGGAGACACTCTCCTCTCTGCCGCCAGCGATGCTGGGTGGGAAAATCTGCATCATGTTCTGCAAGAGTTCCCTCTGGTATTCCAGTAATCGATTCGTCCTCTCCTCTACCGGAATAAAAGAGGAGAAGTTATCTTTATACCGGGGGTCCAGGAGTGCGAAGACCCAGTATAGTTTGTTCTCCAATATCCGGACAACACGTATGTCCCGGGAAAAGCAGCCCAGCATGAAGTCAGCCATGTGTGCCAGACTCTGAGTAGGCATGACCTCACTGCCCCCACCAGAAGGATCATTTTCCATTTCCTCCTCTTCCTCCTCCTCTCCGCCCCATCCGCGCTGAACCAATGGGACGCACACAGCCTGACTGCTACCCTCGCCGCCAGCATCCTCTTCCACAGCCACCTCCACGTTGTCCTCCTCCTCCTCATCCTCCTCCTCCTGCAACTGCCACCGAGCAGCAGACAAAAGTGTGGTCTGACTGTCTACCTGCGTTGCGTCTCCTCCTACCCCCGTCTCCTCTGTGTGCAATGCGTTCTCCCTTATTGCGATGAGCGATTCTTTAAGGACGCATAGGAGCGGGATGGTTACGCTCACTATAGCGTCCTCGCTGCTGACCTTCTTAGTGGACTCCTCAAAGATACGCAATACATCGCATATGTCTGCCATCCATGGCCACTCGTGGTTGGCAAACTGAGGGAGCTGAGTTGGATGCACACTAATATACACTTCTGGTCTAGGACAACTAATAACCTCGCTAGGCTTCCAATATCACTTTTATGCAGACGACACTCAGATCTACCTCTCTGGCCCAAATCTCTCTTCTATCCTCTCTCGCCTTCCTGACTGTCTAACAGCCATCTCTTCCTTCATGACATCTCGCTCTCTTAAACTGAACATGGACAAAACTGAACTGGTCATTTTCCCACCATCTCACTCCCCTCCCATCTCTAACACCACAATCTCTGTAAATAATCTTACAATAACTGCAACTCCTCAAGCTCGATGCCTGGGTGTCATTCTGGACTCCTCTCTTTCCTTCAGACCTCAGATTCACTCCCTAGCCACCTCCTGTCGCCTCCAACTCAAAAATATATCTCGCATCCGTTCCTTCCTCTCACCTGTCACCACTAAAATGCTAGTGCATGCCCTGGTCATATCCCGACTGGACTACTGCAACACCCTCCTCTGTGGTTTGCCAACAAACAGACTGGCTCCCCTACAATCTATCCTAAACTCTGCTGCTCGCCTCATCCATCTCTCCTCTCGCTTCTCCAGTGCTACTCCCCTCTGTCAATCCCTCCACTGGTTACCTGTCTCCCATAGAGTTCAGTTCAAACTTCTAGTGCTAACCTACAAAGCTCTCTCTAACCAGGCCCCTTCCTACATTTCATCTTTGATCCAGCATTACCAACCAAAACGCAACCTCCGCTCCGCCTCTGACATTCTCCTGTCCTCTTCCTTGGTTACTTCCTCGCACTCCCGCCTTCAAGACTTCTCCCGTGCCTCCCCACTTCTCTGGAATGCACTCCCCCGCTCGATCCGCCACTCTCCGTCACTCCAAGCCTTTAAAAGCGCCCTCAAAACCCACTTCTTCAGACAAGCATATGACCTGGCTTAAGCAACCACTATAACCTTCAATGGCACGTGCAGCCATACTCAAGCTCTACCACTTGTGACCCCACCCCCTTTGTCTCCACCCCCATCCTTTAGTCTGTAAGCTCGCAAGGGCAGGGCACTCCTCCCTATTGTCTCCTGTGCTCACAACACTTGGTTTTAACCTGTGGCATCTAATTTTGTATTGTTGTCTGTGCTATCTGTTTTACCTTGTCTGTATTCTTACTTGTAAAGCGCTACGGAAGTTGATGGCGCTATATAAATAAACAATAATAATAATAATAATAATGCACGCGTGGATGCATCATCTGGTACTCCATCAATGCTCTCTGCTGCTCACACACCCTGGCCAACATGCAATAGGTGGAATTCCAGCGAGTGGGCAGGTCGCACAACAGCCGATGTTGAGGCAAATGGAGGCGTTGCTGGATTTTTTTTAAGCTAGCAGCAGCTACAGTTGACTTCCGAAAGTGAGCGCACAAGCGCCGCACTCTCACCAGTAGCTCTGCCAGGTTGGGGTAAGTCTTTAGAAACTTTTGAACTACCAAATTAAAAACGTGGGCCAGGCATGGTACGTGATTGAGTTCTGCAAGCTCCAGAGCCGCCACCAGGTTACGGCCGTTATCGCACACGACCATGCCTGGTCCTAGCTGCAGCGGCGACAGCCACATCTCTGTCTGCTGCAATATGGCGTGCCTCACCTCTGCGGCGCTGTGCTTCCTGTCGCCCAAGCTGATGAGCTTAAGCACCGCCTGCTGACGTCTCCCCGCGCCAGTGCTGCAACGCTTCCAGCTAGGGGCTGAGGGCGATGTTAAGGCAGAGGAGGAGGAGGAGGAGGAGGAGGAAGAGGAGGGGGGTCTATCAGAACCCGTGCTGGCGAATCTTCGAGTCGGTGGTCAAGTGGACCTTTGCGCTCACTGCGTACCTCAGGGCCCGCCTGATGTTACGCGACACGTGCTGGTGCAGGGCGGGGACGCCACACCGGGAAAAATAGTGGCGGCTAGGGACGGAATAGCGAGGTGCGGCAGCCGCCATCAGGTCGCGGAAGGCCTGCGTCTCCACAAGCCTAAACGGCAACATCTCCAGGGCCAGCAGTTTGGAGATGAGGCAGGTTAAGGCTTGGGCTTGGGGGTGACTGGAGGCGTACTTCCGCCTGCGGTTGAACGCCTGCGAGATGGACAGTTGATGGGACGAGGAGATGGAAGGTGCAGACGAAGATGCGGGGGAAGGGGGGGCTGAAGGAGAAGGCCCCAAAGTAGCCGAGGCTGGAGGTCTGGACCGCAGTGGCAGCACACAACAAAGGGGAAGAGGCAGTGGCAGCAAGACCGGGCGCAGGTTGTATTGCGTTTGCTCTCTCCCACTCAGCCCAGTGCTTGAATTCCAAGTGACGGCGCATGCCTGAGGTGGTCAGATTGCTCTTCTCAGAGCCCCTACTCAGTTTTGAGTGGCAGATTGCGCAAACCGCGCTCAGTTTGTCATCCGCGCAAACATTAAAAAATCTCCACACCACAGAAGTACGAGGCCTCGATGGGGGAGTTTTGCGCGACTGCCTGCTGCCGGGAAGAGCTTCGGCCCTGCTGGCTGTGGCCTGCCTTCTCTGTCTGGACTGTCCTCTGCCTCTGGACTGTCCTCTGCCTCTTGCTGCCTTATTCGGTGATGCGCAGACCGCATCTCCACTGCTTTCCCCGCTGGACATCACCCCTGTCCAAGTGGGGTCGGTCATTTCGTCGTCCACCACCTCCTCTTCCACTTCCTCTCTCTGCTCCTCCTCCTGCCCACTGGACATTCCAACAGCCTCCCTTGATGGCAACTGCGTCTCATCATCATCGCTCTTGATAGCAGATGCTGGTTCCGGGTCCACATCACTAGCAGATGGCGGATACTCAAGTGTTTGGGCATCACTACAAACAAATTCCTCTGCTAGCTCCTGGGATTCTTGCAGCACATCTGGAAAAGGACCCGAAAAGAGGTCCTGGGAGGGGTCAAGGGTGGGCTGACTCTGTTGGCCAGGTTGGGAGGAAGGAGGGTCAGAGTGAGACTGTGTGGATGACTGGGTGGTGGACAAGTGACTGGAAGCGTTATCGGCCATCCATTGCACCACCTGTTCACGCTGCTCAGGCCTTAACAGAGGTGTACCCCGCCCCCCGCATAACTGTCCCATAAAGGCAGGGAAGCTGGATGAGCGTAATGCTGGCTGCCCCTCACCAGCACGCATTGTATCCCCACTGGCTTCAACGCGGTTTGTGCCCCCACCAGCATTTCCGCGCCCCCGTCCTCGTCCACGTCCCTTTGCGCTAGCCCTCCGCATTTCAGACGTTTTACTTTTTTGGCCACGCGTTATGCCAAATATAAAAATATTTTTAAGAAGAACACCTGGCTATACAGCCGTATACTGCCAGAAGGTGAAATGGTGCCTATACGCACCGGGTATATAACAAGGTTTTGTTGGTAAAGAGGACACAAAACAGTAGTGCCAAATATAAAAATATTTTTAAGAAAAACACCTGGCTATACAGCCGTATACTGCCAGAAGGTGAAATGGTGCCTATACGCACCGGGTATATAACAAGGTTTTGTTGGTAAAGAGGACACAAAACAGTAGTGCCAAATATAAAAATATTTTTAAGAAAAACACCTGGCTATACAGCCGTATACTGCCAGAAGGTGAAATGGTGCCTATACGCACCGGGTATATAACAAGGTTTTGTTGGTAAAGAGGACACAAAACAGTAGTGCCAAATATAAAAATATTTTTAAGAAAAACACCTGGCTATACAGCCGTATACTGCCAGAAGGTGAAATGGTGCCTATACGCACCGGGTATATAACAAGGTTTTGTTGGTAAAGAGGACACAAAACAGTCGTGCCAAATATAAAAATATTTTTAAGAAAAACACCTGGCTATACAGCCGTATACTGCCAGAAGGTGAAATGGTGCCTATACGCACCGGGTATATAACAAGGTTTTGTTGGTAAAGAGGACACAAACAGTAGTGCCAAATATAAAAATATTTTTAAGAAGAACACCTGGCTATACAGCCGTATACTGCCAGAAGGTGAAATGGTGCCTATACGCACCGTGTATAAAACAGTGTTTTGTTGGCACAGAGGACACAAAACAGTAGTGCAAAATATAGTTTTGTATATAGGTGCTAATACACCACTGAAGTCTTTCTGTCCCTATTCCAGCATCAGCAGCTACCCCTCACTAAAGCAGCCGTTTTGAGCAGAGTGTATATAGTTTTGTATATAGGTGGTAATACACCACTGAAGTCTTTCTGTCCCTATTCCAGCAGCAGCAGCTACCCCTCACTAAAGCAGCCGTTGTGTGCAGTGTGTATATAGCTAGAATGAGCTATATACTGTTCAGCATAGTAGCCCTAATAAGGACTCTCAATGACTCTCTTGTCTTCTGGTAGCTGGTATATATGGTGGTAAATGCGAGATTCTGAGCTTCTGGGGCCCTGCCTGCCTATATATGAGCTATATACTGTTCAGCGTAGTAGCCCTAATAAGGGCTCTTAATGACTCTCTTGTCTTCTGGTAGCTGGTATATATGGTGGTAAATGCGAGATTCTGAGCTTCTGGGGCCCTGCCTGCCTACATAGGATATGAGCTATATACTGTTCAACATAGCAGCACTAATAAGGGATTAAGGACTCTCTTGTCTTCTGGTAGCTGGTATATATGGTGGTAAATGCGAGATTCTGAGCTTCTGGGGCCCTGCCTGCCTACATAGGATATGAGCTATATACTGTTCAACATAGCAGCACTAATAAGGGATTAAGGACTCTCTTGTCTTCTGGTAGCTGGTATATATGGTGGTAAATGCGAGATTCTGAGCTTCTGGGGCCCTGCCTGCCTACATATGAGCTATATACTGTTCAGCGTAGTAGCCCTAATAAGGGCTCTTAATGACTCTCTTGTCTTCTGGTAGCTGGTATATATGGTGGTAAATGCGAGATTCTGAGCTTCTGGGGCCCTGCCTGCCTACATAGGATATGAGCTATATACTGTTCAACATAGCAGCACTAATAAGGGATTAAGGACTCTCTTGTCTTCTGGTAGCTGGTATATATGGTGGTAAATGCGAGATTCTGAGCTTCTGGGGCCCTGCCTGCCTACATATGATATGAGCTATATACTGTTCAGCATAGCAGCACTAATAAGGGATTAAGGACTCTCTTGTCTTCTGGTAGCTGGTATATATGGTGGTAAATGCGAGATTCTGAGCTTCTGGGGCCCTGCCTGCCTACATAGGATATGAGCTATATACTGTTCAACATAGCAGCACTAATAAGGGATTAGGGACTCTCTTGTCTTCTGGTAGCTGGTATATATGGTGGTAAATGCGAGATTCTGAGCTTCTGGGGCCCTGCCTGCCTACATAGGATATGAGCTATATACTGTTCAACATAGCAGCACTAATAAGGGATTAAGGACTCTCTTGTCTTCTGGTAGCTGGTATATATGGTGGTAAATGCGAGATTCTGAGCTTCTGGGGCCCTGCCTGCCTACATATGAGCTATATACTGTTCAGCGTAGTAGCCCTAATAAGGGCTCTTAATGACTCTCTTGTCTTCTGGTAGCTGGTATATATGGTGGTAAATGCGAGATTCTGAGCTTCTGGGGCCCTGCCTGCCTACATAGGATATGAGCTATATACTGTTCAACATAGCAGCACTAATAAGGGATTAAGGACTCTCTTGTCTTCTGGTAGCTGGTATATATGGTGGTAAATGCGAGATTCTGAGCTTCTGGGGCCCTGCCTGCCTACATATGATATGAGCTATATACTGTTCAGCATAGCAGCACTAATAAGGGATTAAGGACTCTCTTGTCTTCTGGTAGCTGGTATATATGGTGGTAAATGCGAGATTCTGAGCTTCTGGGGCCCTGCTTGCCTACATATGAGCTATATACTGTTCAGTGTAGTAGCCCTAATAAGGGCTCTTAATGACTCTCTTGTCTTCTGGTAGCTGGTATATATGGTGGTAAATGCGAGATTCTGAGCTTCTGGGGCCCTGCCTGCCTACATATGAGCTATATACTGTTCAGCGTAGTAGCCCTAATAAGGGCTCTTAATGACTCTCTTGTCTTCTGGTAGCTGGTATATATGGTGGTAAATGCGAGATTCTGAGCTTCTGGGGCCCTGCCTGCCTACATATGATATGAGCTATATACTTTTCAGCATAGCAGCACTAATAAGGGATTAAGTACTCTCTTGTCTTCTGGTAGCTGGTATATATGGTGGTAAATGCGAGATTCTGAGCTTCTGGGGCCCTGCCTGCCTACATATGAGCTATATACTGTTCAGCGTAGTAGCCCTAATAAGGGCTCTTAATGACTCTCTTGTCTTCTGGTAGCTGGTATATATGGTGGTAAATGCGAGATTCTGAGCTTCTGGGGCCCTGCCTGCCTACATAGGATATGAGCTATATACTGTTCAACATAGCAGCACTAATAAGGGATTAAGGACTCTCTTGTCTTCTGGTAGCTGGTATATATGGTGGTAAATGCAAGATTCTGAGCTTCTGGGGCCCTGCCTGCCTACATAGGATATGAGCTATATACTGTTCAACATAGCAGCACTAATAAGGGATTAGGGACTCTCTTGTCTTCTGGTAGCTGGTATATATGGTGGTAAATGCGAGATTCTGAGCTTCTGGGGCCCTGCCTGCCTACATATGAGCTATATACTGTTCAGCGTAGTAGCCCTAATAAGGGCTCTTAATGACTCTCTTGTCTTCTGGTAGCTGGTATATATGGTGGTAAATGCGAGATTCTGAGCTTCTGGGGCCCTGCCTGCCTACATATGATATGAGCTATATACTGTTCAGCATAGCAGCACTAATAAGGGATTAAGGACTCTCTTGTCTTCTGGTAGCTGGTATATATGGTGGTAAATGCGAGATTCTGAGCTTCTGGGGCCCTGCCTGCCTACATATGAGCTATATACTGTTCAACATAGCAGCACTAATAAGGGATTAAGGACTCTCTTGTCTTCTGGTAGCTGGTATATATGGTGGTAAATGCGAGATTCTGAGCTTCTGGGGCCCTGCCTGCCTACATAGGATATGAGCTATATACTGTTCAACATAGCAGCACTAATAAGGGATTAAGGACTCTCTTGTCTTCTGGTAGCTGGTATATATGGTGGTAAATGCGAGATTCTGAGCTTCTGGGGCCCTGCCTGCCTACATAGGATATGAGCTATATACTGTTCAACATAGCAGCACTAATAAGGGATTAAGGACTCTCTTGTCTTCTGGTAGCTGGTATATATGGTGGTAAATGCGAGATTCTGAGCTTCTGGGGCCCTGCCTGCCTACATATGAGCTATATACTGTTCAGCGTAGTAGCCCTAATAAGGGCTCTTAATGACTCTCTTGTCTTCTGGTAGCTGGTATATATGGTGGTAAATGCGAGATTCTGAGCTTCTGGGGTCCTGCCTGCCTACATAGGATATGAGCTATATACTGTTCAACATAGCAGCACTAATAAGGGATTAAGGACTCTCTTGTCTTCTGGTAGCTGGTATATATGGTGGTAAATGCGAGATTCTGAGCTTCTGGGGCCCTGCCTGCCTACATATGAGCTATATACTGTTCAGCGTAGTAGCCCTAATAAGGGCTCTTAATGACTCTCTTGTCTTCTGGTAGCTGGTATATATGGTGGTAAATGCGAGATTCTGAGCTTCTGGGGCCCTGCCTGCCTACATATGAGCTATATACTGTTCAGCGTAGTAGCCCTAATAAGGGCTCTTAATGACTTTCTTGTCTTCTGGTAGCTGGTATATATGGTGGTAAATGCGAGATTCTGAGCTTCTGGGGCCCTGCCTGCCTACATATGAGCCATATACCGTTCAGCATAGTAGCCCTAATAAGGGCTCTTAATGACTCTCTTGTCTTCTGGTAGCTGGTATAGATGGTGGTAAATGCGAGATTCCGAGCTTCTGGGGCCCTGCCAGCGACAGCCTGTCTTTCCCTGCTGTGAGCGTCTGTCCCTCACTAAGTTCAAGCTGCTAATGCTGACGAAGAGGAAGTGCTGAGTTTTGTATATTCGAGGTCACATGGTTTTTCCAGCCAATGCGTGTAGACGCCGTTCTCGCGATGCCAGCGTCCTCCCAGGACCTGTCCCACCCCCCCTGCATGGTGATTGGTGTAAAAAACGCGCCAGGGAAGGTGGGAGGGGAAACGAATTGTGAGTGCGCCATCGCCGCTGTACTCGATCGAAATCGAGTATGACGAACAGCGTAGTATTCGATCGAATACCGGCTCGGTCGAATACTACTCGCTCATCTCTAGTAATTAATATATAAAATATATAATAGTAAAATCTGTGTTGATCCTAGATTAGCAATATTTAGGAGCATACCAGGCAAAAGGTTCTATTAGCCTGTTTTGTGCTCTACCCGTGCTGGCTGTGAGGTGCTGCATATTGTATTTACCCTGCTTTATATTTTTTAAAAAGTCTTAGGGCCTTATTTAACAAGGGATAGCGCCAGGTAGCGAATGGTGAGCGAACGGTAATGACGGTCACCGCCACGAGTACGCCGGCTCCCCTCCGCAATCACACATTTATCAAGCCGATCCTGCTTAGCGACTGACAGAGCGCCAGATAGCGAATCATTCATCATTATTCCAGCCTCACCCCACAGCGCCAGCGAGCGACCTTGAACAGCGCCAGGTATGACCTCTCGCTACCTGGCGCTCTCCAATGCATTTAAATGGAGCAATCTTTAAATATTCATAATTAATTGATATTAATGTTTTTTTTTTTTTTTTTTTTGTTTTTTTTTAAATGTCAAAAATTCTGTGACCACTTCTGCAATGTTAGATATTTTTTTTAAGGTAAAAAAAAAACAAAAAAAAAAATTGTGCAGAATTGATATTACAGGTCTGATATTAATGTATTCATATTACAAAATGTTTATAAAAACTTGTTTATTTTTTGTTTCCAAAAATATGGTTGTTTGGGGGTTAAAAAACTACTTTTAACCCATCGCCGCTAGTGCTCTGGGGTTTAAACATGCATTTCACAGCGCGAGAATTTTTTGAGCGTGATTTGTCAAACAGCGACTCCTAACCCCGTATTCAACATTACCGCACACCGACTGAGTCGCTGTCAACAACCGAACAACGCCCAAGCACAGTGAATACTAGCGGGCGCTGTGAAAATAACGCTACTGCCGCTCATCTGTCGCTACCTGGCGCTATTAATAAATCGACCTCCCAGTGAGCTCTCTGATCTGTGGGCCTCCTCAGCAGCAGAGGATGACTCATCTTTACCTAATATAACAGTCCTCTGAAAGATTAATCATCACAAGGGAGCAAGTTCTATAGGGTGTATCAGCCCTTTTCCAGGTATCCAGCTGCTGGCAACCATGTAACCGTGGCAGCCAATCACGGGGCTCCTTTTTACTGGGAGAGCGAGGAGAAAGGTAAGATTTACCAGATTAATGTGCAGGGGCCACCAGAAATAAAGACACCCCCCTGTCCAGCGAAAAATGGGTGGTGTTCCGGTTTAACCCTTTGCCTGCAATGTCCCTTTACAATGTAACCATTCTTTGATACTTGGAATTCTGGTCTGGTCTGAACACTGCAAGAAGTGACAACTATTAAAAGTTGTGAGCCTTTCTATCCTATTTCTATTTCTATCCTATATTTTGATACTATTATTACTTACATTTAGATTTGTAAAAGAAATTCAATTACCGGAAGGTGCAGGGGATTCTTTTTTTATGCATTTTAATGTGTGTTGTGTTGCTAATTGTAATTGTTCAGGCATTCAATAAAGATGAGAGAGACTTCCTAATATGTTGAGAGCCTCTCTTTAGCTTAGTAAATAACTTCCTTAGTGTACTTATACTGAAGTTGAAGCCTCATTTCCTGCAGTGCCAGGTAGGATCCATAGCAGGGTTCCAAAGTTTTCCCTCCTTTCGATTCCAGAGCCATGTAAAAAAAGTGGTTAACCGGCCACTCTGTCCATTGGAGCCCCAGCTTGAGCAAGCATGACAAGCCACATTGGTCTCACAGATGTCTCTGACCACAGGAGACCATGCTCAGTATTCATAAAGCTCCACTATGACACGTACTTCCCAGCTCAGCCATGATACAGCATTTGAAATGAAGAAAGCTGAATCATGTAAAAAATGTCAGCTATTTACATAATGTAAATATGAGATGCTTTAAGATACACTTTCTATAGGGGGAAAAGTAGGGAGCAAGTTAGTGAGTGTGAGACTGGACAGGGGCTTTATATTTTTCAGCCTAGGCCATCATTATGTTTGAGTTAAACTTGTGTGAGATAAATTATGATATAAAACAATATTAATATACCGGGTTACTCATTTCTAATTACTTTATTAAAGTGTTTGGCAAATCAAAAGTTAAAAAATAAATATCAGTAACTTCCCTTTCATTGAGTGGCTGGAGCGCTGTGATTCTTCCTATGTCTGTCTCGTTAGTCAGAAAAATCACTTCCTCATTCAGCTTTCAGTGGCCACCCCGCTGACCTGGTCCATCAATCAACCTTCAGTGGACCAAGAACGGATTCACCCCCCCCCCCCCACTTCCTGCCCCGACGTCCTGATTGGCTGCCTCTCTCTGCAGCTTTGGAACCCAGCCCTCTCCTCTCACACTTATCACAGTGTGCTTACATCACATCGCTGTTGCCACACCCACTGTTTTTCTTCATTTTTTTCTTTGAACTACAGCGTCTTTTTGAAAATGGATTGAAGTTAGGAAAATGCAACATGTAGCACAAGAAAATGGTACAACGATCAGGCTTTCCTTTAGTATAACTTTAATCAATATAAGTATCTGTATGTGGCTTTGTTTTAGATGACCACATGATTCGGTGTTCATGACAAATTATCATTATCTGGATGTTCACCGTGTCGTTTCTGCATGTTTTAGGTCTCTGTCATATGTTACCACACTTAGCTGTTTCTCCTTCCTCCTCCTGGGCCTGATGTTTTATGTGATAGATGTGAAGCAGTGGTGGGGAGGACAGCCATTCATCTATCCAGGTATAGCTCTTGGTCAAAAGCGTCTTCCATTCTGTCAGTGTATTATATTATACTTATTATTCTTATTTTCCTTCCTCAGACAAGATAAATATTTTTACTTTAAATTTTACCTCTTTGTCCAAATAATTATTTGTTGTCCAATTTTTTCATATTCAGGAATGAATTCCATCTTCGTCTATGTTGGACACTCACTCTTAGGCTCTTATTTTCCATTTAACTGGGAGGTGAAAAACTGGACGTCTCATTATGAGTTCCTCGCTCAAGATCTGCTGGGCACATGTATCTGGGTATTTGTGGCCTACTTGCTTTACAGACAGAAATTCTTCTTAAAGATCTAATTGATTTGTCTGTGACATGTTTGGCTGTCCTAAATAGCCTGCGAGCTGGAATAAGAAGACCTGGAATTAGCAGAAATGCTTCCGATATCATGAAGGTTAACACAACTGACATATTCTCTGAACATGGTAGCTACAGTATGAAAGGTAGTATAATATATATATATATATATATATATATATATATATATAAATATCAGTTTCAGTACATGACAGTTACGTGAGAAGTGTGATGTAATATGATATTTAGTGTTGTTTTTGCTACAGAATAAAGTAATGCTTGGACACAACTACATTGTATGTACTGCACAATGAATGAACCAATAAAGTTCAGATGAAATGAGGGAATCCCAGCCTCTGTCATCAAGTGCCACTTTCCATTTTCTAATTAAATAAAAGACCACCTGGGTGCTGCAAAAGGGCTGTCAGTGACCTAAAACCACGGTAAAAACACACAAAACAGATATTCAGTGGCTGTCCTGATCAAGTCGTACTGTGCTTCTGCCTTAACCTGGTAAAGCTGATTGGTCACTAGTGGCCAGAGTAGATGTTCTGCCTGTTTGGATGGAATGTGGTATAGGTAATTACAGGCTTCCCAGTCCCAGATGTGTAGGGGAAGATGCAGGGGCATCCCGTGCTGTGGGCGGTATGTAAGTAAAGTAATATGTGACTTTACCTCCTCTTTGAAGACAACTCCAGGCCATGTCAACAAAAATACATATGCAAAGGAAGCTTACCTTGAAAAGACTCACCTCGTTTTATCTGGTACACAGTCAATCTTTCAGACTTGTAGTAGATAAATATAACACCATATAACACCATAATATGACACACAGATCCTACATCCAGGGTTCCATGAAGCTATACATTAAAAAAGTCCTCAAAACATGCCAAGATTTGAGCCCAGTTGGGTCTATACTTACCTATATACAAATTACCATTTTTGATAAGCTCTAAAAATCCCTGATCCAAAGAACAGACTAACCCTGCCATCAATGGCATGACATGAGAGAGACCCCCACCCCTTATTTAGTATGTGGGATCCCCCATACACCAGTAAACTATACAGAAACAACATCACACACCAGGGGGATCATGCTAATTATTTGTTACAGAAAATGTGTAGTGTGCATTGGCTGTGGATTGCAACCTGTGTCTCAATGAGCTTTTTAGAAGCAAAAAAGTGCAAAAAGTTTTTTTTTTTCCCTAAAATGACCTGTACCTGTGATGAGGCATTTTTTCAGGTGAGGTACATCATTTTTCCTATGAGGTAAGAAAGTTTGGAAACAACACCCTATAGGCTATGCAGAAAAAAATGATGGGTTCTTTAGCATAGCCCAAAGGGTGCTGTTATTTCTAATTTAAAAAATATATATTCTTACCATTTTATATATATATACAAAGCTAAATGCAATTACGTCTAATAGGGGTAACATTGTAACAAGTCAAACTGCAAAGAATTACATCATACAGTGAATTAAGACCAAATGGTACCTTAGTAGCCATTAAGAATATCCATTTAGACTCATACATCTAAAGCGTTTTATGACAATCGCCTCCCCTGGGATCTGTTCAATGATTTGAGCTTGTAGTGTATAAACTGATTATTTTGCTACATTAAAGACAGACTTGTCAATTTCCCTTTAGATGTCGGATAAATGCTGGGAAAATCTGTTTTTATAGGCTCTTGCAATAGATTCCACATACTGCTTGTTGTAGGTCATACAGGAGATCAATAACACCACACATTTTGTTTCACCATTTACAATTGGTTAATTTTGTTAAGCTTATGAAAATGATTCCCCTATTCAAAGAAGTTGACATATCCCATAGAACCAGGCAATTCGAGTTCAGCCAATTCGAAATTTTAATGAACTCTAAAAAAGTAAAAAAAAATTAAAAAAAATAAGCTTACCTCCGTCCCCGTTCCAGCGTCAGGCGAGGTCTTCATCCACGATCACTGTCCCACGCTGGTCTCTGCAAAACCTGGCGGCGCTTCCGGCATCTCTCTTCTCCCCACCGAGGGGCTTATTACAGTAGGAGGGAGTTGTGGCATCACATCTCCCTCCTACTATAAGTAGCCCCCCCCTGAGTCGGAGAACAGGGAGCTGTCACTGATAGTGGAGAGAAGGTGGAAGCCGGACCCGTGTCTAGCATCTGTCGATCTCTCCGGCTGCCAGTGACAGCGGACAGTGTGGGGCCAGCCTATGTAAATATGGGGGGAAATATAGAAATAATAAAAAACATGTTTTCATGTGTCAGTGTGGTTTTTAACTTTTACATTTAAGGAGTCCATGAGACCCCTATGCCAAGGCTTGAGGGGCTGGCAAGTCACCAGTGGTCCCATTACCCGCCTCCCAAAAGCCTGGGGGCAGAAGAGCCCACAGTCCATGGGCTATGCAGAGTGGTAGCTCTGGGCTACCAGACCCACATAACTTGTGCCCGGGCTGGTTCCACTGGATAGGAGGTACCCCATGCTGTTTTTTAAGAAAGAAATGTAAGGGTTCAACCCTTACATTTTTTATAAAAAAAAATGTGTGGGGTTCCCACCTCCTAGAGATGGGGTCCTCTGTCATTTTGTAAAAAATTGTAAATGTTTAACCTTAAAAAGGAAAGAAAAAAATGACATAAGGTCCCCCTCTCCAGGGATACAGGTCAGTCTACAGCTTTGTCGAATACCACCTGAGAGGCCCTGAATTACCATCATTAGTATCACTGGTTGGGAACCTGTGGTTTAGAGTAAAATGCGTACTAACATTTACTATTTTTTTTGTCGGCTAAAAGGGACCTTTGCCACTATCTGGCAATCAATTACTGTTGAAAGGGGATTCCTCTTTAATGCTAAAAAGAGTCATTTTGTTAAAGGGGACCTTTAGAATACTATACAGTTACTAGTAATACTGGTGGTACTCACAAGCCTGACAAGTGGTCCTTAACAAAGTTGCAGAATGACCTGTACCCAACCTGATCTGCTGCCATTTAGAATTCACACAGGCCTGATTTGTTCCATAAACACAAAGGGTTACAAAAAGTGAAGATACTATTCATGAGCACTTTGTGTTTCATTCTCTTTAAGCTAAAACTCTTGTCAAGTTTTTGGTGTTCTGCTCTTTTGGAATTAAAAAAAAAAAATTTGTGTGAGGATTGTGCCCTCATACCTGTGATTTACTTATTAGCATCATTTCTAATATTCCTGAGGCTCTGTTTTGCTACATTGGGAGTGGCTTTCATGGCGTTGAGAAAAAGCAATGGACTTCAAATCCCCAAATTCTTACAATGTAACAGGTGAGCTAATCAGCAGCTTTGGTTAAGTCTAAGCAGCATAATGACCTATAGAACTCTGCCAGTATCTCTTTTGTTACAGGATCCTTCTAAACTGAAGAAGTCAAATTTCAGCAGAATGGATTAAGCCTGTCGTCCATGCCTTAGCAAATCAGATGACTAGCAAGGACCTAAAAGAACCTCTTGCTTAAAGAAGCACGATGGACCTTTGTTGAGGTTATGATCCCCTGCAATTTGGAGGAATTTGGCTACTTAGTTGATTTCCAAAGAACAGAACACACAACACAAAATGTTCCAAACAGAAATATTCCAGGAAACCCTACTGAACTGCATCAGAAAAGAACAAAGGGATATTCCAGCAACACGACTTATTATGACAGTTGTAAATTCAGAACTCCATTTTTTGGCACTAAGCATACTTTATAGTCTGGTTTATGGAATTGTAATTCATTATAATAAAATGTTTATTGATTGTTTGTCATAATCTTGTTTATGTTTCAGGATATTACAGCGGAGCATTCTTAAAATGAAGGCCATATAGATATATTTGAAAAACGAACATAAAGAAGAAATTGAATGTAAATGAATTGCAGTGCAGCCTATTATGTTATGTCACAATATGTCACGCCTAATTAATGCACCAGAGACGATTTTAATGAAAAGACTGAAAAGTGAGCACAAGGCCTTTTATATCCCTGTCCAGCCACCAGCACAACAAAAAAAGCTTTGTCCCCCCAGCTCTTACATCCTTCTCCAGTGTTGTAAAGCTCACTGACTGGAGAGATTGAGCCCTGCAATTAGGTGTTATGCTCCTCCAGCGCTGGATTATAGGCAGGGTGGAAGGGGGGTGTGCCCAATGCACACACTATTTTCCTTATTAAGAGGGCCTCCCCCAACTTAAAGAATTGGCAGAGGGACAGGAGGATCGGCTGGCTGTTGCATGTGAGGATCGGACGCCTGATTTGTGCATGGGAGAATTGGCTGGCAGGAGGATCGTGTGGGCTGGAGGATCGGCAGGCTGGCATGCGGGTGGGAGGATCACCTGGCGGATGGGATGGCTGAATCTGGCGGGATCCATGGCTGGCCGGCAGGCAGGTGGGCATGGGGAAGGCGGATGTGTAGGCATCAAGAGTGAGTGAGCACATATTTGAGTGACCACTGGCCTGGAATGCATGTAGGGCAGTGGATTGGCTGGTGCGCACCTGGTTGGATGGGCTGTCTGGATCCAGTGGACTGGCCAGTGGGGGGACCGGCTGGCCGGCAGGCTGACGGGTATGCGGGCGTTAAGATGGACCATCTGGGGTGCGGGAGGATCGGCCCGTGTGTGATCAGCAGGATCAGCCAACCAGCTAGTGTGCGTGTGGGTGGATCGGCTGGCGAGCGGGCGAATCGGAGTGCGTACTGGAGGACTCTCCCACCTACCTACTTACCCACCCATTCACACACCTAACTTTTTGCCTGTGATCCACCAAGCTGCCCTACCCACTTACCCAACCTACTTAGGTTCCTGCCCACTCACCTACCTAACCAGACCCTATAGCAGCAGTAAAAGCCAGCAGCTCTAGAGCAAAGGGGGAATTGTTGGACCCTGGAGCAGAGGTGTTGTCACGTAGAAACATAGAAGGTAGACCGCAGAAGGAGACCATACGCTCCATCTAGTCTGCCCTTATGTGTATACTGTATGTTCTCTTTATCTTAGGATAGATGTGTGCTTATCCCAGGCATGTTTAAATTCACTTACTGTCAATTTTTCAACTACCTCTGCTGCCTACTACTCTTTCTGTAAAATAATATTTTATAACATTGCTCCTGATCTTCCATCCAACTAGTTTCAGGTTGTGCCCCCTTGTTCCATCATTAAACAGCCTGGCACAGTTGGAAAAGAAAGGTAGCGGCCAATTTGGAGCTTCCTCTCCCAGCATCTCAGTCATGCTGCTGCCTGGATTCAACTGACATAACTGACGCTGCACAGTAACAGGAAACCCAGCAGCATTTCCTGTTTGCAGGTGGCCTGCAAATGCACGAGCCACCATTTTGTTTCTAAAATGTACTACAGCAGGAATAAGATAAAGCTAAATGAATTTTTATGTGCAGCAATCTAAATTGCCCCAGGGAGGCATGCATATGAGCTCTGTTTGTTGTGTTGGTCTGGTTTAAGTCATTTTTGACTGTTGGTCTGCTTTAAAGTGGACCAACACCCAGGATTTTGATTATCCTGGGTATTGGTCCACTTCCCCTGGGTCCCCCCGATCGGGGGTGCCCCGCTGTGTGAAACCCCAAAGATCTCCTAATAAAACTCACCTCACCCCGCTCCTACAGCGCATGCGCGACCACTTGTCCAATCAGCACGCTCGGAGCCGCTGAGCTATGCGCGTCTAAGCGACGCCATAGCTCAGCGGCTCTGAGCACGCTGGCAGGTGCATCTCACGCTTCCTTCTAACAGGGAGCGCGCCTGTGCCGGCCATTTACACGCGCCCTGCTAGAGAGAAGCGCGAGATGCGGCCGCAGCCCGTGCATGCGCCTTTGGATTGAGATGCAGGTAAGGTGAATGGGGTGTCCTGGAGTGTTTCACACAGCGGGGCATCCCGATGTTGAATGCCCCGTGTGGAGGGATCTTATAGATTCCCGGGCCGATCCTTCAGGGTGTTGGTCCACTTTAAGTTTCTTCTTAAAAACACTTCCCTCCTGAAACTTATTCAATCCCTTCACACATGTAAAGGTCTCAATCATGTCCCCCCTCTCCCTTCTTTCCTCCAGACTGTACAAATTAAGTTCTTTAAGTCTCTCCTGTTTTAAGTTTAAATCCTTTCCCAATTTTTGTTGGCCGCCTTTGGACCTGTTCTATTTGAATAATGTGTTTTTGCAGGTAAGGTCTCCAGAACTGCACACAGTATTCTAGCTGTGGCCTCACCAGGGCTCTATACAGCGGCATCACAACCTTCCTCTTCCTACTGGTGATGCCTCGAGCTATGCAGCCGAGCATCCTGCTTGCTTTTGCCTTGGGGCACACCACTTGTAACTCGCCTTTGTTCAGATTGCACACCATTAACAACAGCAGTCTGATACCGATCCTTCTGCCAATTGGAAATCCACGGAACTATCCAGGGATTGAGTCCTACCTTCAATAACTTATCTATGAGCTCCTTATGTGGTACAGTGTCAAAGGCTTTGCTAAAATCCAGATAGGCGATATCCACAGCACCACCTTCATCTAACACTTTGTTGTTAATTTTTAGATGGGAAATTATCTGTTTTTTTAAGAGAGTTTCCATTAGTTTGACCACTATAGATGTTAAACTAACTGGCCTGTAATTACTGGCTTCTTCTCCAATCATCTGGAACCTCACCAGTTGAAAGGGAATGGTTACGTAAATCATTTAGAGGAGCTGCAATGACAAATCTGAGTTACCTTAGAACTCTGGGGTGAATTCCATCTGGACCCATTGCCTTACTAACCTTTAGATGTGCCAGCTCGTCTAAGACATTCACCCAACTGCCTGCCCACTCGCCCATCTACCTAGTTACATACCCACCCACCTACTGCCATTGTCACCTACACACTCACCTACAGGCTCGGACTGGCCCACAGGGTTACCAGGGAAAAAACCAAGGGGCCTATTGGAGGCTTTCCATCACCAAATGTGAACTATGTATAGCTTATTTGTAGCATCCCAAATGCACACACACAGATGATACAGTCCTGCATAATGGTTCTGTGAATGTGCCCTAAATGTAAGCGGGTAATACTGGTATCTGTGGGGTGGGCCCCCAGAGTCAGCTTTACTGGTGGGGCCCCAGGCACTGCTCACCTATCTACCTGCCTTCTTGCCTACCTAATCTACCTACCTCCCAACTTCCTACCTACTCACCTACTTACCCAACTATTTACCCACCTAACTACATGTCTACCCGCACACTACCTACATGCCCAGTCTTCTACTTACCTACCCACTTACCTATCTTTCTGCATGCTAACTCACCTAGCGACCCATCAATCTACCTGCCTACCCACACCCCATATACAGCACACAACTCTCATGCTGTCCAATTGACCCAAAGGGAAAAACAAGGGCTAAATCACAAGGTTCAGACTGAAGTGCTATCAGTATATCTTAAATTACATGTGAATATCTTACATTCCGCTTTTTGTGAGGTATAGACATGCTGGGTGGTATGCCTATTTGGGGTGCCCCACAAGAGAAAGAGGCAGCTTATGCACCACTGGAGGGCGAAGAGGAAGCTCTACACACAGCTCAGCATGGACTAATTTAACGGAAAATACTGTATTTGGGGCCTCCACCAGATTTATGCCCATGGGCCTCCACCACACTTAATCCAGCCCTGTGCTCTTGCATCATTGCCTGGTATGGGAGCACCTCCAAACTTGAAACTCCTTGACTCCAGAGGGCCATCACATATGCTGAAAGAGTCATTGGCCTGCCTTTACGCTAAATAAAGTCCTTCTAACTCCTTATCAACCAAGAAGCGCATTGTTCTCCTGCTACCATTTCCACAATCAATCCACTTATTTAAAGTGGACCAAAACCCACATTTTTAACTAGCATCCCCTGAATTGCTCCCCCTAGAATTGAGCCCTGCTGTTATGGCCACTGCAGAGATGAGGGAGCTCATTCAACCTTATACATGTCCAGCAGCAGTGTTCTGTGTGTACAGGGCTCATTTCTCTCTTCTTGGTGTACATACTTGGTGTACATTGCCAATGGCAACAGATTGTAGATATATATTTATCTCGTGTATATATAATATGATACCTTCAATACAATTTTTATTTGCATAATTAACTTTTGTGTATGGTGTGCTTTTGATCCAAATAACCTTTGTTCCTACATGTTTATAGGGGTAGTTTATGTGGCGAGACACCCCGGATCAGACTAGCACTCCATCTGCTCTTACTATCTTGGTGTGCCTATTACCAACTAACCCTTTTCGCTTTAACAGATTGTAGATAGAAAAAAACTGATTCCATATAACACACATTTTTTTAACTTGAAAAAAATTAGCTTAGCATCTTGAATACATAATTTTGCCACACAAAAATTCCACTGGGAGTGGACTTTCCCTTTTATGATGCTCCTCCTAGACTAAATAAAGACTAAACGGGGAGGCCGATTCATTAATAGCGGCAGGTAGCGACAGATGAGCGCCAGTAGCATGATTTTCACAGTGCCAGCTAGTATTCGCTGTGCTTGGCCGGGGTTTGCTTGTTGACAGCGACTCAGTCGGTGTGCGGTAATGTTGAATACGGGGTTAGGGGTCGATGTTTCACAGGTTCTTCGTTGTATGGGTGCGCCTGACAGCAAATGGCCAGAGCGAACGGCTTGCTGCAGATTCATTAACAAATCACGCTCAAAAATTTCTCGCGCTGTGAATTCCTTGTTTAAACCCCAGAGCGCTGGCGGCGATGTGTGTAAAGTAGTTTTTAACCCCCAAACAACCATTTTTTTTTAATGTAAAAATTATACAAGTTTTTCTAAACATTTTGTAATATGAATACATTAATATCAGACCTGTAATATCAATTCTGCACATATTTTTTTTTTTTTTTTCCTTAAAAAAAAATCTAACATTGCCGTAGTGGTCACAGAATTTTTGACAGTTAAAAAAAAAATTAAACACAAAAAATCAATTAATTATGAATATTTAAAGATTGCTCCATTGAAATGCATTGGAGAGAGCAAGGGAGCGACAGGTCATACCTGGCGCTGTGATGGGATTAGTAGCGGCGCTGTTCGTTGCAGTTGGCTACATGATGAATCCCGCGCTAGCTGACGCTCTCGCCGGCGCTAGCCTCATTTAGCGTGATAAATGCGTCATTGTGACCGCCGCCGGGCGTACTTGAGTCGGTAGCCGCCGTTAGCTGGCGGTACCTGGCGCTCGTCAGACACTACCTGGCGCTAGCCCTTGATAAATAAGGGCCTAAGTCTTGTAATGTTTGGTGGCTCTCCTCTGCACCCTTCAAAATCAGGGCGTCCTTTCTTTGAACTGGTGCCCAGAACTGGACCAATATTCCAGATGAGGGCGCACCTTGTAAAGAGGCAAAATGCTTTCCCTATTTCATTATTCCATGCCTCTTTTAACCCTTTAAAAGCCAATGCTAGTTCAAAAATGAAAAAGGTCACCTCCATCCTGGATCCAGCACCAATGGGTCTCCTCTTCCCCTGTGGGGCCACCGATAGCTGGGATCTTCAGCTGCACAGTAGATTCTGACACCACAAGCAAGGGTCTTTTATACCGGGAGAGAAATTACGTAATTTCACGCAGCTGGTATAAAAGGTTCCTCCTGGCAGTGGAAGTGAGAGTCAGACACCCGGAGTAATTGGCGGAAGGCGGCAGTGAAGCAGGGGACTCTGACACCCAGTCTGTGGCAGAAGCGATAGGACAGAGCGGGACATCACCCGGAGCTAAGTAGTAAAAAAAAAAAAAGAGAATAATTGACTTTTGAAAGTGTGTCTGTGTGTTTTTGTTAAACTTAACTCTTTGTGAACTGGTAAGGGGTCCTTGAGGCTCCTATACCAGTTCATAGGGCAGGAGGGGCAGGCAAGTCACCTGCCAGCAAGCGGGTGACTTGCCATATCCCCTGCCCCATTACTGGTATTAACAAAGCCCGGGGGAGCGAAGGGCCCATGTGGCTCGGCCGATCGGCCTCTGCGCCCTGTTCTACCAGTTCCCATAGCTGGTACTCAGGCTGGTTCAAAAAATGTAAAGGGTTTAACCCTAAAAAAAAAATTTAAGCGGGGGGCCCACATCATCATCATAAAAGTTTTTAAGGGTTTAACCCTTGATAGAGCCTATTCTAGTTGTTTTTCATTTGGAAATGTCATAGCACCCTTTTCAGTTTGGGGTGTCTCCTGAGCAGGAATGGGTATGTAATTGGGAGGAATGGAGGTTTTACACGCACTATGATTTTCTTGAAAAAACGTACATTTTAATTTTTAAAAAATGATAAATATATATTTTTCCACATATTTCGCCCAAAAATATTTTGAAAACCCTTAAAAAATTACAAACAAGGCATTTCAAAAAAACAATATTACATTTCCCTGGAAATTCACGCAAGTCATATATACAGTAAATGATAAAAAATGGACTGGCAACAGAGGGTGACAAAATCCCTAGGTAGGCTGGCACTGCATGATAATGCATTATAATATCTTAGTGGCTTTGAAAGTAGTTGCCTGACATTGCATACTGTTACTTAGCCTGTGGCCCAGTACCCCCAGGTGTACCCCCAGATCCTTCTCAACAAGTTGCTCCCTCAGCGTTATTCCCCCAGGGACATATTTGACAGGCACCTCTTATTTGGCTTATCACAATTTATAAGGATTTATCTTTTTACTCCTGTAAATGCTTTTGGAAGCATTAATAATTGCTGCTGAGTAAACCGAGACCGCAAAGTTCGGGTGCTTTGCAGGTTCGGTTTCCGAATGTGAACACGGACTCAAGTCAGAAGTCTGTGCTTTGGGGTTCAGTGTTCAGCCCAACACGAAATCTGCTGAGTAGACAATTAGCCTGCCTGCTATAGGGCAAGATGGGGGACTCACAGTCTGCTATGGGGTGATGGAGGAATTCTGTCATGGTCTGCTATGGGGTGATGGAGGAATTCTGTCATGGTCTGCTATGTGGTGATGGGGTGATTCTGTCATAGTACGCTATAGGGATGTTGGGGGTTGTTCTGCCACAGTCTTCTATGGGGCGATGGGGGATTCTGTCACAGTCTGCTATAGGGATGATGGGGGTTGTTCTGCCACAGTCTGCTATGGGGCGATGGGGGATTCTGTCACAGTCTGCTATAGGGATGATGGGGGTTGTCCTGCCACAGTCTGCTTTGGGGCGATGGGGCTGGTTCTGCCACACATTCTGCTATATGGATGATGGGGGTTGTTCTGCCACAGTCTGCTATGGGGGTGATGGGGGTTGTTCTGCCACAGTCTGCTATGGGGGTGATGGGGTTGTTCTGCCACACAGTCTGCTATGGGCATGATGGGGGTTGTTCTGCCACACAGTCTGCTATGGGGTGATGGGGGTTGTTCTGCCACATAGTCTGCTATATGGATGATGGGTGTTGTTCTGCCATACATTCTGCTATAGGGATGATGGGTGTTGTTCTGCCACACATTCTGCTATATGGATGATGGGGGTTGTTCTGCCACAGTCTGCTATAGGGGTGGTGGTGGTTGTTTTGCCACACAGTCTGCAATGGGGGTGATGGGGGTTGTTCTGCCACATAGTCTGCTATGGGGGATTCTGTCACAAAGTCTGCTATGGGGTGATGGGGGTTGTTCTGCCGCACAGTCTGTTTAGGGGGCGATGGGGGTTGTTTTGCCACACAGTCTGCTACAGGGAGGATGAGGGTTGTTTTGCCACACAATCTGCTATGGTAGAAGATGGGGGCTCCGTCACACAGTCTGCTATGGTAGAAGATGGGGGCTCCGTCACACAGTCTGCTATGGGGTGATGGGGGCTCTGTTACAGTCTGCTATGGGAGTGATGGGAGGCTCCGTCACCCTGTCTGCTATAGGATAATAAGGGCTCTGTTACAGTCTGCTATGGGGTGTTGGGGGGATTCTATCACACCGCCTGTTATAGGGTTACGGGGGTTCTTATTTTTTTTTAACAAAGAATACATTATTTAGTACTGTCCCTACCTACACGCATAAAACATTTAAATTTATTTTTTAAATGTATTTTTAATTGATTTATTTAATTTTGATTTTATTTTTTACGTTTTGTTATTATTTTGAGTACTCTCCCTACCCCATTTTGTGCCCCGCCCCTTGATTTGCAGCCCTCTAGCCCTCTCTACCCCCATTTTACAGCCAGGTTTGGGTCCCCATTTACTTCAATGCGGTTCATGTTCAGGTTCGGGTCAAGTTCGGGTTCCTGAACCAAACTTTGGTAACACGTTCGCCCAAACTTGGCGAACCCGAACTTCTATGGGTTTGCCCATCACTATTAATAACCTAGAAGTAAAAAAAAATGTTGTGTCAATCTATAGCAGCTACTCCTATCCTCTTCCAAAGGTGCTGTGTTTTTATAAGTAGCAGTTTTATTAATTCTCAATGGCTAAAAACTGCCCTGTATCTGGGTGAAACGTGAGTCTCTCTATAATGGCTTATCGTACTTACCCTTAATTAAGAAGCATTACCCATTGCAATAACAGACAATACACTGGCAATAATAACGAGGCCTGGCAACCAATTGATTGCTGCCTGTCCTTCGGGGCAGAATCACAAGACATTTCCCTCTGTGCTGTAACTGAATGAGCAGTATGACGATTGCCAATTATTACACACCAAACACTGTGTGATTTATGGTTGTTTGAGACGTGCAGATTCCTTGCGCTTCCCTTCTAACTTATGACAAGCCTGGTGCTGGGTGGCTTTAATTTCTGTTTTGCCCTTTAATCTCTGTACATTTTAATTAAGAAAGGCAAATAAATCTTTCTATATGACTTAACGATGTCTGGATATGATATCTAAGGGAGCTTAGAAAGCAAAGATTGTTCAGATAACATGCTTATTATGCAGGCAATCAGGACACTCATGTAGTTGTCCCATTTGTCCCCCGCTTGTGTTAGATTTGCCAGGGCTGGACTGGCCGCAGACAAGCAATTTTCTTGCCAAGCAGAAATATCTGTATTGCATTGAAGGGTTGGTGTAGCAAAACACTCACAGCCTTAATCTCATGAAGTGCTGGTTGGATTGTAAGCCATCCCACATATCTCCCTTTCTAGTCTTACTAATTTTATATATAATACATCCAAGGTCCCTCTCAATGAAGAGGAAACACTATGGTACAACAATGTTATGGTATAGGAACCATCATGAGCACACACTAGGCCGGTTATACATACCTGTAGATGACCTGTATCCATAAACATGATTCCATCCCAATTCAACATGGGATACTCCCGGAAGTCTTGATAACAGACTAGGCAAGTCAGGGAAGATAGAGTCATCACAGAACAAACTACAGTACCTAAAATTAAAATTACTGTCTCCAATATTGGGCAGCAGATCTGATGAGTATACCAGTCAGGATGCATCCAGTTAGGAAAGAAACAAGGTGGCCATGGTAGATGTGGGGCTAATCCTGAGATTGGCAAAATGTTCCAAAAGTCCTAAACAGGTAGGCAAGTCCACAAGGATCCGGAACGTGTGTGGAGTCAGCAAGGTCCACTATTAACAAATAATTTCCAACAGGCAGTGACAGGACAGCTTTATTTCTGTGCCCTTGCGTTTCGTGTCATTGTTCTTTCTAGAAGGGCAATAGGTTCATGCTTGTTTTTTTCCTGCTACATTTGGTCACACTAGTTACAGGTTCCCCAGTAAAGAAAAAGTTGGAACAATGTGATGTCTGGATCAACATTCTACTGTCTTTTTATTATACAGTGTGACTGTGAGTAATACAAAATGTGTGAAACATTTGCAGTACATTTATAATTTACCTCCGTTTGTAGTGTTAGTGGTCCCTTTTTGCCAGTCTATTTCAGGATCATTAAAATCTCCCATTATGAACACTGCCAGAGTGTGCTGTTCTTTCTCTTTGTGTAATGAGTGGAGTCTCTGTTTCCTCATTAATGTTAGGGGGCCTGCAACACACTCCGAAAATAACATGAAATGATCGGTGGACAGTCATGGAGAGAATACTGAACATGCTGGAAAATATATGTCTGACGTAGCCATTGCTTCTAAAGATTCTATATCAAAAGGTATGTTCAAAGTTTTACAAAACCTTTATATAAAGGCATGGGCACCAGCGCGATTTCACCATCTGTCAATCTGAAGCATGTAGTAATTAACAGTTGTTTATTGTTATAAATTTATGTGGTTGCTTAGGTATCCAACAGACTGTTTGCCAGTGCAATATACGTATTTCTTTGTTCATCTCCTGTTTCCCATAAAAAAGATTTTTGTATACTTAAAGTGGACCAAAACCCAGGATTTTGACTATACTGGGATCTGTGTGAAACTCACCTCTTCCCAGTTCTACGGCACATGCGTGGCCGCTCGTACAATCACGCTGTCTAATCCAGCGTCTAAGGTCAGCGGCTCCGAGCGCGCTGGCGCCCATATTCCCCGTTTCCCTTCAACTGGGAGCGTGCACGCACCGGCCATTCACAAATGCCTGGCTCGGACATGCGCCCTGCCAGAGGGATAGCGGGGATGCACCATTGAACCAGGAAGCAAGGTAAGTGTACGGGGCAACCTGGGGGGTTTCACACAGCAGGGCATCCCGATTTTGGATTCCCAGGTGGAGGGAATCGATTCTATCAGGCTGGGTTTTGGTCCACTTTAAACTAGAACAACATCCATTAAAAAAGCAAAAAAATAAAAAACAAACAAACAGAAAAACACCGTTGTACCCTGTGCGAGGGGGGGGGGGCACCTTGATTGCTGGTGCTACCCTCCCCTGGCACTGTAACATCCACTAAAGCAAATAACCTTACCTTTAAAATTGCTCTCCAGGCAAAATTGACCCCATTGAATGCCCACTCCTCCAATTGCAGGACTTGATTTTGGCAGGCGACGAAATTGAAAGGTAAGATTATAGGGCTGATTCAGCCCCATTTTTTTGTGCCATAACATTTTTTAAAATAATTTTTTTTACTTTAGTGCAATTTAGCACCATTTTAGCTGTGGAATTTGTTAAATAATTTGCATACAGCTAAAATGGTGCTAAACTGCACTTAGGAAGAAAATGTTTTCTCACAGTGCTGAATGTGCAAATGTGCTGCATTTGCACTGGCCACTGAAGTGGGCCAAATTAGTGTCATTTCATGAGTTGATTCAAGTCCAGGCAAAAAAAAAAAAAACACGCTATACTCACCTTTTGTTCCCCACAGAAGATTGTTTTAATTCTGGTGCTCTAACTCATACCTAACCCCAGATACAAGTCTCACACCAACTGGGACAATCGTCATTCGCATTAGCAATTTTGATGGGGTGGCACCAGTCACAGTGATGCCGGCACATCCCTACATTCACTGCAATGGAGGGGGAATTTCAGCTGCTTATTGGCAGCTTCTACTCTTGTTGGTAAGTCCTTCTATCTTGCTACTGAGAATAGACTTTTGGGAATGCAAGATAAGTAAAGCACTACAGAAGGACAAACCTAAACTGAAACTGGTTTTAGGTTCTCCATGTTTTATTGCTCCCTACCAGCGATATTTTATGTTAGATAAAGTCCAAGCAGACAGGGCACCACCTCTTACAAGCAAAATGCAGCTTTAAATAAGAAGTTAAATATGTTTACATTGGGCTGGACTTCATCAGTTTGAGTGCAGATTCAAGGCCTTGTTTGAACGGAAAAAAAAATAGATATATCTTCTCCTCCCCTGCAGCTTCCAGCAACATCCTGGTGCACTCCCACCACCTTGTACAGATGGAAGCAAGCTTTGACAACAGAGGCGCAGTTAGGCTTTCTGGCACCTGGGGCAACGAAATGGCGACCCCACCTGTGCTCAGGAACCCATTTAGCACCCCCCTGACCTGCTGCACCTGGGTAACCTGCCCCCCCCCCCTCCCCAGCTACACCACTGTTTGGCGGTGCCTGGCAGGTTGCAGAAGTTTTAGACTTCCAAACCTATAAGAAGTAGTTGTCATTAGCCGAGTAGACAGGACCTCTACAGGTGCACTTTTTACTAAATTGGACATAGTTGGGCATAGGTATAAAAATTACACTTCTATTACATTTTTTCATCTAATGTAAACCTTTTAAAAATGGTGCTGAAGCGACCCCCATTGTGTTCTCAGCTTGCTATGCATGGTGGCATGAAATGTCTTCATTCATATTTGAGTGGTGACTTATGGAAAATGTGCTTCCAATGATGAAGCCTATATCATGAGTAGAGATGAGCGAACCGGTTCGGACGAACCGGAATTCGCTCCGAATTTCAGGAAATATTCGATTCGGCACGAACCCGAATATTTTGTGGTTCGTGCCGATCGAATTTTTCCTGAAATTAAAAAAAAAAAATGCCGGCATGGTGGGAGCGGGCCGGCCAGTTCCGCTGTCAGTGGGCCGGCACAGACAGCGGAGACAGCGGAGCCGGCCGGCGGGCCGGTAAAGCCGGCCGGCCCGCTCCCACCATGCCGGCATTTAAAAAACAAACAAACAAAAAAAAAAAGCATTTTTGCCGGCATGGTGGGAGCGGGCCGGCCGGTTCCGCGCTGACAGCGGAACCGGCCGGCCCGCTCCGCTGTCAGCGGAACCGGCCGGCCCGCTCCCACCATGCCGGCATTTTTAAAAAAAAGCAAACACTTACCTGCAGGTCTGGAGCGTGGAGGCCGGCGCCGCTCTCAGCTGTCATCTGAGGGCGCGTCATCAGAGGGCGCTGATGACGCGCCCTCAGATGACAGCTGAGAGCGGCGCCGGCCTCCACGCTCCGGACCTGCAGGTAAGTGTTTGCTTTTTTTTTTAAATGCCGGCATGGTGGGAGCGGGCCGGCCGGTTCCGCTGACAGCGGAGCGGGCCGGCCGGTTCCGCTGTCAGCGCGGAACCGGCCGGCCCGCTCCCACCATGCCGGCAAAAATGCTTTTTTTTTTGTTTGTTTGTTTTTTAAATGCCGGCATGGTGGGAGCGGGCCGGCCGGCTTTACCGGCCCGCGGCCGGTTCCGCTGTCAGCGCGGAACCGGCCGGCCCGCTCCCACCATGCCGGCAAAAATGTTTTTTTTTTTTTTTTAAATGCCGGCATGGTGGGAGCGGGCCGGCCGGTTCCGCGCTGACAGCGGAACCGGCCGGCCCGCTCCGCTGTCAGCGGAACCGGCCGGCCCGCTCCCACCATGCCGGCATTTTTAAAAAAAAGCAAACACTTACCTGCAGGTCTGGAGCGTGGAGGCCGGCGCCGCTCTCAGCTGTCATCTGAGGGCGCGTCATCAGAGGGCGCTGATGACGCGCCCTCAGATGACAGCTGAGAGCGGCGCCGGCCTCCACGCTCCGGACCTGCAGGTAAGTGTTTGCTTTTTTTTTTAAATGCCGGCATGGTGGGAGCGGGCCGGCCGGTTCCGCTGTCAGCGCGGAACCGGCCGGCCCGCTCCCACCATGCCGGCAAAAATGCTTTTTTTTTTGTTTGTTTGTTTTTTAAATGCCGGCATGGTGGGAGCGGGCCGGCCGGCTTTACCGGCCCGCGGCCGGCTCCGCTGCCAGCGCGGAACCGGCCGGCCCGCTCCCACCATGCCGGCAAAAATGTTTTTTTTTTTTTTTTTAAATGCCGGCATGGTGGGAGCTTCGCCGGCCCGCTCCCACCATGCCGGCATTTTTGATGGGGAACTTCGTAAAAGTTCGATTCGGCCGAACCCGAATTTCTTTGTGAAATTCGGCGAATCGGCCGAATCGAACTTTTCAAAAGTTCGCTCATCTCTAATCATGAGTAAATAAAGCAACAATCCAGACAGAAACAATGTTAAGGCAGCAAGCAGCTCTCGTGATGCCTGCCCCATGTTCCTTGCCTCCATTTTCTGCAGTGCATGATAGAAGCTGTAGCAGGGCCCCAACGTTTGCCCTCCTCAACATTTAATTCATCCAGGACCATGCACAAAAAGTGGTCTAACAGCTACTCGGGTCCTTTGAAGTTTTTGGTGTGAGCGAGCATGGCAACCACAGTGGTCCAACAGCTGTCTCTGACCACATCAGAACACACACAGCACCACAACATTCCCTTTCCAGTTCAGCCATAACACAGAAATTGAAATGAAGAAAACTACTTCACTTAGAATACATAAAATATTTACATATAATAAGAGATTTGTATATGCTTTGAAATGGCTCACTGATTCCAATGTGGGTGGGGTGGGAGAAAGTTACTGTGTGTCTGGACAGGAGCTTTAAGTCTTTGTCCACCCCCCGCTACTTACACAAATAAAGAGAACATTATACAAAAACACACAACATGTGCATATCAATGTGTGTTCTGTACTTTACCGTATCAGCTGTGATTATAGGATGGGTACAGTCAGTGGTGTGTATGTACTATAACACTGAACTGATTTGCTGAATAAGTACAAAGCGGCTCTAAAAGGTGATGGAAATTATTTATATGCATTTCTTGCACTTGAATTGGTAGATTTGTGTGTTCTTAAATTAAGTTATAGCCAATATGCTGCCAACTATACTGGACAATGGGGGAGAGGGACACCTTACACTTCAGAATACAATACAATAATTGGAGATGGAGAACCACTCCCCTCCAGGGGTTTTACCTCCTCCCTTGTTCCTCACCAATATCCAGAAATTAATAGCTTTCACCAATATTCATATGATGTTTGTTTATTTAAGCAGTCCATATTAAAACCATGTCAAATTTAATAGGTTGAATCCAGAACATTTCGCTTCATCATTGGAGCTTTTTCAAGGATGTCCATAATCACATTGTTTCTCACAGTTTTGTGTGTTCTTAACACAGGAATTGGTATCTAGTTGGGCAGACCTGAACTTTGTGGGTTCAGTTTTACAAACCCAGTCCTTTGACAGCCGGCATACCGTGATCTAGACCAGGGACTAGATCACGGTACACAGGTAAGTTACAGCTGCTTCTTGCTGCACACTAAACTAACCCCATCCATCACAATTTTTTTACAGCCCCAATTGCCTCCTTAACAGATGCCCCTCCCTCTGCCTGCGTGGGCAAGAAATGTGGGGGGGGGGGGGGGGGCGAAAAAGCCCCCAGAGGCAGTATCGCACACCAAAGTTTGGGATACCATTGATTTCATTTTTGGACGGGTTCTGGGTCGGGCTTGCTGCACCAGAATCTTGGGAGGTTCTCCCAACACTATTGATATCCCACACACACCCCAGCCAGGTGGTACTTGGAAAAATAAGATAATGGAAAGTGGTGCTTGATGACAAATGGTTGGAAAACTTTTAGTATAACATTTAAGGAAGCAGGGGAAGGCATTTATGTTATAGTACCTAAAGGTTCCCAATTTGGGAAGCCCCAATGTGTGAAACCCCCAAGGACGCTCATTAAAATTCACCTTTGCCCGGTTCTACAGCACATGTGCGGCTTCTCGTCCAATCAGCGCCCTCAGCTGCACTCGTCAATTGCAGCTAAGACTGTTAAGGTTAGCCTCTAACAGGGTGCGTGCCCTGCCAGGGCCACTTTTGGTCCACTTTAAAGGTGATTTACCAAGAAAATGGCAATGCTTAAAACGCATTTTAAATCATTATGCCCAAAAAATCCATCTGTTGCAAGTCTGTTTGCATTTTAAACTTATATTAGTACCTAGTGTTTAGGCTACTTATATACAGGGCCGGATTAACGTAGGGGCGGACGGAGCTGCCGCTCCAGGCCCCTGCGTTAAAACAGGCCCAGCAGCCTGCAAACGCGGCCCGCATAACGACCAACAAACATTATCCACACGCCCCCCACAGCAGCTTGAGTCAGCAGTGTGCACTACAGCGCGCACACAGAGATATATTTAGCAGTCTGTGCTGAGCATCTGCGCATGCGCAGAGCTATTATTAGCGTCTCGTGCTGGGATTCCGCGCACGGACAAGCGGGCGTGTTCCATGACAGACAGGCGGCAGGTGATGTGCAGAGCGGCTCCAGTTCAAGAGCCGCGTGACGTCACAGCAGCAGTGATTTTGTTACTGCGCATGCGCCGCTCTTGCTGGAAAGAGCTGGAAGGAGGCGAGTGCTGAGGCGGTGCCCTGGCAGGGAGGAGGAGGGCGGCTGCCACCTGTCATTCCATGTTCCGCAGGTGATGAAGGACACAAAGAAGGCCTGTGAGGAGCGCGAGGTGGGTGTATTGGGGTAAAGGCTGTCCGGGGTGCTTGTGCCTTGGCAAGGTAGGTTGGCTTGCATGCAATGTATTATCTTCATATTAGCTTACCAAGACCTTGCTGTATAGCAGCCTGATTCCAATTACATATACATTGCTATATATATATATATATATATATATATATATATATATATATAAATTTATATGTGTGTGCATTAATATATATATATATATATATATATATATATATATATATATATTCCTATCCTTGTCATTACCCTGTATGGCCCGGTGCTCCAGCAATGAGCTGTCAGCAGCAGAGGTTAGGCTGTAAAGCGGAACAAAACCACCAGGGCGTTCCGAATTGGGATGCCTCGCTGTGTTGTACCCTTCCCGCACCAATGGCGCATGCACAGGCTCTCATCCAATGAGAGCCATGCGCTATCACTACGTCATTTGGCAGACGGCCCTTGTTCAGATAGCGGTGTAAATTTTGAGTTACAGTCCGCAGTGTAATAGCATCTAGATATGAATTGCGGGTGAATATACAGAGCAGTGAATTTAAAAGGCCCCTCTGCCATTTATTTTTAGAGTAATTTTTGTTTAGAGATAGTTCCCATTTCTTTGTGTATGTAGGCGGAGTAGTGACATGAGTTGTGGCGAGAATATTATAAAAGTGTGCTAATTTCATCGGATGACAAGGAGTATTTAGCAGTAGTAATTGTAAGGGATTCGCTGAAAATTGGTCAGTTGGAATATTTAGGGTTTTCATAAAGCTGCCTTTGATTTCCAGACCCCAGCCCTGCAGTTGCTTCTGTGTCACCGTGCTCAGAGTGGCCCCCTTGATCGGTGATGTAGTGCTTAGTCTCCCTGCCAGTGTCATGGCTCCCTGGCACCTAGCATTGCAATATGAAGTACTGCATAGGAGGGAAGTGGCATTGCAAGGTACACACAAACTTTGATTCTCAGTCTCTTTGCCCAATCCAATCTTTTTCCTCCGTTCCAGCTCAGCCCCATCTATACCTGTCCCACCAACTCTCCCCCCCCCCCCAGCTCTACCCCATCCATCTCTGTTCACTCCACTCTGCCCCAGCTAAGTCTCTCTGCCCCATTCATTTTGCAGTGGGGTGGAGAGAGGGGCAAGCAGCCTTTTTTAGTTTTACCTTGCAAATCTAAAGCCCCTCCCCCAGTGTGCTGATTTCTAACTATCCACAGCCCTCTGCCCGCACCTTCACCTCTCACCGGATGCCTTCAAATGGACCTTTACAAGAAGTGGTTGAGTACCCCTGGTCTATAAGCTGTAGTGTTTTGAAGTGTTTCCACAAAGGGGGGGTAACTTAGAATATCAGATCGGCATCTCTGGATGCCTGTCATATCCTATGCTGGATCATCAATTAAGATTAGATCTCCTCTCCAAATTAAAACCCCCTGCCTCACTTTCTCTATTTTTTTGAGGAGCTTAATAAGAAATGGGCTTTGTCGTTTATTTGGGGCGTAAGAGTTCACTAGTGTTGTTGCCTGTATGTCAGTATGTTGTGTGATTAAATCAAATTTACATCTTTTATAGACTACGATTGCAAGTCCCCTGTCCTTTTTTTGTCAAATGTGTTTAAGAAAGTGTGACCGTCCTTCATTCAATCTCTGGAATTCTCTTAATAAGTTTGCCCTTTTTAACGGAGAGTTTGCCCCGCATAGCGAACCCTGTACAACAGTGGTCCCCAACCCCCGGGCCGCGGACCGCTACCGGTCCGTGGCTCAAATGGTACCGGGCCCTGAGGCTACCCGCTTGGAGGTTCGCTACCATCGGGTGCAGGAGGAGGAGGACACGATCACCGTGCGGCTCTACAGGTGGGTCACCATATATAGCAGGGGTACTCAACCCGCAGACCGGAAACGGACCGCGGCCGCTAGGTTTCCGGACCCCGTGGCCAGGCGGGTAGTCGGGCAGAATGAAAGAAAGCGGGGCGGGCAGGCAGGTGGGAGGAAAGACAGCGGGTGGGACTGAGGGAATGACAGCTTGTAAAGAAAGCGGGCGGGGAGGGAGGGAGGAATGACAGCAGGCGGGAGGGAGGAAAGGCAGTGGGTGGGACGGGAGGAATCAAAGACAGCGGACGGGGCGGGCAGGCAGGAGGAATGAAAGCGCGCGGGTGAGCGGAAAAATAGGGGGCGGGGCGGCCGTGCGTGAAGAAAGAGCGCGTGCATAAGGTAAAAGCTGGCTGCCAATGTCAATGATTGGGGGGAGGCGAAAACTGAATGTTTAGTTAATTTGGGGGAAGATTGCAGGGGTTTGGGGTGCCCAGGAATACCTTTAAAGTGGAATCCACCAGCGGCTGGCCTGGTATCTAAAATAATCCAGGGCTGGCCGCAGGCTTTTCCTTGAGGCATCCTGATTCGGGATGCCCCCGCTGTGTGAACCCCCCTTCTCCAGGGCACCTGTAAAAACTCACCTTTCCCCGCTCCCATCTCTCTATTCCCAGCTTTGTCCCATCCCAGCTCTGTCCCATCCCATCTCTCTTTTCCCAGCTCTGTCCCAACCCTCTATTCCCAGCTCTGTCCCATCTCTCTATTCCCAGCTCTGTCCCATCTCTCTATTCCCAACTCTGTACCATCTCTCTATTCCCTGCTCTGTCCCATCCCATCTCTATATTCTCAGCTCTGTCCCATCCCATCTCTCTATTCCCAGCTCTGTCCCTTTCCCATCTCTCTATTCCCAGCTCTGTCCCTTTCCCATCTCTCTATTCCCAGCTCTGTCCCATCCCATCTCTCTATTTCCCCAACTCTGTCCCATCCCATCTATCTATTCCCAGCTCTGTCCCATCCCATCTCTCTATTCCCAGCTCTGTCCCTTTCCCATCTCTCTATTCCCAGCTCTGTCCCCTCCCATCTCTCTATTCCCAGCCTTGTCCCCTCCCATCTCTCTATTCCCAGCCTTGTCCCCTCCCATCTCTCTATTCCCAGCCTTGTCCCCTCCCATCTCTCTATTCTGAGCCTTGTCCCCTCCCATCTCTCTATTCCCAGCTCTATCCCTTTCCCATCTCTCTATTCCCAGCTCTGTCCCATCCCATCTCTCTATTCCCAGCTCTGTCCCCTCCCATCTCTCTATTCCCAGCTCTGTCCCTTTCCCATCTCTCTATTCCCAGCTCTGTCCCATCCCATCTCTCTATTCCCAGCTCTGTCCCCTCCCATCTCTCTGTTCCCAGCTCTGTCCCATCCCATCTCTCTATTCCCAGCTCTGTCCCATCCCATCTCTCTATTCCCAGCTCTGTCCCCTCCCATCTCTCTATTCCCAGCTCTGTCCCATCCTATCTCTCTATTATCCCAGCTCTGTCCCATCCCATCTCTCTATTTCCCCAACTCTGTCCCATCCCATCTCTCTGTTCCCAGCTCTGCCCCATCCCATCTCTCTATTTCCCCAACTCTGTCCCATCCCATCTCTCTGTTCCCAGCTCTGTCCCATCCAATCTCTCTGTTCCCAGCTCTGTTCCATCCCATCTCTCTATTCCCAGCTCTGTTCCATCCCATCTCTCTATTCCCAGCTCTGTGCCATCCCATCTCTCTTTTCCCAGCTCTGTCCTATCCCATCTCTCTATTATCCCAGCTCTGTCCCATCCCATCTCTCTATTTCCCCAACTCTGTCCCATCCCATCTCTCTATTCCCAGCTCTGTCCCCTCCCATCTCTGTATTCCCAGCTCTGTCCCATCCCATCTCTCTATTATCCCAGCTCTGTCCCATCCCATCTCTCTATTTCCCCAACTCTTTCCCATCCCATCTCTCTGTTCCCAGCTCTGTCCCATCCCATCTCTCTATTCCCAGCTCTGTCCCCTCCCATCTCTCTATCCCCAGCTCTATCCCATCCCATCTCTCTATTCCCAGCTCTATCCCATCCCATCTCTCTATTCCCAGCTCTGTCCCATCCCATCTCTCTCTTCCCAGCTCTGTCCCATCCCATCTCTCTATTCCCAGCTCTGTCCCTTTCCCATCTCTCTATTCCCAGCTCTGTCCCTTTCCCATCTCTCTATTCCCAGCTCTGTCCCATCCCATCTCTCTATTTCCCCAACTCTGTCCCATCCCATCTATCTATTCCCAGCTCTGTCCCATCCCATCTATCTATTCCCAGCTCTGTCCCATCCCATCTCTCTATTCCCAGCTCTGTCCCTTTCCCATCTCTCTATTCCCAGCTCTGTCCCCTCCCATCTCTCTATTCCCAGCTTTGTCCCCTCCCATCTCTCTATTCCCAGCTCTGTCCCTTTCCCATCTCTCTATTCCCAGCTCTGTCCCATCCCATCTCTCTATTCTCAGCTCTGCCCCTTCCCATCTCTCTTCTCCCAGCTCTGTGCCATCCCATCTCTCTATTCCCAGCTCTGTGCCATCCCATCTCTCTATTCCCAGCTCTGTGCCATCCCATCTCTCTATTCCCAGCTCTGTGCCATCCCATCTCTCTATTCCCAGCTCTGTGCCATCCCATCTCTCTATTCCCAGCTCTGTGCCATCCCATCTCTCTATTCCCAGCTCTGTCCCATCCCATGTCTCTATTCCCAGCTCTGTGCCATCCCATCTCTCTATTCCCAGCTCTGTCCCATCCCATCTCTCTATTCCCAGCTCTGTCCCATCCCATCTCTCTATTCCCAGCTCTGTCCCATCCCATCTCTCTATTCCCAGCTCTGTCCCATCCCATCTCTCTATTCCCAGCTCTGTCCCATCCCATCTCTCTATTCCCAGCTCTGTCCCATCCCATCTCTCTATTCTCAGCTCTGTCCCATCCCACCTCTCTATTCTCAGCTCTGTCCCATCCCATCTCTCTATTCCCAGCTCTGTCCCATCTCATCTCTCTATTCCCAGGTCTGTCCCATCCCATCTCTCTATTCCCAGCTCTGTCCCATCCCATCTCTCTATTCCCAGCTCTGTCCCATCTCATCTCTCTATTCCCAGCTCTGTCCCATCCCATCTTTCTTCTCCCAGCTCTGTCCCATCCCATCTCTCTATTCCCAGCTCTGTCCCATCTCATCTCTCTATTCCCAGCTCTGTCCCATCTCATCTCTCTATTCCCAGCTCTGTCCCATCCCATCTCTCTATTCCCAGCTCTGTCCCCTCCCATCTCTCTATCCCCAGCTCTATCCCATCCCATCTCTCTATTCCCAGCTCTGTCCCATCCCATCTCTCTCTTCCCAGCTCTGTCCCATCCCATCTCTCTATTCCCAGCTCTGTCCCTTTCCCATCTCTCTTTTCCCAGCTCTGTCCCTTTCCCATCTCTCTATTCCCAGCTCTGTCCCATCCCATCTCTCTATTCCCAGCTCTGTCCCATCCTATCTCTCTATTTCCCCAACTCTGTCCCATCCCATCTATCTATTCCCAGCTCTGTCCCATCCCATCTATCTATTCCCAGCTCTGTCCCATCCCATCTCTCTATTCCCAGCTCTGTCCCTTTCCCATCTCTCTATTCCCAGCTCTGTCCCCTCCCATCTCTCTATTCCCAGCTTTGTCCCCTCCCATCTCTCTATTCCCAGCTCTGTCCCTTTCCCATCTCTCTATTCCCAGCTCTGTCCCATCCCATCTCTCTATTCCCAGCTCTGTCCCTTTCCCATCTCTCTATTCCCAGCTCTGTCCCCTCCCATCTCTCTATTCCCAGCTCTGTCCCTTTCCCATCTCTCTATTCCCAGCTCTGTCCCATCCCATCTTTCTATTCCCAGCTCTGTCCCCTCCCATCTCTCTGTTCCCAGCTCTGTCCCATCCCATCTCTCTATTATCCCAGCTCTGTCCCATCCCATCTCTCTATTTCCCCAACTCTGTCCCATCCCATCTCTCTGTTCCCAGCTCTGCCCCATCCCATCTCTCTATTTCCCCAACTCTGTCCCATCCCATCTCTATGTTCCCAGCTCTGACCCATCCCATCTCTCTATTCCTAGCTCTGTCCCATCCCATCTCTCTGTTCCCAGCTCTGTCCCATCCCATTTCTCTTTCCCCAGCTCTGTCCCATCCCATCTCTCTATTCCCAGCTCTGTGCCATCCCATCTCTCTATTCCCAGCTCTGTCCCATCCCATCTCTCTATTCTCAGCTCTGTCCGATCCCATCTCTCTATTCCCAGCTCTGTCCCATCCCATCTCTCTATTCCCAGCTCTGTCCCATCCCATCTCTCTATTCCCAGCTCTGTCCCATCCCATCTCTCTATTCTCAGCTCTGCCCCATCCCATCTCTCTTCTCCCAGCTCTGTGCCATCCCATCTCTCTATTCCCAGCTCTGTGCCATCCCATCTCTCTATTCCCAGCTCTGTGCCATCCCATCTCTCTATTCCCAGCTCTGTGCCATCCCATCTCTCTATTCCCAGCTCTGTGCCATCCCATCTCTCTATTCCCAGCTCTGTCCCATCCCATTTCTCTATTCCCAGCTCTGTCCCATCCCATCTCTCTATTCCCAGCTCTGTCCCATCCCATCTCTCTATTCTCAGCTCTGTCCCATCCCATCTCTCTATTCCCAGCTCTGTCCCATCCCATCTCTCTATTCCCAGCTCTGTCCCATCCCATCTCTCTATTCCCAGCTCTGTGCCATCCCATCTCTCTATTCCCAGCTCTGTCCCATCCCATCTCTCTATTCCCAGCTCTGTGCCATCCCATCTCTCTATTCCCAGCTCTGTCCCATCCCATCTCTCTATTCCCAGCTCTGTCCCATCCCATCTCTCTATTCCCAGCTCTGTCCCATCCCATCTCTCTATTCCCAGCTCTGTCCCTTTCCCATCTCTCTATTCCCAGCTCTGTCCCATCCCATCTCTCTATTCCCAGCTCTGTCCCCTCCCATCTCTCTGTTCCCAGCTCTGTCCCATCCCATCTCTCTATTATCCCAGCTCTGTCCCATCCCATCTCTCTATTTCCCCAACTCTGTCCCATCCCATCTCTCTGTTCCCAGCTCTGCCCCATCCCATCTCTCTATTTCCCCAACTCTGTCCCATCCCATCTCTATGTTCCCAGCTCTGACCCATCCCATCTCTCTATTCCCAGCTCTGTCCCATCCCATCTCTCTGTTCCCAGCTCTGTCCCATCCCATTTCTCTTTCCCCAGCTCTGTCCCATCCCATCTCTCTATTCCCAGCTCTGTGCCATCCCATCTCTCTATTCCCAGCTCTGTCCCATCCCATCTCTCTATTCTCAGCTCTGTCCGATCCCATCTCTCTATTCCCAGCTCTGTCCCATCCCATCTCTCTATTCCCAGCTCTGTCCCATCCCATCTCTCTATTCCCAGCTCTGTGCCATCCCATCTCTCTATTCCCAGCTCTGTCCCATCCCATCTCTCTATTCTCAGCTCTGCCCCATCCCATCTCTCTTCTCCCAGCTCTGTGCCATCCCATCTCTCTATTCCCAGCTCTGTGCCATCCCATCTCTCTATTCCCAGCTCTGTGCCATCCCATCTCTCTATTCCCAGCTCTGTGCCATCCCATCTCTCTATTCCCAGCTCTGTGCCATCCCATCTCTCTATTCCCAGCTCTGTCCCATCCCATTTCTCTATTCCCAGCTCTGTCCCATCCCATCTCTCTATTCCCAGCTCTGTCCCATCCCATCTCTCTATTCTCAGCTCTGTCCCATCCCATCTCTCTATTCCCAGCTCTGTCCCATCCCATCTCTCTATTCCCAGCTCTGTCCCATCCCATCTCTCTATTCCCAGCTCTGTGCCATCCCATCTCTCTATTCCCAGCTCTGTCCCATCCCATCTCTCTATTCCCAGCTCTGTCCCATCCCATCTCTCTATTCCCAGCTCTGTCCCATCCCATCTCTCTATTCCCAGCTCTGTCCCTTTCCCATCTCTCTATTCCCAGCTCTGTCCCATCCCATCTCTCTATTCCCAGCTCTGTCCCCTCCCATCTCTCTGTTCCCAGCTCTGTCCCATCCCATCTCTCTATTATCCCAGCTCTGTCCCATCCCATCTCTCTATTTCCCCAACTCTGTCCCATCCCATCTCTCTGTTCCCAGCTCTGCCCCATCCCATCTCTCTATTTCCCCAACTCTGTCCCATCCCATCTCTATGTTCCCAGCTCTGACCCATCCCATCTCTCTATTCCCAGCTCTGTCCCATCCCATTTCTCTTTCCCCAGCTCTGTCCCATCCCATCTCTCTATTCCCAGCTCTGTGCCATCCCATCTCTCTATTCCCAGCTCTGTCCCATCCCATCTCTCTATTCTCAGCTCTGTCCGATCCCATCTCTCTATTCCCAGCTCTGTCCCATCCCATCTCTCTATTCCCAGCTCTGTCCCATCCCATCTCTCTATTCCCAGCTCTGTGCCATCCCATCTCTCTATTCCCAGCTCTGTCCCATCCCATCTCTCTATTCTCAGCTCTGCCCCATCCCATCTCTCTTCTCCCAGCTCTGTGCCATCCCATCTCTCTATTCCCAGCTCTGTGCCATCCCATTTCTCTATTCCCAGCTCTGTGCCATCCCATCTCTCTTTTCCCAGCTCTGTGCCATCCCATCTCTCTATTCCCAGCTCTGTGCCATCCCATCTCTCTATTCCCAGCTCTGTCCCATCCCATTTCTCTATTCCCAGCTCTGTCCCATCCCATCTCTCTATTCCCAGCTCTGTCCCATCCCATCTCTCTATTCTCAGCTCTGTCCCATCCCATCTCTCTATTCCCAGCTCTGTCCCATCCCATCTCTCTATTCCCAGCTCTGTCCCATCCCATCTCTCTATTCCCAGCTCTGTGCCATCCCATCTCTCTATTCCCAGCTCTGTCCCATCCCATCTCTCTATTCCCAGCTCTGTGCCATCCCATCTCTCTATTCCCAGCTCTGTCCCATCCCATCTCTCTATTCCCAGCTCTGTCCCATCCCATCTCTCTATTCCCAGCCCTGTCCCATCCCATCTCTCTATTCCCAGCTCTGTGCCATCCCATCTCTCTATTCCCAGCTCTGTGCCATCCCATCTCTCTATTCCCAGCTCTGTCCCATCCCATCTCTCTATTCCCAGCTCTGTCTCATCCCATCTCTCTATTCCCAGCTCTGTCCCATCCCATCTCTTTATTCCCAGCTCTGTGCCATCCCATCTCTCTATTCCCAGCTCTGTCCCATCCCATCTCTCTATTCCCAGCTCTGTCCCATCCCATCTCTCTATTCTCAGCTCTGTCCCATCCCATCTCTCTATTCTCAGCTCTGTCCCATCCCATCTCTCTATTCCCAGCTCTGTCCCATCCCATCTCTCTATTCCCAGCTCTGTCCCATCTCATCTCTCTATTCCCAGCTCTGTCCCATCCCATCTCTCTATTCCCAGCTCTGTCCCATCCCATCTCTCTATCCCCAGCTCTATCCCATCCCATCTCTCTATTCCCAGCTCTGTCCCATCCCATCTCTCTCTTCCCAGCTCTGTCCCATCTCATCCTTCTATTCCCAGCTCAAAACAATATTAACAATCAATGCCGCCGCACCACCCCCAGCCACACCCCCAGTCAGCCCCCCAGTGCCCCACCGGGCCACGGTGAAATTTCCAAATCCTGAACCGGTCCCAGGTGAAAAAAAGGTTGGGGACCACTGCTCTACAACACCTCTTTGACACTCTGGGCCCCCCCAAAAGCGAGTTGATTCTTTTTTTTTAGCTAAAGAACAAACTCTATGAAGATATGCACATTTCTCATACACTAACATGTATTCAGCTATCCTGGTAATTTAATGTACATTAGACATGTGACAAACGCACTTTGTCAAAATTGCTTTGTGTTGCGTTTTCATTTTATATACTTTGATAAATAGGCCAGTCAAAATCTACAGCACCAGGCCCGGGATGCTCTTAATCCGGCCCCGGTCTTCTGGATGCATAAACTTGCCGCGTCCCTGATTAGAGTTTGTCCACCATGTAACAAAATGCTGCATAACATTCTCTGAGCCCTCTATCCCCCTCCCTTCTGCTCATACGGTCTCTGAGATAAGTCATCGATTATCAGACCTGCAGCCAAGCAAGTTGTGCACGTTAGGGCTTTATTCGTCAAGGGGTAGCGGCAGGTGAACGCCGGCCGCGGGACGCAATACCACATTTATGAAGCGGATTCTGGTGAGCGCCTCTTACAGCGTCACACAGTGACCGATTCATCATCACAGAGGGCTCAGTGGATTCCGGCGGCGCTCTGGCTTTATACCGGTAATACCAGCCTGATGTTACCTGTCGCTACCTGTCGCTACCTGTCGCTCTCCCATACATTTCAATGGACAATACTTTTCTTCACTTTAAACAGTTTTATATATATATATTTTTATAATAAAATCATTGTGTGAAGTCTTCTGGCCTTTTAGAAGTTTTTAATATTTTTTTTTTTTTAATTTGTTAAGAATTGTCATTACAGGTCTGGCATTAAAGTTTAAATTTCACAATGTTATAAAAATGTAATTCCATATGTTTTCGCTTTGTTACTAGTGGATATGTGTTTAAAAACGGACTTTAATCAAACAGCTTCTGGCGTTCTGGGCTACAGCAACACAATTTTGAGCGCTGGCGCTGTGTGAGACTGTTTTTTTTGATGAATGGGGTTTGAGTCGCTCACATTGACCAGTCGCTACCATTCGCTCCCATATAGCTCTGTACTGGTGTTCTAGCGGCTCGCTCCCATTCATCAATGCCGCTCAGCGACTGAGACTCACGGTGATCAGAGCGACCACTAGCAGTCGCTCTTAGCGCCGCTGTACAGACGCTCATCTGCTGTTACCTGGCACTAGTAATGAATCAGCCTGTATGTGTACACACAATAGTGTGTATAAGTTCTCAGTATGCGGTCATGCCCACTTCCCAGGAAACACAGCTCTAAATAATAAGTTAGTTTTGACAGCCTTGGGGATTGAAAAAACGTAAAAACTAAGAAACTTCAGGACAATCTTTTTTTAACTGTCAATTAGTGTAACTGGGCCAGGAGTTGGTGCTTCTTCGCTATCAGTCCTGGACAGTTGTGACCCAAGAGTAGAAAGTGATAATGTTTATTTTGCTGTAAATTCGGGGCTGATTGTTTGAAGAAAGGAGGCATAGGTGGATCTTAATACAGTGGTATATATATATATATATATATATATATATATTCACTTCCAAAATACCTATTTATTTTGCCTATAAACTTTAAAGGACAGGTCTTCTCACCTGCTGGCATTATATAAGGTCACTGGTGGCTATAATAGCAGTGCTCACCTGGTTTTCATCCATAGCACCATATCCCCTAGTATTATTATAAGGTCAAGATGTTTAAGACTGTCTTGACCTTTTTTATTATGCTGTCTGTCAAGCTGCACTATCCGCTCTCTTTTTTATGTGACCAGAACACAGCCAGCACCAATCCCGAATAAAACGTAGCTTTTGCATCTGCAGATCAACACGAAGTAACGCCTTTCAGATCCCATATATGGCTAAGGATCCAGCTGGATCCAAAATGTGTCACTTGGAAATAGTCCATAAGAATTAAAAAGCTAGTTTTAATTTGGGATTGGGGCTGTGAACTTTTTGGGTTTTCTTCTTGGGTTGTCACTCCAACAACAATTGTGGTGGACAGAAGCTGTGTTTTTTTCTGTCTTCTTAAAGCAGACCTTCAGCGTCATTTAGTAAAAAGCACAAACCCTTAAACTATTCCCCAGCACCTAAAATGAATATATTTTAAATTTTTAGTCGATAACTATTCTTTCCCCCTCTGCTGTACTGCAATTCTGTTCAGGACTCTAGGATATGAACGCAGCCATCTTACCTCAGGAACATCACTTACTGAGGAGAGGCATGAAAAGTGCTTGGGGCGGGGTTATAGCTGTGCTTTGCACAGACAGAGCAGAGCTGGGGTCAGGAACAGGTCAGCAATCCCAGAATGCAGAGCAGCACAGTCAGAAGACACTTCCTGTCTTCAGACAGCTTGAGACTCCATAGGCCGCCACCTTGGATGTTTAATACACACTAGGTGCAGGTAGGATGATTTTTAATGTGGGCAATCTGTATGTACAGGGTGGGGGAAACATACAAGATAGGCTTTTATTTAGGGTGAAGGTTTAACCCACTGTGTCCGGGGAACAGCATCACAGGTTGATTAATATCATTCTCATCAATGTCTCCAGTAAAAACTTAATTGTAATCCACTGGGATTGTGTGATCCATGTCCCACTCCTGGCATTCCTCCAAAACCCAGTGTCACCTACGACACCTCGGCCAGACCACTTTACAATCCATTACTGGCCAACTATTCCTCTACCATGAAAGTCACCAGTCTCCCAATCTGACTGTGAAGAAGAGAGGTCACATTGCTGACCTAGGATAGTCCAATAGAAAGTTGGAATGATTGAAAAAGTTGTGGCTTCATCAGTGGTGTAAATTGACACTGTTTGACCCTGACACTTCTTAAAGTGGACCAACACCCAGGATTTTGACTATCCTGGGTTTTGCTCCACTTCGGTGGGGCACCCCGATCGGGGGTGCCCCGCTGTGTGAAACCCCCCAGAAAGCCCCAAAAACTCACCTCTCCCCGCTCCCATGTGACCGCTGCAGCCAATCCCCGCCGGCGGACAAGCGGGAGGCAGCGACGGACAAGAGAGCACCATTCACAAACGGCCGGCGCGGGTGCGCGTCCTGCTAGAGGGACGCGCGGGAGGTGGCGGCGGGCGCCGCTGGATCAAGGAGCAGGTAGGGATTTAGGGGTTTCTGGGGGGTTTCACACAGCGGGGCACCCCGCAGTCAGGGAGCTGATCGGTCCAGGAATCTTATAGATTCCCGGGCCGATCATGGGAGGGTGTTGGTCCACTTTAAATAAGGCTCCCTGATGCAAACATTAAATGGGGTCCTGTCATGGCTCATACACTGTCCTTTTTCTTGTTTCTTATTTTGGCCTTGATTCAGCAAAGTCAGAAACAATCCCACTGGATGTATGTGTGAATTCAACATTGTTTATTGGGAAAAACTTGTGAAACATATTGAAGAAATAAAATGCTATTGCAATTGCGTGAGTTTATTCCTGCAGACATACTGGAGTTAACATTTTACTTTATAATGGGGCCGGCAATTTGCCCGGGCAGGGAGGCAGGCTACTAAGGCTTTTGGACCCTGGGATTACTATGCCTGGTGCACCAATCTGGTAATCTGGATGAAGGGCCACAATTGTTTTTTTCTGTAGGTCTGTGGGGATAAATCTATGCGACTGCAATAGCTGGTTTTTTTTTTACTGCAACACATTTCACAAGTCACCCAGCTGCCTTTCCTAATAGTGAGATGAATAACAAAATATGTGAAGCAATAGAAAACAAGTCCAGTTGCCTTGATTACTAAATACATATATAGCATTGGATGAATGTGATCCTTCATAATAAAGTAACTGGTTGCACTTGTGCATTCAAAAAGTAATAATAAATGTAACAAATTCACAATGATATATTACATTCAGGGATTTTAGATTTTCAGCTAGAAAATCGATTTTCCAGAATTTTTCACTAACTAAATCCATTTTCGCGTGCAAAATACATTTTCGCATACGTTTTCGAGCATATTCGATAGGACAAATTGAAAACGTCAGCTTTGCACTCGAAGTTACCACATTTCCACCAAGTTTCTGACTAAAACCATTTTTTTTTTTTTGCTGCTTGTCAGGTCAAGGGCAAAAAAGGTAGAGGAGCAACAATGATGGGGTCCTCTGACCTTCTGGGCCGTGGTGCAGTTGTCCACCCCTGCACCCCCTATATTTACACCCCTGTGTGTCATACACAAGTATGAAGGGCTATCATCATCAAAAATACTAGTATGGTGGTGGGGAGGGGTTAGATTCCCTACTTCAAGCATTCTCTTCTTGATAAATGAAAATAATGGTCCTTCAACCCTCCGTTACAGAATGTCTTGGGCTTTTGAGAGCCATTTTAGGTTTTGGTATAACATGTTTTTTGCATTGGCCCTAATACACATTACATTTGGCACATGAGAAGAGACTTGTTGCCCTGAGTATTAGTGTAATTTGAAGCCCAGCACAAAATTCTATTTTAGATTTGGATATGGCAAAACAATATAAAAAGCTTGATAACTATCAAAATGTATCTCAAAGAGGAACAACACATCCAATTTTGACCTTTTGGGTATATCCCGCCCGCCCGCCCAGGTTGCCCCATACACCTTCCTGTCGCTCTCACGGCGCAGTCGCACTCGCTTTCACTCAGCTCCGCTAACGGCTAAGCAGCCTGGGTGGCACTGAAGGGAGCCGAGCGCACCACCAGCCGCATCCTCCTCTCACTTTCTGTGCCGCCCATTCAGAAAGGCCGGGTGCGCACAGCTAAAGGTGAGCGGGGATGCAGCCACAGCGCAGAGCAGCACAGGGTGAGGACTCTGGGAGAAGGTGAGTGAATTGGGACTTCCTGGGGAGGGTCTTATACAGCAAAGATTGGAACTTGAATGACCCTGAAGTGTCCGATGTTGCTCTTTAAAGGGTAATTCCACTTTCGATGCCATTTTTAAATGTTTCCATTATTGTGTGCCAAAATGATCTAATTGTTAAGCTTATATTTTTAATATGTTTGCAACTCTTCTTTAGCAACAATGTACATCAAAGTGGTGTGTTAAAGGTACAGATCAGAGATTTCCTGTCTAGCTTGCTAATCATCTGATTGGCTGAGGCAGAGGCAAGAGTATTGACCCCTTCTGCTTTATTTCAACCTCTTCAGATGAGAAGAAAAAAAAAATTGTGTGTTCCAGTAGCTAAACAGTTACTGGCAGCACACTTAGCTTGGGAAGTAAATTACTGGTGCTTGTTTAGCCAAAGCTTCTAATGAGCTCACCTATTACAGTGGAAGGATTCTGGGAGTTGTAGTAAGAAAGGGTACTAAGAGCTTTATAGGACAAGAAAGCCAGTCCTATTTTACCAAGAAAGAGTCAGAGGGACATAGGAAACCTGGAAACATCACACTGATAGGTAAGTCCCAGGTCTGTGGGCACAATCCTAACACACTTTTTTATTTTACATCCCAGAAGAGGAAAACAATGAGGCAGATCACCCAAAACCTGAAAAAAGGGGAGTTTTCCTTTAAGTTGTTGAAAGCCAAGATCTATTGCTCGTGATATTTTCTTTCTGGTAGGAGAAATCCTTCATATTAGAGTGGCAGTGGCACAGCTGCCTCCTGGCCTGGAGCCTGGCTACTGAATCCTTGGGACTGATGCTGCCAATAACAAGGCTTTTCTGTTACTATTTACTGATGCCATATAAAAGGGACAGGATTGCAGGAAAGATTCATATTAAATGCTGAACTTTACACCTGAGAATATTTGCTGCTCTCATAGGATATGATGACCGTCTCTTTATGACAGGTTCAGTTTAATTGTTAAATAAGCCAAATAATTGAACGGTTCTAAAGTTAAGTCTTTAAAAGCATGGCTGACCTCACCAACTGCTTTTTCCTGCCTATCTCTGTATTGATCCAAGTGTGACGTGGGGGAAGGAAGGGAAGTAAATCAGAGCAAAGAGCATATTTAAAGCTTAGTTTAAGAGGAGGGGAAATGTGAAGATGTGTGAAATCCCAGGGAGTGTTTAATTAGTTCCCTTAGTCTGCAAATACATATTTTTTTTTACAAATGTTATCTCCGCCTTATTAACTGGCATCTTGCTACTTTTATACTCCAGTGTAAATTATAACTGGTGTATGTTCAGTGTGAACAGTGGGAGGAGTAATAGGTAGTATATGATCTGTAATCTATCTTGGCACAAACCAATGAAATGCTTTCAGCAAGGGCTGGATCATGAGGGGGGAGCAAGGAGTGCACACCCAGGGCCTCCATCAGTTGCTCTGTGAAGGGGGCCTCCACCAACCTTTGGGTTATGATCTGGTCCAAGAGGCTTTTCAGCCTTTGGTCTGATGGGCCACGGGGCCAGCAACAAAGCTTTCGGCCACATGCCTGGACAAGACACCACAGGGCAGTGGCAATGCTACAGTGATGGGTGGGTGCAGAGCTGTCAATCAGTGGCCGCTCATTACACATAAGCCACCAAGCTCAGCCGCTGGCAGCTCAAGGCAGGGAACTGTTTTCTGCTGGACCAGCTGGGCGACTACACTACCCCCCCCCAGAATGGCAAAGCAGGAGTTCCCGAGCAGCATGCACCTGCAAAAGGGACGTTCCAGTAAGTAGGCGGGTGCCAGGCAACCACCAATCAGTTACTTGGCTGGACTATTATTTTAAAGGAAAACATTCTGTATCTGGAGCCACCACAAGATTTTGTGCCCAGGGGCCTCCACCACACTTAATCCAGTCCTGGGGTTTAGTAGCTTAAATAGCTTACATCAGCCTGTTTTAGCAATCCAAACTGGTATTCACCAATACATAACAGGAATACAAGATCACTTTTCTTGCTCGGCATCTCAGAACTACTCACACTCTACAAAAGCCACCAACCCAGAACAGGGTCTCCTCTGCTCAATACTCTCTATGGTTTAGGTATTGGCTGGTCCTCTGCTGCTCAGGATATTGCTTGGGGACTTTTCTGCCTCAACATCTGTCCATTCATGCTTATATGTACATTCAGGCTGCAAGCCTCTTGCACTCTACTGCACTGTGGCAGCCTACACTACAGCAGCCCCTTAAAGCGGACCTTCTGCAAAATAGTAAGTTTGCTAAAGTCCCCCCAACCTCCCCAAGGATGATCAGTGGTGTAAGCTGTTTGAGAGGGCTTAACCCCATGCAGAGGTTGGGTGGTGAGGAAATCAGCAGACCCAACAAGAGATTTTATCTGTTTCCACACAGAACATTGACAGGAGATACAGCTGGCCCGCAGTGTGCCTGTGTGTATACAAAGCAGGCTGTCAGCAACAATCCCTGGAGTTTTGCTATAAGCAGCCCACACCAAACTGAGAGATATATATGCCTGAGAAACACAAGGCAGCATATCTGTCATGCTGCACACACACACACACTAAATCAACTGCTGTTGGAAGAAAGGAATGCTGTGTGTGAGGGACACTATGTAACTATGTATCTCGTGTATCTTTATGGGGTTGGCAGCTGCAGAGCAATTAAACAGTTGAAACAATGTTTCTAGGAACAATAACGAGTCATTACAATTGATGCCTCCCTACTTCTGGCTAGTGATAAGGGATTTGCTCAGAGACTCAAAGGGATTGAACACCCGAAAATCAAAACAAAAGGGTACTCACCTTGTCCCTCACAGCTGATCAGTTCTATTCCGGCAATTGCCAACTCTCCCAATTACTGGACCGAATCCTGCACTGCCCAGGCTGACCTTCAGTTACCTGCACTTCCTTGTTGCTGCCAAGTTCTCTTAATTCTCTACAATTACCACTATTCTTCTGAATGCAATCATTTATACTAAACTAGAATATTCTAGATTATTGGAAAACACCAAATACATCACTGAGCTGGTCGCTGGTGATTGTCAAATATTTAGAACAGCCTATCTCTGTGTAATGAGAGAGATACATGTGCAAAGCAGAGAACCAAGCACTGTATATAGCTGTATACTGTATATGTATATATACATCTGTATATACATCAGCATCCAAGTCTATCAATCTGTTACATTGATACATTCTTATAGTTCTGGTGACTCAACATGATGTCACCTTACTGATAGCATAACAAAATCATTAACCTTTTCTCCATGACAGGCTTCCCCCTGACTTCCTTGGGAAAATATCATATATCTGTATCTGCATAGCACTAACTGGCAGGAATCTATTTAAAACATATTCATCTTGTCACCAGAGGAGCTTGGAACAGAGAAGAGCTTTATTGTAGCCAATATTGTCTAGATATTTTATTATGCACATATTAATTTAAACATTATAATATTTAATTAAGGTGACTCTAAAATGTATCTATCCCTAAATGGTATAATTGAAAATATCATTATTGGAGCCCCTGAGTGATCATTCTCCATATTATTCTCCCGCATTTTAGGAGTGGCAAGCATTTAACCCTTTTGTTGCCAAGCCCGTAACACCTACGTGCTGGCTTGGCTGGGCCTTAAGTGCCAAGCCCGTAGGTGTTACGTGCTTGACTTTCCTCACTTCTAGTTTAAAAAATAAAAATAAAAAATACTCACCTCACCCCTTGTTGGATCCGGCCGGGTCTCCTCTTTAATTTGGTGCCATCCGATCCCCCGTGGGGGGTCGGATGGCTCCAGGAGAGCCCCCGGAATAGGCCGCCCCCCCCCCGCTTCTGCAGCAGCAGCTGCTAACTGTAAAAAAAAAAATAAAATAAAAATGACATTCACTTACCTGTGTGTGCGCTGGCTCCCGCTGTCCCTCCTCTTCACCTGGGGGGCCTCCGATCCCCCCCCAGGACTTACCGATCTTCAGGAGAGAGCCTGGGAGGCTCTCTCCTCTCTTCTTCTCGATGGCGGCTGCCATCTTGCCTCTAAGCCCCGCCCCCTTGGGCTTATGAAGTCATCCCGGTCCCGAACGGGCTTCAGCTTTCTCAGCTTCTCAGATGCCGGTGATCGGCGCTGGGGAAGGAGGTGACAGGAGATCCTCTGATCTCCTGCCTTCTCCTTCTCTGGATGCCGATCACCGGCATCTGTCAGCTGAGCGGCGAGGGACAAGAGCTTGCAATCGAAGGTAAGTACAGTAAAAAAAAATTTTTTTTTTTCTAATAAAATACTTTTTATTATTGTGTGGTGGTTTTTTTTAACAGTTAACCCTTTGTGAGCTGGTAAGGGGTCCATGAGACCCCTTATACCAGTTCACAAGGCTGGGGGGGTGGCAAGTCACCTGCCCTAGCGGGTGACTTGCCATTAACCCCCGCACCCCCATTACCTGCCTCCCCAAAGGCCAGGGGGGGGCAGAAGAGCCCGGGCCCACATAGGCTATGTGGGCTCGTAGGCTGCAGGGTGGGGGGGCCACCAAAGCTGGCCCCCCCACTCTGTGCCTACAAGCCCCCATAGCTGGTCCCGGGCTGGTTACTTTGGGTAAGGGGGACCCCACGTCATTTTTTTTTTTGGATTTTTAAGGGTTTTTAACCCTTAAAAATCCCCAAAAAAATGGGGTCCCCCTCCCCGGGAAGGGGGACCCTATGTCATTTTTTTTTTTAATTAACCATTTGTCATCCAGCAGCTATAAAAGGCTTCTGGGCAGGAAAGGGTGTCTACCTATACATATGTGGTATCGCTGTAACCGGGAGAAATTGGGGTTTCTCACGCAATAAGATTTTATTGACAAACTTACATTTTTTATTACAAAAAAACTCTACAAATTGTAAAAAAATATTTTTTTTTAATTTTTTTTCACACATTTCACCCAAAAATATTGAGAATACACCTAAAAAATACAAACAAGACATTTCATGTTAAAGCCCAGACTCTGTTGAAAAAAACAATATATAATTTACCTGGGAAATCCCTGGAAATCCTTTCAAAAATGACAGTTGAACATGTGTAGCGCAAAATAGTGAAACATCGTCTGGCAACAGGGAGTGGCAAATGCTGCAGGTAGGCTGGCAGCGAAAGGGTTAAAGCAGAACATTGGGGGAGGTTAAAACCTCCCCCAAACCTCACCAATCGGCTGCCTCCTCTCCGGTCTTACCATAGGGTAGCTTCTGCACACCTCCCCATGGGATTCATCTTGGGTCCCTCGGATTCAGGGAACCTTCCGACAGGCGGAGCCATCTTGCATCCCCTCAGACACTGCGTCCGGCCCCCGATCTCATGTCTGGTGATGGAGCCACCCGAAATCTCGATGAGCGGAGCGAGACTTTGAAGAAGCTAGCTAAAGCTGTACTGTGATTTACAGACTGCTAAACCAGCGGTGGGGGCAAGCAGCCGGATGTCGCTGCAGCAGGCAGCAGCATCATCCAAAAGGTAAGTAGGGGCCGAAGGGGGGGGGAACTGCCCCTTTTTATTTTATGTTCCAAGTTCCTCTTTCAAATGTTGTAAGCTCACCATTTACCACTCCTGCATGAGGTCAAGAGCTTGCCACATTTTTGTGAATTTCTCCTGCTGTCTCTAAACTTATCCCAAACTAAAGAGAGGAGGCACACACAAGTATATCTCACCACTTCACTAGTACTGGCTGCTGAAATACAAATGTTGCCAAGAAAAGAGGTGGGAAGCAAAAGCTGCCCACAAACATATAACCACGCTTAGCAATTAATCAAAGATTTATGAATAAATGCACATACAATAAAAACATAAACACAAGAGCAGCCCAAACTGGTCAAATAAAGATGGTCCTCTCAAAATGATACCAATAAGGTGCAATTAGTGCATAGGTGGAAATCTATGCACTAATCTATGCACTAATTGTACTTTGTTGGCATAATTTTGAGAGGACCATCTTTATTTGAGCAGTTTGGGCTTCCCACCTCTTTTCTTCTCTAAACATAGTCACATTCAGAAAAAGGTGCAGAAAAGAGCAGAAAAGACCTGGAGTGGAAGCCAATTTCCTCCTCTCTATTCAATTACCTGGTTCAACTCGTAATTCTGATGCTGTTATCTCTAGTTAATCAGTCCACCCTCCCCCCATGGCCAGTGAAATCACTTCTTTTATTCAGCCTTTGTGAAGTCAATTTCTTGCATCCTCTCTTATCAGTATTACTTGAGTACTCATTTCCTTTGTGGTTTACCACTTTCTTAATTCTCAGTGTCCTCCATCATTCATAGCTTACGCCTCCTGTCTTTTCACAAATGTAGGTTTCCTCTCCTAGGAGTAATAATGTAAATTCTTACATTCACGCAATCAACTCCGCTTGAAAGTCTATGTAAGAGGAGGCGCAAAGCCCACAGTTTCACACTAGATGAGAATTACAAGTCGGATAACACAATGTCTGACTAAGAGAATGGACCTTTCTAGAAATAGGGCAAGCCGGTTTTTTTTTTCGTTTTTGCTAACCTGCAGCCAAAGCCACCACAGGGCAGGACGGAGAGTCTAGAGCAGCAAAGCCACCACCAGGCAGGACGGAGAGTCTAGAGCAGCAAAGCCACCACCAGGCAGGACGGAGAGTCTAGAGCAGCAAAGCCACCACCAGCAACGCTAAAGTGATGGGTGGGTGCAGAGCTGTCAGTCGGCGGCCGCTCACTGCACATAAGTCACCAAGCAGCCACTGGCAGCTCAATGCAGAGAACTGTTTTCTGCTGGACCAGCTGGGCAACTACACTACCCCCCACCCAATGGCAAAGCTGGAGTTACCAAACAGCACGCATCATCACAACGGTGGCACAAGATACTCGATCTGATGTTCTAGTAAGTGGGCGGGTGCCAGACAACCACCAATCAGTTACATGGCTAGACTATTATTTTAAAGAAAAACTTTGAGATGCTTTGAAAAAGAGTATTTTGATTCTAGGGCTGGCCGCTGGCTTTTCTCTGGGGCATCCTAAATCAGGATTCCCCGCTGTGTGAAACCCAGTTAGCTCATAAAAGCTCATGTACAATGAGATCCACCTGCTGTGCCTACATCATTCAGCAGACTACTCTCATTTTTTACAATGGGGAGTGCATGCTGCTGCATCCCCTGCATCCCTGGTGTTGCACGCGCTCCCACCCACCCCAGTCATTGTAAAAATGAGAGATATTTGATATATGACATAGGCCTTGATTCACAAAGAGTTGAAAAAAACTCTTATGATAGTATAAAATTCAATTCATGAGAAAAAAGCCTGAGAATTTCATTGTTAGTGAATCACCAGATAGGAAGACAATGAAAGTCAATGGCACTTTTTTACTCTTGAAAAAGGTATTGAAATTTTTACTCCCTTTTTACCTGTAGTAAAAAGTGCCATTCACTTTCATTGTCTTTTTATCTGGTGATTCACTAACAATGACATTCTCAGGCTTTTTTCTCATGAACTGAATTTTTTACTACCATGAGAGTTTTTTTCAACTCTTTGTAAATCGAGGCCATAGTCAGAGTAGACAGCTCTCATTGGACGACACCCCCACCCGCATGCGCCATTGGACCAAGGAGAGGTGAGTTTTACAGGGCTAACAGGGGGGCCTCACACAGTGGGGCATTCTGATTCAGGATGCCCCCGGGGCACGGAACAAAACCTGGGAAAGTCAAATTCCCAGTTTTTGTTACACTTTAAGTAATCTCAAAAGATTATCTTAAATATAGTCAGTTAGCCTTATAGCGGACCAAATCCCTTCCACCCTGGAGGAGGCATCCATTTACCTCCAGCATTACTTGGTTTCTGAATATCAGGCTTGTTTGCCCATGATAGCCATGCCCATCCAGCAAATTTGATATCGTAGGGACAACCACGTTTGCTTACAGGAAATCATTCCTGCCCCCGGCCTATATGAATGGCTTGGGTTCCAAAGCACGTCTCTTTCCAGAGATGCTGGGGATGGCCCATGGAAGCGTTGTGGGATTGCTGGCAATAAAGGTATAGTGCTGCAGGATTTAGGCTCCAGGCCCGACCGAAGAGGGTTTTTGGTCCGCTTTAAAAGGTATGGGCAGCAAAATATCTGTCAGTGTGTGTAAGGGGGATAGGAAAAGACTTAATAAAACACACATATTAAAGTGGACCAACACCCAGGATTTTGACTATCCTGGGTTTTGGTCCACTTCGGTGGGGCACCCCGATCGGGGGTGCCCCGCTGTCTGAAACCCCCCAGAAAGCCCCAAAAAACTCACCTCTCCCCGCTCCCACGTGACCGCGCCAGCCAATCACAGCGCTCAGAGCCGCTGTGGTATGCGCGTCCCAGGGCCGCCTGGACGCGCATACCAGCTCAGCTGGCTCTGAGCGCTGGAGGCTGCGTCTCTCGCTTCCCTCTAACAGGGAGCGCGCCTGCACCGGCCATTCACAAACGGCCGGCGCGGGTGCGCGCCCTGCTAGAGGGAAGCATGCGCTGATGGAACGGGGCTGAGGTAAGGTTTGTGGGCCTCCTGGGGGGTTCCTCCCTGCGGGACATCCCGATTTCGGATGCCCCGCAGGGAGGGATCTGATCGGTCCGGAAATCTTATAGATTTCCGGGCCGATCCCCCCTGGGTGTTGGTCCACTTTAACATGCAGGAAGTAAAAAAATTCTGCCCCTGCTCACCCATCCTAGCGTGCTGCTGTTGTCCCATACCAGTATGTTGAGCTTTATCAGCAGGCAACACCCCTTTCCCATGACTTTCCCAATATGAGGCGGTGAGACTCCTGGAATATGGCCGGTGCCACTAACAGTGACCCTGTGCCATCTGCAGAAAACAGGATGGATGGGTTAAAGGTACCCTCTAATGCATATTGTGGCCCTACCACGCTCAGTAGTGCTGCACAAGGCAACCGCACCTGTGTGCTCCACTTGGGGGTGGGACCTCTGAACCAACCTCTTGGATGTTCCACTGGATGCTACCTTGATGAAATCACTTCCATTAGCAAAGAGAATAACTGACTCCTGTAAAAAAAAAATCAACAGGACTCTCTAATATTGCTCTACGGCGGATTGAAGCCAAGTTCAATTATTTATGATCTTGTTAAACTAATTTCAACAATCTTAGCCAGATATCTTCATCTGAATAATAAATTGGCAAACCAATTGGCAAATTGCCATCTAATGATTTTTACCAATGAAACAGCAGAAATATCCTATACATTTGGTAAAGTATATACACAATGACCTCGGGAGAATTTCACTGTTACTGAATCACCAAATAGGAAGACAATGAAAGGAAATGGTACTTTTTGCTAAAGTTTAAAAAGGAGTAAAAAGGCCTCTACTTTTCTTAGGAGTAAAAAGTACCATTGACTTTTATTGTCTTCCTATATGGCGATTCAGTATGTGAAATTCTCAGGCTTTTTTCTCATAAAGTGAACTTTTTACTACCATGAGATTTGTTTCAAGTTTATTGAATTAAGTCAATGGTCTTGATTCACTAAGAGTTGAAATTCTCATGGAAGTATTCAATTCATGATAATAAAAAAAAGCCTCAGAAGTTTAGTGAATCACCAGATAGAAAGACAATGAAATGCAATGGCATTTTTTACTCCTGGTAAAATTATGGAGCTTTTTACTCCTTTTTACTCTGTAGAAAAAAGTGCCATTGGCTTTCATTGTCTTCATATCTGGCGATCACTAAAAGTGAAATTTTCATGAATTGAATCTTTTACTTCCATGCGATGTAAAAGATTCAATTGGATTTTGTAAAAATAAATGGAAGTTTCTAATATAGAAATGGATATGTGTAAGCTCCTCTTCAAGCACTATTTATTACCTACATAGTTATTGCTTTTTTATATCTTTACATTATCCAGTTTTCAGCATCCATTAGCCTAAACTGCTTAAAATCCCTGGGGCTTCCTGATTTGGGATGATCCACCTGTTGTAACCCCCGGGATGGTCCCAGAAACATACCGATCCGCCGATCCAACTGCAAATGGACGGGTGTGCAGCCAATCAGCAGCCTTGGCTCCATTCGGCTTTAGTTAGCCAGTGTAACATGACGTCAGCTAATGACCAGTTGTAGCCAAGCGCATCGGCATCTCCGCTAGCCACTGGCCGTGCTGGCCACTCAGATGCCTGTTGTGGGCACGTGCTTATCTAAAGATATAGCAGAGCCTGGCTGCAGCCCACACATGCGTCGCTGAATTGGTATTCCGATGTGTTTTTGCGCTGATCCGGGGGGTTTCACACAGCAGGACATCCCAAATCAGGATATCCAGGAAGAGGGAACCAGATGGCTCTGACATCTTTTAGACTCCAGGGCCACTTTTAATCCACTTTAATGTACAGAATCAAACTGCATTTCCAAGGTCGCAGTGCTGACAAGTGCAAGCAATGCAGTCAATCGAATTAGCTGTTTTTAATATATTTACATTTACAAAGAAAAAATCTCCCACATAAATAAATAGGTGTAAACTTTTTTAAGGCTAATCTTTTTATTTATTTATTTTTTTTAATTAATAGCCTTCGAACCATATGCTGGCATTTTTTTTTCCTTTAGTCTGGCTGAATTAAAAAGTCTATAAAACTTTTTTTAGGAGAAAAAGACTGTCTATATTCCTGTTACTTATCTCCATGTTATTATTGTCCTTCACAGGCAAGGTGTGAATAAAAGCGTCAGCTCCATTACACACCACATGGCACTGTGTGCAGCACTAAACCCATCAGCCCCGTGGACCATACACATGAATCAGACCCTGTGACTCATAAGAGATTGCAGAAGATTTGAGTACAATACCTCATTTCCCACAATCAGTGTAACTGAGAGGCATCCTTATTACAGGAAGCGGTTGGTCAGTAGTCCCCTGTGCAGTGCTGTGGGCAGGTATTGCCAGCACACAGGGGGTTAAGTGTGAGGAGTCCAGGCAGCCTGCGGGTTTGGCAATACATTTTCTGGCTGATTGGTTTTGATGGCTGTCTGCTCCTTCCTTTTGCCCTTTTCACTTCATCCTAGTGCCTGTGTGAGTGTTCTCCCCCTCCTCCCCTGGCTGCAGTTTATTAATTAAACTGGGTGTAGCTGAGTGCCCATTTGCTGCTGCTGCTGCTGCTGCCTTCATTAGCACTCAGCCCTTCCAGAGGAGCAGGATCCACCCAGCCTGAGACAGCAGCATCCCTGGACCCATCTGCACTTTCCAGAGTCCAGCCTCCCCCTCTGCTCTGTCATTGTTCTGCTGCTCGCATTACACTCACAAGGATTTAGGACTCTACTCCTGGACCAACTCCTCTACATACCTGGCTTAGGTTCTAGTCACTAGGGGGTTAATCTTCAGCCCCCTGATCAGCATCCTCTCAGAAGGGCATCTAAGTGAGAAGGGAAGTCAACAGTCCCCTTTGCAGCAACTTTTCTTTTAAGAGATCTCATTGTCTTGTGATCGTGAGACAGTGTGGACACCAAGGAGGGGGCTGGAGTGCTCCTGGCCCATCATTTCCCAAAAGCAGCCAGGCAGGAGCATGCAGCATGATCAATGAGAAGAGCCAGCGCAGACCTCATCCAGGCTGCTGTGTGCTGGCATGAGACAGAGCTAGCTGGCTGCACCCACCTGTACCCACCGTGTGCCTGCTGGGCATTGCCCTCTAGACTTGGGCACCACACTGGACAGCATGGAGACTAGCAGCTTGGCACACAAATAACATTGTGCTCTGTCCTGCCAGACACACCCTGGAGACACCAGAACTGGATTATTTCCTATTACTGCAGAGGGGCAACTTCCTACCTCCAGTAGTGACCCCCCTGCCAGGCCACTATGGCATCTATCAGGTGGGCACTGTGCACCCTTGTCCTGTTTCAAGGTAAGCTTCTTGAGTTAAAACCTATCAGCATTCCTGTCTATGCTGTCTGCCCCTATTACAGATTTCCATTGCCAATTCTGTGCGGTCTTTAAATCAATAATGCCTATTATTTTGGTCTTGGTCTCAATGGGTGTAGCCGGAGCTCCATAGTTAACTAATATATATATATATATATATATATATATATATATAGATGTGGCATGGGGGGGACTATGCCATGAAGGATGGAATTAAAAGCTCCAATACTGCTGAAAATGTTTTTAGAAAAAGCAGCAATGAGGGTTAATACGACTAGTAGCACGCTATGAAATCTGTCCATCCAGCTTGTTTGGATGTCATCTCCTGACATATCCACCTGCAGGGACAGTTGTCCTAGTTTTCCTCTACAAGCTGGTGGACACTGAAAGTAAAATACTTTATGCTGACTTGACAGGTTTTTTTTCTATGTGATTGGAATTAATGATTAAACAAACTTCCTTTATGGTCCAGGGACTTGTTTGTGGCTTGTTTTTATTATTTGGGGGATTTTGTTTGGAATCAATTACAACAGTCACTGCCCCTCAAAGGAGCTTACACTCTAATGTCACTAGCACAGGCACACATTTTAACCCTTATTATTATTATTAGTATTTATTTATAGTGCAGCATCATCTTCCATGGCACGGAACAATATAGAAATACTGGCTAATACGAATAACTACTTATAATACAAATATGTATATACACAAATATATGATACTGAAATACATTAGGAATAAGAGCCCTGTCCATGCAGGCTTACTCTTAAGCATAAGGGGTGGAAACCACTAGTATGTACTAAAGCTTAGACACCAGTTAAACTACTTTACCTTGTATGTTTTTTTTTTTTTAGTTGTGTGAAGATACTTTTGCATATGAGCAGTTTATAAACATATTACAGAATGTCTTACACATATGGTGTCTATATTGATGTTAAGTGCCATTGTATGTTTGCAAAAGGATTGTTGAATGAAAAAGTCAATTTCTTCAGATAGGACACTGAACTGGCAATTGCATCAATTCCTTTGCACTTAAAGCGGACCTACACCAAACCCAGAAGCCCAATCTTGCTGAACTGGCTTCCATTGAGTCCTCCTAAAAATTAATTCTGGGGCAGGCTTCCTCTTATGTGGCTCCACTATTGCTGTCTATATACCTTACATATGTTCAGTCTTACCAAAACAGTCGAATACTGTCTATACTCTAGTACACATGTATTTTTAGTTCTTGGTAGAGTATTTTAGATTGATTAAATAATTTCCAGCATGCTAAACATTTAGATTATTATTATTATTATTATTATTATTATTAATCAGATGTTTCCATTAAGATATAAAATATGAAAAATGATCTTTCAAATCAATAACAATTTATTGAAATGGATGTCAAACAGTAATAATGCAACAAGTATGACCAGCTTGAAAGCACTACATGAACCAGCAATTCAAAACAGAGCAAACATTGTGTTAGGACTACAGATTTGTTGTGCAATAGGTAAGGGGGCGATGGACGGCAATATTTGCCTGGTGAATATGATGAGGTCCACTCACCCTCTATTTATATTTTTAATAATATGGTAAATGTAAGGGAAATCATAAGCAAGCAGTTGCTGGAATATTCGCTACTAGGAGAACAGCAGATTATTTCCACCTCTCAGACTTTTTCATATATGAAATATCATTTTATGGGTAATCCTTAGTAAATCTTGAATGTCATCTTTATAAGACATACCAAATAACCACCATACAGTTACAACATTGTGCTGCGACTGGAGAGTTGTATAATTAAATTGTAAGTGTGATGGCCCAGCAATATTTGCCTGGTCAATATGAGTGGGTCCGCTTATCTCCTTTTTATATTTGTTATATAAGCGGGAGAGGAAATCAGAAGGTTGTCTGTATGATCAATGAGCTTTGGCAAGCAATCCAAAGCAGCTGAATTATTCCCAACCATTATTCCCACCTTTCCATACATGACATATCAGATCTTCTATGTATTCTTTAAGACATGCCAAATAACCACCATAAAGGTATCAGAGAGATTGTTTTAGCTGTAAATATTACACTCATGCTGACCTTCTTGTTAAGATTAATGTCAGGTTGGATGTAATTAGAATGTTCCAAACTTCCTAACCAGTATGTTTCTTATTTATTATTTTATTATAATGACCTCAAAGTAAGCACCCAATCATTCAATATGATGAGTGATTGTAATATGTATGGTCAGCGTAGTGGCCGTTTTGTGTCTGGATCTGATATGCAGAGGCTGTTGGCTATGAAGTTGCCTTGGCTTGCATCCTATGACGCAGGGTGGACGGCAGGCAGGTGACTTTCCTCGACCAGCCCGGCTGTCTGATGCAAATGGGAGCAGCTGCCGCCTGTAGGAGTGTAAACATAGGCTCTATGTATGGCCCTTATCTCCATAAGTCAATGTTTGCTCATAAATTTCAGGTATACAGGTGATACAAATCACAACTGCCTAACCGAGACCCAGAAGCTGGTCTGATGCAGGACAGCCTCATTTCAGAGATTTACAGAAGATACATATTTTCATCTATTACAAGAAAACTGCGCAATTAACAAGTCTGTATAGAAAAGCTCCTATGTACACGGGTCACACTTCTCATTCCACAAATCCTACTCAAAACATTCGAAAAAGACTATGAGTGTATGTAAAATATTTGTTTATACTCAAACATTAGAGATCCCCCCTCCATTACCATCTTTAGCAACCTGAAAATCCAAATTAATCTGCCTACTTGAAGTAGAGGAAGGCTCTGTCCAGGGTTGAAAGCATTGAAAGCATCACATTGGGCTAGAATGGTAGGGTTGGGAGGGGGGTAGGGGGGATGAGAACTTACAGACTGTAAGTACTGTAAAGAAAAGAAGAAGATATCCGAAGCATATGCCCTTCCTCCCGCTATGATGTTAAACAACCTCCATATAAATTGACAATGACATATGACCAATTAAGGTGCCAAAAAAAAAGGATACCACAGAGTGGAAAAAAGACTGTAAGTCAAATATTGTCTGGATATTATTTGATCAATCATAAAGAGCTAAAGGTGAGGAAGATCCAATCACTTGTTTGTAGCCGTTTAGGAATTCTACAGATCTTAATACTGGCCACCCTGCTTCCAATCTAAGCATACCATCTCTGACCAATATGTTATATATTGTTATTACAACATTATTAGTTAGTTCTCAAATATTACAAGATTTTGGTCAAATCGGATTGTGTAGCGTGTGCGGCCAGCATTAGGGGAAACTTCCCATAAGGTGTTTGCTCTTCCTAGTTGTCATTAGGCAGATTATAAGGCATTGCCAGGTTTTAGTGTAACCTGTGAGCATCTAGCATTTACTTTAGTACAGTGGTTGGATGAAAAAATGAGAATAAGGCTGGGGGGCGCAACCTGTGTCTGTGGGGTCTTCCCATACACATGCCCATGTGCACATGGTTTGTTGATGCTGTTAACAGCTCAGCTTCACTCAAAGCATCCTACAAATCCTACTTCAAGCATTTAAAAAAGTACAGTCTGACTCTTTCTCAAATCTCTGTAAACAAATTTGATCTGAGACTTGATCAGAACGACTACAGCAACAAAGATGCAAATATTTGTATTCCTTACAGAATGATTGTAACCAAACTGAACAAGAAATTGAGAGACCTTGTAGGTGCAACAGCTCAGCTCCTTTCAGTACATTCAAACACTATGTGAGATATTGTCTACACAAGCGTCATTTGTAATTTACCCAAACTAAGAATCGGGGGAGTCCTCGCTGTTTAGAGCAAGACTGCAGGGAAAAGAGGTGACATGACGTGGCCTTGCAGCTTCCCATACAATGCAACAAAAACTTTGCTTTTTTTTAAATTTAGACAGATTGTAGGATTTGTTGCAAGCTGGTGGAGATTTGAGTGCCACTGTATCCTTTTTCCATATATATATATATATATATATATATATATATATATATATATATATACCGTATATATATTACATTGTAGATCTAACAGAATCATAGATTGTAATCAAACTGAATAAGAAGTCGATGCTGACTGGTTATAGACCTTATAGGTGCAAAAGCTTAGCGTCACTCAAAGCATCCATCAAACCCTACTCAAGTATACATATATGCATGTGCACAAGTGCTGTGCATCCTACAAATCCTACAAATCCCACTAAAAAGTACAGTCAAACAGTATGTCTGTACACAAGTGTTATTTAACCGATCTGGGAATTGTTCAGGACAACTAGAGCACCAAAGATCCAACTATTTGATTGAAGTTCTTACAGTAGTGTGTAACTATAATGTATAAGAAATGTATTATCTAGAAACAGACAGGTTACTGACCTTGTACAGTAGGTGCAACAGCTCAGCTCTACTCAAAGCATCCAACAAACCGTACTCAGTCATACACATTTATGTGCGTAAGGTTTGTTGGTGCTACTGCTGAGCTCATACTTTAGGGGGTTATTTATCAAGGGCTAGCACCAGGTAGTGCCTCGTAGCGGCAGGCAGCGTCTGGTGAATGCCAAGCGCTGTACGCAATACAACATTTATGAATGTGATTCTGGTGAGCGACTAACAGCGCCATGTAGCGTACGATTCATCATTACAGGCGGTTCAGCGTATAGCGCCGGCGCTCTAGCTTCCAGGGCATCAGGTATTACCTGTCGCTCTCCCATACATTTCAATGGACGTTCCTTTCCTTCTGTTTAATGTATTGAATCAGCCTCCACGTTGCAATGTTGCTTTAGATTATTTTGCACTATCCTAATAGATCGGCTCCAGTCAACCATCTTGTCACATGTTACACTATAACAAAGCAGCAGGTTGGGGTAAAAGCACCAATTTAGACTAAAACAGTCTCTAGTGAGATAAAGACATGCTATAGCACCCACTTAGCAGTCATATTAACTCATAATTGCCCCCCCCCCCATTCACAATGTGCAGTCTGGATGTTATTATAAGGAATGATATCAACCTTGTCTCTTAATAAAATTGAAATTGAAGGTGTCACTATGTGATTCTATCTATCTCATTGAACTGCAGCATTGGTTTGGGGGACAAACCTCTTTTTTTTCCAAGCATAGAACATACATATGAGCACACTGTGCTCAGTTTCTGCATTTAATCTAGAGGCTCATACCAAATCTCAGATATTCAGCAAGATGACTTTCATTTTACCCTGCATCATGAGTAATTTTATCGTTTGAAATTAATTTTATGTTCCCTGGAAAGAGACTTCTGTCCTCTTCCTGCAGCAAATGCTCATTACAGAAGTGATTTCATTACAGAAGCACTTTAATGTTCTGTTGCCAGTTCGCTGGCCAACTTTTCTGTGGCATGTGTGAGAGAGAGAAAAAGGTCTACTGCAGTATTATACAAAGCCGTGTGCCATTAGTGTGAAGAGGCCAAAACATGGCCATACTCGACTTCTAGCCTTCTCAGCTGGGGCACTGGTTCCTTACACACTGCACCCATACTCCGCAAAAAGGGGCAATAATGTTCTATATACATGTAAGGTCTCATGAGTATTAAATGATGAGTCTGGAAAGTGATCCAGCAGTTGCTAAACCTCATCTGTAGCCTTTGACGTGTAATTCCACTTCCGATGGCATTTTTAAAAGTTTCCATCGTATGATGTCTTTAATGTGCTAAACTTATCTGATATTTTTAATTTTCTATTTGTTTGCAACTCTGTGTTATAAAAGAAAACAGTTTTCCATAGCAACAATGTGTTTACCTCAGCTATGTACACCAAAGTGTTGATTTTGAGTACATATGATAGACTTCCTCGCTCTAGCTTGCATGGCATGGGTGAAGAATTGTGGAACTGAGGTCTATTTGTTTAACTTAGGGCCATAAAAAACACCCACTGCCCCAAAACAGAGCCCCAGGAATATGAGAATGATGGAAACAGGGTACCGATAAGTAAATCACAGGTATTAGGGTACAATCCTAACACAAATTATTATTTTACATTCCGAAGAAGAAAAACAATGAGGGAGAACACACAAAACTGACAAAAGGGGAGTTTTCCTTTAATATGTACATCAAAGAGAGACCTAACGGGTGGTAGTCCCTCAGAGTAAAGCCTATTTGTATATATGTGAGGTAGTCCTTCCAAGTAAGGCCGATTTGTATATATGTGAAGTAGTCCCTCCAAGTAAGGCCTATTTGTATATATGTGAGGTAGTCCCTCCAAGTAACGTCTATTTGTATATATGTGAGGTAGTCCCTCCAAGTAAGGCCTATTTGTATATATGTGAGGTAGACCCTCCAAGTAAGGCCTATTTGTATATATGTGTGGTAGTCCTTCCAAGTAAGGCCGATTTGTATATATGTGAGGTAGTCCCTCCAAGTAAGGCCTATTTGTATATATGTGAGGTAGTCCCTCCAAGTAAAGTCTATTTGTATATATGTGAGGTAGTCCCTCCAAGTAAAGCCTATTTGTATATATGTGAGGTAGTCCCTCTGAGTAAGGCCTATTTGTATATATGTGTGGTAGTCCTTCCAAGTAAGGCCTATTTGTATATATGTGAGGTAGTCCCTCCAAGTAAGGCCTATTTGTATATATGTGAGGTAGTCCCTCCAAGTAAGGCCTATTTGTATATATGTGAGGTAGTCCCTCTGAGTAAGGCCGATTTGTATATATGTGAGGTAGTCCCTCCAAGTAAGGCCGATTTGTATATATGTGAGGTAGTCCCTCCAAGTAAAGCCTATTTGTATATATGTGAGGTAGTCCCTCCAAGTAAAGCCTATTTGTATATATGTGAGGTAGGCCCTCCGAGTAAGGCCTATTTGTATATATGTGTGGTAGTCCTTCCAAGTAAGGCCTATTTGTATATATGTGAGGTAGTCCCTCTGAGTAAGGCCTATTTGTATATATGTGTGGTAGTCCTTCCAAGTAAAGCCTATTTGTATATATGTGAGGTAGTCCCTCCAAGTAAAGCCTATTTGTATATATGTGAGGTAGTCCCTCCAAGTAAAGCCTATTTGTATATATGTGAGGTAGTCCTTCCGAGTAAGGCCTATTTGTATATATGAGTGGTAGTCCTTCCAAGTAAGGCCGATTTGTATATATGTGAGGTAGTCCCTCCAAGTAAGGCCTATTTGTATATATGTGAGGTAGTCCCTCCAAGTAAAGCCTATTTGTATATATGTGAGGTAGTCCCTCCGAGTAAGGCCTATTTGTATATATGTGAGGTAGTACCTCCAAGTAAGGCCTATTTGTATATATGTGAGGTAGTCCCTCCAAGTAAGGCCGATTTGTATTTATGTGAGGTAGTACCTCCAAGTAAGACCTATTTGTATATATGTGAGGTAGTCCCTCCGAGTAAGGCCTATTTGTATATATGAGGTAATGCTTCAAAGTAAAGCCCATTTGTATATTTGTGATGCAGTGCCTTCAGGTAAGGCCTATTTGTATATTTGTGAGGTAGTCCCTTCAAGTAAGGCCTATTTGTATATATGTGAGTTAGTCCCTTCAAGTAAGGCCTATTTGTATATATGTGAGGTAGTCCCTCAAAGTAAGGCCTATTTGAACAAATATGAGGTAGTTCCTGCAAGTAAGGCCTATTTGTATGTATGTGAGGTAGTCCGTCAAAGTAAGGCCTATTTGAACAAATGTGAGGTAGTTCCTGCAAGTAAGGCCTATTTGTATGTATGTGAGGTAGTCCCTCAAAGTAAGGCCTATTTGAACAAATGTGAGGTAGTTCCTGCAAGTAAGGCCTATTTGTATGTATGTACATGTAACTTCCCACTTTTGGTTGCTAAGTTTAAATCCTGTCCTCAGTTTAGCCTGCTCTCATCTCCACCATATCTTGTGCCATATGACATTAGACAGCTGGAAAATGGCTGCTCAAAGCAAGCATTACTTGACACTCTTAATGTATTGCCCTTCTACCAAACATGACTTTAAGCTACACACAATACACAAATGTGCAAATCGTGGCAAAAAATTGGCCAGAGTAAACCTGTTTAATTAAACTGGTTGCTGTAGCTTTCCAAGGGGGAGCTCTCAATTTAAAGAGAGAAACTACAAACCTGAAGGGATATCAAGCTATATTGCCATATTACTACCTCCTTGTGCCCTCTCCGACACCCCTCTTCCACACACACACCTTTGCTGGTTTTACTATTCCAGCAGCATATCTCATCTCAGCTGGGAACTAAAGCCAGAGCACCTTTTGCTTGCTTGCCTAGTCATCAGAAAATGTTCAACCTTCCATTTCCACAATAGAGATACATTGCTGCAGCAGGTAAGCCAGCAAAAGGTGGGGGAAGGGTTTTGTCGGGACCACCCCCCCCCTTACTGTCTGCACTGGTTTTCTGTGTCCATCAGGAGTTGGGTCCAGTTTCATCATCTTGCATCATCTTTCCAACTTTTGTGATCATTACAAGACAGTAAGGTTTACTTTTTAAGGTAAAGTTCAAATTTAGTCCAAATTATATAATATTATAAATTAATAGTTTTAGAAAGGGTTAAGCCATTTTATTGTTACATTTTCTGTGTATCTGTGGTGTCTAGCCACACATTGTTTTGCTTGGCTACTGGAGAAAGACAGATAATTTAAAGTGGACCGTCACCCAGGGGTGATCGGCCCGGGAATCTATAAGATTCCCGGCCCGATCACCTCCCTCACCGCGGGACATCCGAGATCGGGATGTCCCGCGGTGAGGGACCCCCCCAAAACCCCCCAAAAACTTACCCCCGCGCCACTCTAGACGTGCCCGCGCCGGCCGGCACAGGCGCGCGCACTGTCCCCTGAAGTGGACCAAAACCCAGGATAGTCAAAATCCTGGGTGTTGGTCCACTTTAACAGAAAATCCAGAGGCATCATTAGGGCAACACAAAATATGGTCATGAGCCATTGACAGTATTCTCATTTCAGCTGCATTCATTTTTCCTGTTCAGTGAATGTTTTATTTGACCACCACAGGCAGGAAGTGAGGCTACATCTACCTTACAGCATCAAAGACTGCAACAATGAAGTGCTTGTAAACATAACTGCTCAATGTTAAATTTGGGCTTAGAATGACATCACTGAAGCTGCAGCAAGAGGGTCTATACTCCTCCTGTCCAGTTAATTGCTTGGGGAGGAAAAATGTACCTACTGTAGAACGGGGATTTATTACTAAGATCATCCCCTAATCTTTGGAAAGACAGTAGATGATTATACCTATTGGTATCACAAATATCAGTATGGCATCATGTGGCATTTTAAGGGATGATGGGCTCCTTCAAGTATGTATTGACCCTAGTAGGGTTCTGTGGGAACACATTGGCAGGATTTACATCTGACAGATCATACCAATGGTTTCCTGCACCAACCTTCAGCAATTGATTGGTGACCGGCTAAGAAACAGAGCTCAAAAAGCATGGCTGCACCAGTAGTAATATGAAAAAGTACATACATATATGTAGATTTATATATACATCATATAAGACACAGACAAAACATGGAAAGGAAAACGGGGGCCAAGTCATGACTATGTACATAAACATTCAAAAACACATGATCATGTATTAAAAAAATCAAGTGTAAAAACATATAAATGTATAATATATATGCTTATAAATACTTATAAACCATTAAAGTGCACTGCAATGACGCATATGTTGTCCCAAAACCCCTCCAAAAATCAATACCAATTAACATCTTAACACCATGATTCTGGAAGTTCCGCAATCACCAGGCAAGTGCAAAAAACATCAAATGGCCATTAATAATGCTCCAAACACAACACAAAGGGTCCACCCATCCTCCTTGGTGACTGGTCCCACTCGATTTAGTTGTGTTACTCCATAATTCTGCATGTCTAGTTTTGGAAAAATGGTACAATTTGTGGTTGCCACAAATGACACAAATCTGGCTACTCCCGTTCTCTTTTTATTTTATTACACTCAGTTACACTTGTTTATAGTACTTGCAAATTCCCCAAATTATTGATCAAGTAAATAGTTGTTTGGGAAATGTATCATGGGATCAGGGACATTTTATAGGAACCATGAAAGGGATATTGGTTAAATACAAATAGTGATCAAACAAGAACAACCTACTTATTGAAGCTGATAAGTGGTGGTATAAAAGTGGAGGATAGACAACATAAAAGTAGAAGATACAGAATAGTGCAGAGCTTACATTAGTTACATAGAAGGCCCCTCCCTTTCCAGTATAGTTAATAACAATGGTGTATTCAGTGTATATTTCATGCATTTGGCCAAACTTAACAGATGTGCTTTATGTACACAGTGAAGAGATTTCATTTTTTTCTGTAAATCATTACTTAATGTCCACTCTAGTTTAAACATACTCCCTGTGCAAATGGAACTGTCATTCCTGAGAAATGAATGATACTGCATACATATGTACACAGCGGGGCGTCACTAAATGTGACCGGGCCCTGGTGCCAACATTGAATAGGGTCCCCTCATGGCTCATAATTTTTTTCTATCATTTTGAATTAACTGGATACAACTAAAGGGTGAAACAGCAGAAAAATAGTGTATGATGCCATATAGGCCAAAATCAGATGTACTGGAGGATAATTAAACTTATGGGTCCTGATACGGATGCTATTTCTGCACACCCTGTAATTACACACCTGTATATACAGGAATATATAAAAAAGTGAAATATGGAATTTACTCTGTAAATTAAATATTTTTAAAAACTATGTCCAACATGTTCAGCTATATGGTGTAAGATTTTTGTAAGGGTTTTAGAAGTTTTATTCTGAAATGACACATGGTATAGTACAGTAGGTAGTAACACTATGCACTGTACATATTGTACCTATAAAGGATTGTCCCCCCCTGGAGGAGGTCAGATCCAAATTGTCCTGACCCACCGATAACCCAATATCAAAAATATTGCAGTAAGGGGAAAGTGAGAATTAAGTAGGCTGGTTGGTAAGATGGCCCCTTGTTCAACAATAGAAAATTAATTTGAACACGGGAGTCCTTGGACTGCCTCCCCATTCAATAGAGCACTAAAGAGGGGCTCACCCAATACTGACCACGCCATAAAATACAATTATACATATCCAAATATTAGCAAAAATACAAATTATACTTTATTGTAATTAGATACAGGTTACTTAGAAAAGACAATTTTTTTACAAAAATTCATATAAGTCAATGATTCCTGTGATATTAAAAACAAAAACACAATTTCCACAACAGTTTCAGTCAATAATGAAAGAAGAATGGTTTATGCTTTCTTCTTTTTCTCTGGGTAGCCTAGTTTCGCCTCTATGGCTTCTTCAGTACCCATTAAAATTGATAAACATTGCTACAAGTAATATAAAAATAAAACAGTTTCTTATGTTATTATTAATCTTGGATTTAATCTAACACACTAATTAAATATTATGATATTACCTGCGTCCAGATGGACAAATGTTCACTATATGACTGTGTTTATTGTAGACAAGAACAAAATTGCCAGCAACGAAAAACGTCTCAGTACCTCAGAGCATGGAGAATATTCTAAAATCCCATATAGTTGATAATACAGGTAGTCCTCGGGTTACGACGGTCTCGAGTTACGTCGTTTCGTGGTTACGACGCTTTATACGGTGTCTCATTCCGACGAAGTCAAACTGTACGTGCTCCGGAAGTCATAGAGTACTGCACACTGTACCCGGTTACTGTACATGAGAAAAACGAGTCTCCTGCACGCCATAACACCCTTCATTATGGAATTGTTACAATATCTTTGTTTATTACAGTACACTGTTTATTACTGTTACAGCACTTATAGCACTTACAGTACAGTATTTCATTATTAAACGTACTATACTGCACAATATTTTACTGTACCTATGTTTATTGATAATTATGTAGGGTACTGTGTTAGGATAGGTGTTTGGATAGGCTAAGTGTTTGCAGTACTGTACTGTTATTATGGTACAGTACTGTATGAACGTATGATCCGACATACGTCGAAATTCGGTTTACGGCGCCGCGTAAGAACGGATCAACGTCGTAAGTTGAGGACTACCTGTACACCCTGGGGAAAAGAAGTATAGATCACAAAATAATATGTTAGTGATCCAATAATCAATCTACTGTAAATAGTGACAATTTAGTTCAACCAGTCACATGAGCTTCACCCAGTGCTGATAGGTTTGGGATGGTACTTGTGTCTTGGGAATACCAAATATAGGTGTTTGAAGTGTAGATAAGGTCTGACTGCCAAGAGTGAAAGAAAAGGATATAGCTAATAATCCTGACATATGCAATAAAGTATAAATATTCATAGAATGAGGGAATAACCGTCCCAGGAGAGCCAATTCTCTCACATTGGGTCCCAATATAGTACCAAGTTTGTGAGATCCTGTGAGGAAGCATGCAGACCAAACATTGGCCTATAATTTAGCTAGATTTTGAGATCTAATAAGTGGTATCCATTATGTATTTATGTTTAAGGAGGGACCAATCGCCCTGCTGGCCAGCCACCAATTATCTACCCCTAGGGCATCCCGATTTGTGAGGCCTGCTGAGCGAAACCCTGTTGATTGTCATAATAACCTTTTTCATTTGAGGTCCACTGGCACATCCCTGGCGTCTTGTGGTGCACTCCCACAGCCAGCTATTCTGAGAGGGTAGGAGCTCCGCAGGGACAGTAGATATGGTCTTTCTTTATGCTGTGCTCTGTCTGTATGTCGTACATTAATATTAACTGGTTTGGACAAGAGCATGCGTGTACGCTATGGGACCGCCAGGAACAAACAGGATGTACCAAGGACCTATTACCAGGACAGTAATATTCCTGGTGAGAGGTCCACTTTAAGTCATGTTCTCTTACAAAGAACTACAGAGGCAGGATCTGCCCCTCCTCCCCATGGGCTTGCCTATCTGACACAGCAGAAGTTTGTCAGTTATTCAATACTAATATTCTGGATGGGTCGTAAACATGATGAGCAAGACAGCCAGATTATATAGAAGAAAAGGCTATGCGTAATACTAATATATTAGTATACTCTCTTCCATCTCTTCTTTTTTTTCTCTCTCTCTTCCTTTCTTTTTCTCTATTTAGTTTCTCTCTCTCTTTTTTTCTGTCCCCCTCTAGTATTTCTGTCTCTCTTTTATTTCTCTCTTTTGTTTATTTCTCCTTCTTTAATTTCTCCCTCACCATTTGTTCTGTCCCTATATTTCTTTTAATTCTCTATTCATCATCTTTTTCTCCTCTCCCTGCATCTCTCTCTCACACTCTTCATCTGTCTCTCTTTTCTCTCTCTCACGCTTGCTCTTCTCTATCTGTTCTTTCTTTATTTCTTTCTCCCTTCCTCTGTCTCTGTCTTTCTCTCTCTTTTATTTCTCTCTTTATCACTATCTCTTTCCCTCTCTCTTGTTCCTTTCTTTCTTTCCTTCTTTCTCTGTTGTATTCCTGTTTTCTTTCTCATGCCTCCTCTCTATTTATATTCTTTTTATCGTTCTCACTATAGCGCTTTCTTTTCTCTTTATCATTCTCTGTCTCTTCCCTTCATTTCTCTCTCTCTCCCTTTTGCTGTCTCATTTATGTGTTTTAATCAAACATAGGCTACCAGTGTCAGACTGGCTGAGACTGTCAGACTGAAAGTACCAGAGTATCCTCCGGTGGGCCCAGGCACTGACAACTGATCCAATATCAAACAGTTTTCAAAGCATTCTGTTATTTCTTCATCAAATTACATTTTTATTTGGTCAGTTAACAACAGATTTTATTTATATACAGATTTTATTGTATTATCTTATTGTTTTAGCTGAAGGTGGGTCCCAAGGATAACTTTCTCTGGTGGGTCCCACGTTGCACAGTGAGACCCTATCGGCTACTGCTGGAGTTAGCCAAAGGCCCAGGCAAATTGTCAACAGGCACATTATTTCCTATGAAGGATGCTGAAATGGGAAACTGCTTCTGATGTTTTATAAGATTGTCCATAGTTTCAGTAAATTATGTAAATAGTTTTCCTTTTGATTTGTTTTTTTAAAGTGGACCAACACCCAGGGGGGATCGGCCCGGGAATCTATAAGATTCCCGGGCCGATCAGATCCCTCCCCGCGGGGCATCCGAAATCGGGATGTCCTGCGGGGTGAAACCCCCCAGGAAGCTCAGGAAGCACAATCCTACCTTTTCCACATTCCAGCGGCGCATGCGCATCCTCCGCCGCCGCCTCCCGCGCCTCCCTCTAGCAGGGCGTGCTCTGCTTGTCCGGCGCTGCCTCTCGCTTGTCCGTTGGCGGGGATTGGATGCAGCGGTCATGAGGGAGCGGGGAGAGGTGAGTTTTCGGGGCTTTCTGGGGGGTTTCACACAGCGGGGCACCCCCAATCGGGGTGCCCCACCGAAGTGGCCCAAAACCCAGGATAGTCAAAATCCTGGGTGTTGGTCCACTTTTAGGCTCTCTGACATTGTCAAGTCGTTTCTGTTTGTTGGCACAGAAGAGGCAAATAGGTGACCTGCCCCTTGGGGCATTTGGTCCAGAACTGGCAGCCAGAGTGCTCTTTGTTAAGAGGCACGAAATCATGGTGCCTGCCCAGAAGTACATTGCTGCTGTGACACTGCCCAGCATTGGTGCAGTTGTACGCCACAGAGGATACGCCAGTTCATAAATGTAGACAGGAATGTAGACTGGATCGGGGATAGACACAGTATATACTTGATGATGGAGAAGAAGTCGCTCAATGGCTGAGTTAGCTGACAGCTAAGGAGTGACAAGAGACACGTGTGATACTAAATCCCCAGATAATGTGGGTCCTGGCTGCTGACTGATGATGGGCAAACCACAGAGCTACTCTTTCCTGTACAGATGATCTAGGCATTAACAAAACACAGTTTTAAATATTCTGATTACAGTTATTTTTATGAAACTAATTAGTGTGATAGATCCAGGGGCAGACTTATAATTTCTGCGGCCCCATGCAAAGTTGTGTCTGAGGGTCCTAATCAAAGGCACAATATTAAAGAGGAGCAAATGGCGGAGAGAAGCAGCTTTCTTTCTCATGTAGCCTCGGCACATCACCAGAATTACACACCAGCTGTTTTCAGTGCTCAGAGTTCTGGGGGCCCCTGAGAGGTGGGGGCCCCATGCAATTGCATAGGTTGCTTGGTGGCAAAGCACATCACTGGATGGATCTGGTATTAGATATATCGAGAGAATCCAGGAACAAACAAGGGTAATTAGCCCTCTCTGGGGCACACATATCCAGGCAAGAAACAGCCACATGCCACCAATCGATAATGTAGAGTAGTAAAAAAAAAATATATAGGTTCAAAAGGCCATAAATAAATCTTAAAGTCAAAACAAAATCTGGGAGTGTGAACCCCATCAGAAAGCCCAGTGCAACTCAGCCTTTCCTCATTCCTCCGTCGCATGCATGACACACAGTCAATCAGAGCCTTTTACCTTCATTACATCCTTTGGCAAACATCCCTCATTGACATCAATGGGAAGCCCACGGTGCTGCATCTCTGATGGCATTCTCCATATCTGAATAGCTGGGGTGTGAGCGCATGCACGCCGCCGAGGATGTAGGGGCTGTGGACGTGTGCACTTATTCAAAACAATGACATGGTCACAGCAGATGGCTCTCATTGGACGAGAGCCCGTGCATGCAACGCTGGACCAGGGAAAGGGGCTCTGGGGGGTTGACACAGCGGGGGATGCCGATTTGGGAGGGGGAAAGCCAGTGGCTGACCCTGGAATCTAAAAGCCCAGCCGCTGGTGGGTTTTGTTCGGCTTTAAACAACTTTAATTACATTTTGCCCCTTTAAAACAACTGAAAATCGTTCAGTATAATATGAACAGTATAATAAACAAAGCTTACAAAATCATATGTGAAGGGGTCTAGCTTTACTCATATTAAACATGAGGCAGAGAAACACTCGGTATAATAGAAAGCTTAAAGTTTGTTGTTGTAAAAATCCACTTAGCCCAGCTTCTCTCAAGGGACATAAATATAAAGAAAGAGCTTTTACTGAGACATGGACGTCCATCTTATATTTTATTTTTACTTACAAATGCTATTTAGGCACATTTAGCACTCTTGTGTTAGAAGCTTCTAGAATTACACCCTGCCACAGTGTTTTCTAGTGGTGTGTAACCAGCTACTAATGTGTTGTACTGTGTTAGCCATGGAGAACAATAGAAAACTGAGGTGTTTCCAGGAGGAGGTACAGGTCATCAATTTCATTGTTGTCTTCATTGTTATTACCTACAAATTCTGCCTTATTGAATTCATTGGCAACTCAGAAGACCGTAGACAGGGCTGGGCTTATGGTGGGGGTCGCCCTCCCAGGACAAACTGTGTGTGCCCTACAAGTCCCGGTCACAAAAATGTACCTAGCAAAGGCCCCCGGTACAAAACCCACTATCTGCAATTAAATGAACCCTGGTTTGCTCATAAAGCTGCCTTTCCTAATCTTGTCCCCACCCAAACCAAACAAAAAAAAGAAAAAAAAAACTTGGGGATTAAAATAAAATAAAACTGGGCTACTTACCTCCCCCCCCCCCCCTCCCAACTTCTTCAACTCTGTCTGCAGAAAACCTAAAAACAACTGGTGGACAAGTCCCCACTACACACCTCCTGCGGGGGGCACGGAATGAATGGAGCATTCACTGTGATGGAAAGGGCACGCTAGGCACATGCGTTTGCCACAGGTGTTGAGGGTTTGCAAACACATTATGGGACTGAAACTCAGGATTCAGCAACTGGAATCTGAGGATCAAAGGTGAGTATTTCCTTTTTTTTTGTTTTTCTTTTGCCCGGGCAGGTGCTTTAAAGAGGAACATTGGACCTAAAATAAAAAGGGTCCGATTTCCCCCCCCCCCCCATCAGCCCCTACTTACCTTTTGGATGTTGCTGTTGCCTGCTGCGGCAACATCTGGATGCTTCAAGGCCCGATCCTCACCCTGCCATCCGCTTAGCTGTTCCTAACTGACAAGCCATGTGCGTCAATGTACCACAGCGATCTTGCAGCTCCGCAAAGTCTTGCATCCCATGGGCACTGCGCATTCATGAGATCGGGGGCTGCACACAATGCCTGATGGGATGCAAGATGGCGCTGCCCATTGGGAGGTCACCCACAGTCCCAGAGCCCCAGAAGATGGATGCCCTGGCCAGGTGAGTAGAAATTTCCCAAAGTTAAAACTGGAGGGGGGGGGCAGCTAATCGGTGAGGTTTAGGGGAGGTTTTAACCTCCCCCGATGTTCCTCTTTAAGCTACACTTTAAGCTGTGGAGGGGGAGAGGGTGCCATGGGTTAGATGCAGAGTATGTGTGTGGAGGAGGGAGAGGACACAAGTGGGATAATGCATAGGAGCAGGCAAGCATGTTCCATTCCATTTCCGACATTCTGACATACAGGAGTCACATGACCAAAGCAGTGGAAGGGAGATGCTCTGGCCTGTGTTCAACATATTGCACCCCCCCACACAAATACACTCTGCTTCTTTTTGTGGCTGGGGACTGCTTGTTATGAGGCATTAATATCCAGCTATGGAAGTTTTTTAATTTATGTTATTTACTTTGGTAGTAAGGGCAGCGCCCTCCCTCGAGTTTGCCACCCTAGGCACGGGCTTAGGGTTGCCAAATGGGAAATACAGCTGACAGATGAGGTGGTTGATTTCTAAGGGTAAATGATGGTTAAGGATTGGCAGCTACTAAATACAATGTGGGACCCTTCAAGTTGACCATCAGTGGTTTACTTTAAAGCAGAAGTCCAGTTTTGCGGTAAACCCCCACCCTGTCCCCCTCCATTGGAGCTGGGGCAAGGTGGAGGGCACTGAAGGATAGGGGAAGCCACTTTGTGCTTCTTGTCCATAGCCCAATAACCAGAGAGAACAATACTGGACCACTAGCAATGTGAGGGTTTTTATTGTTTGTAACCCCTCCGGGAGGGTAGGTTGAGGTTTACCCCAAGACTGTACTTAATACAAAGCAAACATTTTAACCACTTTTATATTTGTATTTCAAACCTTGGTAAATACATTGAATGCAGAATGAAATGTATGGCTGTATGGTTGTGGCTCTAAGTGCTGAGGTAGAAAGGAGCAGTTCTAAAACAACCATGTCTGGTTATCTGTCATCAATTCCAGCAAATAACAAATGCAGCAGCACTTTTTTTTTACCCAGCACTGCTGAAATTGTAGGAAGTCAACAATTTTGTGCTTTAATCACATTACTAGTGATTGAAGATTCATTGTTGGTGGCCTAAGCAGGACATGACTGGTGTCATGCTTAGGCCAACAAGAATGATTAGTCCTGCAATTAGTAATTCAATTATTTAACACAGGCCAGTTTTATTTGCTGTTGAGTTCTAAAGTAGAGTGCATCTAGAAGACATCCTAGGACTTAGGGTCCTAGGGTTGCTTTGGATTATTTCCACTATAAAATATTATTATAGCGCTGTAGGACAATAAATAACTAATAAAGAACTGTAGGCTGTAGTAGTGTAACATCAATTACAAGTGTTTTATGTCTAAATGCCTGAGTATGACTTCTGGGCTGTCATAACTTGATACAGAATGTATGGATGCTGGGCATGACCAAGGGCCCCGATAATATAAACCCAGCATCCGTTTGGGCCCTAGGGACATGTCCACACTGTAGTCATTTTACAAAGCTGAGAACTATGTTTAGTTACTCTTTTTCTGGCTAACAAATCTAGTCTTAGGTTATATTCATTGTTGGATAATATATAAGAATGAGCTGTCTTTGGGCTGGGGGCTTACGAAAGATTTGAGAAGAGGCTGTCATAACTTAATACAGAATGTAAGGAAGCTGGGCATGACCCAGGCCCACAAAACTACAAACCCAGCTTCCCTTTGGACCCTAGGGTCATGCCCACACTGTGGTCATTTTACAAAGTTGAGAATTATGTTTTGTTACTCTTTTTTAGCTAACAAATCTAGCCTTGGGGTTTATACATAGTTGGATAATAAATAAGAATGAGCTGTCATTGGGCTGGGGACTTACAAAAGATTTGAGAAGAGGTCTTAGAACCTCATTAAAGGTGGGCACAGAGTCTCAACAATAATCATGATGCAGATATACAGCTTACAAATTGAAACCTTTTTTAAAGTAACATGAATCAGAAAAAGGAGGTTAACACCCCTGTCCGGGCTCATACTTTCTTCCCCTGATCCAGGGGCCTCTATACCATAGAAGCAGAGAAGGCAGGGGGCCAGGTGCATGCTGCCTCCACCACCTCTATAAAATCCACAACGCCTGGCACCGGCAGCAGGAGAGCTTCATACTTGCCTATCCACAGGGATATAGTTAGGGGTGGTGGGGGGAGCAAGTGCCTCGGGTGCAGCAGGTCAGGGGGCACTAAGACGGCCTGAGCACAGGTAGGGGGCACCATTAGAATCTTTGCCCCGGGTGCCAGAAAACCTAGCTACACTCTGCCTACCCATAACGCCTCCTTGCTCCAATAGTCCCTCAGCTTCTCGTGTCCTCATGCACGTCTCCCCCCCACACCCCCAGCAGACACATGCTGGTGTGTCTGGCCCCAGGAAATGTGCTCTGCCAAGTTTTCTGTGACCTGGCAGATGACCTGTTTGCTGCCTTGTTATCGCTTTTGCCTAGACAGCCCCGTAAAGCATACCTATACCCATACCTATACCCAGATAGGAAGTCATATCATCACCTTTTAACCCTATCCCAGTGACTCAAAACAGCCTGTGTTTCTTTTTCTTTTCTACTAAAGCCTTTGCCCAATATTCATAAAAACACTAACAGGAAGCAGTATGATGTCGAATGGCATGTCATATGCTATTAAATTCATTTCAATTTTTCTGAGGTAAACTGCCATACAATAGCAGTTGCACTTGTAGTGCTTTCAGACTGATTGCAGTTATTATAACTGATAAGGCTGACGCCCAATGCAGAGCTGGGTATAACTGAATGTATCATTGTTGGAAAGCACCAGAGAGCAACATGGCAAAGCATTTGAACAGCATTTCTGATCATGCTGGGGATTGATGCCCTTATTCATCAAGCGATAGCGCCAGGTAGTGTCTGACGAGCGCCAGGTAGCGGCAGCTAACGGCGACTACCGACTCAAGTACGCCCGCGGCGGTCACAATGACGCATTTATCAAGCAAAATGAGGCTAGCGCCGGCGAGAGTGACGGCTAGCGCGGCATTCATCATGAAGCCGGCTGGACCGAACAGCGCCGCTGCAAATTCCCTCACAGCGCCAGGTATGAGCTGTCGCTCCCTGGCGATGTCCAATGCATTTCAATAGAGCAATCTATAATAATTCATGATTAATTGGTAATAATTTTTTTTAAAATTTTTTTAATGTCAAAAAATCGGAGAACACTTCTGCAATGTTAGGATTTATTTTTAAGTCAAAAAAAAAAAAAAAAAAATATGTGCAGAATTGATCTAACAGGTCTGAGATTAATGTATTCATATAACAAAATGATTCTAAAAACATGTATAATGTTACATTCAAAAAATATGGTTGTTTAGGGGTTAAAAACTAGTTAATACAGATCGGCGCCAGCGCTCTGGGGTTTAAACAAGGAATGGACAGCGACAGCACATTCGGAGCGTGATTTTTTGATGAATATGAAGCTAGCCGTTCGCTCTGGCCATTCGTTGTCAGGCGCTCACATACAACGCTGGACCTGTGAAACAGCGACCCCCCAGCCAGTATTCAACATTACCGCACACCGACTGAGTCGCTGTCATCAAGCTAACGCCGGCCAAGCACAGCGAATACTGGCTGGCGCTGAAAAAATCACGCTACAGTCGCTCATCTGTCGCTACCTGGCGCTATTGATGAATCGGCCTCTTAGAATCATATTTTAAGTATATGGCCAGCATTAGACGGCTATAGGCAGTAATACAGAGGCTACTGCAATCTTTCACGAGGAGCACAAATTCAGAACTTAATGTTCGGTCATTTACTGGTTACTTTTAAAGCCAACCTTCCTTTGGAAATCTTCCACGTTCTTGGCTAGGTTTGACTGGAGGGAATATCTCTTTACTATATATGAAATTTTGTGTCTTGTATGAAGTGTAGGTTTTCCAGTGATTGATGTTGCAGATGTTGCTCATACGTGACCTAGTTTTATGTGAATATGATGAATGTCCTGTTTTGTCTTTGAACAAGAAGCTGGATAAGTACTAGAGGGATTCCTTTATTGTAGCTGCCTATAAACGACAAATAGATGTGTCTAAGTTATTTAAATATCTTGTCGTGTGATTAATGACAATTCACAGAAAGGGACACTAAAATGCTAGGTAAAATAGGTGCCTCCATGTGGTCATTGAGAGGCTTGCCACCTATTATTATTATTATTGTTTATTATTGTTTACTTATTTATCTATTATGTGTTCAATCCTAAAAACAACACCTGCAGAAATGTGTTGAGAAATAAAATCCAATGCAGAGGATTTATTTTGCATTTTAATGCATTTTATTATGTAGTTTTGTTATAAACTCCTTTGCCCGGGTTGGACAGCACAGGATGTTACCATTGGGTGACCAGCACTTGACATTATGGTGCAGGAGAAACTGGGCTCTGGATGGGTTGGTTGGGGCTACATGGAGTCTAACCAGCCCACTGGGAATTCTCCCGGATATACATATGACTCTCACACACACAAATAAAAGAATACTTCTAGGAAAGGATGATGAAATGCCCGTTCCCCATGGAAGTGAATTGATGAAGTAGGAGCCCTGAAATCGCTTGCCAAAAATAAGGGTTATATTATGTAGGGGAATAGCAAAAGCAATAGTCCATTTCCTGGGAGTACAATAATAAACCACATTCCTGGTGGATTTTGGTTCATTTTAATACAAGAAAATCTTATATTTATAAAACATCTAGTGCTGTGTTTCTTCCTCAGCAGACCCTTTGGTAATCCTCAAGGTTTGGTGGACAAGCTCGCCATTTGTTTTTTAAGCAAATGAGCGGCTCATGTCTCAGTATTTGTTGTTTTTGTTCCTGTTGCAGTTAGTTTACTCGGAAGGGGGTAATCTAAAGGATTTACAGAAGCTCAGCTCATTTTCGGAGTGTTGAGTGAGAGAGGATAGGCAAACTCACAGGAATCCAAACAAATCAACTTCTCCAAATCAGCTCCTCCAGTTTGGAGCTTCTCCCAATTATTTGGATTGCCGTTTGTGTATAATCTGTCCCTGCTATATCTCTTTGCTCTTTTTCTGCACTCTGCAAAGCATTACCTAGGTAAATGAGCAGAGGTGAGGGTGAGTATAATTACTTAAAAGTTCTTCTAACCTTGGAACCTAATGTACCCTTATACCTACCAATTTTTCAGGGTGGGAGAGGGACATTTGTTAAATTTGGCCACACCCACTCATTGAGGGATGAATAGGAAATAGAGTGTAACAGTTAAAACAATATAAACACTTTAAATAGGCAAATGAATCATTTATTGATGCAGATCTACATGTTACACCTCAAAGAGGGACAAATGAGAACAACGAGGGACAGGGAGACACAGACTCAAAAGAGGGACAGTCCCTCCAAATCAGGGACACTTGGGAGGTAGGATTACACTGTGCTGCGGCTTTTTCAGAGGGGTTTGTAGATACTGAGATTGTCTGTCTTTTAGCTTTAGAGCTCATGCAAAGGTGCTCTTTGAGGTAGGTCCCTTGGTGGCACATAGGTTTTGGGTAGACTCATGTAGGCCTGAGATTTCTGTGACACAGAGATAAAGTCCAGAAGGAGAATTGTTGAATGATTTTGTGCTCTTAAATCTGAAGTAGGTATGGGGCCTGGATGTGTAGCATTGCCTGCTTAAAGTGGACCAAAACGCAGGATTTTTACTATCCTGGGATTTGGTGCTTGCCCTCCTGTGTGAAACCCCCCAGATCGCCCAGATCTGACTTACCCTTCCCAGTCCTACGGCGCCTGTGCGACTTCTTGTCCAATCAGCACGCTCGGATTGGCTCCCGCCCCTTCATCTAAAAGCTCGTCTAAGCGAGTAGATCCTAGTGTGCTGGCGGCAGCATCCCCCGCTACCCTCTAAAAGGAAAGCGTGCCTGCGCCGATCATTCACAAATGCTTGGTGCGGTCGTGTGCCCTGCTAAAGGGATAGCGGTAGAGTTTTCGGATTACCGGGAGGGGGTTTCACAGATCGGGGCATCCTGATTCTGGATGCCCCGGATTGAGAGAATCAAGAGGCCCATGGGTTTTGGTCCACTTTAAAGGGTAAGTCCACTTTCAATGGCATTTTTGAAAAAAAAAATAAATATGTTAGCAAATGTGTTAGCAAATGTGTGTTCAATGGAAGCAGTTTTCACAATCTGCAATCTGTTTCTATTAGCAACCATACATCAAATCTATACAACCAAGATCTACAAGAAGTGAGAAGTCAGCTCTGTACACATATAACACTGCGGCTGGCATTTGCTGCTCACCTGAGCAGCAGCCATAGCAGCAATGTTCTGTGTATACAGGGTATACTTGTAGATCTTGATGTACAGTTGCCAATAGCAACAGATTGCAGGTTGTGATAATTGCTTCCATACAGTAAAACACACATTGGCGAACATGATTGAAAGAAAAAATAAATAAATGCTAGATATATACATATACACTTTCTAAAATGCCATTGAAGCTGACTTTTATTTAAAGTTGCAGCCTAGTGGCTGACTGGGGGGAGGGGAGGGAGCAGTTCCGCAGTGTGCAGTGGAGAGTACGGTTCTGTGGGCAGGTGTCCTGCTGGAGCCAGTGGCTGTAAAAGGTCCCGGCCAGGTGGTCCTGGAAAAACAATAGTATGAGTAGTGTACTATGTACAGTTTGCAAAATAGCTGTGTACGCAAGTCCTACAAATAAGTTGGTAATATCTGCATTTAGTATATGGACACCTCAGTCTGACCCTGGGTAGCCATACTGAATCCAAATGCCTAGGGGAGGACAGGGGCATTCATATCCCTGATCGGCTCACCACCATCTGTACCCCCCCGGGGGTCTCTCGATGGCCAGGTCCACAGCTGGCTGAGCAGCGTGGCAGCGTGGGGAGGAACAGGTGGCGCTCACTTGGCACTGTCAGTGATGAGAGGCGTGCACAGGGTGCCGACAAAGGAGAGCAGGCTAGCGGCAATTGAGATGGGGCTGGAGATGCACCATGGCAAAGGAGACCTGGGCCCGGGCAGCACAGCCAGCAGGACACTGCCAGCGGAAAGGAGATGGCATGGCTGAATAAGTATACTTATGTATATACTACAGAGATATTGAAGGCAGTAATGCCGGGCCCTCTTGGGCCACTGGCCCGGGGTACATGCCTGCACTGCCTCTATGGTATGTACGCCCCTAGGGGTTACAGGGGCCTCAAGGCCTGCAGGGAATGAATAGGCTGTAGGTCTCAGATGCAGATTAGATGTGTGCTTCTCTTATAACTTTGAATCAGTCACTGCCCTTGTTAACAACAGGGAAGGCCCCGAGCGGAAAGGCCCAGGTGGCCCCTCTTCCCTATAATCCAGCCCTGTGAGCTTTGTTTAAGTAATCTTCTCATATTTTGATTAGAGATAATCTTTTCATAGCCCATTGTCTTTATATAATGTATTTGGTGTGAAACTTTGAGGCAGTCCTGACCTTTACTAGCCTAATATACAGCCCAGAGATGGTTAGTTTGCAGCATGCGTAGTGAAGTGGACAGAGGCATAGCACTGGCAGAGGTGGGTGAAAAAATTGATAGACTGATTCCTTTGTTGCCTTTCCAGTGGGATTTGTGAACTGATCCCAGACTGAGAAAATCTTTTCCTATCTGGCAGACATCCAGGAACATCAAGCTTGTCATTGTGTTTGTAGACGAGCGGGGATAATGCAGGCAGGTGGAAGGCAGGTGCGCTGTGTTTGAGATAAACAAAACGGTATTAAGGGAATAGGTGAGCCCATATAACGGAGAAACATGAGAAACATGCACCATAATAGATGCTTCACGTGGCTACTAATCGCTCTTATTGTTAAGACAAATGTGGTTGATATGAGTCATTATGTAACATTTAACTGAAAAAACTACAGTAATAAGGTAGTGTGTTCTTCTTTAGGAGAGTAGTTCTGAAAGCAGACTGTGATCCCAGGACATCTTTAGCCTTGTGGTTCCACCTTTATTGAATAATACACTCTAATTCATTAGGTAGACTTAATGTAGTAAAGAGGCAAGGCTCAATTCACCAGCACACCTAGCAGCATGAGGTCGAAGGCCAACTCACTTTGTCATCTCTCAGGGGTGAGCCAAAAGGGTGTCAGTAGAGCAGAGGCCTTTCCAATGATGCCCCTAGTATCGGGGTCGCAGAAGCCTTCCAAAGCTGGTCATACTTGGCAAAGGTAATAGGGACACAGCCCTCTGGCTCACAGTCCCTTTGAAGAGCTGATGGGGGAGGGGGTGATGAGCCTTTGTACAATGGTCTTGGGTCCCCAGCCTGTTCTTCACTCAGCTCTCAACTGTACACTCAGATGCCTGATGCCCAGAGGTTATGTGTGATGAGCCTGGGTCTTGGGTACCCAGCCTGTTCTGCAACCTCTTCTAGGGAACCTGACGAGCCTTTGTACAATGGTCTTCAGTCCTCAGCCTGTTCTTTACTCACCTCTCAACGGTACACTCAGATGCCTGATACGCATTGGGTATGTGTGATAAGTGTCAGGTCCCGGAGACACCCACCTTCCAATAAACCAGCAACCCCCAATCTCCGCTGCTTTCTTCACCTATAGTAAGCCCCCGTTCGCCGGGACGCTAGACACGCCTCACCGGACACGGTTGCCCCCAGGTCTTATTAGCACAAAGGATGCTGATTTATGCAGGGGAAGGTAGATGAATCCAAGGACAAGACTGAGTAGCGAAAACGGACAGGGGTCATACACGGGTGGTCAATCCAAGGTGGCACGGTACAGAAGGGTTAGACGGAAGAATGGTCAGGGGCAAGCCAAGGGTCACAACGGGAGGTCAGAAGTTCGCGGTACAAAGGAGCAGGCAGAATCGTAGTCAAAGGGCAAGCAAGGTCGGTCCAGGCGGCAATCAGGGATGGTCAAAAACGAGGCAAAATCACAATGAGAAGAGAAATCCAAATCACACCCAGTAGCACGCTATAACGGGCAAGGACTGGCCGCAGGGTGAAAACCTTTAAATGATGGGGGCTAACAGGATTGGCTGGAAGGGGAATGTGATGATTGGGTGCTACAGGAACTTTGGGCTGATTGCCCAGTAAAATCAGGGGGCGTGCCCAGTACTTTGGGCTAATGGATTTCTCGGGAAGAGGGCTCATTGGCCCATGCAAGCAAAGGGCTCATTGGCCCATGTAGATTACCTCCGGCGGGCGCGCTGTGTGTAGCGCCGCCGGAGGGCATATGAATGTGACAGGCGCGCACGTGCGCGCGTACGGGGCCACGCGCCGGGAGCGCGCCGCACAGAGAGCGGCGCGCCCGCTCCCGGCGCGGCTAGGACGGAAGCCGCCTGAGCGGCTGCTCGTGACAGCCGAGCGGCGGGCGGGCAGGAGCGACGCCGGCCCGCCGCCGGCTGCGAAGGATCGGAGACAGCGGGGGAACGAGGATCAGGTGAGGGGATCGTGACACTACCCCCCCCTTCACGAGGGGCCTCAGGACCCTTACCAGGCTTATCCGGGTTCTCACGATGAAACCTATTGATAAGGGTTTTAGCATGGACATCCTTGGCTGGTACCCAACACCTTTCCTCAGGACCAAAACCCTTCCAATCAATTAAATACTGTAGAGAGTTATGCAACACCCGAGCGTCGAGTATTCTATTAATCTCATATTCAGGCTCATCTTCCACTATGACCGGAGGAGGAGACGACACCTGTATATTCTTGGCAGACTTTAACAAAGAGACATGAAAGGACGACGGAATTCTCATGGATGAAGGTAACTGGACCTTAAAGGTAACGTCGCTTAGTTTATCAGTGATAGGAAACGGACCGATAAATTTAGGTCCTAGCTTAGACGAGGGCTGTCGAAGGGCAATATTTTTAGTAGAGACCCAGACCCAATCACCCACCTGAAATGGTGGTTCAAGTGACCTATGTCGGTCCGCAAAGATTTTGTAAGTTCCAGAGGCTTTCTTTAAGTTAGTCTGTATTTCAGACCATACTTTAGTCCTTTCTCGTAGCCATTCCTCCAAGGCCGGCAAGTTGGAGGAAGGACCAGAAAAAGATGATGCCTTTGGGTTTCTACCGTAATTACAAAAAAAAGGTGAAAACCTAGTAGATTCACTCGGCGCATTGTTAAAGGCGAATTCTGCAAATTCGATGAATTCCGCCCATTGTTCTTGGCGATCGGAGACGAAACAGCGTAGATATTGTTCTAAACATTGATTTACCCGTTCGGTCTGTCCATTAGACTGCGGGTGATAGGCGGTAGAGAGCGACACTTTAATACCTAAACGATTGCAGAAAGCTTTCCAAAAACGAGATACAAACTGAACTCCTCGATCCGAAACAATATTCTGAGGTAAACCATGGAGGCGAAAAACATGCTTAATGAATAGTTGTACTAAATCTGGTGCCGACGGAAGTTTTATCAATGGAATAAAGTGTGCCATTTTACTGAAGCGATCCACCACCACCCAAATTACAGAATTCCCCTGTGATGGAGGAAGATCAACAATAAAATCCATGGATATGTGCGACCATGGTTCAGCGGGGATTTCTAAGGGAACTAATAATCCCGCAGGGGACCCATGAGTGGTCTTACTTCGAGCACATACCGGACATGCTTCGACAAAGGCGGAAGTATCGCGTCGGATGGTGGGCCACCAGACATGACGTTTGGCGATAGCTAAAGTCTTACGAACACCTAAGTGACCAGCCGACTTGGCATCATGTAGTTCCTGTAAAACGGCCAGACGCAAATGAGGCGGGACAAATAAACAATCAGAGGGTTTACCCGGAGGAGAATCAACCTGAAATGGTACCAACGAGCTAGACAGGTCAGGGAGAAGTGCAGCCACAACACAACCCAAAGGCAAAATCGATTCTGGAGGACCACTCTGGTCCTTACAATCCCCGAAATTACGGGATAGGGCATCTGCTTTGGCATTCTTTTTCCCCGGCTTATAGGTGATAATAAAATTAAATCGAGAAAAGAAGAGTGCCCATCGCGCCTGACGGGAGTTGAGTCTCTTGGCAGACTCTAAATACTCCAGATTCTTGTGATCAGTATACACCGTGATGGGGTGTAGGGAACCTTCTAGCCAGTGGCGCCATTCTTCAAAGGCCAGTTTAATACCCAATAGTTCCCTATTCCCAACATCGTAATTGCGTTCAGCAGGTAAAAACTTCCGAGAGAAGAATGCACAGGGATGTAGTTTCTCAGGATTTCCCGCATACTGAGAAAGAACAGCTCCTACTCCCAGTTCCGAGGCGTCAACCTCTAATAGAAATGGAAGCCGGGTGTCGGGATGTATCAAAATGGGAGCGGAGGTGAAAGTCTCCTTTAACACTTGAAAGGCGTTTTTAGCTGAGGGAGGCCACTCCTCAACAAAAGCGCCCTTACGAGTGAGATCTGTTAAAGGACTCACAATGGACGAGAAACCCTTTATAAACTGCCTGTAAAAATTCGCAAAACCTAAAAATCTCTGAAGCGCCTTTAGGGTTCTAGGTTGTTCCCACTCCAAAATAGCAGAAACCTTGGAAGGATCCATCACCAATCCCCGTTTGGAGATTATAAATCCTAGGAACGGGATTTCAGACATTTCAAAAACACATTTGGAGATTTTAGCATACAGACGATTTTCCCGCAATCTCTGCAACACCGCTTTGACATGTTGACGGTGCTCCACCAGAGAGCGGGAAAAAATCAGTATGTCGTCCAAATAGACCACGAGAAACTGACCCAAAAAATCACGGAATATGTCATTGACAAAATCTTGAAACACTGCAGGAGCATTGCATAACCCGAATGGCATCACTAAGTATTCATAATGCCCATCCTTTACATTGAAGGCCGTCTTCCATTCATCCCCCTGCCGTATGCGAATAAGGTTATATGCTCCTCGAAGGTCTAACTTAGTGAAGACCTGGGCCCCAGAGACCTGATTAAAAAGGTCATTGATTAATGGTAGAGGATATCTATTTTTTACAGTAATCTTATTTAACCCACGATAATCTATACAAGGGCGTAAGCCACCGTCCTTCTTCTCGACGAAGAAGAACCCAGCACCGGCAGGAGAGGTGGAAGGACGGATAAAACCTTTCTGGAGATTTTCGGTGATATAATCTTTCATGGCCTGCTCTTCGGATCTAGTGAGATTATATAGTTTCCCCCTAGGGGGCATAGTACCTGGGAGTAAGTCAATAGGACAGTCGTAGGCCCTATGGGGTGGAAGAATGTCGGCGGATTTCTCCGAAAATACGTCTGCCCAATCTGCATAGACTGGAGGTAACCCATCAAGGACAATAGGTGTGGTCCTAAGGGATATAGAAAAACAACGACTTTGACATGAAGGACTCCACTTCACCAGATCCCCCGATCTCCAATCTATCACGGGGTTATGGACTTTTAACCAGGGAAATCCTAAAACGATAGGGGAGACGGGACTTTCAATAATCAAAAATTCTATTTCTTCCGAGTGGGCAGATCCTACGACTAAATTCACCCTAGGGGACTTGTGGGAGACCAACCCCCCCTCAATGGGCTTATTGTTGACCGCCAGGACCCGGAGGGAATTTTCTAATGGGATTAACGGGATCCCTAGAGTGATGGCTAAGGATCTATCCAGGAAATTGCCAGCCGCTCCACTATCGATGAAGGCGGAGGCAATAGTCCGGGACGGACCCCAAGAGAGTGTAACAGGTAAGAGTACACGATTGTCTGGAGGGAACGATACCTGATCGCCTAGAAGAGGTCCCTCTGCAAGATCTAGGCGTTGAAGTTTCCCGCCACCGGAGCCTTGTTTGGGCAGGTCTTGGCAAAATGACCCGGATTACCACAATAGAGGCAGAGGCCTTGGGATCTGCGCCGAACCTTCTCCGCCTGAGAGAGGTGGGTAACGCCAAGCTGCATCGGTTCCTCATGCGACACGGAAGGAGAGGAAACGGCTGCCCCCTTAAAGCTTGACTCTTGACGCGAGGACCCCCAAGGTTGGTCCTTGCCTCTTTCCTGGCGCCTTTCTCGAAGACGTCGATCCACCCTGATGGCCAGCTGCATATACTCATCTAGGTTTTTAGGCAAAGGATAGTTCACCAGGATGTCCTTGATGTTATCGGAGAGCCCAATTCTAAATTGGCTACATAAAGCCGGATCGTTCCACTGGGAATCTATAGCCCACCGCCGAAATTCTGCGCTATATTCTTCAGCAGAACGTTTGGCCTGTCTCAGGTTCCGCAATTTAGAATCCGCCGTCGCGGCCCGATCTGGGTCAGCATACAGTAGTTCCATGGCCGAAAAAAAAGAAGATACCGACTGCAAGGCTTCATCAGACGGAGCTAGACCAAACGCCCAGGTCTGTGGGTCGCCCTGGAGGAGTGAAATGACTAGCCCAACGCGTTGCGCTTCGGATCCAGATGCGTGGGGCCGAAGGCGGAAGTAGAGTTCGCAAGAATTCTTAAAGTTAGAAAACTTCGCCCGATCCCCCAAAAATTTCTCGGGGAGAGGGATCTTGGGCTCGACGGTCGGAGAAGGATCCGTTGGCGCAGGCATCTGACGATTCTCTTGCGCGGCCACTCGTTGAGCCAGCTGATTAATGGCAGTGGCCATAGCTTGAACCTGTTGGATCAATTCTTCCATCTAGAAGATATTCTTCTTTTTGTGGCCCGTTATAATGTCAGGTCCCGGAGACACCCACCTTCCAATAAACCAGCAACCCCCAATCTCCGCTGCTTTCTTCACCTATAGTAAGCCCCCGTTCGCCGGGACGCTAGACACGCCTCACCGGACACGGTTGCCCCCAGGTCTTATTAGCACAAAGGATGCTGATTTATGCAGGGGAAGGTAGATGAATCCAAGGACAAGACTGAGTAGCGAAAACGGACAGGGGTCATACACGGGTGGTCAATCCAAGGTGGCACGGTACAGAAGGGTTAGACGGAAGAATGGTCAGGGGCAAGCCAAGGGTCACAACGGGAGGTCAGAAGTTCGCGGTACAAAGGAGCAGGCAGAATCGTAGTCAAAGGGCAAGCAAGGTCGGTCCAGGCGGCAATCAGGGATGGTCAAAAACGAGGCAAAATCACAATGAGAAGAGCAATCCAAATCACACCCAGTAGCACGCTATAACGGGCAAGGACTGGCCGCAGGGTGAAAACCTTTAAATGATGGGGGCTAACAGGATTGGCTGGAAGGGGAATGTGATGATTGGGTGCTACAGGAACTTTGGGCTGATTGCCCAGTAAAATCAGGGGGCGTGCCCAGTACTTTGGGCTAATGGATTTCTCGGGAAGAGGGCTCATTGGCCCATGCAAGCAAAGGGCTCATTGGCCCATGTAGATTACCTCCGGCGGGCGCGCTGTGTGTAGCGCCGCCGGAGGGCATATGAATGTGACAGGCGCGCACGTGCGCGCGTACGGGGCCACGCGCCGGGAGCGCGCCGCACAGAGAGCGGCGCGCCCGCTCCCGGCGCGGCTAGGACAGAAGCCGCCTGAGCGGCTGCTCGTGACAGCCGAGCGGCGGGCGGGCAGGAGCGACGCCGGCCCGCCGCCGGCTGCGAAGGATCGGAGACAGCGGGGGAACGAGGATCAGGTGAGGGGATCGTGACAATAAGGCTTTGTACAATGGTCTTGGGTCCTTAGCCTGTTCTTTACTATTCTTAGCTCTCAACTGTACACTCAGATGCCCAACACCAGAGGGTATGTGTGATGAGCCTTTGTACAATGGTCTTGGGTACCCAGTCTGTTCTGGGACCTCTCCTAGGGAACCTGATGAGCCTTTGTACAATGGTCTTGAGTCCCCAGCCTGTTCTATACTCACCTCTCGACTTTACACTCAGACGCCCCACACCCAGAGGTTATGTGTGATGGAGCACGTGTCTCACTTTTTCCTCTCTGTCCATGATTTCTGCCTCTCTTCCCTTGCTTCCTGTGCTCTCCTGCCTCCTCCTCCTACCCCTCTTTAACCCCTAGTACAGATCTCATTCTCTCAAGATATTGAGACTTATCTGCCTGGTTGTGTTGGAAACCTGCCGCATACACAAGACAGACGCTCCCCAACCTCCGACCAAGGAAACCCAAGTAATGGTGGGAAATGGTGCTGGCCAGCTTGGCATGCTATATCTAGCGTGTGAACGGTCCAACCGCCCACCTGCGGCCTCTCTTAGGGAACCTGATAGTCCATCTCATGGTGATGTCCTACCCCAGAACTCCCCAGAGAGGAAAGTACTACTCTCCAATAACTAGGCCCTGCTTTTCCAATGGCCCGATCTGAACCTTACCCCATTGTGGTGATCCCAGAAATAAAGTTCTCACCACATACGGGATTGAGTTATACATGCTTTTTGGGATGTCCTATTTTATTTGGTTAGATGAATTGCTCATGAGTTCGCAACTTTTTAAACTTTCTGTTTCCTAATTGAAAGTGGACCAGAAGCCATACTGACCATTATTGTTAGTTCTTTAGCATAGATGCTTCCTACCTAAAACAAAATTAGAGTAGTTATAGAAGGTAAATGTTAAAGGCACAGTCCAGGGAATGGCAATAATATGGCAGCAAGAGCTCACCTGGATGCCCCATGTGCCTCTTTTCCATTCCTGCAGAGGACTGTAAATGTTGTAGCAGGTCTCAAAATGTGGTCCTTTATATTCCTCCATGACCTATGCTCCAAATGTGACCAAATGGCTGTCCCGGTCCCTCTGCACTGCCAGCGTGAACAAGCCCAGTAAGCTACAGTGGCTTTGCCTGCTGAGCTCACATATTCTGGGAGTGCTGAGGGACAGGGATGGCTGTGCAAAAATACATGTATGTGTTATTGAAGGCATTGGATGGAAAGAAAGGGAAAATGTTGGTGACCTGCTACATCATCTATGTTATCATTGCCTAGACTGTCCCTTTAAACCAGACCTTGTGGTCCGGTATTAAATATTACTAGATGGCATCCCAATGTGGGATGGACTGTCTTGACCAGCAGGGGTAACAGCAGGGCAAAGAAAGGAGGCAGTGAATTCTGGCACAAGCTTCACATAAGCTGAACTTTGTTATGGTGGTTACATCAGGCAGTGCAGCCCACTGGGAATTCTCCGTAAGACCTGTTTTGGTCTTCCATAGCTTTTCTTATTATATGGATTGCAAAAAGGCAAACAGACATACTTCAAACTTTTTATTTTAGTTTTCTTTTTTTTATTTGGTGTTGTCCCATGTAAAGTTTGGGTAGCAGACAGTAATGCAATGCAATACACCTTTCCCAAACTGCACATTTTCACTGCTTTAGCCACTATTAGAGGGAGGCAGAGGGGGCAGAAAAAGTACAGTACCAAAAGGTTTTATGATATGTTGTATAAATGGGGGGAAGATATAAAGTACCATATCTATATCCCCACATTTAGGCCATCAGTAATTCAGTTCTCTATATCTAATACTGGTGTACATACCTAACATTTGGCTGTATATCAGCTTCTCAAATTCTCATGCACGGCATTACTCTGAAAGAGTGGAATTCACATTGTCAGCCAGTAAGATATAATACATTACAGAGTGCTCTGTTTTTAAACACCGTGAGCTTACAACAGAAATGGATGACTTATCAGATTGAGTATGCAATTCATTATAAGGAGGCAGCAGAACCCAGTTGCTAGTGTACATAGAAAATAGCTGGGTCATCAGTCTTGCTATTCTATATTGCATGATGCAGTTTTCAATTATTTATCTTTTTTCAATTTTTGGAAAGATTGCAAAATCCTCAGGCTGATGGAGATTAAGTGATCAATGTTCTGAAGCTACTTCTCTTTTCCGGCTGAGAGATGAGTTTGGTTGGAGGCTTTGTTCCACAGGTAAATAGGTAGTTATCCTGGAGCAGTGTTCACCAGCCTGCTCTGCGAGAGCTACCGTCCGGTTGTGTTTTGCAGATCTCTACAGTCATTGGTATTGGCCGGCCTGTGTCAGTGCCTGTTGGACCAGCCAGACGATTATGCCAGCGTCAGTGAGTACTGCCATTATTCCAGCGCTCCCCAGCATATTTATGAATTTTTTCCTTCTTGAAATATTTGGTGCTGTAGTTTCCCAGCACTGGTCAGCATTTTTTCATTACAGTTACAAGAAATCGCTGCTGGTGACAAAGAGGACAAACTTAACAGTGCGTTTAGGCTGCATTTTAGTTGTTGGTGTCCAAATTACACATTGTTAAGTAAAAGAAGCCAAATAATGGCCAATCTAGGTCCTGTGTTTCAGTTATTGACAAGTCCCAATGCAAGTTTTGTACAAAAATGTGTTTAATATTAAACACTTCAATCCAGTTCTGCCCATTGTGCTCTATGGGATCTTGAGCTACAGTGGCAGGTTTCATATGGCCTTGCTTCAACCTGACCCAACCCGGCGCTGCTTCATTTTTGGTGCTAGTGTTAGATTAGACGCTAGCTGGCTCATCGGTGCTGCTGCTTCCTTCTTACTTAAATCCCATGCTGAGTGCCGCTGAAGCCAAAAAACTGGCTCTGTGAGTCCTAAATAAGGCTCAGATTGTTTTTACCTTCAGCTGTTGCACATAGAAAGTGCCCTGTGCCTTTAAACATCTGTAGAACCTGCTAGCTGGCTATTACTATAACATAGTAATGTAGAAGACTCACCTATAAACTATAGTAAAACAGCTGTGTATAATGCTAGAGGTTCCCTATAGCAATATGATATATTAAGCAAACAACCATTGCTCCATACTAGGGGATATTGTGTTTAACATCTCTTCCTGCATATGGCACCTTTTAGGGAAATAGTTTAGGGCAAGAGCATTTAGGAACTTAATGTGTGTTATAATTTCTCAGTAATGCGATAAAATTAGCATCTGTTATTTTCACAGGAACAGTGTGTGCAGTGTGAGACTGTGTAGCTTTAATTAGAATATAGGACCTTAGCACATACAGTATATTTATCATCTGAGCTTTACAGATAAATTCATTTTTGTGTGATTTGCATCACACAATGGGGTCGATTCAGAACCCGATTAGAAAACTCACTTTATTTGGAGAAAAAATTGCCATTCGCTTTCATTGTTTATATTGGGGCTGATTCAGAGTCAGGTGAAAACTTACACCCAGTAGACAATGAAAGTGAATGGTAGTTTTCTCTCCTAAAAAGTGAGTGAAGTGAGTTTTCTCACCAGGGTCTGAATCGACCCCTATATCTTGAATTGCAATGTTTTTGATACCAGGGACTCCTCCACCGTGCACTAGCCAATGGCAAGCCTATGACTTCCCCACTGATCCCTGTCCCAGTGCTCGCCCTGTCAACAAGTGTACCCAAAGGCTGAAGCTATAGCATTGGATAGTGGAAAGGCCACTCTTAAAGCAATCCAACACCCATTTTCCAGCAAATGGGTGAAGGACCACCTCGGATGCAGGTTAATAACTTATGATGCAAGATCCATAATCTGATTCTGAACCTGAAAACAGTCTCAATCCAGTCCACAACAGATATTTATTGACGGAGAAGAAGTCAAAATGGTTTTGGACACAATGTTTCTGGGAATATATATTTCAAATTACCTTAAATGGAGCAAGCACAACAACATTGTTATAAAGAAAGCCCAGAAGAGACTTTTTCTTTCTTACATCTACTTAGGCAATTTGGCATGTCTCCAAAGGTGTTAGTTACATTCTATAATGCAGCCACTGGGTCCATCCCTTACCATTTGGTACGGACGGAGTGGCCATAAGAGACCTGGGACAATGCCCAGTGGGCCACACTGCTTTGAGGCCAGTTGGGCTGCTGCTTTTAACACCCACATTAAATCCCTGCCCCCTAAGTCTCCCTCTAAGCCCCCTGTACCCAGCCCCACTGTACTCACAAGCCAAGGAACCCCAGCCCCCAATGCTGTAGCCTCAGTATTATGGTTGTGGGGAGTGGAAAAGCCTCAGCAGAGATGTCTCGGGCCGGCCAGGGGCTGGTAAAATCCAGGGATGATTTTGTTCCCAATCCTCCACTGCCGTTTAATATGAAGAATCATTGCCTGCTCACTTATCTCACTGGAACAGCGGTTTAATCACAGACTTCTCTCTCACATGAGAAAAATAGCTGCAGACCCATTCCACCTAGGAAACCCCTTTTTTAGGCACTCAGGATGCAGATTTAGGCCCTTATTTAACAAGGGATAGCGCCAGGTAGCGAATGGTGAGCGAACGGTAATGACGCTCACCGCCACGAGAACGCCGGCTCCCCTCCACAATCACACATTTATCAAGCCGATCCTGCTTAGCGACTGACAGAGCGCCAGATAGCGAATCATTCATCATTATTCCAGCCTCACCCCACAGCGCCAGCGAGCGACCTTGAACAGCGACAGGTATGACCTCTCGCTACCTGGCGCGCTCTAATGCATTTCAATGGAGCAATCTTTAAATATTCTTAATTAATTGCTATTAATGTTTTTTTTTTTTTTAAATGGCAAAAATTCTGTGACCACTTCTGCAGTGTTAGATATATTTTTTAAGGTTAAAAAAAAAAAAAAATTTGTGCAGAATTGATATTACAGGTCTGATATTAAGGTATTCATATTACAAAATGTTTGTAAAAACATGTTTTGTTTTTTTTTCCAAAAATATGGTTGTTTGGGGGTTAAAAAACTACTTTTAACCCATCGCCGCCAGCGCTCTGGGGTTTAAACAAGCATTTTACAGCGCGATAATTTTTTGAGCGTGATTTGTTAATGAATATGCTGGGAGCCGTTCGCTATGGCCATTCGCTGTCATGCGCTCCCATACAGCGCGGAACCTGTCAAACAGCGACTCCTAACCCCGTATTCAACATTATCGCACACCGACTGAGTCGCTGTCAACAGCCGAACAAGGCCAAGCACAGCGAATACTAGCATGCGCTGTGAAAATAACACTACTGGCGCTCATCTGTCGCTACCTGGCGCTATTAATGAATCGGCCTCCCCGACTCATATCAACTAAAACCTTTAGGAACCTGAACAGTTTCTTCCCATTGGTGATAAGAAATGTGAAGCATTATCCCATCAGCTGCAACAGTAAGGAGTTAGAATACTGAGCTGGTCCTTACTCATAGTGGATGTGAATTTGCTGATACGCTACTTGTGCGATACCTATTTTTAAGCTAGTTTAGTTATGAATGTAGAATGAATTGCGTTTCATTTTTCTTTTACATGGGCACCTTCTTGCCAAATTCTTCATGTGGACATACTTGGCAAGAGTAAAAACAACTTCTCGCTTGTGTTAATAATACTGCTTGAGTCCCACCATCCGCTAGAGCACTGCCGGGCCTCAAAAGAATCCTACACTATGAGCTGATTGAATGGCATAACGTCTGCAAGATAAACAGAGCAAGCCAGTTGCTTTGACTTTTCACTACAGATGCTCCCAATAGTGGTAGAAAAGTGTTAACAGAAATGAAGCAGCTGCTGGAAGTTACCTTATGGGATTGTTTTTGTTTGCCCCCATTAGTGGCATCTGTGAAGATCTATACATTCTGGGTAATATCTGTTTTCTTCAGGATGTTCAGGAAGAATTGTAACCATTTGATTAGGTTTTTTTTTATAGCAGAGGAAGCGTCAAATAACACAATTATGTTACTGTTCTGTGTTTTGCTTTGTTGGGTATAACCATGGTAAATCAGTTTGCTTCTACTTTGATCGGTATGGCCTCGGGGCAATGACCAATCACCAGGATAATCAGAAGATTTTATCAGCACAACACTTCCTTCCAAGATACTTTATTCTCCAATTTAAAGTGGACAAAAACCCATCAAGTAAACCACTCCCCTTGTGCCACTTTCTGTTGTGTAAAACCCACGGTTTGCCCAGTATAATCACCTTGCTGGCAATCCCACAGTGCGTGTAGATGCTGATTGACAGTCAATCAGCATCTCTTTGGCCCTTCCCCTCCAGCTGTGCGTGCAATAGTGTGCATCACCCCACGCATGTGCAGTATAATCGCTGGATCTGGAGCCAGGGGATTTTTTAGTGCGGAAGATCTTTAAAGCACTAAGCCTGGCCTTTAACGGGAGGCTCCCATGATGCTGCCTATATGAATGGCTGGGCGTGGGAGTGTGCTCGCCTAGTATGAAAGCCGCCCAGACAGCATTAGCGCATCACACACATTTTTAAATGGGTTTCACTCCACTTTAAATGGGTGGGCAAGCGCACACACAGAGAAAGAGAAGTGTCTCTTTGTTGCCACCACCATTGTGGTGGATCATAATCAAGGTAAATAGTTTTTACTGTAAGCCTCTCTCCTGCCTCAGCGTGGGAGAGGGGCAGGACAGGGGAGGTTACCTAAAGGCCAGACTGTATTCCAATAAAAAAAAAACTTTATCTGCCCATGCAGGTAAATCAGGCCCAAAGTGCCACCTACTCAACATGCAGGGTAACAATGCGCAAAGGAACTTGGGAGCATCTGTATCATCAGATTAGTGGTTGCACACTGTATAAATCTTGCTGTTATTGGAGGTCACTGGCAGTTCACGCAAATGCTGGAAGGCTGCTGATTACAAAAAGCGTGCGTGTGAACAGTAGCTTTAGAACCCCATCCAGCTCCATAGAGCTTGAATCAGATGTGATGTCAGCTAGTGACCACCCATTGAAAGGCTAACAGGCACATAATGAATTAAGTCTCCTGCTCTCAAAAATGTCATAATAAACTTAAATCTACAATTCCAAAATTGGAGAAGTATATTTATTGCAGAAAAAAATACTACAAGAAAATATCTTTTATATATAGTATTTTATGTTTTATATTGTAGAATGATCATTGAAAGTTAAAAAAACAAAAAAAAAAAAGAGAAATATTTCTAGACTCCTATTTTCCAGAAGAATATGTTGACCATCACTGCTGAGCAGAATACAATATCTGACTTATTTGTGTGGCACGGTCCGAGCAATCAATCCTTGTTAGGAATAGACTAAGAAGAGACAATTGCATAATTAAATTGGTTAACCTATGGCCTTCAGAACTTTAACTGCCCTCTTGGAAAAAAATAATTATAACTGGTGTCAATACCTTGATGTTTCAATAAAAAAATCATCAGTTTTTTTTAGGATTGGGGGGTGGGGGGGGGGGGGGGCTGTGTGTGTATTGTATACCGTATTTGTATCATATAATCATATATATGTTTGTCTACTGCTAGAATTTCACTTTAAATGATTTGCATGGCCACACCTACTTCCTAAGAATAATAGGTAAAGGCTGTTATTCTTGGTCTATATGTACCATATACATATTTACTGTTTTAATAAAGTGCTCTTGCATACTTTTAGGCCACTATAATAAACATAACTTGGTTCTCTCCCTACTGCTAGAATTTGAATTTGTATTTGAATTTTACCACTATCTAGACTGTATAGATCATGGGTACTCAAGAACTTTTAGTAGAGGTCCGTTAATCGTGGCCTGCAGCAGGTTGAAGGTCCGGGGGGGGGGGGAAATTAGCACACCGGAGGCTATATATTCTATTTTTGAGGGATGGATGGGACAGAGCTGGGAATAAGAGGGATGGGGATGGGACTGGATGGATGAGGGGTGTCTAAATGACAACAGGGCTGGATATTCCTCTTCTGCTGAGTATGCTGATTTGGGATGCCCTGCCATGTGTAACCCCTGGATTTGCTTTTAATTCTTATGGGACCGGCAGCACAATGGTACATGCACACCTCTCCACCAATCAGTGTGGCTGTATCTTCATTTATGTTTCCTAGCTGCTCTTATGCAAATGCAGCAAAGAAACATGAATGAAGATACAGCCACGCTATTTGGTGGTGAGCCTGTGCATGCATCATTGCGCTGCCGGTCAGGTAAAAATTAGTGGTGAACCTGGGGGTTTCACACCACAGGGCACTCCAAATGCCCTGCCAAAGAGCAACAGCCAGCCCTGGGGATGTTTAGATGCCAGGGCTGGTAAATATCCCGAACAGTAATGAAAGAAAAATTAAAAGAGAAAAAAAATTGGACAATAGTTGCTTAAGAACAAAACAAAGCTCTCTGTGCCATTGATGCATGGCGACCCCTCCCCCTAGTATAGAGGTGACACAAAAAGAGGCAAGAGGATTACTAGCAGTGAGGAAAAAAAGAAAGAACAGAAAGAAGGGAGTGAAAATAGAGAAAGATAAAGAGCGAGTCAGAGAAAGTGTGCAACCAGATGGAGATAAAAAGACAGAGCACTCATGGAGAAATAGAAACAGAAAGGTGACAAAGTCCAGGGAGTTACAGATGGAGAGACACACACAGAGTGCAGGGAAGTAGTGAAAGAGTGAGTAGACAGACAGACAGACAGACAAAGCTTACCAGGAATACAGGGTGTTGCACAGCACAGCAAGATGGTATTGCAGGTATACAAAGGGGGGGGGGAACATACACACTGGGAGGAAGTGAGACGCACAGTCATCAAGCACAGGTCACAAGGCAGTGATAACCCCCATTACAGCTTACATCTGAGGGCTCGGCTTCACAGATACAAGTAGCGTGCGTCTCATCCACCTCATCTGGACCTCTCCCCTTGCGTGCCTCGTCATTACGCCCCCTGATGGTTACTATACCAGGGTGCACAGAGCATCAGGCTGCTCGGCGGCGCTAGCAGGGACCCAAATACTGAGCCTCACTTCATCTTACTGAGCCGCACTTCATCTGCGGCGTCTTCTTTGCGGTCCGGATAACTGGCAGCCGTGGTCCGGATTCGGACCGCGGTCCGCCAGTTGAGTATGCCTGGTATAGATAATATATTCAGCCAACTGAAATATAGAAATAAAGAGAAACCATATTTCTAAAACGGTTAGGGGATCAACTGGTCTGATGGTGGTCATATGCTTACATACATTGAAGGACTGGAAACAAAAATCAGCCTCGAACATCATTGGCCCCCTGCCAGCCCATGACCAGCCTTTACATCCCCCATTATGTTGTCGGTCAACAAGGACGTCCCAGCCAAGGCTGTAGCATTGTAGGGATATCATGGGCTGGTGTTGACATTTCCAAAAGTACTAAATATTTAGTATTGTTGGGGCACATAATGTGGCAGGGGTGGATATGCCCCCCCCCCACAGTCATGAGTACAGCAATGAGGGCCCTGTGGTTCTTGGCTGGGTGCAGGGTGGATACTGTGGAGGCAGGAATTGAGTAGGGGTCTTTAAAAGCCCATCTGGCCCCAAAGCAGTGCAGCCCATTGGGAATTCTTCCAGGTCTCTCTATGCACCATATGCTCAGCTTGCCTACCCAAGTCATACTTACACAATCTACTTACTGTACTGCAACACTTATAGTGTCACACATTGTTGTTAGTGGAGGATTAGGTTTTTTCCCAAAGATTCTTGGAATATGAATCTGGAAAAACATTCTGTAGACAACAATACCCCAACGGGAAATTGAAACTTGTTTTTACCTGGTTTAGATGTGTTTGGTCCTCTGGTGAGCCAGTCCCATAAGGTACAAGTTGGAAACGAAGACCTCATTTTTGGTCAAACAACAAAATGACTTGCTTTCTTCGACCTTTTGCCTGCTGGTTAGTATTTTGGTTATACAAATATCCATAGTCAACAAAATAAAATGTATTTGTTGGTGCACAACATTTGAATAAGGACAAGCATAGTGTTCTTATGGGTCGCAGTGTGGTTGCTGATGACAGGTGTAAAGGTATATCTCTAGGCTAGTAATGAGCTTTTTAATTTTTAAGCCATGAAAAGGTTAATCAATTTGTGAATGAAATGCAATTTTTGCATTGCTGTTCTAAAAAACATGCTTAATTGATTAGTGAAATATGAGGCAGGGCTGGAAATGGTGTAATAGTAATATCTGCCTCCTGTGACTGCTTGCACGTCGTTGGTTCCTCTAACGAATGCCTCTATCCTCCATTAGAAAGTGATATGTATATCATTACATTAATAACATGCAGGTCATATTTTTGTTTTTTTTTCCTCTTCCAGTAATGCACACTGCTAATTATGTGCAATGGGTTTTATCCCACATCCCGGTAACACTATCCTTTGGCTCTAATTGCTAAGAGTTTTGAAGGACATTTTTGTTTGGAAAACAATCTAATCCTAGTTAAAGAAAGACTACACTCTGAAATTGTGTTGTATCTGCTACCGACAGACCGGAAGGAACACTAACCCAAAACAAAAACTTGAATGGTTTTACATGGGGTTTTGGCACAAGGCATATTACTTACAAGAATGGTTATCATGAAGGATTGCTAAGAAACGTGACCCACCATATTGGTCCTGTGTTCCTCACTGTTCATGGAATGACTATGCAAATTTAAAATGATTTTAGGTTTATTTGACTAATGTTTAATACAATAATATCATGTGCTCCACATTTTAAAGAGACAAATGCAACCCAAGGATGATCTTGGGAGTGGTACATGTGTAAGATGGTCCAAAATATTAGGGTTGATTCAGAGACAGATACACATGGACTTTCGCATGTGTCTGTGTATTATTTTTTTGACTGTTTGGCTTGTTTTTTGGTTTTTATGTTACTTTTTCCATGCGTATGTTCGTTCCCGCTAACACGTATATGCGCTTTCGAGGTACGGATCTAAATCTGATCATTTGCGTTACTTTGGATCATTTTCAAATCTAAATCTGATAATTTACGTTAGTTCAGATAAGTTACGATATTGGGATGGGCTTGCGTCTGATTCTGAGACCTGTTTGCCGAGGGACCACCGCCCTATAAAACGGTTTCATTTCCACTCCACTTACGGGACCATTTTTGCCTCGGATTGCTATTGTTGAACATGTATTGCGGCTATGTGGAGGAGTATGAGCGCCTTCAGCTCCAAGGCATTGCATGTATCAGCATGTCCGAGGCCAGATTGCACCGGCGACGCATGCATGACGTTGAGCTGTTCGAGCTGACCGACTTAATCGCGCTTCCCTCCATAAATTGTATAGTGAGCTGCGGCCATGGTTAGCCCGCACCACAAGGAAGGGGCAAGCAATTTCAGGTATGACCAAGATGCTTGGCTGCTTGCAATTTTTGGCGAACGGCTCGTTCCAGAGGCTGGGTGCCCTCTCCATGGGGATGTCCCAGCCTACGCTGAGCCGCACGCTATCCAAGTTTCTGGATGGCATGGCTACCATTAGTCCCAAATATATTTCATTTCCGGACGACATGGTAGCCTGGAACGTGCTTAAGTTGGGTTTTTTAATATTGCCGACATGCCCAATGTCATGGGTGCGATTGATTGCACACACGTTGCATTGGTCCCTCCCGCAGCCGACGAGTACAGCTATAGGTAAGTTAATTATGTCATTTTGTTATATTGTTTAGGCAAACTGTATTGTAACTATCTATTAATCCCTCCTTCTAAAGTGTCCCTGTGAACCACTTTACAATGTATACCTTAATCCCTTCTTCTAAAGTGTCCCTGTGAACCACTTTACAATGTATACCTTAATCCCTCCTTCTAAAGTGTCCCTGTGAAACAGTTTACAATGTATACCTTAATCCCTCCTTCTAAAGTGTCCCTGTAAAACAGTTTACAATGTATACCTTAATCCCTCCTTCTAAATTGTCCCTGTGAAACAGTTTACAGTGTATACCTTAATCCCTCCTTCTAAAGTGTCCCTGTAAAACAGTTTACAATGTATACCTTAATCCCTCCTTCTTAAGTGTCTCTGTGAAACAGTTTACAATGTATACCTTAATCCCTCCTTCTAAAGTGTCCCTGTGAACCACTTTACAATGCATACCTTCATCAATTTTTTTCATGTAGGCCTTATCAAACCATTTTAATGCTGACCTTAATTAGTCATTAGCATGTTAGTCTTTATTTTCTACCACATACATATAATATTGGTTATTTAAACTAGTTATGTACTTTGTTAATGTTATTTGGATTGTAGAACAGGTTTTTTTAGGGTGTTAGGAGTTAGTGTTTGAGTTGTTTACCTTGGCTTGCTGTAATTTTATTTATTTTTTGTTTCAGGAACCGCAAGATGGGCCACTCGCTGAATGTCCAAGCAGTGGTTGGCCCGGACATGCGATTTCTTAGTGTACTTGCCGAGTATCCAGGCTCATCCCATGATGCTTATATCTTGCGGAGCTCCAGATTATTTTGTCGGTTTGAGTCTGGAGAATTATCTGGTGGATGGCTCCTGGGTAAGTTTGCTCAAATTCTATCATTCTCTTTTCACTGTATGCCTATGAACATAATTGATGACCCATGTCTTAACCTATGGCTGTTTTTTTCCCTTGATGACATGTTAAACAATAATTTTGCTTAGAATGTGTAATTTATGTAAGTATTTTGTGATTCTTTCAGGGGATTCTGGCTATCCGCTTATGCCCTGGCTCCTGACGCTCGTTCTTTGCCCGCAGAATGACGCCCAGGAGTCGTATAATCGGGTCCACCGGAAGACCCAGGCTGTAGTGGAGAGGGCCTTTGGACTTCTGAAGTCCAGATTTAGATGTTTGGACCATACAGGGGGGGCACTGTAATATGACCCCAACATACTTGCGTGCTGCATAATTTTGCCATCATGCAGCATGTCCCCCGTTATGTCGATCTGCCCCCCTCTTCACCCAGCCAAGAGGCAGATGACATTTATGATGGCACCCCTAGTGCCTCTGGCCAATCTGTGCGTGCACATCTGATTTCATCATATTTTACTTAACATTTAGTTTGTTTGTTTGTTTATGTTTTTGTGTGTTCTGAATCTTATTTGCCTCCGTGAAGGCCTTTTTTTTAACCAAAAAAAAAATAGTAATGATTTAATTACTAAAAATTTAACACCTGATTTGAGCCTCATGCAGTTTATTTTCTCATGTTTGTCATTAAAATCCTTTATTAATATCAAAACTACACAAACATTAATGCATCAACTGTCAGTCACATTCAATATATTTTCTGGAAATATGCCAATTTATATTTGAAGGGCACTCGCAGACTCCATGTACATACATTTTAAAACATAACTAGAAATTGGGGCAGACTCCTGGCCCCTAGCAATTGGCCACATTCAGGAGTTCGAAGGTAACTGACTCCAGGCCGAAGTTTCCCCACCCACTAACATCAAGATCCATAGGGAGCACTAATTTCAAGGGGAATTGTCGGCCAGGAATACATAGGGCCACATACACACCCTCTCCTGCTTCTAAATTTCCCTGCCTATGACAGCCAGACCCCATGCCAGTCCAGTCCAATCTTTGCCATGGGCAAATGTTTATTTTTTCAAGCTAAGAATGTCCACCAATATTGCCAACAAACAGGATGAGGCAGCCAGCATTTACTTAGGCCCTAGCCTGCTGCGTGGGAGCTTGAGCGGCCACTTTAGTGAGGCTTAAGCTCAGCCATTGGCTAGTGGGGTATGTGAGCACTCTAATGAGCTATATGGGCGAATTCCAAAACAAACCAGCAAAGCCATAAACCACACAATCTTGGTTGCGCTCACCACACAGGTAAATAGAGTTGGGATGTAGAGGAAAGATGTTTAGCAGATCCAGGTCAAATTGAGAATTGAAGGTCTCTAATTGTGCAGTAATCTGCTCTGTTGTTCGTTGAGTCACCTGCCTAAAGTAACAGATATCATGGCGCCATGCAGACTACAGGATCGGCACGCGCCACCCCTGGGAAACTGGTCGACGTTGTTGACTGCGTCTTCCACCTCCCGGGGTTTGTGCGTCTACAGATGCTGGAGTTCTAGGGCGAGCAACAGTACCAGATGTGCTTGGCAAAACCTCTGCAGCAGAGCAAGCACTGGGGACTGTAGGCTCAGTCTCAGCCTGCTGCCCACGATGACCTGGCAGCAAGCATCCTGCTTCACTCTGCTGCAGAGGATTTGTTGCAGTAGGATGCTGGGGCAGTGGCAGATTAGGTTCCGGGGGGGGGGGTAATTTGCGAAGGTCCAATATGGCTGCCATCCTCCTCCTCCATCTCATGGATGACATCCATTAGTGTGGGAGTTTGTTGGGACATGTGAAAAAGTGTGTCAGATTGGGGCCTAAATATATTTGAGATCAAAATTAGTAATGTGCATTCACATGCATCACCAGTTTCAGCAACGTCCACTTACCCTAGATCCTGTGGTCCTGTGTCCTAGGCAGCAGGGAAGTAGATGGCCTGCTCAAACTGGAGGAGGCTTCCACACTTCCAGAGTCTGGATGCTGGGCTGTGTTTAAAGTAAAAGTAAAAGGCGCGTAAACACACAAACATCCCTTGATGAGCCTGATAAGTACATATGCTTTAGAAAACACCTGGGCAAGCAGGAATGCTTGCAAACAACTCCCCCAATGGTCAAAGTTGACCTTCACAATGAATCTGAGTCTATATTCTATGTATGCCTCACCCTGTACATACAGATCGGTCACCTTAAATAATACAAACATGCATGTACTGCATGTTATGAGGCTTTACATATCAAAAATGGAGCCTTAGGGGCCAACAGTCAGCTTGCAAATAGCATTTGGCTTCAGAGTATGCTGCTGTGCATTCTTGCAATGTTGACCTTTCCCTGACCCCAGCTCAAGTTTTTCTGACCAAAGCACACCTACAATCCCAGTGGTAGAAAGACAAATAGGTAAGTGTTGTCTATTATTGACTATATTCACATCACATGCAGTGCTTTGGTAAGATAAATAGTTTAATATTGAGCAGAAATACTGTCAAAGGTCGTGTATGGCCTGCAAACCTTTTTAAGGACCATTAACTACTGCACCCTGGGAGAGTGTCCATCATGAAGGCCATTACTCAGACATTAAACACCCACCTAAAACAGTAACCTCCCCTCAAAGCCACTCCCTAGGGGCCTGTGTTCATATCTGCCTGTGAGCCTCACTTCACAAGTTTACAATAGTTCACATTAAAACAAACATTACTAACCTGCAGAAATGCCATGGATGTCCGAGTCGTGTCTGCCAGAGAGGCCCTCTAATGCTACGAGGTGGATTAAAGCCAGGACCATTTCTTCAGCTCTCGTGTATTGTAATTTGGTGGGGAGGCCTCCGCCAGTTTGGAACCTGAAAAATAGAGGTTTAAAATTATTTGGCATTGTGGTCACTACAACAAGCAGCCAAATGCAAAACTCAAATATGTACCTGTGATTGCGCCATTTATTCTGCTTCTTCTGTACTGCATATTTCAGGTCAGATATTTTTCTCTGGATCTGCTCCACATCTTTCCTCTCATCCCCCGCTGCATTCACCTGTCTGGTGAGCTCTTCCCAGATTAGTTTTTTTCTCATTTTGCTGGTTGCTTTGGAATGGAGCCCAAATAGCTCATCATAATAAAGTGTGAGGCCACTTGCCAAGGCTAGGGTTTGTGCCTCTCCAAACCGCCCGCTCAACTGGCCTCGCCGCAATGTTCGGCCTAATGGTTGTTCTTCTGGGTCATCTGTGTTTGGTGGCAATTCAGGGGACATTCTTGGCTGGCTGTGTGGTGAGGAATCAAGCGTCACGTGGCTGGAAAAAGACTGGACTGGACTGGCATTAGGACTGGGGGTCATTGGCTGGGGGGCCACAGAACTAGCAGGCGTGGATGTGACATAGGTCTCGCTGGTTTCCACCTGTTCCGTTGGCAAATGTGGCTGAGGAGGAGAGGGTGTGCTTGGTGGGCTTGGGCTTCTGGCCCTCTGCTTACTTTTCCCCTTGGAATTTGTGCTCCATTTATCATGGGATGTGGTAGGGCGGGGAGCAGGAGAGGCTGTGCTTGGGGGGCTGGGGCTTCTCGCCCCCTTCTTCTTTTGCCCCTTGGACGTTGTGCTCCCTTTCTCTTTGGATGTGGTTGCGCGGGGAGTAGGAGAGGGTGTTCTTGGGCTTCTGGCCCCCTGCTTATTTTTCCCCTTGAACACTGTGCTACCTTTCTGTTTGGATGTGGTTGTGCAGGGAGCCTTCTTCTTGGAGGATCCTTCCTTGCGGGTGCTTGATGTTTTTGATGGGCCTGGAGTTGTGGCCAATGTAGCCTTATGGTGGCCACTTTTGCTCCGAATTGCAGGCACCTTTGTAGTAGATTTGTGCGACCAAGTGCTCAGTCTGGAGGATGAAGTGTTCTCATGCCGCTCTGCCCTTTTGGTCTTGGCCTCCTTTGCTGCTGGTTGCTTTGCGCTAGCTTTTTTGGGCGCCATGATGACAATATCAAATAGAATGAGCTGTGTGTCTGTGTCTGTGTCCCCTTTAAATACAAATGACTGGGTATGACGCTTACGCGTTCGCGTACGCGTGAGTCCGGCCGTGCGGAACCCGGAAACCACTGGGGCATTACCTATCTGCTGCAAGCAAGAAGAAAGATGGCGCCCACGATCTTCACCCGCCAACAACAAGAGCTCATTATGCTCATAATTGTATTGTAAGGACATTGATTTGCCATCTAAATGCATGCCTAGGCCTTAAGGAAGTGCAGGAAGAAACAGTTGTTTTTAAAAGTGATTTAAACTCCGTGCCAAACAGAAGTTAGTGCGCACATGTGCGAACCAACTCACTTGCCTCTAGAAGGATAGTTTAAGGCTAGAAATGTTTTTGGGAATGTTATTTAGACAACTGATCAAATTGTGACTGATATTTGTATGCTGTTTGATCTAACTATTTAGTTTTTTCTGTTTTTTAGACTATGCTGGAGCGCAGGTACGGCTACCTGCCCAACGCATTCGAGAAGAGGAATCTGGCCCTGGAGATCGTGGCCCAGATCCAACAGGAAACGGACACCACCTTCACCCATACGCAGATCATGCAGCACTCGTCGGACCTTAAGCGACTGCACATGCCCCGGGTGCGGCGATTTTTTGCAAACCATTTCCCAAGTAAGTACATAGCGATTGCATGCTAGATGTAACTAATACAGAAGGTAGGCCTTTATTTATAAATGCTTTTCTTTTCTAGTGTCGGAAATGGAATATTGCATTAGACCCACCCGGAGGCGCGCAGTCCGGCCAGTGCGGCATGAATCTGCAGCAGCAAGTGAAGGTGGTGGATCTCCAGGGCCAAGTTCCTACCCCTCCTCTGTAGCTGTGTCAGACCAGCCCCTGGACTTTTCTACAGAGGAGGGACGTCACCGCATGGGCAGGGAGTCGTACCAAACGACTGAGCCATTAGCCTCTGGTATGTGATTCTTAATGTAACTCCACACACATACATGCTATTTAAACCAAAGCTGATTCCATATATAGATGAATATGTAGTGGGTGAATGATCTGGAGCAGAGACTGCAGCAGATCATGCCCTGGAGGAACATGGAGAAGGTGGGTGATGTCCCACACACATTCTAAGTGTAATTTGCTTACTGTTGAATCAGACATTAGAAGTGAGCCTATTTTAAATGTCTCTACAGCCTCACATTCCCAGCAGTGGCAGGCCCCAGACCGTAGGATGGTCCCCCAAGCAGAGGTCGCCCACCACCAAATTTGTAATGTAAATATTTTGAGTATGTGTAAAATATCATCACCAATCAACCTAAATCCATTGTCAATGTCCTTAGCATAATGACATATGGCCTCTTCCTTTAAGAAATGCCTTAGCATAATGACATATGGCTCCTTCCTTTAAGAAATGCCTTAGCATAATGACATGTGGCCTCTTCCTTTAAGAAATGCCTTAGCACAATGACATATGGCCTCTTCGTTTAAGAAATGCCTTAGCATAATGACATGTGGCCTCTTCCTTTAAGAAATGCCTTAGCATAATGACATATGGCCTCTTCCTTTAAGAAATGCCTTAGCATAATGACATATGGCCTCTTCCTTTAAGAAATACCTTAGCATAATGACATATGGCCTCATGAGTTAGGTTGCAATCTAATAATTATTCCATCCACAGCTGGTAAACATGTATTTGCAGAACAATAATTTTAATTTCTTTTTTTTACAGACCACACATGCGAGATTGGCACAAATCAGTGCCACGGTGTTTCGGTTGGTGGGTGAGATGCAGGAGCTGCGCGATTCGTTGGGGACCACAGATGAAGAATAATTATCTGGGGCCTGCCATTGCTTTGTATATAGTTTTATTGTTTTAAAATGTTTTTAAAAAATGTTAATATTTATAAGGTTTTAACATTTTTTACAACCCAAAAAAAAAATGTTGTACTTGCAAACATTTGCAAACCTTTTTTTTTTAAAAAAAAGCAACAAGAATTGCCAGTTGCTAGTAAAAAAAAAACAAACCTAAAACTTGTTTCTGTGTCATTTTCTGTTCAAAATACATTCATTAAGGGTTGGTTACAGCAAAACGTAGGAACAAACCAAAATTAAAAAATGAAGATTATCCAGACCGCGATGTGATTGAGGTAAGCATTAAGGGTGCTAAATGAAGAATGAAACCGCGATGTGATTTAGGTAAGCATTAGGTGCGCTAAATGAAGAATGAAACCGCGATGTGATTGAGGTAAGCATTAGGTGCGCAACATGAAGATTATCCAGACCGCGATGTGATTTAGGTAAGCATTAGGTGCGCTAAATGAAAAAGAATGAAACCGCGACGTGATTGAGGTAAGCATTAAGGGCGCTAAATGAAGAAGAATGAAACCACGATGTGATTTAGGTAAGTATTAGGTGCTCTAAATGAAGAAGAATTAAACCGCAATGTGATTGAGGTAAGCATTAAGGGCGCTAAATGACGAAGAATTAAACCGCTATGTGATTGAGGTAAGCATTAAGGGCGCTAAATGACGAAGAATTAAACCGCTATGTGATTTAGGTAAGCATTAGGTGCGCTAAATGAAGAACAATGAAACCGCGATGTGATTGAGGCAAGCATTAGGTGCGCTAAATGAAGAAGAATGAAACCGAGATGTGATTTAGGTAAGCATTAAGGGCGCTAAATGAAGAATGAAACAGCAATGTGATTTAGGTAAGCATTAGGTGCGCCAAATGAAGAAGAATGAAACCGCGATGTGATTGAGGCAAGCATTAGGTGCGCAACATGAAGATTATCCAGACCGCGATGTGATTTAGGTAAGCATTAGGTGCTCTAAATGAAGAAGAATGAAACCGCGATGTGATTTAGGTAAGCATTGTAGCAGAAGTGAGTGATCAAAATATTGAGACAAGCACATTAATGAGTTAATTTTGTTGTGCGCAGGCGTAAGGTCGGAAAGATTTTCGTCTGGACGTTTATTTATAGAAAAAGGAATTCAGAATCTAACGGGAAACGTAAATCATTCGTTTGAGGCGACGTTGGAATAAGGCAAAAAATGGAAGCCTACGTTGTTTCATGAGTAACCTAAATGGAAAACGAAAGCTGAAAAATTACATTCTCGGCATACGAACGGACGATCACTTTACAGAAGGCTTGCGATACATGCTTAGAATCACGCGTACACTCATACGCAAGCGGGGAAAAAAAAAACAGATCTTTTTATGTCTCTCTGAATCAACCCTATTGTGCCTTTGCCCAATCCTTGACTCATGGAAGTGTGTTCTGACTTGAAGATTTTCAAAAAACATAGTTACTGTGGCTTAATGTATGAAGACTAAAAAATAACTAACTATCTAGAAAATGGGGACACAAAGAGGATTCTTTAGGCATAAGGCTAAAAAAAATTGAGTTGTGTCCCATCAGAGGGTTGGTGAGATTTAGAGAGACTGCGAAGTACAGAGTATGATAAATATTGCTTTGGAAATGGATTTTTCAAAGAGAGAAACCCTTGCCATTTTACTGCCCATGCCTCCAGTTTATCTAAATCTGTTTGTAGCTGCCTGCTTTCCTCTCTTGTGTTTAATTACCTTACACAGCTTAGTATCATCTGTCAAGATTGATACATTACTGTTTAATCCAGTCCCAATGTCATAAATATATAAAAGAGGACTGGGCCCAAAACTGACCCTAGTAACGGTGACCCAATCTGAGTATGTACCACCCTCTGTTTCCTATCATTAAACCAATCACTCACCCATGTACCAAAGCATTCTCATCTTTTGTACCAGTCTTTTATGTGGCACAGTATCAAATGCTTTAGAAAAATCAATGTGTTTAGATTAAAAAGAAGACACCATAACAGGTAGCACACTGGTTTCGGGAATACCCCTATTCAGAAGCATGGAGAGGACACAGGACTGACTATGTAATTGAACATAGCTTCACTTTAAAGTGACCTAAGCCTTCAAATATTTAACATTTCAAGTAGCACAAACCCCACATTTTTTATCCTACAGGTAAGACCTTTTGGACGGTTTCACCACTCTGTCTTATCTCTTTTCCTAGCAATAGATTCGGCAATTTTAAATGGGGTTTACAATATGTCAGTGGAAAGAAAAACTGTGGTTTATTTTTCTACTTCCATGGAGTGCACTATCAGGGGGAGATTGGCTAATTTGTTGTAGATAGGATAAAAGGCCTCCTGGTTCGGAAACCTTTTTTGGGTATATTAGAATTATGGCTGCCCTTGGTTCTGTTATATGAAGGGCATCAGCTCACATCTGCATTTGTAAAATGACTAGTTGAAATTAACCTGTAAACATTTTTCATACCAAACATACAGAATTTACAACTTGCATTCAGAACAGTAATTCCTCCGTATTTGCCACCCCTCACTCTCTTAAAGGAGCAGTATTGCTTTAAAAAAGATAAATAATTAAATAGCCACACAATAGCTTCTAACATGTGTATAAATAATGTGGCAATAGAAAAAGGAAAAAATATCTGCCTTTCTTTTAAATTGTATAATGACAATGGCTCAGTCCATTTGCTGAATAGGGGGATCTGCTTCATTTAGCCCACTGGTCTCCTAGCAACACTTTACCTCAAAGGCTGACACTGTAATCAGTGGTAACGGCTGTGTGTGTGTGTGTGTGTGTGTGTGTGTGTGTGAGGTGCTGCTTTTGTTATGAGACCAGGTGACTCAAATGTGTAAAATCTATACAAAATAAACTAAACTGACTGAAAATGACTGAAAATCTTCTTTGAATAACTGTGCAGGAAAATCTAAAGGTATTAAAGTGGAACAAAACACTGAGTGGCCGACCCTGAATTCTAAAAGACCCGGCCATTGACCTTCCCCCTTGGGCATCCTAAATCTGGATGCCCCACCGTGTGAAACGACCCATGGATAACCACAGATCCCCCCATTTTTCTGGCACGCTCACGCAGATAGTAATTTAGACAGGCTGGGCGGCCAGGAAGGTTACTGCTCACGTTCCCCATCTGCGTGCATGCGCTGTGGGACAGGGAAAGGTACGTTTTCACAGGCGAACTTGGGGATTTCCCCTAGGGGCACAAAACAAAAACTCCAGATAGTGAAAATCCTGGGTTGGCCTTTGCTCAAAACACACAAAGCTGAAAGAAAGAGCATATGGAAAAATGTGTTGTAAGAATATGAAAGAGAAAATGGTAAACTGAAAGATTCTGCAGCAGAGCCAACATGAAGGGAAAACTGTCAAAATAAAAAATGGTTAGAGCAAAAACAGGATGTAAACACAAAAATCCAATTCTGAAATAAAATACCCCCCCCCCCCCCAAAAAAAAAAACAAAAAAAATGGTGAGTCTGAGATTTGAACCAATGACTCTCTGGTTCAAAGACATTGAAGTTATCATTGAGCTAAATGACTTCTAGAGCTTTTCTTTCTGTTTTAGATATATGAGTTCTGGCTAGGCAATATTGCAATATTATCTTATGCTGGATGGCTGCCAGCACTGAACAGCTAATTACTTTGTTACATTGTTTCCCCCTCTCCTCAGCGTGGAAAAGGCCAGAGTGTCGGGCCCCGACGCTCAGCAGACATAAACATGAGCTATTAGTCTCCAGCTGCACAACACAAACATCATTTTTTTCGACATTTGTAATTCTTACTCCAACACTTACCAACATTCAAAGTACCATTTAAATATAAGTCACCAAGAAGAATTTGCGATACTGCTCCTTTAATCCCCTCTTTCTTATGAAAACCTGAATATAAGTTAAAGGTGTGAAGCAAGTTGTAAAGCATAGACTCCTTGCTACTGCCCTGGTCTCTCCCTTGTCACAGTATAGGTTTCCAACCCCAGCAGGATATTCTTACTCTCTATTGATCTGTTCCCGCTGGGGATGTTGTTTATTGATATTATGCCAGATCTCATTCATATATGCTGAAGAGATACAATTGCAGAAGAGAAGTCCGAGCTGGCCATGACCCTGCGGCAGGTTTCATCTCTCCATCTCTTGCCTTTCAAACTAATAGGAGGGGCTGTTATAAATTCAAACAAGGCAGCTGACAATTAATAAGGGGAAGTGTATGTATTGATTGAAACTTAATACATGATTGACTAAGATGTCTCCAGTTGCATGCTATCTTTCATTGTGGTCATAATTCGCCATTTTTCAAAAACAAGTGACCTGTGTTCATTACCAGGGCCATTTATTATAAACTAAGGTGGGCACCAGAGGTGTGCTGACCACAACGCAAAATCCATTTAACACTCAGCATCCTCATTCTTTTCCAGGTAAGCAAACTCTTTCTAGCAAACAGGCTTGTCAAAACTGCAACACACATTTAGGGCCTTATTTATGATGTGCAATGTTTAGCATCTTTCTGGTGACTCTAGTCCCAGTTTTGGAGCACTGACATCTTTGTCTTCTCTGGTGCTGCGCTTTGAACTACAATGGCCAGCGACCGATACTAACTAATAAGCTTTGATTTTTGCATTAGGTATGTGTCTACACCTGTTGGACCCGACTGTTGAATTTACCAGCACCAGTGTGCGCCACTTTGTACCAACGTCTTTTCGGTGCAGCACAGTGTATTTATACATTTTTCCACCCTGAAAAGATTGGCGCTGTATTTTTCGGGTGCTGGTCAGTGTTTCATCATTACAGTTACAGGATATGACTGCTGGGACAACGAGCTGTGCTTTTGTTGTCTACATTTCACATTTGTAAGCAGAAGAAGCCATGAAAAACCATTTTACTATAAAAAAAGACATTTGGTGACATCTAGGTCCTGTGTTTACACTGACAAATCACAATGTAAGTTCTGTACAAAAAATGTGTCCTCAATGTCAATCAATGTGAACTCATTCCGGTTCTGCCCATTGTGCTCTATGGGATCTTGACATACACCGCCACTTTCAACTGGCGCTGCTTCAACCAGAGCGTTCGGCGCTGCTACCTTTTGGGGGCTAATGGTAAATAAGAAACTCGCTGGTGGCTGTATCGGCACTGCCGTCTTTCTGTTTCTTAAATTGCACGCTGAGTACTGCTGAGGCAAAAAAAGTATTGTGTCCCTGACATAATCAGGCTTCCAAAGTGGCCCTCAGTAAAAGACAAAATTGAGTATGTTTGCACACCCACTCCTGAGGTATCTCAATTTGGGATGCTCCTTTAGCTAACCTTCCCTAGGAATCCTGAAATTTGGCTTTAGTACTAATCCATCCACATTTCTGGGCTGTTGTTTCGGCCTAGTAAACTCTACTGGCCATTGGCAGTCATGTGGGGCAGCTTGACATGTTAGTCTCTGGCCATATAACAACAAATAACCTGGCACTAACCTGGCAATGTAACATGATGAGTATCCAAATTCAACAATTCCAAACGATCAAGTGGCAGCTTATCCTCCATTAAAAGTTCTATTTCATTTCTTAATAAAAAACAAAGGCATTTCCATCCTCCAAAATGTAATGATGCAGAGCAATAGTACAAGGATAGGCTTACATGTTCCTGTTTCTGATAAAGGTTGTCCCTAATTCTCAAATCTTGAGAAAGCTCCTATAGTGGAGGGAAATATGTTGACGACGATGGTTAGACCCTTATTGATCATGATACTCCTGACACCCGGTGGCCAGAGGGAAGAAGGCACTGTTGTGAAGTGTTTTAGATGTTTGAGCGTTTGTGTTGTCTTTGAGCAAGTGTTTTGCATTTTAAATTTGTTTTATGTTATATGTGATGGGCATTTTGACTTTTACTTTTATGAGAATCTGACCTATCTTGCTATTGAATGAGGAAAGCTGTATGAAACAGTGATTGAGGTGGCAAAGTCAGTTACCATTTTTATATAAGTTTAAAGCATTTAAGCCTATACCTTTTATTGATTCTGGTATGAAGCTAGATCTATCGGTAACGGGCATGCAGTTATTATTCACCAGCGGTGGAGATCAGGTTGTGAACAGGTTGTGAACATAGAGACACCATTACCCATTTAAAAGACTTTATTGCTCCATGAATTTTATTTTGATTTTGTTTTTAGCTTAAAAAATAATCTTTATTATAACACAGACCAAAAAAAGAAAAATAAAGGGTGGGCCAGATATGTGCTGAGTGCAAAAATGAATAAATAATCATAAATAGACAGAAATGTACCCAAATAAATCACCTGATTCAGCAAGATCCAAAAAGAGCACCAAAACCTAACTCCAACTTGTAAGCGACAACATACTTGATATGGACCTCAGTAATAAATATATGATCTGGACATCAAGATATGGCCTGCAACATCTATACGCTCCACGGCGGCTGATGAGAAATGCCAGGTTTCATTACGCACTGCAGCGTATAGAGTATAGCAGGGTTGTGGCCTGCGCAGACACAGTGGGACCGTCGTATGTGGGAGGATTCTGGGGGGGCTCACACGGTGGGGCACCACAAATCGTGAATGAGTTTACAGGTGACCACTGGGGTTTTACTCAGTGGGACATCCAGATTTTGGATGCCTGAGGGGGAGGCTAGCAGCCTGCCCTGGAGTCTTTTAGACTTCAGGACTGAGCCCTGCAGCTCTACAGCTGCTTTAATGCGAACTATGCTAATAACTTACTTTTTATGAAAAAACTATGAAACAATTGTGCTGATTAATATTTTGCGGTGACTGCTAGGCTTTTCATTCCTGGTACACTGGAAAAAATAGCTGGCATAATGTGTTGGACCAAAACCCACTGAACTTGCAAAATACATTTGGCCAAAGCCCCTGTCAATACTTACTTCTCAAGGTGTACGAAAACCATGCACAAAAGTGCTATTTGTCCAGCACCACCCAAAACAATCATACTAAAAGCAGACCTGGTGTGCCACAAAGGTATCCCAAATGTACACCAATAAACAAGAAAAGATCGGTCGTGCCAGTACACCACCAAAGGGAACTATATACCTAAGGGCACCACCTATCTGCTAACCATAAATGACACTAATAATTCATCATGATAAATTTATTGATTCATGACTATTAAAACATCAGCATAAACAATAGAATCACCTACATTTAAAATACAACTTACAATTACCTCCCAGCAAAAATCTCCCTAAACTACTTATATGTAAACCCATCATATCCTCAACCTGAATGATAGAAAGTGCTAATGCAAAATAAAGTGCTAAGTGCTGAATGAAGACCATTGTGCAAAAATATGCGATATAGTGCCAGGCCAAGCTGACCGACCTTCACCTCAGTGTAGTAAATTTGCCCACCCCTGCTGGAAGGATCCTCACCTCACTCGAGGTGTAGAACTAGAAATGGATATTTTCACTTTTCAAATCTTCTTGGAACTCTGTAAGATTGCCGGCGGCGATCAGTCGTTCCATAAGTGTGGCGATGACATAATTGCCTCACACAACAGTGGCGATGAATGGAGAAGGCGGAGCTTCACAGCTAAAACAGGCGGCATTCTCTGGGATAAGATTGAAGCAGGAGCAGTGGAAATAGGCAAAAGGTGCTCTTCATGGGGGAGCAATTCAGAGGATGCTAGTAAAAAATGTGGGTTTTGGTCCGCTTTAATTAAAGAAAGTGATAAGAAATGAGTAATATAAGAAATATGTATTGTCTAATGCTAACCTTCAAAGCCAGCGCATGGGAGCTCCTTATTATTCACCTTTCTTTGGTCACATGTGTTAACAGCAGTCTCTAGTGGGCATCCCTAATCATAGCAAGATAATTATTTCAAGCAGGTTGGTGGTATATTACTGCCTTACATGCAATCTTTAAAATAAACTCACACCAATGATGTAATCAAATCATATAGGTGGTTTTTGTCCTGTAGGTTTTGCTGAAATGGTTCTGCTTTAAGCAAGTGCGTTTCGGGATTAGTAACGTGATTAGCCATATAGTGACCATCAAGGACTCTTTCATCTCTATACCAGTGTAACTACCAGCATAGTGTATCAGTAGCAAAGCTCTGCATGTCAGAGCATTATCTTTATTAAACAGGAATGGGGTATTCCTGTTGTGGGTTGATCTTAGAAAGCTTTATGAATTGCACATAGATTAATGAGACCTTTTGGCAGCTAAGTACAGCAGCGCTCCCTCCTGGCAGAATCTGGTAGTTTGTCCTATATGTTTTTTAATAATGTTTTTGTCTTTGGATGTAATGTCTTCTGAACAATAGATTAATAAATATAAATATATATTTTTATATTCAATCTTGGTGTGTGCAATAATAAGTCTCTGTCATAAACCCTGGTGGGGGGTTTGGGCATCCCCATTTTCTTTGCATTGTAGTCTTGGGCCATAGACAGAGCTTTGCACCACATGTGATAATAGAATTGTTCTTTGGTGCCACCCACACTTGAAATTCTTACTGTTTAATAAAGATAATGCTCTGACTCTGGCAGAGAACTTTTACCTAAGACCTCCAGGTGTGTACGAGGAAAATTGAAAATACTGTTTCATTGGGATAAAGTTCCTGAAATAAGAAAGTTACTTATAGGTCACATAGGTGAATTTCATTTTATGGAGGCAATTGCCTGAGTGAAAGCTTGCAATGTATGTGTGTTATTTTTAATGTGCTTGGCATGTAAAAGTCCCCCCAGGCTATGATCCCAGTATACCAGGTATAGGCCCCCAGCCCTGGTAACTTACCACCCCTGGAGGGACCACAGGCAGGGCTGTTTGGCACTGTTGTGGCCCAGGAGGGTGTGCGGGTCATCAGACAAGAGGTAAGTCCCCCTTTTTGTACCTTAGCATTCCACCATGCAGGGGTGCTCTGGGGTTTCCTGAATAAAGTACAGTCATATAAAGAGGAATATTCAGAGGCCCTGCCATACCATAGGGGCAGTGAAGGCAGGTGCCCCGAGCTCGTGAAACAAGGGGACCCGGTGCAAGCTACCCATGCCGCATTCTTCCTCCTCCTTGTGGTGCAGCACCCCACCCGCCACCTCATGCATCCCTCACCACCGTGCACACATCTCACGTGTCCCTCACAGCCGTGTGCGCACCGCACACGTTCCACACGCAGTGTGTGTGCCTCCAGCAGTTGCACGCAGGACCCACTGACCATGCAGGCTCGTCCCGGGGAGGTAGGGGGGGTTCTGGGTGCAGATGGCTCCTGTTGTAGGCTAGCATAAAACCTGATATGATTCGGTGTCTTGCAAGAAAGACCCTGTCTGCTTTGATAAGAGTTTAATGACAACAGGGAATAGAGGCCATTCTATATAAATAGTGTGAATGTAGAATATAAAAAGCTTATTTGTTCAGGATAAGAAAAAGAGACTGATTGTTTTTGTTAATGAGGCCACATATTGGCTGAAAGGAACTATCTCACAGGTGCTTTAGGTTGGAGCTATTCACATAATATGGAGTAGGTCTGCGGAATTGGGCCCTGCCATTTTGTTGGTGGGATTCCCTGACAAATTGCACATAGAAAGCAGGTGGTCACACATGCCCTCCCACAAGGGAGTTTGAGCGCATTTAAGCCAGGGGTTGATGGTGAACCACATGCAACAGCATTCCCAGGAAACAGCACAGCACATGGACTGTGAGTGTGTAGGAGACTGCAGATCATAATATAGTACGTCAAAATGTTATACTACATGATCCCCTTCTGAATTTATTGTAGCTACTGAAGCTTGCATGGCACTATATTCAATTGTTTGATGTGCAATTAACTAGGGGGTCAATAACTTACCTGTGATCATGAAATGGTCATGTGGAATACTATATTGTTCTAGGTTTGCAGCTTTCCTTATTCTTTTTAGGGGATATTCTTTGCATGCAAATATTTTATAATGACATAGGAATACAATTTGGCATTTTTTATATTATTGTTGATATTGTTTACTTCCATGAACGGGCTTGGATTTTGGGGGATTGCAGGATGATCGTATTTCCAGTGCTCCTCCAAATGCTAAAACATGAATTTTACTTGCTCGTTAAAAAATTCTTTTGACATGGACTGGACACAATGCAGGCCCAGTTTTGGGTGCAAACTCACCCTTATATAAAGCTCATCAGCGGTAGCAGTAAAGTCAGGTTTTAAAAATTGAAGGAGTGCTGAAAATAATTTCATCCTAAAATCACACTTTTTCATGGAACTTGGGCAGTGGTTCTTCTCCAAGCAGGCCTCCTTTTATCCCCAGATATTAGAGTGGAGCTACTAGGGCTTTCTCATTTTTGGGGGGATTGTACTTATTGCAGCCTTTAGCAGCAATATACTAATATTGTTTTTCTATATTAACTTTAATCACGTTCTTTAAAATTTAGAAGTTCAGAAATTAATGAAACTGAGCATGGCAAGACAAAAGGATTCTGGTGTACCATCTGCCCCACCTGTATTTTACAGCTCCTGGCCACTTCTAGGTGGATTTTTTTGCTTCTGGCCTCGATTTGATTAAAAAACATGGCTGAGATTCCTGTGACCTTTTTAGATTAAAAGAGGAACCCAACTTGCTCCTTCATTTTAATCCAGTTTGTGTTAAAAGTCAACAAAATTTTTTCTTGTACCAAACAATTATAACAAAATACAGCCCTTCTAGCCATTACCTTGCACCTTTTTAATAATGTAATGTCTTGTAACCTAATATTTGTTTTCTATTACGTCATAGTTGCTAAAGGCCTATATTTCCCAAGAAGCAATTTGTTTGAAAACGTATATATAGACCAGCCAGCCGGCTCAACGATTTTACAAGTTCACGCAATGACCGACGTGCCAGGAGAGGTGCCACGCTACAGGCTGTGCCAAAGCCTATTAAATGAAAAATACATCCACTTCTTCCATATGGATGAGCACACAGGAATTCTCCGCCTGAACCACAATGTGACAGCAGAGGACGTTTTAGAAATAAGTAAGTGTCAAATGTTGATTTAGAATTTAGAATTTGATGCCAAAATGTTGTTGATGAACATTCTGCATTTCTGGTCGTTGACCAGTGGGATAGGCTTCAAATTAACTAGACTATCACAATGGGAGCTATGTAGGCAGATCACCACTTTATTTAGGTTCAAAATAAAGGCCTAATACAATCACATTTTTAAATATAATACATATTTCAAAGACAAATACAATTGTGATTATTTTCTTCAATGGAAATCCATTTATTTTTTCACACTGGAAGGTAAAATACATTCATGTATAGAGTCACTTCATATCCAAAGACCTTTACACCTCCTCCAGTGGTTGCATACGGTATAACAAGACAATCCGTAGTTAAGCCAGTTCCCAGCAGAGCTTAGATGCTTCAGCAGAATTGATGCTTTGTACCAGCATTTGTGAGACCTAGGAGGAGGGAAGCCAAAACATATTCTTTTATTGTTCCTGTGTTTTTTCTTTGTTGGTCCTAAAATATCTTCAACAAAACACAGATCTTCATGCAGAGTCTTTGCAGGGGTTCTGCTATTACTGTTACTCACAGTTTTGGGGTGGTCAGATTATATCATTTAGGTTGTGATTCTGGTAAACTGACCTAGCTGCTGTACCTAGTAGCTGTAGCTCTGGTTTGGCATTATAGTTTGCTACACAGAAAACACGTTACATTAAAGCATCTGTAAAGGCCTCAGACGACCCTGCCCAAACCCCTCCAACTGAAATACTTTCAGCCAGAAAAAAAATCTAATAAAACAATCACTTGGTTGCAGCTTTTTACACTTTTGTGTCGGGAGCTTGGTGCTGCAGATACAGCTTCTGGTCTGGAAATTGTGAGTCGCCTAACCCTAGTGGCTATAGCACAGCTGCTTCTTCAGTGATATAGGACAGGCCTGTGATCTCCAGTAGCTACATCCATTTCAGAGAGCCCACTTACGCCATGGGGATGTTTTGTTGTTTTTTTAAGCCCTAAACCGGACTGGGCTGGGGCGGAGGGATGGGAATGGCTGGCAGGATTCGGGATTATAGGGACCATTTAAATGATTCTCAACACTCTGTCTCTTGACAAAGGTTTATTTCACCAAGCTGGTTTTATACTGTAATCAATACTGGATTTAAAGTGGAACATAAGTTTTATATTATTGTTAGCATCTTCAAATGGTAAATATGAAAAAAATAATAATTTTCATTTCTTATATGTCAAGAGTCTGCATTCTATCAGAGTCTCAGAATGAGGGTTTCCACGTCTGCTTCAGAAGATAATTACTGTAAAGAAGAACCCTTTGCAATTATACACCTGGCATTTAAGAACAGCACATTGCCCGGCTGCTCCTCCCTTGTGCCAATAGATGTGTGCTTCGGTGACAGAGATATCGATTTCCACATCAAAGAGGAAAAGTCTTATGGGAAATTCTACCGATTCCATCCACATATTCCCCTACAGGAATGTCCAGATATTAGTGTCGTGTACACATTAGTACAAGGTAAGGAATCATTGAGACGTTTAGCCATGAGGTCAGGTTATGCTTCTCTATGAATCAAGTGATAGGTATATGCATACTCGATGCCTGGACAGTCCCTTTAAAGTGGACAAAAACCCAGGATTTGGACTATCCTGGGTTTTAGTCTTTCCCCAGGGGCAACCTGATCGGGGGTGCCCCACTATCCCACTGTATGCAACCCCCAAGGACGCCAAGACCAGTTCACCTCTTCCCGGTCCAACGGCGCGTCTAAGTGCAGCACCTCTGACCACCGCATCCTTCGCTGCTCTCTAACAGGGAGCGCGCCCGTGCCAGCCATTCACAAATGCCTGGCCTGGGCACGCGCCCTGCTAGAGGGATAGCGGGATGCGGCTGCTGCTCTTAGACACGCAGTGGGACCGGGAAAAGAGGTAAGTGAATGGGGCAACCTGGGGGGGGGGATTTCACACAGTGGGGCATCCCGATTTTGGATGCCCTGGGGGGGGGGTCGATCGGCCCGGGAATCTTATAAATTCCCAGGCCGATCGAGCTGGGTTTTGGTCCACTTTAATTTGTTAGATGGGCAAATAGGAAATATCTCTACATTCTCCTTAAAGTGGACCAACACCCAGGATTTTGACTATCCTGGGTCTTGGTCCACTTCGGTGGGGCACCCCCGATCGGGGTGCCCCGCTGTGTGAAACCCCCCCGAACCCCCCGAACTCACCTCTGTCAGCGGCGACGGACAAGCCGCGGACAAGCGGCTCCTCCGCCGCCGCCTCCCGCGCGTCCCTGTTGACGCGCGCGTGCCCGCGCCGGCCATTCACAGACGGCCGGCGCGGGCGCGCGCACGACTAGAGGGGCGCGAGGGAGGCGGCGGCGGCCGGCCGCCGCCGAAACTAAGGTGAGGAGTTTGGGGGGTTTGGGGGGGTTTCACCCCGCGGGACATCCCGATCTCGGATGTCCCGCGGGGAGGGAGGTGATCGGTCCGGGAATCTTATAGATTCCCGGGCCGATCACGGGTGGGTGTTGGTCCACTTTAACTCATCCCTGACTTTTCCCCATATTCTTATTGCAATGAACTGCAATTGCCCAATGTCCATAATGATTTAAATTGCATCTACATCGAAAGCATGCGTGGGGAGCCACAAGGTCTCTATGTTGATTTAGAGACTATGAAAGACCCTAATTTACGATAACGAAGGGATGGAACATACAGCCTTTGTGGCATATGTTTATAGTTTAAAACATGTATCCAACTATACTGATAGCAGTGGTAGAACGGGTAATATTTTACACTGCAATTCACTTCTAATTTATGGACCATTATGCAGAAATCAGTACACTATAAGTATGGCTATACTGTATAACATCTACCTGTCACAAAAGTGAATGAGAAGTGACATGCAAAGTTTTTGTTTCCCACAGAAGCAACAGATTCCACCAATAGAAACAGAGTAAAGGTGTAATAGGAAAGGTTTACAGAAAGGTTCTGGTCCAGCAGCCAACAGATGATTAGCCATAATGTCTCTCTAGGATTACAATGACCCAGGGCCTGACAGCTGAAGTAATGGTCTCCCACTGTTGGGTCATGTTTCAGAAGTACCCAGTGTATTTCAAGGGCTTAGGTGGCCAATAACTGCATGGCACAACTTGGAATTGACCCAACAAGTTTTCCCTTTGGAAAAAAAAGCAGTTCCAGAATTGGACCATATAAGCCTTAGTATGGTATCCAAAAAATTTACAGGTTCAACTAAGGTTGATGTTACCAGAAAAGTTTCAGAGTTGGCCCACAAGCCAAAAGTTTTGGACGGCCAATAGCAGGGATGTGTTTTAGCTGCATGGCACAACTTGGGACTGACCCAACCAGTAGGCCCTGTGGATACAAAGCAGGTCCAGAACTGGACCATATAAAACCCAGCATGGCATCCAAAAGAGTCACATGTTCAGGAATGGGTAAGAATTGAGGTTGATGTTACCAGAATAGATTTGGGGCTGGCCCACAAGCCTAAAGCTTAAAAAGAATATTGGTTTCACACAATGAAAACAAATTCTAGGATTCAGGGGGCTTTTTAAACTGGACACATGCATACTAGATGCAATTTTTTTAGATGTGGGGTGGATAGGCCTGCACCAAGACACAACCTGTACTGCTTGACCTTATAGTGTACTTGTGATTCTACATTTGCCGTCTTGGAGTGTTATTGTTTGAACCTATAATGGCAGTCATGGCCTATCTGTAAAAGGGATTGACTTGTGACAAGAAGGTTGCAGGCTTGATTCCTGGCTGGGACATGACTGAAGTGCCCTTGAGCAAGGCACCTAACCCCCCAAATGCTCACCAGGCGCCGTGGATAGGGCAGACCATTGTTCCGAGCACTTGTGCACTCACTGCAGTGCGTCTCACTTGTATGTTCACTTGTAGTTTTTCTCACTGCACGAACAGGTAAAATGCAGAGCACAAACTGTATTGTGTACATAAGCATACAGTGGTCATATATGCACATTATTAGTAATGTATAATTTTGTGTGCAGATGAGGAATCTCCTTTTTACATGGACACAAACTCTTCTGAATTGTACCTGTCACATCCTCTTGATCGTGAAATGAGGGAGCGTTATAGTCTGGTGGCAAAATGCATATTCCGAAATAGCACTACAGAGGTGGAAGTTATGCGTCCTCTTCTGGTAACGGTGGATGATATAGATGACAACCCTCCACGTTTATATAGTGAAACGGATACAGTTAATGTGGTGGTGGAATTTGAGAGAAAAGAGGTGAGTGATAATGCATCTTGGTGACTGATAATCTATTTGGATAGATAAATGTACTAGTGCAACTGCACAAAAATAGGATATCACCTGATATCTGGCCCCACTCATTGTATACAAGCTGGTCTGGCATCAGCCGTATTCTGCAGTCAGTCCCTTTAACTAGACCAGGGTTTCCCAACCTGTTTTCATACCTCTTCCCATTTTGCAATTATCTTACCACTCTATCAGCACTAATTCAGACTTTCTCAGGAGAGTGGAGGTCCTTTACTGGCTCAATAATACAATGTAGTCATCCCAAGATATTCCACTCCTAGTACTTGTTGACGTGGCTGCTCGACACATCATATTGGAACAGTACCTTATCTGCAATGCTTTATGTTTCCCACCCACTTTCACCTACAGTGGCCTTAAAGCAGATCATCACTCCTTTCCCTGCTAATGGGTGTTGGTCAGGGACTGACCACATTCAGATTTGGGGGGGCATACAGGATGCTGCCCCCCATACATTGCCCCCTAGACTGCCTGAATTCTTCCTTTTTCCTTGATTCTCAGACAGGAATACAGTCCCGCAATTGGATGCTGGCTGTCTGAATGCAGGAGGATCCGGACCAACACCTGTTAGTGGTTGGTCCACTTTAGTATCATCAGAAGGGAGCTTGTTTACCATTGGTTAGGAGCCCCTCAGCTAAAGAGAATAGTGCATATGCTGATATGCTAGGCTAGAAAGTTTGGGGGGGGGGGTCTTAGGAATGTAGTTGTGCTTGACTGCAGGATACTGCAAGAAAACAGATTTAGCATGGTGTACTGAACCAAAATGACCCCAACGCTGTGGCCTTCAGTTAACAGTCACATCCGACCGCTATCATCTGTCAGCAGAGTTATGCAGGAACTACAGTATTGACACCCACTGCTAGTCTTCAAGACAACTCTGATGCTTAAAGGTTTTTGCCTTCTGCTCTGTTTTAGGGTGATTGTTAATTGGTAATATGTGGGAAATAACCATTAACTCATCTGGAGAACTTCCCTACCCCAAAACCAAACTGAGTGTGCAGAATTGTAATTCATATTTCTTTAGCATTTCACAGTGGGTTGAGATGACAATCCCTCCACATGAGCCATTGAGCTTCTCCAATGAGGTAAAGCTCATCACATTCTAGTGAATAATCTTCCCGACGGGTCAGAAGGTTGCTGAGCTAATCTAACATTTAAAAAAAAAAATGTTTAATGTTAGCAAATAGCAAAACAATTTTCTTTATCTGCAATCTGTTGCTATTGGCAATGTACACCAAGTGCAGACATAGTGTATGTTGCCAACAGCAACAGATTGCAGATAGTTACATAGAACACTGTTGCTGGGCATGTGTAAGGTCGAACAAGCTCTCTCACCTCAGCAGTGACCATAGCAGCAGTGTTCTGTGTACAGGGCTCACTTCTCTCTTCTTGGTGTACAGACTTGATGTATGTTGCCAAAAGCAGGTTGTATATTCTCAATATTACGGGTAGTGAAAACTGCTTCCATAAAACACACATTTACTAACATAAGAAAAAATTAAAAAATTAAATTAGTTTTGCACCTTAAGCACGTCCTTTTAGCACCAAAAAATACACTTTCAAATTCCCATCGAAAGTGGATTTACCCTTTAAGCTAGAGGCTATGATGACTGTTTGCATAGCACAATGTCATATTACACAATTTTCGTAGTCAAAACTTGATCTGGGAGTATGCCAAAGGGACTTACTGCCTTTTTCTTCTTAAAGCGGAGTGAAACCCATTTTTGGTCATTTGCTGATCCAGCCAATGCTGCCAGCTCACGGTGGCCGGTGTAAAAAAACAGGGTTTTCCACCACCAAGGCCATGCCCACCCGACACCTTTTGAGATCATAGATTGGCTGAGGCGCCGGTGAAGCACTAATTCCAGCTGGCCACATTCCCAGCTCTCATGTTGGGTGCACCCTCTCCCTTGCTCAACCATGCAGATAGGCTGGGACTGGTGGGTGCACACAGCTACAGGGCAGCCGTGGATGAGCCGTCCGCTAATCGCAGCGTCAAGGAACTTGTCTGGTAAAGGTGAGTAGGTGAGTATACCGGCGTCCCTGGAGGTTTCACACAGTAGGGCATACCGCTACAGTATTCCCCAGGGGCAGGCTACTTTGGAATCTTTTAGATTCTAGGGCCTGACCGCATGAGTTTTGCTCCCTTTTCATGGGAATGGCCAGGCAATATGCTTTGGGGGGGGGGGGGGGCGGGTTCTTTTCGAAAACAAATGGGGGATATCAGGATCTTTAGGGCTATGTGATTATACAAAGTTGCCTGGACAATCCCTTTAAGCATGACTATTCCCAAGTTGGCTTCAAACAAACTTCTGACAGCATGCAGGGAGAAATAAATCCCTCTTTTCTTACTATATACAGTGTTATAGAATAAATTAATTTTGTGGGTGCAATAAGCTCACAGAGCCTCGATGCCAGGGCAAAACCATGCATGTGCTGTGCGATCGAGGAAGCAGGTACATTCATGGCAATTGGGGGGGTTAAGACTCTCAAGTTGGATTGAGGGACGTAATAATCACACTGGTCCTATTGTCGTCATATTTATTGTATTATGGTCAACCTCAGATGTGAGGCCTCCAACTTACTACATGTTATTGTTTGATATAAATGTGTTTTAATGTAGATTTGTTATACCAAAATTATATTTATTTGTTTCATGCCTAGGGAACAAGTCTTGGGTCTCTGCTTGTTATTGATCATGACTCCACTGCATCTTATCCTCCAGCCAACAGCCATAATACATACAACGAGTCTATCATTAACAATGAAACGTTTGTCAAAGACAAGTTCAAGGTTGTACGTGAAAAACCTACTGAGCGTGTATTTTGGGCAAATGAACACAGGATCCGAGGAACACTTCATGAGTTTAGTAAGAAAGCCTTTGGACTTATTATGTTTTTTTTATTTTTTATAATTGTAGCGGCTCTTGTAGGCCAGAATGGAGTCTCTGTCTTTTGGGTAATTTTCTGTAAGAATATAAGCATATACTAAATACATCTTCTCCACTCCTATGGGTTATTCTTTGGCTTGGACCCGAATAATTGCATAATAAATTAGGTTACTCTCATGTTCAACCTTTATAAACTCCTACCTTTTGGTCTGTGGGAAAGTAAAACAAAAGTTAAAAAAACATAACGTTATTAACTTTTAAAAATTAACTGATTGGCCTCGAATCAGTAAGAGATGAAAAAAATCTCATAGTCGTAAAAAATTCTCTTTATGAGAAAAATCACCAACTAGGAAGACCAGGAAATAGGACTACTTTTATCCTAAGAATAGTGAACTTTTTACTCCTTTTTATACTGTAGTAAAAGTACCATTGCCTCTCGTTGTTTTCCTAGCTGGTGATTTAGCAACAGTGACATCCTCATGCTTTTTTCAAGTGAATATTTAACTACCCTCACTGAATTGAGGTGATGAAATGAATGATAATAATAAATAAAATAAAATGATTACTGTTGTTTCTACTTCTTCATTGAGTAGCATATTCCAAAACTTCACAATACTTAAAAATCCTTTGTCTGCTTATGATGAAAATCCCATCTGTTCTATGCAGCCTGTCCTTTAAACCATTCTAGGAAATGTATCTGCCAATTCTTTGTATTGGACTTGTTTATATTGATTGGATCTCCACTAAATCATCTCTTACCTAAATAGAACATGTTATGTTTTTCTAAGCGTCTCAAAACTTTCATTGTAATTGAGACATCCTATCCTATTTATTAGTCTAGCCCTTTCTGCATATATTCTTTCTCCAGTGTGGTGCACAAAACTGTATACCACTCTCTCGAGACTTTATACCTGCATTAGAGTTTCTAATTTCTCTTTTTAACAAATAATTGGAAAGCTTAGTTTGATTTGAGCTGTATTGATTTGCTATTTAGCTGCTTTAAAAGATGGCGAGTAAATCGGAAGCAGGGCAAAGAACTTAAGTATGAACTATTACAGTATAAGTATGAATAGTGATCTTATGTAACATACATTGAACCAAATCCAAAGATTTCAAACATGTATCTGGGTTATTCTTCTATTTGGCTTGGAAGTGCATGGCTCTGCTTTAAAGAAATGCTGATCTGTATACACCCTTAATTAACTTACCGGTAGTTCAGACCTAAATAAAGAACTGGCAAAAGATGTTGCAGTTTTTTATTGCATGAACTAAAGTAATTTGCACTTAGACAACAGGGTCGATTCATGATCGAGCTAATGAATTTGCACACATTTTTTAGAGCGCCAAGTCCCTCTCAGTCATCCTTCTGATTTATGGTCATCAAAATCTGATGTGTATTTTTTAGAGCGCCCACCCAAAAATTCGGCAATGCAAATTTGGTGCCCCAAACTAGCACCTGCAACTGATTTATGGTATGTTTAGAGGGCAGAAAAGTGTGCTCAAATGTGGCAATTTGAAGAGTGAATTTCCTCCAGGAAATTCGTGTAGGAATTTGCAGATTCCAATGAGTAACAGGCTTATTTACAAACACATGCCTGCAGCATCCAGCATGTTTTTAACAATGAAAGTGTCAGCCTCAAGATCATTTTTGTCAAGCTCTGGTCAAAGGAAGAAAAGGAAACGTGTTGTATAACTGCACCTGTAGACTTTTTTTTATTTATCTTGTATCTGGTGTTTTGACTAATGTACAGTATTAGTTATTTAGTTGACCCATTTTAGGTTATATTTGGAACACCATAGGTAGTTCTCATATTAGTTCAACCACTTCCCTCATTACCAGTGTTTTTTGTTCATTGTTTAATATTTTAATATGTCTATCTGTTATAGAACTGGTGTTGAAGCAAGGAATATCCATAAACACTAATATGTCAGTCCAAATTGTCGTCTTGGTGAATGACACAAGCTACCATAAACCTGGAGGAGAATTACTGCTGTATTTCAATGTCACCATCCGGCCTGTTGAAATTCGGTTCCCTAATATTTCGTATCATTTTTTACTGAATCGGAATGCAGACCGGTATGCCCAGGTAATTCTTTGTTCTAAATAGAGTACACACACTACACTTAGCATGGTATGGACTATGAAACTACAAGAAACAGCTGTTATAGCCTTGCTTTTAAATATTTTTATAACTATTACTTGTGGATATGCAAATCATTATTAGTCAGGGGTGGGTTTTTAAAGAGGAGGTTAGGGGACGTTAAAACCATGCAATGGAGCCGCCCGAAATCATGCAAGACTTTGCTGAGTGCGCGGGTCTTAGCACGGCTGTGCTGTCATTTACTGTTAGCTAAGCCACCGGGGGCAGAGGATCAGGCCCTGAAGCAGCCGGATGTCGCAGCCAGTAAGTAGAGGCTGATGGGAGGGAATCGCCCCCTTTTTATTTTAGGTCCAATGAGGAGCATTGCTGTGATCCATAGAAACTGCAGAATGCACCACATGTTAAAACTCTAAGCATAAGGAACTGGATGTCTACTTAAATCTTCAGGAATCCCCCAACCAGTTTAAAGCGGGCATGCATGCGCTATGCATGGCAGAGCACACATCTTCCTGCTAGAGAGCAGAAAATAGCAAGGACCATGCACCACTTTCTAAGTAGCATGCCCAGCCACCAAGGCCACACAAATTTTACAAATACACAATGGGCCTTTACCACGAAGCCCATGTAGCTGCAATAATAGATACTTTAATATACGTCTATAAAAAAAACAATGATGGTCAACTGTGATGTCTAAGCAACATGGGTGCACAAGCCTTGTGAGTTTTTTTGCCTGATCTCAGGCATCCTTTTGACCTTGAAGTGGTGGGGATGAGAGTAGACCTCCAGTAATTTTTGTCTATGTGCCCCCACCCCGATTTCTATCACTTTTCACTCCCTAGCCCTCTTCATGCCCTGTCATTAACTGCTTGTAGTTTTTTTGTTTCTTCTTTGGGCTCCCTGAGTTTAGCTGTTGAGCAGAGGAAATTGCCAAGTTGGGCTGGTTTGGTTGGGACAGTTATTTGTAGAAGTTCACACACACAAACACACCCACTCTACTCTGAAGGGAACAGCCTTCTCTACACTAATATGATTAGTGTGAAGACCTATAAGAATTGGAAGAGATGAGCCAGGCGTTGAAGCACAAAAGTGGGAAAAAGGCATCTGCCTTACCTTATTACCCGTATTACTATGTGCAGTTACTTACAGCAGATACTGCAGCTTTGTATTGCCCCCCCCCCCCCCCCTTGTTACCTGTACAGCATATACACTTATTGTCAGTTATAAATCACCATATGTAAATGAAGAAAAAATAAAAATACATACCCCATTCTACCAAAAAGGCAACCCTACTATAAATCAAGTATCCTCTATCCACTTGATATATACTGTATTTGACTTGATGAAAACAACACTGAGAAATAGAGCAGTGGCCCTGAGTATTCAACAAACATAATCAAAAGTCTTGTTGTTCTCTTCATTGGCAGTTCAGTGATCATGAAAACTCATGTCCCATTTTGCTGAATTTATTTCATGTTAGTGTTTCTTTGTCTTAGATAGGAAAAGTTTGTATTGAAAACTGTGATCGATTCAAAGGAGTCAATGTGAATTACACACTGCAGACCTCAAATGATTCGGATATAATTTCCATCCAGAGGGGAATTAAAGAAATGTCTGCCATCATTTATGTCAGTAATTCGGAAGCTTTAATAAATTATGACAGCAAAGAAATTGTGGCTACTGTTTTGGTTTTCAATGCCCAGCTTAAGGAACCTGTCAAGACTCAGGTTATTGTAACAATAGAGGGAACACGTAAGTATAAACCTTGCTTTTTACTTCCTGTTATTACCTTATATTATAATATATAGCGTGCCATCCATGTTAGAAGGTGTATCTTAGCAGAATGTGCTCCCATAGTAATAGAATATTAAAACTATAATGGAAGCTGATATCCAATCAAATTATTTTCTCGAAACAGCCCAGAGATGTTTGTGTGTTGGTTTTAAAAATGCTAGTAATTGCAGTAATTTTTAGCAATAATGTGTTGCAGCTATTGAAAGCAATAGAAAGTAAGAAATTAGGGTCATACCTTTTAAGGCTTAACTGGATATATGTAAGTAAGGATGAGCGAAGTAGAATTTAATCTCAATTTCAGGGAAAAATTATATTAATCTGAAATCCTGCCAGTTTTCAACAAAATGGTGGCCGCATGCTTTAAAAAGCAGTATGTGCTAGAAAAAACGGCCCCTCGCTGTGATCGTGGGCCAACACCGCATCCCTGCAGCTATGTTGGGGATTGCACACTTCACAGGACACTCCGTATTAGAATGCACAATATAAAGTGCTGATTGGATGAGCACCCGCGCATGCATCATGCAAACAGAGGAAAGCTGAATGGAGTGGGCGATCTCGGGTTTCACACAGCGGGGCGTCCCAGTTCAGGACGTTTCCGGGGCAAAAACCAATCACTAGGATTGTCTTAATCTGAGTGATTGGTCCACTTGAACCCCCCACTATGGTTTCTGGGTGCCCCACTGAACTAGACTCCATGTTTAAAAGACTTGCAAATAAATTTTAGAAGTTAGTAGCTACAAACCGCAAACTCTTTAGCAAAGTTTTCAGCTCTTTACAAAAAACTGTTTTTCCTACAATGTATTTAGAGTTGCCTAAAAGTATCCTACTGTGTCTCTATTTGTAAAAAATTAACATCACCATTCTATTTTTAGCTTTAAAAAATGAAGAGGCGTGTCCCATCTCCTGTTCAGGCAGCAGGAATCGAGCAGATTGTGAAGAGTGTGGGGGTTATGGGTCCCTGACGGGGAGATGCCAGTGGAGACAGGGACCTGGCAAAGGTACGCAATGAGTCCCGATGATACCTAACAATAAGTCTGTAAAGTTGTTGGCAAAGCCTCTTTCTACTCATATCATCCCCAATACAGAAAAGGTAAAAACAAAGAGGATACAGCTTTTTGTCTATCTAATTCTTATTTTTTCACACTTGCTTTTGTAGGTATCACAACAGACTATTCGACCTGCACACCAAGCTTGCTGACCTGCCCTGATGGCACCTGTGATGCTGTGGAGCGCAAAAATCCTGCAATCTGTCCTCAGGACTGCATAAGTGTGTCTTCCATTTGTAGCATTTCTTAATATGTTTTAAGTTGTTCACCATCCAGTTTTGGAAAATAGCTGTTGAACCACAATGTGATACTTGCGGTGGAGCATCACTGTGCATACTTCTTGCTTCACTTACCTCCAACGTGTTTCCCCTCGACAAAATCTGGCCCCTGTTTGGCCACCACTGTGGTGGTCATGTGGTCCAGGTTTCCACTTCTGCCCAGAAGAGACTCCAGACCACATGATCATGACACTGTCACTTTCCAACACCGAGTTTCTAAAAATGTGGTGTCAAACAGCTATAAGTTGACATTTCTGGGACATAAGCTCAGTGTAGGCTACATCACATAATATGAAAATGTTTTTGTAACAATAAACCACAAATGTACAGTTTTGCCAGAATGTAATAAACTATACAAAGTATTTTAGTCATTTACATAGATGATTATTCATTAAAATGTAGAAGAGCTCCTTGTGGGGGGAGCTTGTTGCACCGTTTGGCCAACATGCAACAAAAAAAGCCTCTGGAGGGGCAAACAACTTTACCAATAATGAAGGGACATTTTTAAAGAGAACCTCCAGTTGAAATAGATTATATGGGTCGATATGCTCCAATGGCCATAAAATTGAACTTATTTTCAGATTTGGAATGCACCAACGCTTCTCAGTATGCAGCAGCCCAGATCCTTGTATTAGTATGTCAGTGCCTGTTGGCAAGCTTCATCGGTCTGCCAGCAGTTGCATAGCAGTAAATATCAGTACCCAGGCAGCGGTGAAGAGAGGTGGTGCATCCCAAATTGAGATGTCCCTGTGTTATTATTGCAAAGGGTCCTGCAGTCTATTTTGATTGCAGATCCTTTGCAGCAACCTCACTACATGAAGCAGTAAACACTCCAACATAATACAGCAAACTTAGTATACTGAATAACTCCCTGTGTTTTTTTCTATGTGTTAGAGAAGGACATCATTGGTGGTCATAAAAAGGGCATCCATGGAGGAATAAAGGAAGGCCATGGCACCTGTTACTGTTCAGAACCAGAAAGGTGTTCCTGCGAGCCGGACTTTGAGGAAGGTAAGATTTCCAGGTATTTCATTCATGAAAAACTTTGTCCATCCAAATCAATCTCAGGGTTTCCATATTGTTATGTGTTAGTTCCTTCATTCTCGTCAGCTTTGCCTGCTTACTCTAAGATGCTCTTTTGTTAAATTGTTTAATAAAAAAAGGCCTAGAAAAGATAGTGAGATGAACTCTATGAACAGAACTGTTCACCTCTAAGTGATGGTCCCCAGATCCAGCCTGTGGGAAACCATAGAATTAACTGCTTTAACATCTGCCCAAATCAATGCATGTTGGGTAAAAGCATCTACACACATCAGCACAGCAAAACAATAAGCTTGTATTGCAGCACAGGCTGGCTTAATAGACAAGCTGTTAGAGCAGACCTCCCCTGTAAAAGGAACCCAGAGGCAGCAGAAGTCCCCTTGTGTCAGTCACTGTGACAGGCCATGTTCGTTCCATTCACTACTCTACTAGAATTAATGGAGCAGTTGTGGCAAGTCACCAGGAGTGATGCGAGAAGATAGTGAGGAAGCAGCAAGGAAACCACGGGACGTTGGTCGTGTCAGGCTACAAAGAACCGGCTCACCTCTCAACCGGAAAGCCTGGAATCTAAGGACCAACCTGGTTTTCACTAAAGCCTCTAAAGTTGAGGATAGGCTGGGCTGCAGGAAGGCCCCAGGTCAGGCAACCTAGGAGTGGGTTTTGCCAAGTTCTGGGTATAAGACAGACCAGAGCTGGACTGGAAACATGGAACAAGCTGAAGTCGTGGCTGTCGGAACAGTATCGAAGTCGTTAATAAGTCGAGGTCGTGGGCAGGCAGAACAGGATCGAGGTCATAAACAGGCCGAGGTTGTCAGGAGAGCGGGAGCTTAGTCAGGAACAAGCTGGGTCGGTACACAGGAATGGAAGACTGGAACTCAGGAACAAGCATGAGAAATGACCAACTGGCAATGGAGCTCAGGGCTCGCCAGTATTCAAAGGCCCCTGCGCATGCGCAACATTTTTGCGTGTTTGCAATGCGCAAGCGCGCTCATAACCGCACTTGCGCACAAATCCATTGAATCAAACGGCTCACAAATGCTCAAGCGTAATCACTATGTCTAGTCTAGTACGGGAAACCTTGGCGCCCTCTGCTGGGAAACAATAGGAACAGTCCTGGTTCTATGACAGGTCATGAGTGTGGATGGCGCAGTCTGGGTCTCCACTGAGGGTAAATTTCCAACTCCCAGAATAGGACCATTCAACTGAACAGGACTATTGGTGAGTCTGTATCACTGATTATGTTTGCCTCAACAGTCCCTTCAAATCTGGAAGCCCAGGGGCTAGGCGTACCAAAAACCTATGGGCCAGTGTCATTTTGACTACAGGACCATTTTCAGTTGCCATGACTTGATAAAGAATAAGGACCTGATTTATTAAGCATCTGCCAGAATACGCCACATTGGCGAAAATTAGAATGGTGAAAATCGAATTTAGAATTTTCTTTTTACTCTGGCGCATGTTGCAACATTGCAAGAAACACAACATGCAGTAGAAAATATAAATATTTTGCACTACTCCAATTTGCACCATTGTGGCGAATTCAGGCAGATTGATCTCTATCTTAGCTTGGCTGTCTGTGACACCAGGTCTAGCCTCATTTCCTGTTTGGTTACATATGGCCATTTGCATATATTTGCATAATAATTTCATGAAAGAAATTTACTACCTTCTGGACATTGGACAGACGATATTTGATTATATTTTGCCAGTGAGGTTGGGTGTGTTGTTCTGTGAAGCTTTTGGAATGACAGTATAAGCAAGCACAAACATGTTTCTAACATGTTGATGTGTCAGTTTATATATATACATGCACACACACTTTTATTAGGGTAGTATTATATACCTTATTTGTTTTATGCTCATATTGTATGTTTAAATCTCCATTTTCATTTTCTCAACAGTAGTGCTGTGTGATGAAACTTGTAAAACATACATAGCATGTGGAGTCTTCCTGTCCTTCGTAATCTCTGTGCTGCTCTCCTCATACTTTATTCATCGTTACCATAAGAACTCACCCAAGCCTCCAATTGCTTCTGCGGAGATGACCTTCCGCCGACCTGCCCAGTCTTACCCCATCAGCTACTCCTCAAATGCTCGACGCCCATCTTTGGACTCTATGGAAAACCAGGTTTCCGTGGATACTTTTAAAATACCTGTAAGTTTTGCTCTGAGCTATCTGGAATGACCTATTTAAGAGCATTGGAGGTGTAGCATTAAGATACAATAAAGAAACACTAGTCTTTAGCAAGTTAACAATTTGAGATTACATCTTTACACATATATTTCTCGGATGCAGCAGTAATTGTGGATGGAATAAGAACATTGAGCATACCAATGGTTTGGACCTCTCAGAATGGTTACAAGATATTTCTTTGGAATGTTTGTGTCCACGTCCATCAGTAGCTTAGTTAATATAACCACTGGTTGAAAGTTTTACCCTAATCATGGGTGCCAGAAGGGCATCTCATTATTGGTTGCCACCAAGAAGCAAAGTTCTTAGGTCACCAGATACTGGCATTTACAACGTAAAAGTGTTATACAAAATGTAGTGCTGGAAGCAGAACTTAGTTGGTCCAGAAAATGAATTTACACACACACAACCAGTATACATATGAATAAAATCATATTCAGAGAGGTTAACAAACTTCTTATAATAGGCAACCCTGAAATTGAAAACACCCCCACCTGTCCATCTATTTAGAACTTAAAAAAAAACTCCTCCCTGCCACCCCTTCTGCAGGCTTAGCTGATTGATAGTGGCTCACATGGAGAGTCAGGGACACTCCTTCAATAGGAGGCACATTGTGACAGTGTTTGCTGTGGCTTTCAGTCTCTCAAGTCTCATCCTGGACTATCGGAAAATAGTTTTTTTAGTTTAAGTGGCAAGAAGAAGCCTGTCCAATATAGTGGGGGTCCACCTTTAGGTGCATACTCAAAACTGATTACAAATATGTACATAAAGGGCCTGATTTACCAACCACATCAATCTCTCCAAGAGTTTTTTTCTGCCTTATTTACCAAACAGAATTTACCATGTCCACTCAGCTGCGCCCTTGTTACCTGTATTTACAGCATAGCATACAGTATAGCTCTGTTTGCTAGAATTATAACTCAGTTTGTCACTTTGTTCCCAGTTGCAGCGCATGGTGCACTAAAGGTAGAACAAAAGAGCGAAGAACCCATGAATGTCGTAAATTAGGCCCATAATTGATATTAAGGAAACATTTCTGCTTCAATATAATGAATTGCAGTTTAGACAAGAATCTGCTGTAATTCTCCTTGTCAAGTACAATGCTTGTAGAGTGTGTGCTTCATCATACAAATGAATATCCATGTCATGCATAGCATCTGTGTGTCAAAGCTGCTTTTATAGCCTGAACCACCAGCATCCATACTGACAATGCATGTCTAAGCTTTAGCATCACTGTGAGCCTTCATGAAGGCACCATCTGAGTGGAATTAAAGTTATTGTCCAGAAGCTATAGCCGCCTTTCGGTCCCCGCAGCCCTTTTAATGTATGTAATGTATCATAAAAACAAGCATTCCAGCACTGGTCAGACACTGCAGCCTCCATCAAGATAAAATTCTTCCCCTCTGCATGGCAACCCCATGCATTACAATGAAGAGCAGTGCCGGAGAGGGGGCCAGTAATGCCGATTGAGGCTTACACCTCCTCTATTACAATGAATGAAGTGGGTGTGCCATGGGGCAAAATTTCATCTTGAAGATGGTGGAGATTGAAGACTGCCGCAGGATGATACAGTGCTTGTTCTCTATTATAAGTAATTTTTAAAACAGCAGCCAGACAAAGAAGTTGTAGGATTAAGTTTCACTTTTTTGTTTTTTTACAAAGACATCACAAAAATGGGAGTAAAAATAGTGTAATCACGGTAATTATAGTGATCAGCACTCCAACATTCATTAGAATTGTCCAGTAATACTGATGTCTACTTATATTGCTGAACAAGATGCATATATATAAAATTCCCATAAATCATCACTTTTTGGATCTGAATTACAATGTGTCATGGGTTTCACAAGTTATTAATATTATTGTTATTCATTTAAAAAAAATCACTCATCTGAATGCTCTTTTTTTCCTAACAAGGAGGATCCAAAATGGGAGTTCCCCAGGAAAAACCTGGTCCTAGGAAAAACTCTGGGAGAGGGTGAATTTGGCAAAGTGGTTAAAGCAACAGCATTTAGACTTAAAGGAAAAACTGGTTATACTACAGTGGCTGTGAAAATGCTGAAGGGTAAGTATTACCTGCTTTTATTTCCTTAGTATATTGTCTTCTTAGTCTAAAAGCTAACAGATGGTTGTGACTTCTTTAAGTGATTCTATACCCAGGAAGGAAGTTTATGTCATCACATTCTATTCCTAGGCCTAGTGCCCCAAACAGCCTGTGCTTATTATTTTTACTAAAGCATTTGCCCATTATTCATAAAAACAGGAAAAGGATACAGTCTGATGTTCGAATGGTGGCTGTATAGCTCCTTGGTGCTTTCCAGCAATGATACATTTAGTAACACACAGCTCAGTATTGAGGGTCAGTCTTATCAGTTATAATAACTGCAATACATTTAAAAGCACTACAAGTTAACTGTTGTGTACTCCTCATGTGGCAGTTTAACTTGTAACTAAATGAATCTTCACTAGAGAGCACCTGGGGACGCTGCTGCACTGCCCACCATTTGAACACCAGGCTGCATCCTGTTTTTATGAATATTGGGCAAAGGCGTTAGTAAAAGATAAAACGCTGGCTGTTTTGGGGCACTGGGCTGGGTTGATATAAACTTCCTCCTGAGTATAGGATCACTTTAACTAATGAAAATTGTAAATTGAAAGCTTTGGGGGCAGTTTGGGCATGCTTGATGTAACGTGTGCAACACCAGTGCTTTTCAATATAAATATCATAACACTAAGTTCTATTTTTTCTAACTCCAAAATGTTGGTTACCGGTTTTATAAAAGATAGACGTTTTGGACACAGTCTTATCCTTAGTTGCAAGCAAAATGACCCAATTCCCAGCAGGCTTTTGTGCTCTGTATCACTGACCTGTGTGCACTGCTTGGCTAGATGTACCCAATGTGGTCTCCTGCCAACTGAGAGGCTCAGATTGCCTGTATTAGACACATTGGATTTGTATATCCTGTGTATGTGGTATTGTTTCTACCTTTAGTGATGTATGTGCCTTACTATACATAGACACTTAGGTTTACTTAAAGATGGTCCCTTTTCTTATTCACAGAAAGTGCCTCACAAAGTGAGCTGAGGGATCTTCTATCGGAGTTTAATTTACTGAAGCAAGTCAATCATCCACATGTCATAAAACTGTATGGTGCCTGTACTCAGGATGGTAAGTCGATACAGTCAAAGATGACCATGTTGTTTGTTCCCCCTTGTACAATGAAGTGAAATTCCAGGTTGTGAAACTAATAAAGAGGGCTGTTGAGACACCCCTTTCCCCCTTACCGCCTCTGTACAGTTAATATGCATATGATCTTACTAGCACCAGCTCATTATTGTCACTCCTGCCTACTGATTACCACTCAATATGTAAGGGGGAATAGGCAAAGTCCTCAGATGTGGGCAGATATACAAACACAGGTTTCCCTTTGCCAAATAAGCATTAGTTTGTATCTACACGGCTCAAAACATTCACCAAGCTGTAAGGCTGAGTGATCAAGCAGCAGACCCCCAAGACTCTGTCTCTCAACTGTTAACTGTCTAAGCAGGTAAGGTAGGTCCAGGAAATAGTGAAAAGAACAATATCTGCTGGTCAGATGCAGTTTTTGGATGTTTATGATCCTCATGCTATGCTGATAAGCGAATAAGACCATGTTCTCTTTCAAATGGTTGACTTCAAAGCTTCATGGACCTATTTTGGTTGGAGGTAGAGTTGGGTGGGCCCTGTTAACCAGCTGGTCCCAGAGCCATATCCCCTTCTTTCTCGGTCTTGCCAGTAAGCTTGAAAACAGTGAAAAGGCTTGTGGTGTGTTGGACGTACAGAATTAAATATTTGCCCATGGAATTGCTGTATGCTGGTTTGTGCTTATAAAAACGAAAACGGTTACTCGCCACTAAGGAGCAAGGCCTTTTATTTATCTGAATTTTTAATCAAAAGTAGTGGCAGCTCCACTACATGTGCACCACAGATCAATTTCACAGCTGGCTGAGGGGGACTCCTGTAACCCCTATAGACAACAGATAAATGGATCAGTGCGTTTCAGACTCATTCGGGTTCTCAATCATAATTAAGGACATGGGTGGGTCTGAAACGCGTCGACTGGATTGATTATTTTGCCTTTTACACACCTTCCTGGCTGGACTGTTAACCTGTGAAATTAAAGGTGGTATCTTACTATTTAACTTCAGTGCATCATTGCAGGCTAATCTGATACAAATCTGACTTTTTATTCCCTGACAGTGAGTCTTTGTTTAAATTATGTTAATATAATGTTGCTGTTTCAAGTTGAGGGACATTTTACCACTGCACCATTTTCGTATATTGACACTCTCCAACTGAGCTGTCCCCATGTTACAACATTTATCCAATTTTATATACACTTCTTTTCCCAAATGTTGTGCCACCTTTTCTATGAGGTTCTAAGAAAAGTACACACATTAAAATGAGAGGATTTATCATCCTGTACAGTGATGCTTTATTGCCTTTGAGGGAGCTTTTTGTATAGTTAGCGGGAGGACTAATTCAGATTTATGTTATGGATATTTGCTAAACTAAGTGCTGATCCTCCCCGGGGTGGATGGCATCTTCAAGCAAGACAATGTGACATGTCATGTGACTAAAAATGTCCAAGAGCATGACCAGGGCATCCAAGTAGAAGCTTGGCTCATTAGTTTCCCCATCTTTGAAACAAATTGAACATCTATGGGACCACCTTGATCATCATATTCATTCGATGGATCCTCCTCCACCTGTGACCATCTACCAGGAGTCCCTCCCAGCCTGTCTAGCTGCTGTCCTTGTGGAACATGGCAATTAAGCTTAATATTAGCTGGTGGTTATAAGAATGTGACTGTGTACTATAACCAATAATACATAATACAGATACATGTCTACATATTTAATTTATTGCAACATGACTTTTATTCATTTTAATGTATAGTTCATAAAGTATAATACACTTTCTGTAAACCTATCCACTCATTTTTGCACGTCTCATTGGACCTTTGCCCCACCAGTCAATTTTCTCACACTTTTTTTGTTTATTCAGGTCCCCTATACCTAATAGTGGAGTATGCAAAGTATGGCTCCCTGCGTAGTTTCCTCAGGGAAAGTCGCAAAGTTGGACCCAGCTCCTTAGGTGGTGATCGTAACTCCAGTTACCTGGATAACCCAGATGAAAGAGCTTTAACAATGGGTGATCTCATCTCCTTTGCATGGCAAATATCTAGAGGAATGCAGTATTTGGCAGAGATGAAGGTAATACTTTTACAGTTTTTTTGTTTTCTCAAAGCTTTATGCAGTAAATACATTTTATACCCCTAAGATACAGATTCAGTTTATTAGCGCCAAGTATATATGAACATACATACTAGGTGGCCCATCCACCCTGAGCAGGTAAGTTTTTCTTTTATAATACCAAAATCAGCTTTAGCACTGAGAGTTTTTTCTTGATTTTTGCATGGACGTCAGTTTTAACTCCGCCCTGCCCAAATATTGGGCATTATGATAAGCTGGAGTTGGAAAAAAGTTGAAAAAAGTCTGAGAAGCCCTGATCTAGTCTGTTACCTGGATTCTACTTTTATTAAAAGTGTGTTTTTAAATGAGGGTCACCCAACTATTCAATCTTTCCATCAATATTTCAGTGTGATAATTTGAATTGAGTTCCCCTATGTTGGATTCCATGTGCAAGTTTGAAAATGGCAGTTGTTAAGTCATTCACCAGCACATTAGGACAGTTCTATTATGAGGAGCTTTTTTAACCAGCTAGGAGGCCCTATAGCCTGGAAATTGAGCCAAAAACCAACCAAATTTTGATTGGCCTGGTCCCTGTGCTGGTGCAGAGAAAATAATCTTTTCTAGACTTTACTTTTATCTTCAAGTACCTTTAAAACTTAATCATCCATAAGTGAGATCCTTTACATATGACATCATATTGCCATATTGCTTTTCCTACAGCTTGTCCATCGAGATTTGGCAGCCAGAAATGTCTTGGTGGCAGAAGGGCGCAAGATGAAAATATCTGATTTTGGTCTTTCCAGAGATGTATACGAGGAAGACTCATATGTAAAGAGGAGCAAGGTAATAAATAGGAAACTGTATTCTGGGGGTTTTGCTTTTTTTCGTCCCTTTTTTGTTATGCACTAACATTTATTATAGTTGGTCAAATATATAACTGTCCATCATTTGTCTTTTTTTCCATTTTGACATGTTCATTACCTGTTGTGGGGATTTACATCAGTGGAGCCAAACTGGCGGACTTTAACATGAAAATTAGGCCTTGACAAATGATGGAATCCTAGGGGCAGACTAGACTGACCATGTGGTCACCTGGTGTCAACTTTCTTTGTTTCTATCTCACTGCAACCCTTAGGGATATACTGTTTATTCAGCAGCAGTAAAATTACAGTTGAGATTCAGGCAAACACGAAATGGCTTTTAGAAAGAGTGAAATCTATACAAATATGAAGAAATAATTATAATTGTCAAACGCAAACAATGCAACACATTCACCCATGTACAGCGAGTGATCTTCCACAGAAGGAAGCTGCTGTGTTGGAGTGGCAGTAACTCAGTGGAGCAATACACAGAGCTTTATCACAGGTTGATGATTGGAAGACCAAATAGGCAGCCCACTGTGGCAGAGAGAACTTTAGATCAATGATTAGAAGTTAAATATTAACCATTACATTGCCATAGCTAGCATGTGAACATCTCATTGCCCATCTGTGGCACTCAATCATGAGCAGTGCTGGAGCATAAATCCAGTTTTCTTCCTGAGCTCAATCCATTGGGCAGCCCATTTCAGGATGCCACTTTGGCTAAATATTTACTTAGGATTTGCATTGTACTTAACCCTAAACATGTCCTGGGCATGGATAGCTGCTTCTAAAAGCCAGGGATAAGTGACCACTCTGTGATAAGAGCAACTGACACTGCTGCATCTCCCCTACTCACATCTTGGTTCTGCATCACAGCACTGTGGTGGGATTCCAACTAGGGCTTTGGAGGCACCCGTGGCCTGCCACTGGACTGGGGTCAAGGTAGCTACAATATTTGTCAAAACTTAGGTGTGTGTGTTACGAAAAAAATATGCCTTGTCTGGGAGTTTATGTAGTGTATACAAGAAAGAAAATAAACCTAGCACAACATTGCTACTTTGACTATGAAAATTTGCTTGGTTTCATCTCAAATTTCTCAACCTATCCTCAGCCGCTGACATTGTTGGAATTCAAGGTCTCGTACTCTCTTGGATTTACACCTATCTCTCTGAACGATAATTTAATTTTAATGTATTCTACTCGCAGTTTCTTCTCCTCCTCCACTGTCTTTTGGTGTTCCACAACACTCGGTCCTAGGCAATGGCACCCAGGGAGCAATGGAGGGTTAGGTGCCTTGCTTACTGCATGTCTGGGCTAGGAATCAAACCTGCCACTGTCCAGTCACAGGGCAGCTTTCTTACCACTAGGTCATGACTGTCCTAATCTCCTATTTTGTTCAGTAATCCACTCCCCCCAAAAAGAGGACAAATTCAGTTAGCAATTTTTACAATAGCTGCAACTCCCGAAGCTAGATGCCTAGAGGTTATTCTGGCCCTTTTATTTAAACTTCTCATCCACTCGCAAGCTACCTCCTGTCCTGTCTAACTTAAATACCTCTCCCATGTTCATTCCTTCCTTTTTCCTGACAGCACTAAAATGTTAGTGCGGGAGAAGGGTATGGATGCAGGAGGTGGTTTGTAGTTTTGGACTAGTGGACGAGTGTGGTCCCTAGAAATCTGTTCTCTGTTGTTACTTTTCTCCCTCTTGCATGGACCATGAACACTGTAAATATGAAGTTGTCTTCCCTGATTCCCTAGATTCACTTATTCGACCCACCAAACCTTTGTTTTGGGAACACTGTTTTAAGTATATTGAGCAAGTATTCAGGGGTGGGGAATATTTACACACTGCTTTCTCTGTCCACAAATGGCCAGCTTTAGCACTATGTACGTTATTGTAAATATTATATAAAGCCTCTGTTTGTCAAGACTTTGTTAATTATATTTTTGTGATATGGCACAGCTATTGATAGTTGTACAATGTGTTAGCCAAATATAAATGTATATCAACCCTGGTGATATAGCAGTAGTGTTTAGGCCATACGTAGGCATTCATGGAAATTTGGAGGAGAGCAGTGTATTTAAAAAGTAGTTAGAAGCCGAGAAGATGGTTTTTGTTTCTTAAAGAGGAAGAACACAACTGACTCACTTTTCGGAGTGTTGTTCCCCTCAGTGGGGGCATCCCAATTTGCTGTGTGTATGCCCCTAGGTCAGTCTCCTTCCTGTTGCTCCCATGACGCAGAGTAGGGCAAGAATGAGCACGCTGATTGGCTGAGCTGCCTGCTCAACCAATCAGCACGCACGCTTTCACACGGCTCTCTTCAAGCCACATATTCCTCTTTAAGGAATTACATCATAACAACTGTTGTATTAAATTTCTGTAAAATACCTAAACCAGATTCAGTGGAGGAAAAAAACACCACCCAAGAAGCTCTGCTAGCCGAACCAAATCTACGTTGACTGTACATTTCCTTGGGGAGGATAAGAACACTTTACATGCTGTTTAAGTGAATAAGTATCTGGAAAAAGTGCCTCCAGGAGACACACTTCTCGGGCTCCTCCAGGCCCAAATTCCTTAATGCTAAATACCCACAAATTTTTATGTCCTGTGCAGACACTAAACAGAAAGGAGTCCTTATTGACTTTAAAAGAGGAACTCAATTCCATTGTTCCAAGGAAATCTCTGATCAAGGAGGGAGATTTCTTATCCTTATTGGCGAAATGCATGACATTGAGGTAAAGTTTGCCACCTACTATGCCCCCAACACCAACCAGTTACCTTTCTTGTCAAGCTTCCTGAAAGAAGTAACGGCGGTAGCCAAAGGGACAACAATTATATGTGGGGACTCAAATTTAGTACTAAACCCCCTCCTAGATAGACAGTCCGTGAAGGGTTCATTGGCGGGAGCCCAACTAGTTGCGAACTCAAAAGCCTTTAGGAATTTACTAGATTCTTGTTCAGTGGTCGATTGCTGGAGGGAAGCTCATCCTGGAACCCAGAACTTTATGCACTACTCCCATCCACACTCAGTATACACTAGGATAGACCACATCCTCCTACCCGTACCTACTCTGGCTCAATTATCGGCTGTGGATATTGTCCCGATCTCTTGGTCCGACCACGACGGCCAGCTACTCAAATTGCACTCCCTGCTAAGCAGACCGCTAGGATCGACATGGTCCCTTAACATATCTCTTCTTTCAGACCCGGTTTTAACCCAATCCATCTCTGACGCACTGACTGAATATTTTACGTTAAATGAGACAGGGGACGTCTCCCCCACGACCTGCTGGGAAGCACATAAGCCAAATATAAGGGGTAAATTAATTCAGTTAGCCTTGCGGAAAAAAAAGGAGAGGAATGCTCATATAGACAAGTTGGAAAAGGAATACCTAGAATTGACGGGGAAGGCCAAACGACAAATGACGACAGACTTTAGGGCTAATTTAAACAGGGTGACATACGAACTAAACCTAGCTCTAGCGGGTAAAGCAGAGAATGTTTTGAGGCACCTCAAACACAAATATTACTGCAAAGCCAATAAACCAGACGCCTTACTGGCAAAAAAGCTGAGAACACCGGACCAGACCTACCGACCTATTAAGCTGAAAAGCGACAGAGGGATAGCTTCAAGTAACCCGGTTAAAATAGTAGGCATCTTCAGAGACCAACTCTCTAAGTTATACTCTAATCCCAACCCACCAAGGGGAGAGGGAATCTCGGCATTTCTTGAGAAAATATCTCTGCCCGATATCCCGGAGGAGTTGAAAACCCTCATGGACTCGGACTTTGAGGCCGCAGAGGTCCAAAAAGTAATAGCATGGCTACAACCTAATAAAAGGCCAGGCCCTGATGGATTCCCTGCCGCTTATTACAAATGTTTCACTTCTATACTGGCTCCAAAGCTGACGGCGGCCTTAAATGCGGTTCGTGGGGGTGAGTCTTTCTCGCAGGAATCACTCACTGCCTCGATAAGTATGATCCCGAAGCCAGATACGGACCATATGACCTGGACTAATTATAGACCAATCTCCCTAATCAACCTAGATGTTAAGATCTTTACTAAAGTGCTTGCAGATAGATTATCTAGATACTTGCCACTCCTGATCCATAATGACCAGACAGGCTTTATACCGGGGAGACAAGCAGGGGATAATATCAGAAGAATGCTTCAGATCTCGGGCATGGCCAGGGGAAGGGATCTGCCCATTATGATGCTCTCACTGGACATCAAAAAAGCTTTTGATTCGGTATCTTGGGAGTACCTCTTCCACTTATTAGAGAAGTGGGGTTTCGGCCCCTACTTCCTGAATATACTAAAAGCAGTCTACAAAGCGCCGATAACCTTTGTGGATATAGATCAGACCCCTTTCCGCTGGCCAGAGGAACGAGACAGGGTTGCCCATTGTCCCCCTTGCTATTTGCCCTGGCAATGGAGCCATTAGCTCAATTGATAAGAGATTCCCCAGATGTCGTTGGAGTGGAAATTGAGGGAGAGCAACATAAACTTAGCCTATTTGCGGACGATGTCCTGCTAAGTATTTCCAACCCCCTCATATCCACACCCAATCTATTGCAAATCCTGGGTCAATTTGCGACAATATCCGCCCTTCAGGTTAATACCTCCAAATCCAAAGCACTAAATGTTAACCTCCCGGACGGAACGTGGCGTCAGTTGCAGGCCAATTACGACTTTAGCTGGGAAGTCAAGGCAATCAAATATCTAGGTATAGCCCTGACTAACACATATGATTCTCTTTACGCAGCAAATTACATACCGCTACGTAGAAAATTTAGTACTTTAATGACGAAGTGGCAGGAGTGCAGTTTGTCGTGGCTGGGCAGAATGGCGGCAATCAAGATGTCCTTACTTCCCAAATTTTTATACCTAGCCAGGACTCTTCCAGTAAAGCTTCCATCTAACTTTCTCAAGGAGATACAAGGACAGGTCCTAAGGTTTATTTGGGGCGTGAAAAGACAAAGGATAGCTCGGAAAGTTATGTTGCGGTCAAAATCGGCTGGAGGCATGGGGGTTCCGAGATTCGAGAAATACTATTAGGCTGCGCAAGCCGCACAGCTTCTTTCATACCACGCCACCGTTGACATACCAGGATGGGTCCGTATCGAGACGGCTTTGTCCCCATCCTCACCGATTAACGACCTTCTATGGCTCACACCGAAGGCCAGAAATTTGGGGAACAATATGATTATGGCTCATTCTCTTCGGTTGTGGGACGACATTACATTTTCAGGCGGTTTGGCCTCTCCACATATGCCCCTAATGCCACTATGGAATAATTCATTATTCCCCCCAGGAATTACGGATCCACATAGGTTTTATAGGTGGCGTAATTCGGGGATTCTACACGTGCATAATTGCTACCACGGATCTGATATAGCCTCCTTCCCACACCTCAGAGATAAGTTTGGTCTCCTGCCAAAATACTTTTTTGGATACCTCCAAGTACACCACTTCATAAAATCTATCGCGAAAAATGCCCCAAAACTTGACGATTACACTTGTTTTGAACATCGCTGCCTGCGCAACCCGAGAGATAAAAGTGCTATTGCTAGCTTATACCACTCACTTTGTAAGAATTTAGATGGCGCCACTCCAACATATAGGAATAAGTGGGAACTCGACCTGGGAGAAGAAAGAAACCCTGAAATCTGGGCTAAGATGTGGCAGGCACCTTTTGGCAAAAAAGCCTCAGCACAGGCGATAGAAGTTAACCTGAAGGTAGCCTTGCGCTGGTACCTAGTCCCTACGCAATTGACACACATGGCAGCAGGGGCACAGAACAAATGCTTTCGCGGCTGTGACGAACCAGGCTCGAACGGCCACATTTGGTGGAGCTGTGGGGTAGCTAGAAACTTCTGGGATAAGATTCAAACCTTATTGTGTAAGATCTTTGATATTAACATTGGTTTAGATCCCTGGGTTGCATTGTTAAATAAACCTCTAGTTGGAACCTCAGTTAGACAGAGACAATTGTTGTACCATGTCCTTACCTATGCTAAGTTAGTCATCGCTAAGGCATGGAAGACCTCCTCACTAAGTTTTACAGAGTTTAAAAACAGGGTCAATAACACGCTAGCTATGGAAAAACAGCTATCCATGAAAACAGACTGGAGGAGTTCCGAGAGGTGTGGGCTCCTTGGATCAGGGAGATCTTTCCTAGTACTTTCAATTGGGACCTTTTAAGCGTTTAGACACCGGTATGTTTTAATAAACAGCTATAATAGATATCAGACTCCTATCCTTTCCTCCTCTCCTACTATCCTTCTCCCTCCCTTTCCTTACTTTCTGCTAAGCTCTTCTTTTGGCTCTTCGGAACGTTTCTGATCCATTTTTTATTATTATTATTATTATTATTATTAATGTTTATTTATATAGCGCCATCAACTTCCGTAGCGCTTTACAAGTTAAGAATACAGACAAGGTAAAACATATAGCACAGAGAACAATACAAAATTAGATGCCACAGGTTAAAACCAAGTGTTGTGAGCACAGGAGACAATAGGGAGGAGTGCCCTGCCCTTGCGAGCTTACAGTCTATACATTTATGATGTATTCACGTTGACACATTCAGGAGGCGCTCTGGATAGCGAGTGGATTCAAGTCTTTGGTGCGGACCGGATCGCCCCCTGAATGCCAATCTCGATGTGATAATTACTTTAAGCAAGAGAAGTCACTCAGATGTATCTGATAATTCTTGTTATAGTTACATTTATAGCGATGTCCAGGAATGTTTTACTTCCTCGTTGTAAAATTGCATGTCTTGCAAATGCCATCTTATGTTACAACTGTGTACTTCAATAAAAATTATTGAAAGAAGTATCTGAAAAAAGATACTTGGTAATGTTCTAACTACTTTCTGACACTTTGATTTCCAGGGAAGAATACCAGTAAAGTGGATGGCGATAGAGTCCCTGTTTGATCACATTTACACCACTCAAAGTGATGTGTAAGTCAGAATATGAAATCTTCTATGTATGTTCTGTGTTTACATCCTGAATATATAAAACCGCTAGATTATTAAGCCATCCATATTGTCATACAGTTCCCATCCTTGTCATGGTAACATTGCGAACAGTAAAACATACAGTATAGACACTTACATATGCATTATCTAAAGCAATTCCTGAAAAGCTCCAAAGTCAATTTACCATGCTGGTAAAGCCTTCCACATATAGCCAATGCAGCAGTGTGTAACATCATGGAGTAGCATTATTGTTCTTTTCTGTGTAATCTGAGAGCAATAGCAAGTGTCCCTCATAAGGACATCCTTATGAAAAGTATTAAAGAAGATTGACTAAAGCCAAGCCAGCCAATGCTTACCCCCTTTTTCCCCTTGTATGGCTGCCGATTACTATTCAGGTTGTTGGCATTCATACAGGTAAATGAGGTAGTGGTAAACATTGACGCACTTTACTTACATTTTTCATAAGTAGCTTTACTGTATCTTTGGTGAAATGCAGATATAGTTTATACAGACATTAGTGCTGCATTCACAATGGGAGATAGAGAGCAACTCACATTCAAGTTAACCCTAAAGTATGATAATCATTAGTCAGAATCTCTGGAGCACAGAAACAAATAAATTACTGTGAGTATTGTCCCCTTAACCTTGGAACATATGTTGCCCTTGCGCGTAACACCAATTCTTCGGTAGGGACCAGTGAGTAAAAAAAATAATAATATATATATATATATATATATATATATATATTGCATACATGCTTGTTGAATCATAGATAAAGGTGAGTATCTTGCTTCACTCTGGGTGGACTGCTGGAACTATTACAGGTAGGTAGCAGATATCTAGCAAGATAAGGAAAGAGTTCCCTCAGGTGGGAGGGGGAGAGCTAGAAGAGCTGCTAACCGAGAAGATTTAGATTCTTGTAGTAATCTGTAATAACTAGTGAGGTTAGGTATATGGGTAGATGCACTGATGTAAGATTTATTAAAGATCTATATCCAAAATTCCCTATGGGGCAGCTCTGTCTCCCACTCTCCTGGCCATCCCAATTAAGATGACTCGTACTATTAAAGCAGAACAAAGTGTACGGTTCTGTTCTGTTCCCTGAGGGGAACCCTAACTGTTATGCCCTGCTGTGTGAAAAACCCCAGGACGCCAGGCTCTCATGCGCAGGCTCTCGTCCAATGAGACGTTTGCCGCAATGATGTGATTCCGTAAATGGCTCTCGTGGGTTTCAGTGGGGAATGAGAGTGGCATAATGTATGGTGTAATCAAGGAAAACAGCTCTCATTGGACAAGAGACTGCACAAGTGTCGATTCGTGAGACCCACACGAAGGACAGGTGGGTTTGGTGGGCCTGGTGGGTTTTGTTCCTCTTTAAGTCCCTAAACTATGCTCAATAATTTAAAATTGCCCTTCCTTGTTCCTGGTTTCATGTAGCCAAAAATTGGTCCTCCACCTCACTGCCAGCAACCAGTAGGTGTTGTGCAAATCACTGTGCAGACCTAATATCGCTGTGCACACCTACATAGGGAACTTTATGGTGGTTACTGTATCTGAGACACATGCACAGTGGGCATTTAAGCCTGAACTTAAAAGGTTAAAAAACCCCAAACCAAAAAAAAACTGCACTTACCTCCTTTCCTGCATAGCAGCTTCATCCTAGTCCGTTGCCCTCCTGGTTTCCAAGATGACGGAGGGGGGGAGCCCCCTGCTCCACGACTAACAGCAAGCAGCCATGTTCGCTGTTAGTCTTTGACCCGCCGGTCCCACTAGTCAATGTGCGCCATCCATTCATTGCAATAGTGGGGGTGCCTGCCCTGTCCTTCCATTGCAATGAATAGACGGCATTGCATGATTGACATGTGGACTGGGAGGTCGCGTGAGGCTGTTCTCGGAAACCAGAATATTTTTGAGCAGCTAGGACCTGCTGCCCAGGAGAGAAGGTGAGTGTCTGTTTGTTTTTGGGGTTTAATAACCCTTTAATAGCAGAAAGACATCCAAAGTTGGCAAGACCAGGATACTCTGAATGTAAGCATGAAAGTCCAGGGGTAATTTTGTAAAATGGACCTACTAAATATAGGGGTTTGGGGGTTGGGGAATGCAGTGGCCTTGATGGCCATTATGGTAATTTGTGGCTGTAGATTGGATTTGCGTCCTTTCAAATACTCACCAAATATATGCACAGTTTTGTAGTAGCCTGCAGTATCTTTCAATGCACTTCTGTCACTCTTCAAAATAGGTGGTCTTTTGGTGTCCTTCTTTGGGAGATTGTTACACTGGGTGGAAATCCATACCCAGGCATTGCTCCAGAACGCCTGTTCAACCTTCTAAAAACTGGTTACAGAATGGAAAAACCAGAAAACTGCAGCGATGAAATGTAAGTGTATCATTATTTGTAACAACTGTCTAACCAAACTTGGATATACTAGTAAATGAAAGCCAGTGATTCTATCAGTACAAGGATCAGCCCAAGTCTAGTTTACCATAAAAGTATAGCATGAGTTGGTACTGTTTTCTATTGTACAAAAGTGCCCCATCCATCAGCAATCCAAGTAATCACTATGGCTATCAGATCCTTTCAGCTAAAACTATTCACTGTCACCTACAAATCTTGTGTAATTTGCTTAAAAATATCCGGGCAATTGCTGGCAAGCTATACCTCTATTAACCATATTGTTTGAGCCTGCAACCTACATTGATCTAGTGATAGATCACTTCCATTCTCAATGCTGGCTCAATTTCATAGCCATATTAACATATCAAGCAGATATCTGTGTTACATTCATTTAGAATCTTGACTATTCAGTCTAACATGGCCAGATATGGAAAGCGTAAAAATTATCTTTATTTAGCCTGTTTAATAGCTTGCCCATCCCCTACTCCCAAGTTGCCGAACTGTAAAAAATATACTCACCTGTCATCTTCCCCATCCAGCACTGGGCAGCGTCCTCTACTCTCTCTTGGTGGCTCTACTTTAACTACTAGTGAACTCACAAAGGGGTCTCTAGTAGCCTTTTACCAATTTATAGGGTGGGAGGCAGCCACCTTTCGTTGTGGGGGGGGGGGGCTTAGTGATCCCCCCCCCCCAAATATCCCCATCAGCTTGTTCCTGTTGTTCATCCAGGGATGGAGAGACGCATTGGATTTGCAGGGCTGTAGCACTGAGTTGCCAGCCTCTGTGCCTTGTGTTCTAGTAACGGACAATTCATTTGCCGGTATTTTTCAAAAATCTACAGTGTGTGCCATACTCTTGCCATTTATCATATTGGTGCTGATTGTTAAAGCAGAACAAAACCCAGGATTTTGACTAATCCAGGTTTTGTTCCATGCAGATGGGGCATAACTTGGGATGCCCTGCGGTGTGAATTCCCCCAGAAAGGCAAGAAAAACTCACCTCTTCCCCATTCCTACAGGGCATGTGCGAGCAAGCAGCCAATCAGGGCAGTTTGCCGTGTTTATTTAATTCACCAAATTACATATGCATGGCAAACGGCTCTGATTGGCTGCGTGCCTGCACATGCGCTGTGGGAGGAGGAGGTGAGTTTACCAGCAGCCATCCCAGGATTTTTTAGATTCCTGGACCGGCCATGCAGGGCTTTGTTCCACTTTAACATTAGACCAATATATTCAATTAAGACGGCTTCCAAAATCTGGAAACTGTTAGTCTTTTTTCTGTATCTAGGCTCCCATTATAGAGAAATGTTTCTGCATCACGCCCTTTGTTCACACTAAGCATTTTTAGGCTGTTCATGGAGTTACTTACTCAGCTAAGACCTACCCCATGGATGCAGCCTATCTGATCACACAGATACCCCAGATGATTAGGTTAAGTTAGATCTTGATCTTTGCCAGTGTGTTTATCAATGCATTGAATGCAAATTGGCCCACACTGGTGGTCAATGTAATAGCCTGTTTAGACAGAGCGATTAACGAGCAAACAAAATTTAGCGACAACCGCTCCATGGAATCGACTGCAGCGATCAATCGATGAACGAGAAGTGGTTAATTGGCCGACTGTTGCATCATTTTGGCTAACCAAAAATCTCTCGTTCATCACTTGATGGCTTGAAGTCAGCCTCCAAAAAATATGTTTTGTTTTAGCAATCGATTGACCAACAAATCTTCGCCATCTGAACACAGTCGTTCAACCTCAGAAGATTTGTATGGTCGGTCAATCGCTGAGTGAACAGCGTGTAAACTCAGCATAAGTTTGCATTCCCTAAATATTATCTCCAAAGATCTTCTCTCAGGTTTTATCTTTTGATGATATATGTTTATGACTTTCAGGTACAATCTTATGCTAAAATGCTGGAAACAAGAATCAGACAAGAGACCAACATTTGGTGAAATTAGTAAAGAATTGGAAAAAATGATGGTGAAAAGTAGGGTAAGTTGGATATTATCATTATTATTAGGGTCAAATCATTGACGCTGAAATGAAAGGGCTTCTTATTTTGATGACCATGAATCAGGCAGAAGCATGAGCGCGACTTGATGCTCCAAATAGCGTGCGCAAACTCACCGGTGCACCAACCATGAATCAAGCCTATTGTGGCCCATAATCCTCTTATAACCCTCACCATGCATCTATTCATGTTTTTCCCATTTTTATTTGAACCTATTGAGATGCAACAATATATATTGAGCTATATTAACAAATATTTTGTTATTAGTAATGTAAATTTTGTTCAAATATTTGGCTACAAATTTTTGAGTTTAGATGTTCCAGAGCTTTGTTATAGGACCATTTTCTAAAGGTATAAACTGAACAAAATCTATGATCGCCTTTACCTCCCACAGCTCTTCCAGGTCTTTAAAACTTATCACTCACCAAGATCCCACACCCTGGCATCCATCACCAGCCTCTATTCACAAGGGAATAACAGTCTGCCCCTCTGCACGACCATTTCATTTACTACAATGGAGGGGTGTGTTAACAATTGCCATAACCCTTCCACTTCAATTAATATAGTTGGCTTGCAGAGGGGCAGATTTCTGCTTTGGAGGAGGCAGCTGTTGCCTCATCAATGGAGACCACTGTGGGTGCATAATCACGGCAATAAGTATGTTCAAAAACACCATAGTCGGACAAAAACGGAGCATAGATTTTTTTTTGTTTAAGCCTGAACAGGCCTTTTAATTATGATCTGAATAGATTGCTCCAGTCTTACCACAGAGGTATGTACCCAAAAAAAACAAGGCTTTAGGAAACAGGAATGATGATCCAAGTCTACATAATTCTCAAGTTTTATGTCATCAACAATTGTTTAAGCCCCTGTCCAGACACACACCAAATTTGTACCACAGTATCTCCAGTGGGAACAGGGGAAATGAGCCATTCCAACCATCTCAAAAATACCATTTTGTGATTACTCACCTGTAATTGTAAATGGTTATTACAAGTATGTCACACACCCCGCTTCCGAATATTCATGACACTTGGGTAACTGTCCTGTAGAGGGCGATCTTGCAGAGATGACATGAAAAAAGGAGCCCCTCCTAACCCATAAATACCTGGGACCTCCCACCATTCCCCAGTATAAGACAGCAGTAAAGGGACCAGGAAGAGCCAAATGTAAACAGCAAAGAAAAAGGATCCCAGAAAACCAAAAAAGGGCGGGATGAAGCGGGGTGTGTGACATACTTGTAATAACCATTTTACAGGTGAGTAATCACAAAATGGTATTATTCCCAGTATGTCACACACCCCGCTTCCGAATATTCATGACACTTGGGACATCCAATAGCAGTGCCCATAATGGGTGGGGATCCCAAAAAGGCAATAATAAACTTAAACTACTGCAGCTTGCAGAACTTTGCGGCCAAAAAACAGCATCCGCTGAGGCCCGCACATCAACCTTATAAAACTTGGAAAAAGTATGAACAGAAGACCAAGTAGCAGCCTTACAAACTTGTTCAACAGAAGCCTGATGCTGAAAATCCCAAGAAGCCCCAACAGCACGAGTAGAATGAGCAGTAACACGAAAAGGGGGAACCTTCCCCTTGGCAGAATAGGCCCCAACAATGGCCTGTCGAATCCATTTACTAATGGAAGACTAAGCGGGCGCCAGACCTTTCCTGGGCCCGGAGGGCACCACGAAAAAGGCGTCCGTCTTACGAAAAGAAGAAGTAGCCACCAAATAATATTTCACACATCGAACCACATCCAAAGAATGTAAGGTCCTCTCCTTGTCATTACTAGGTTTAGGACACAAGGAAGGGAGAACTACATCCTGATTGAGGTGGAAGGCCGAAACCACCTTAGGAAGGAAATCCCGCTCAAAGCGGAAAACTACCTTGTCCAGGTGCCTCTCAAAGTAAGGAGCCTGAATAGACAAGGCCGCCAACTCAGAGACATGCCGAACAGAGGTAATAGCCACCAAAAAGGCAACTTTCTGAGTGAGCAGAGAAAGAGCAATATCATGCACTGGCTCAAAAGGGGGCCCCTGGAGAGCCGACAGAACCAATTTTAAATCACAAACCGGCATCAAGGGCTTTCTAGGAGGCCGCACATGAGTAACCCCCTGGAAAAATGTCTTAACCAGGGGATGAAGGGCAAAAGACCTTTGAAAGAAAACCGCCAGGGCAGAAGCCTGCCCTTTCAAAGTACTAAGCTGGAACCCCGAGTCCAGACCATGTTGAAGAAACTCCAGAATTCTGGGAATAGAAAACACCCTACAAGGCAAGGCCCTTGCCTCGCACCAGTTAATATAAGACCTCCAAGTCCTATAGTAGACGTTAGAAGAAGGTCTCTTCCTAGCTCTAACAAGAGTCTGAACCACCGCATCAGAAAGACCTTCCTCCTTTAAGATGGAGGTTTCAGCAGCCACGCCGTCAAAGCCAGCGTTGGTAAATTGGGGTAGCGTAGCTGACCCTGGGTGATAAGATCCGGAAGAAGAGGCAGATAAAACTGATCTACTGCCAGCCGCACGACGTCTGCAAACCACACTCGTCTTGGCCACCTTGGAGCCACCAGAATTGCTGGTGCCCCTTCTAGAGTTAGCTTGCGCACCACCTTGCCCACCATGAAGAAGGGGGGGAACAGGTACAGAAACCCCAGTTCCCTCCAAGCCAGGGACATGGCATCCACTGCCAGGGCCAGAGGATCCTGAGACAGAGAAACAAAGGCAGGAAGCTTGTGATTGTGACGAGAGGCAAAAAGATCCACCTCCAGAGTCCCCCACTTGTGACAAAGGGACTGGAATACCTTGGAACTGAGAGACCATTCTCCTCAGCGAGAGGATCTCCTGCTCAGGGAATCCGTCTTCGTGTTCTCCACTCCCGGGATGTAAATGGCTGAGATGCATGGGACATTGCTCTCTGCCCAAACAAGGATCAGAGATACCTCCCTGAGGGCACTCCTGCTGTGAGTCCCTCCTTGGTGATTGATGTAAGCGACCGCCATCCCATTGTCCGATCGGACTTGAACTGGCAATCCCTGCAATAGAAGAGTCAAGCGAGACAGAACCAACCAAATGGTCCGTAGCTCCAAAACGTTGGTAGGGGTATGAGCCTCCCGAGGCCCCCATAACCCCTGGAACTGATGTTCCCTCCAGAAGCCCCCCCAGCCCGACAGGCTGGCGTCCGTGGTGACCGTTTCCCAACAAGGGGTCAGAAAGGATCTGCCCTTCAACAGATTGCTTGACACTAGCCACCACTGAAGGGACTGCTGAGCCCGGGGAGACAGCAGACAAGACTGATCCAATGACAGCGGACATTTGTCCCAAGTCGCTAGAAGATGGAGTTGAAGCGTCCTCATGTGAAACTGGGCAAAATGGACTGCCTCGAAGGAAGCCACCATCAGATCTACCCATCTCATCCCTAGCCGGATAGACGGGCGAGGATTGGAAAGCAGAAGCCGAACCAAATCTTGGATCAGAAGAATCTTGGGCTGAGGAAGGAACACCCTGGCCTGAAAGGCATCCAGAGTCATGCCCATAAACGAAACCTCCGTGGACGGGGAGAGGGAGGACTTGGAATAGTTGATCACCCAATCGAACCTCTCCAGCGTGGATACCACCACTCTGGTGTCTAGCTCTGCTTGGCTGAGAGAGGAAGCCAAAATGAGAAGGTCATCCAGGTATGGTACAATGCGAATGCCCTGGACTCTGAGGAGGGCCATCACCCCCGCCAATACCTTGGTGAACACCCTCGGAGCCGAGGTAAGCCCGAATGGAAGGGCCACAAACTGAAAAAGCTGATCTTCCACCACGAACCTGAGGAATCTCTGGTGTGCCAGGAAGATAGGTACATGCAGATAAGCATCCCTGATGTCTATGGACGTCATGAAGTCCCCCTGACGAAGAGAATCGACGGCCAACCGCAAGGTTTCCATACGAAACTTCCTGAAGCGGATAAACCAATTGAGGAGCTTCAGATCCAAAATGGGTCGAACGGAGGCCTCCTTCTTGGGCACCGTGAATAGATTGGAATAGAATCCCAAGCCACTTTCCGCGAAAGTCACTGGGCAAATGACAGCCATGTCCAGCAGATAGCTTACTGCCGCCCGGAGCCCCTGTGCGGCCAGTGGATCCGAAGGCACTCGAGACCTGAAGAATCTGGGAGGAGGCCGGATCTCGAATTCCAGCTTGTAACCGGAAGACACCATTTCCAGAATCCATTTATTTGAGACCTCCTGGTCCCAGACCTGGAAGAAGTGCCGCAGCCGCCCCCCCACCCGCAAGGGTGAGGGCGCCCCCGCATTGCTGAGCTGGCTTAGCAGCGGGATTGGGTTTGGAACTCCAGTTGTGACCTGGACGGGCACGACCTCTGCCTCTACTCCAGGAATCACCTCTGAGGGTAGAGAAGGCCAAAACTCTGCCAGTTCTGGCACCACGAAAGGAAGGGTTAAAGGAGGCCGCCCCCCGAAAGGGATGACGTTGCCTCTTACCCTGAGGTAACTTCCCTCCTTTCGTGACAGAATCTAATCTTTCTCCAAAGAGCCGCAATCCCACAAAGGGAAGTGCTGTAAGCGACTTTTTGGCCACAAAATCAGCCGCCCACTGGCGCAACCATACCAACCGCTGAATAGCTACAAGCAAGGCCGAGGTTCTACCACACATGACCATGGTGTCATCCAAGGCGGCAAGCACAAAGGACATGAACAATTCACACCGCTTAAGGGCTGCGAACTCATCAAGCCTGGATGTACTCAACAGGTCTCTAACCACAGACCTCGTAGCCACTGCCAAAAGCGCCGAAGCAAAAACAGGTCGCAAGGCTGAACCGACACTAGCAAACGCGTGGCAAGCCATCTGATCAAGGCGTTTATCCTCACAATCTTTGAGAGTGGTGGAGTCAGGAGAATGCAAAATAGAAGTATTGGATGACCCGAGCACCGGGGCATCCACCTCGGGAGGGGACGACCATCGTTTTACCACGTCCACCGGAAAGGGATACTTTTTATCCCAACCTTGAGGAATACCTGGAAGCCGAGTAGGCTTCTCCCATTCCTTAAGAATAATGCCATCAAAATGCTTTTGATTTGGGAACTCCAGGCGTGGCTTGGAAGTCCCAAAGAATTCCCCTTTTTGAGGAGCGGCCTCCTCAGGAGGAGAAATTGCCAGAACCTCAAAAAGGTGAGCCAAGACCTTCGGGGTATCCACAGCATCCCCCTACCCTTGCTCAGTATCAGCACCAACAAACTGCTGATTGTCAGAACCCTCAGAATCCTCAAATAATTCCCCCTCTTCTAGCGGAGAATAATCAGACCAGTCAAGGAAATCATAATCATCAAACTCAAAGGCCGGCGCGGCTGGAGACAAATGCTTTCGCTTAGCCAAGGACTTTCTGGCAGCAGAGCCAGAAATAAATTTCTCAATATTAGCCAGTCTGGCACATACATCAGATTGCGACTCCCCACCTGTGACAACATCACTATGGGTACAGATAAGGCAGGGTGGGGAAGGAGATGAGGCCAGGACCCCGGACCCAGACGCCTGGGCCCCCGAATGCTGCGTTATGGCCCGCTGAGCACAAGGTATGCAAACAAGTACATTATCCCCCGCAAGGGATGCCCCACAACCCACACACTGCTGGGGTTGCCCCAAGGGGAGCCCAAGCCCGGTATCCTGAGAAGCCTCCATATGGTGATTTTAATGTAGTCGCAATTTTTTTGGAAACCCTAAATTAAACTCTAAGGGACCCTAGGACCGGGAGAACTCCCTCTTTAAACTTCAAAAGAAGGGATCCCACCTAGAAGACATGAGAACAGACATAAGTGTCAACATGCACATCATAATAAAAATCCACTCACCGCAGCAAAGCAGCGACCGTCAACCCTCACAGCAGCAAGGGAATGAGAGGGAGAGCAGCAAAGCAGGCAGTGAGGCCGGAAACAGTGCTTGAGAGAAGCCGGCCTCGAGGGGGGGGGGGGGTGGACGGGCCACAACGAGCACCTGTTGAAAAGTGAAACCGGCCCAGCAACAATGGCCGCAAAAACACATACACACACACAATCCACACACCTTTTCCCCCAAATAAAGTAAAACAACCCACAGGAAAAAAGGCCTCCCCCCCCAAGGGGCACAGAGGGACACGGTAGGGGGGAGAACCCACACCAATAGGTAAAAGGGCAAGAGGGACGGGGCTTCCCAAGCCGGGATCACCAACCCAGACACCGCCTACCCCTTTGTGTGGGGTCTCACGGGGGAGCAACCTCCCATATACACCATAAGGTGCAGCCTACCATTGCCTGGACCTTCAGCCTAGGCTGGGAGGCATACTGCTATAGTTTAAATTAAAAAAGGTTCAGGCAGCAATAGAAACAAAAGGCCAGGGGGTTACCCCGGCTACCTGCAAGGAGGAGACAACCATCTTCTGACTTGCTCGCCGACTGCAGAGACGAAAGACTGGGGAATGGTGGGAGGTCCCAGGTATTTATGGGCCAGGAGGGGCTCCTTTTTTCATGTCATCTCTGCAAGATCGCCCTCTACAGGACAGTTACCCAAGTGTCATGAATATTCGGAAGCGGGGTGTGTGACATACTGGGAATATCTTGATTATATGTGAATACTTTATGTATTCTAAATTAAGCTGCTTACTTCTCTTAAACGTATGGGTTGTGCCTGAGCTGTGAAGGGAATGTCATGGTGCAGCTTTATGAGTCATGTGTGTGCACTGTTCTGGTCAGAGTAGATGTGGGACCACTGAGGCTTGCCAAGCTTGCTTGTGCTGAGAGCACAATGGAACAGAACCACTTTTTGTGTGGTCCTAGAGGAATGAAATTGAAAGGGGGGCGAAACCCTGTTATGGTTTCTACCCAGCACTGCAGGAAATGAGGGAGAGGAGCATGGAACAGGTGACCCGATTGCTGCCTTATTATTACCATTGGGTTTGTTCTTATAGCCATGGCTACAGTATTTAGTTATGCTTCGGTACTAACCATCTTGATATCTATGCTGAGATTGTATGTTTCTTTTTCTTTTTTGTTTTATTAGGATTATTTAGACCTTGCTGCTTCTACACCAGCAGACTCCATGCTTTATGATGATGGCCTTTCTGAAGAAGAGACACCTCTGGTGGACTGTAATAATGCCCCACTCCCGCGAACTCTTCCCTCAACATGGATTGAAAACAAACTTTATGGTAGAATTTCCCATGCGTTTACTAGATTCTAGTTACGCTGTTGAGTACAGCTTCTCTGATCACCTCTAACACTCTGCTACCCAACCAGGGGCTTGTGTCCCAATGAAACCAATCAAACTCAGCTTACAAAGCGCTTTAATTTTATTTAAAAAAACTATTTTTTTATTACTTTGCATATTTAAATGTCTGTTGTTGCAAAATACAATGTATCAATTTATGCATAATTCTAAACAACAAACACATCTCAAAAGTATAGCCAAGGAAAATATGCTAATAAGACATTTAGAGGCTCAGTTCATATTCGAAGTTCCATGGCATGAACCAGCAGCACCTAACTCGCAACACATTTTCATATTCTGTTTTATATGAGTTAAGCGAGCATCATAAAATCCATAATAAATAAGATGATGGATAGTTCTTTGTCTTAGCAAAGAACTATATATATTTTCCATTTCAAGCAACGATTACAAAAAATAAATAAAGAATGTAAACTAGTAGATGGTAGGATCCTAATAGATCTAGTTATATCTAAGCAACAAAATACTAGTGACTTATTAATTACACATAATAATTATATATTAGGGCTGATAAATCTTATGTATCAAATAGTATTGCAAGCAATGTGCTTGTTTCTTGGTTTTGAGTGGTAAAAGAAAGTATGTTGATCCCATGGCAACATTTCTTTGCTTTAATCATAAACCCTATGCATATAAAATTAAAGGTTTCTATCATTGCATATCAGAGAGGTCCTATCCTAAATTGCTGTATGTGGGCTATGAAACTTTTAAAGACAATTTTCAGGCAATTAACAAAAAACTGCTATACTCACCTTTCCTCCCATACAGCCCATCCTTCTTAGTATGCAGCTGCCTGGTCAATTGCGCGCCTCTTCCTGTCTCTCCAATGTGGAGGCACCCCCTGGCATCATCACTGTTAGGTCTTCACATGCCCCTTTCCATTGCAGTGAATGGAGGGGGGGGGGGGGCGTGCCAACTCACAGTGACAAGTGCGATCGACCGGATGGGGATGAACCTGGATCCAGCCTGCTGTGCACTAGGAGCGATGAGCTTGCATGGGAGAAAAGGTGAGTATAGCATTTTTTTTGTTAGTTGCCTGAAAATTGCCCATCTAAACTAAAATTTCAGATGTGTTGGCCATAAACAGCTAATGTGTAAAAAAAAAAAAGCACTCAAACTTACCCACTGCAATACTCGATTACCTGCGGCGCCATTGGGTTTCCTTGCTGGAGTCACTTCCCCTCTTGAGCAGAAAGACCTGATGGAATCAGAGGAACGCCGCAATAATAATGTGCATACATGACCAATGTGTGCTTGCACACACAAAGCATTTTACCCATCCATCTGACACAAACTAGTGAACACACAAAGGGGGCAGTGAGTGCACATGTTTCGGAAGCAATTTGGGGGGTTAGATGCCCTGCTCAAGGGCACTTTAGTCATGTCTCAGCTGGGAATTGAACCGGCAACCTTTCGGTTACATGTCAATTTGCTTCCTAGCCCTGCACTTTGTCCCAGACGTTTTACTGGACATTACTGTTCATTAGATATTAAATAGTTAAGTAAGATAATCAAATTAAAGTGGACGAAAATGACTTTAGATCCCTTTTAACAATCTTCTTTGGGAGGATCCTGAATTGAGATGCCTCTACAGTAAACGATACTTATAAAACCAAAATCGGACATAAAGTTTTGATGGGCAGGAAGTAAGTATGTGTAGCCATTTCTTGTTAGTCATTAAGATGAAGCTGTGATAGGAAATAGTAAGTAGCTCACTAATGAAGGGCTCACTGTCGACAGGAGAGGAGGGGATTAAAGTGGACTGTCACCCACCCCTGATCGGCCCGGGAATCTATAAGATTCCTGGGCCGATCACCTCCCTCACCGCGGGACATCCGAGATCGGGATGTCCCGCGGTGAGGGACCCCCCCAAAACCCAAAAAAACCCGCGCGCTCCTCTAGACGTGCCCGCGCCGGCCGTTTGTGAATGGCCGGCGCGGGCGCGCGCCCTGTCAGAGCGACGTGCGGGAGGCGGCGGCGGGCACACTGTCTTGTCCGCCGCTTGTCCGTGGCTACGTGGGAGCGTGGTGAGGTGAGTTTTTCGGGGTTCTGGGGGGTTTTACACAGCGGGACACCCCTAATCGGGGTGCCCCCCTGAAGTGGACCAAAACCCAGGATAGTCAAAATCCTGGGTGTTGGTCCACTTTAAGTTAGTTTAGTGCCCCTGTGAATTGACTCTCCTTGGCACAGAGTTGTCGGGAAGTGTGAAGATGTGATTAAAAGCCCTATCTTTTTAAAATGTAAAATAGAGTAGCATTTAGTGTGGACTTTTATTCTGTAAATCAGTTACCAGGTCAGATATGTGTTGGTGAGAAAAGTGGGTGATAATATTATTAAAATGTTTTAATTATAGTTTCCATAGCTGCATAGCTTCATTTTGCTTCCAACACTTTAACTTTCCAAACTCTACACCACAGATGTAGTTAAAAGCCTATAGAGGTAATCCAAAAGATTTGGTAAGCTTACTACCTGTGACCCTCTCACCCAACACACAAGATAATTAAAACATTGAATTGGATTTGTTGTGATAAGGCAGTTCTACATGTGAGGTGCAGATTTTTTTTTTTTTTTTACAAATGTATAACTAACCAATTCCTATTTGATAGCCAGACCAAATTTGGAGAGATTGTCAGTGTAAGGCTTGTAAGTTTGGCCCACCAAAATTTTCTAGATTTTTAATGGGATGCCCCTGTTTACAAATGAGTGAGAAAACTTTGACTCAGGAGGTGCAGGAGATTTATTATGCATTTTCTTGGGTGTTGAGTGAAAGGGCCCCTAAAGTTGCCACAGGAGTCCAAAAAGTCTGGCTTTGCCAAATGTTATGGTTTATGCACCTGAAATCAAAGGAACCATTGCATGGTTTAATGAAGTGACTGAAATCCCTCTGTAAATATACTCCAACTATTCATTATGTCAGCTATGTTGGTGTATTTGGCTTTTGTGCCCCATAAGACACTTACAAGATTATCCTAATAAGAATTCATGGTTATAGTTAGAAAATTGTTTCTAACCATAACGGAGGAGCAGACGATTAAAGCTGCTGATAGTGCACAAAGGGTTGCTGTATGTCCAGAAAAACATGCAGATCAGAAAATTAGTCCAGCAGCACATTCCCATTACTACAGAATATAAACCGGACCAACAGCCTTGCACATCTGGAAAACCAAACTCCCTTGCCCCATCTTCATGCATGATACTAAATCATTGCCAGCACTTACATTTGCTCCTGCATCTACTCAAAGCTGAAACACCGCCTCACAGATTTTTTTCTGGTAGTGGCCATTTTGGAGCTTCATTTCCCAGCATCCCAGCCATGCCGCCGCTTGAATTTAACTGACATAACCCCACAATGCACAGCAGCAGGAAACCTACTATCTGTAGGCGGTCTAAAGCTCCATCAGATGGAGCTAAATTTGACCACAGCTGGAGTTACAAAAGGGTAAATAAATTTGTATGCATTCTGAAATGCTCTGAGAGGGATGCATAAGACCACTGCTTCTTGTAAGGGTGTTGGTCCGATTTAAAGTGGACTATCCTGGGTTTTGGTCCTTTCCCCCGCCCCCCCCCCCCCCCCGATCAGGGGTGCTCTGCTGCGCGAAACCCCCCAGGACGCGGAGACCAAGTCACCTCTTCCTGCTCCCATGGCGGGTCTAAGAGCAGCGGCTCCGAGCTGCATCTTCCGCTTCCCTCTAACAGGTGATTTGTGAATGGCTGGTGCGTGCATGCATCCTGCTAGAGGGATAGCGGAGATGCGGGCACGGCTCATGTATGCGCCGTTGGACCAGGAAACAAGGTAAGTGAATGGGGCAACCTAGGGGGTTTCACACAGCAGGGCATCCCAATTTTGGATGCCCTGGGAGGGGGAATCGATCTATAAGATTCCCGGGCCGATCTGCGTGGGTTTTGGTCCACTTTAAGAATAAAGTTTGGGTCAATCTGCTGATTTATGCTTTGACTGAAGACAATTTCCTGAAAGTATGTTGCGAGGTTTGGTGGTACTCTTATTTCCAGGCACCCTATTTCAATATGCATGATTAGAGCTTTAAGATTCTAATCCCAGGAACGAGTTATTGGATTACTTTTTTAACAAACATGTCTTTTTAGAATTGTACACTAGGCCAGAGGCCCTACCTAAAGTGTATGTAAAGGATAAAGAAAAAACTTTACCTTCAGTGTTCCAGCTTGAATACACCTGTTTTTTGCTGTCACCGTGAGTGCAGACAGCATACTCTTTGGTTGGATCAAGAAGTTTCCAGTCATATGTGGAGGAGGGTCACCACCTGACCGTCCAAGCTGAGTTTTCAGTGGTAGGCAGTTATGGCAAGCCATCAGTATAAGCTTTTCCCATCAGTCATCAGCTTTTTTTCAGCATAAGGAAGGTACTTTTAGGAGATTACAGTTTTTATTCTTGGTTTTACAAGCATTTAAGCTATATTCAATGAAATAGAAAGTATCTAGAACTCTGTAATTTAAAAATATAAGCATTATATTATTCCAGTGCAGTCAGCTGAATTCAACCACATAATCATTTTCCCAAACTATTTTTAGGATTATTAGGCACTAAGGTATGTGATTGTAGTGTATTTGAGTCTGTATTGTAAGCAGGTTTCCTGTTCTAAAGCATTAACTATCTTCTCTCAATAATTGTATTTTTTATTAGAAATCTTCGAATTATTTCACTTGGCAAGAGGGGTTTAATCCTACATAATATCACAATAGTAGATACTAGTCTAGTACAATGTTCTTTTAATATGCAAGGCCAAGCATATCATTAAGTCATATAATATAAACCCTGATCTGGCATTTTAATGCCTAGTCGGCCCGGTCCTTCTTTAGAAGACAAGCTCTGTATGCTCAAAGTTGTGAAAAAACCTTTTTAAAACCCAATTCCTGTACTTTAGCAGCTGCTGGATGGCTGCTGCAGTGACTAGATGACATACGCATCATAAATCCCATAAACAGTTATTATGGCAACATAGGAACTGCTATTTGTCAACTCGTTTTTTTCATGTTTTGTCTTGCAACGTCTCTGGTATAAATGTCTTGTTGTATTGGTAACCTGAGACAGTAAGATTATTCTTGCCAAAACTCCTTATTTTGGTCTCTGGCTTCATTCCTTTTCACAATGAAAGAATCAGACTTGGGATTTTCCATTATTCTACATTTTAAAATAAACTGCAAATTGAGGGGGACAAATTGTACCAATGCATTCAAGCAAATTTATAATTCTTCTAAGCCCAGGGTTTAATGATGTGCATTGGGATCTTTAACAGGACATGATGTAATTCCAGTGTTCATTTATGTGGTGGACATCCTCTTAGTTTATTCAGTATTTTCCTACTAAACAACCACTTCGCTTTTATTGCACAGACAAAAGCCATTGCTGTTGTTTTGGAAACCTTATAAATCTGCATGTAAATTATATATATTTCAAAAATACTGGTTAATACCCCAAAATGGACAATTACCTATCCTTTTACTATGAGCATATTTCTATGGTGCTAAAACTAAATTCGTATGAATTGAACATTTTCAAAAGTAACTTAACATTTCCTGGGATGTGTTGGAAAATACATTGAAAAATGATAATGATCAATTAATTCTATTCTTATATTTGAAAAATAAAATTAAAAAAAACAAAGAAAGTGGAGGGCTCATAAAAAAGAAACTGTAATTCTTTCTAAAGCCACTTCAAGCTGTTGGGCTTTTAAGGTGATGGAGTTTCTAAAAAAAAAATCTTGGGTTTAAGATGAACATCCTGGAATAAAAAGTTAATGGGAGAGACAAGAAAGCATGTAATTTATCATTTATTTCTCCTCTACTGCTGTCTATAAATATGTAGACATATTGAAATTAGAAATCAATGCTAAAATGCATACCTGTATTGCCACAATATAACAGACAGTATAATGATCTGGTTAGTAAAAGATTAAATTAGACAGATTTAAATTTGGTAGTTGATTCATCTGGGTAAACTAAGCCCAGCATCCTTAAATTTCAACCGGTAAAGGAGGCTGCAAAAGGTCATTGTAGAAAAACAAAATCTTACCGGCAATATAAATTCTTTGAAGAGTGCAACAGTGTATAGCCAACATAATAGAACAGATTGATATATAGCCTCGTTACTCAGAACAAAAGCTGATCTTTTTTTTCTTTTTGAAGTTATTAAAGAAAAATCCCCAGCCTGTGGAGTATGTAAAGTCTAAAATGACGTTACCTCTGCTTTTGTGTCTCAAACACTGGTAGCATACGACATCCTAAATATGTGATTCCTCATTGCACTGCATGGCACCACAAGTGCACACCAGGCATAGTGATACTTACTTCTTCCATATTCCATATTCCATTGAACATGTGACCAGCCCATCTGAACTGACTCATTATGATGACTTGCCTGTCCAGCAAATTTGAATGGATGGCAATGTTCTCTTGGAAGTGGTTGGTATCCGTATTCCTGGTATTAAGATTTCGGGAGCCACCCTACAACGCAGGGAATCCAGATTTGGCATGCCTTATGCTGTCAGTGTTTGGAACAATATAGAGAAAGTAAAGACTTTTCGGACTTTACATCCCCTTTAAGTGTTAACATTCCCCTAACAGACTTGTGTAGATGAAAAATAGATGAGGAGCAACTTTCCAATGGCAACACCAATGGCTTTGTCTTCATTTTCTTATCAAAGGGAGTTTTGCCAAGGGCCTTACTGTCTGCACGTGAAGCTTTTACTATCTAATTTTTGGGGTTCTTCAGTGCAGAACAAATGATTTCTTTTCATTTTTAGGCATGTCTTATCCGAACTGGCCTGAAGAGAGCCCCGTTCCAATCCCGAGATTCGATGCCAATAAGTCTGTTTTTTCAAGATATGCCAATGACTGTGTTTATTCTAATTGGATGATTCCACCCTCAACGGCAAAAATTATGGACAAGTTTGATAGCTAAATATCAATATATTTCCCTTAGAAGGTAAAAGAATATTATCAACCGGGACAACAAAATGTTTTCAAAATGCAACACACACGGAATAAATGGAAAGTCCATTGCCTGGTTCTTTGTGCTAGAGCGAACTATGGTCAGACCAATGCTTTTGTGTGTCAAATGCGCCAAGTTTTTTTTGGCTTGACCTACCTCTAAGGCTGCTGGAGAGGATTGCACAATTTGCTTCAGTAAAATATAACCTGCTGTTCTCCCCTGCAGTAAGAAGTGGGACAGTGTGTTTTGGTTATTCCCCCCAAAACATTTCAAACCAGAAAACCAAACTCAATAGAATATTTTGTAGCTGCTATTGCACAAATTGTCTATATTCAGTAATTGTTTAAAATATGTTGCTACAACAGATTCTCTATTTTAGTTCTGTTTTGCTCCTGTTGCTATATATTGTACACATGTAATGTATGACTTTTTTTTTTATCTGCCATTGGGGTAAAAACCTCTAGCCTTGTTTACCGGTTGGATATATGGTGAAAAAGCTAAAAAGGGTGTAAATGTATGTACATATTGAATATGTTGTATATGGAGTTTAGGAAACATGTTCAGTCCTAAACAGTTACACAAAATACAGAAAAAACACATTAATTCCAAAAATTGGACATTTCACTGAAGGTTTTCTTTTTTTTTGTTTTACTCTAATTTAGAATTTAAAACAATTGTTTCAAAGGTTACATGAAAATTTGATTGCAAAGAATATGTATATATTATGGTTTTATTTATTCATCTTCTTAAGGTTTATTACCTTTGGCTCTTCCAGTTTATGTGGCATATATAAATAATATAGCACATATAGCACAACAGTCATTGGTGCCGCTGCCGAGAATCTAGTTGGTGGTGGTAAGCAACAGAACTTTGTGTCCATAGAAAATGGTGTCTTCAAGAGAGATGTCTCGTCAAAAGCAAAAAAAAAAAAAAAATAGAATTAATTTACTAGGAAAAGCCAAATACCCATTTCTCTTGAATAATTTAATTTTCCAGTTTTGTATTCCTTTTATATGTATTTTTTTAAGTACAGAAAGTATCTATTTTGGATATTATTTCAGTTTGATGTTACAAAATTGTATGGGAATTGACTGTATATTAGGATCACCTGTTTAAAAATGCCTTACAATGTCTATCCAAACCATTATTTATATATCTAAACTAAATTGGTTCTGCTTGATTTATTTTGCTTGATTTACTTGTTCTGCGAAACCTGAGCCTATAGCAGAGCTGGTTGCTCATCTCATTTGTGAGGGGCCTTTAGAAATGGTTCAGGCGAGTTTAGCTCCTCCTTGTTGTTGCCGTGCCACACAGTCTTTAAACGTTAACAATTTCTTGTTCTGCCATAAATCATACCATTAAAGAGCTGTGCTACATCGTATATTATTATTCTGTCCAGTAGAAAATGTTACCAAAGAAATCAGTTACGTTGTGCTTGTTGAATTTATTAACACTATTTTTGTTGACTAAACATAATTATATTATCATTATCGGGTTGTGTTTTGTATGATTCATGCAAATGTAACTTGTTAGTAAATGATTGAGCCTCATTTGATCGTTGCTGCCATTTAGACTCGCTAAAGCTGCCAAAGGTCAAGAGAAGCATTGTGTTTCTGTGTTTGGAAAAATACACTTTTTATATTTTCTTTGAGGATTATAACAGTGGATGCATCTCTCAATAGGGCCAGAAAATCTGGTGGGCCCAATAGCTCTTATTTTTTTGTGTGTATGTATAATAATTATTTATATGGATTACTTCTGTTGTAGGAAAATGCACATCCCTCTTTTTATCAAAGAGGCCAGCAAAAGATTCAGACTGAAGGGGAAAATTATTAATTGTATCAGACCCCCTTTGGCATTTAGCTGTATTTATGTGCAGAATTGTGTATATATATTAACACATACAAAAGGGCCAAAAATAAAAATGTATTTTTCAAGATTAAGAGGATATGCTCATCATACCCGAGCAAATTTGTTTTCCTATTTAAGAGCAATTTGCTTTCTTGCCTATAGGGCAGCATCATTTGGCAGAGTTGTCCATTTTACCACTCAATAAACAGGCAATTTATCTCAAAGGTTGTGGCATGTTTCCTTTTCTTTAACTTTTATACTTTATAATACATGGCACTTGCCAAAAGATCAAAACCTTATACTCTGTTACCTTAATAATCTGTTTAAAAATACATATGTGCCAATTTTATACTCACAGTAGAGAATCTTGCCCATTGAACTAAACTGACTCTTTTACAACTATGCACTTTTTGCAAAGAACTTTATGTAACATTTTGTCCTTAGCCTAAAGAAGTCCAACATAGCCTATAGAGGTCTATGGGCAGCACAGGTAAAGCACACATGTTGTTGCGGTGCAGTTAAAGGGCATATATATTAACCACCACCTCCTGCTCTATTGCCATTGGGTTCTGGGTTCCTAGTCTTCACTCCAGTGCCTGCTGCAGCCACCTTCTTCTGCCACTGGTTTGTTCTGCCTTCCGCAGCCACCCATGCTTTCCTCAGTCTCCCAAGCAGGATGCTGCCACTGCAGTGATATCACAAATGTGGGCACAGTGAGACACGTATGAATATACAGTAGATCCTTTGGTTTTGATAAAATGTTGTCTTGCAATATTTTCAATGAACACTTTAGATGGGCTACATCTCGGCATTCTACCTTGTTCAGTGCCGCTGACTATGAAGGTTCCTTATAAATAAAAAATAATATTTTGCTGGGCCTCTTCAAACAAACACCAGAAAGTGAATTTTCTTTTAATTTCTCCTGTTGCTCAATCAAAAATTATCTGCACCTTTCCTGTAAAACTGCAATATAGCAAAACCCAATTTTTACATTTGACAGTGTGTTTAAATTGAAGCTAAACCCCCTGGGCCACCTTGTGCCACACCCCAATATGCCCCAAAAAATATGTTTTAGTACTTTGAATTCTGTGCAATAGGTTTGTTACAAAGTGTAACAAGTGCATAAAGCAGTTAAGTGATTTAACATTTCTCAAAAGGAAAAATGTGAAATGATTAACTAAGAAGAATCTATGCAGCCATGAGTAGGGAGGGAGCTGTGCCTGCCACATAAACAGAAGAAAGTGAAAGTACTAAAACAGCAAGTTCATGTGGAGGACGTAGCAACTGCTAATTGTGAGCAATGGCATGTTCACATCACTTCCTTGCTGTTGGCTTTGGACAAAAAGATGGAAGCATATAACCATTTTGATATAAAAAGTGGAGGCTACCATAGGCATAAAGCCAAATGGCAGTCTAAACACTAATTTGTCCTTATGGATAGAGATGAGCGAATCGATTCTGACAAAGCCAAATTCGTTACGAATTTCATGAAATATTCGTTTCGTTATGATTCCGTCCATCTAAAATGGTGGATCCACATGTCAGGACATGTCCCATGGGGTTCGGAATGCTGGGTAGGTGTCACATGCTACCTATCAGCAGACAGGCTTACCGATGATGTCACAGCCCCATATAAACGGCGGAAGATCATTCTGACACTGTATTGCGGCCAGAGCAGATCAGGCAGGGAGAGAGCGAGGGACAGACAGACAGATAGATAGATTGATAGATAGAGAAGGAGAGAGCCTGTGACAGTGACAGATAAAGACAGGGACAGTTTATACTGTTTGCATTAGCTTTCAAGCCTGTGTTAATAACACTCCTGCCTATTTAGCTTTTCCTTTACCTGGTCTCATTCTTTAAAAAGCGTGCTAGCATTAATATTTCAAGACTACCTGTGTAATAACTGCTTGCATTTTATAATTAACGTCACTTTTCCACAATCAAGGGAGGCCTCGTCTGTATGTGAGCAGGGGGCATCCCAAACACTAGCATAAATATTTCAAGACTACCTGTCTAATAACTGCTTGCATTTTATAAGCAAAGTCACTTTTCCACAATCAAGGGAGGCCTGCTCTGTATGTGAGGAGGGGGCATCCCAAACACTAGCATAAATATTTAAAGACTACCTGTATAATAACTGCTTGCATTTTATAATTAATGTCACTTTTCCACAATCAAGGGAGGCCTCCTCTGTATGTGAGCAGGGGGCATCCCAAACACTAGCATAAATATTTCAAGACTATCTGTCTAATAACTGCTTGCATTTTATAATTAACGTCACTTTTTCACAATCAAGGGAGGCCTCCTCTGTATGTGAGCAGGGGGCATCCCAAACACTAGCATAAATATTTCAAGACTACCTGTCTAATAACTGCTTGCATTTTATAAGCAAAGTCACTTTTCCACAATTAAAGGAGGCCACCTCTGTACATGAGAAGGGGGCATCCAAAATACTAGCACGTGTCTTTTAAGAGTACCTGCTTACTAACCTTTTGCCTTTTGTATAAAAAAAAAGTCTGGTTTACAAGTTTAAAGCACCCATTGCCTTTCACCGGGGGCCATTGTCAGTGCTAGCACTTATCTTTTAAGAGTACCTGCCTCCTAACCTTTTGTATAAAAAAAGTCTGGTTTACATGTTTAAAGTACCCATTGCCTTTCACCGGGGGCCATTGTCAGTGCTAGCACTTATCTTTTAAGAGTACCTGTCTACTAACCTTTTGTATAAAAAAGTCTGGTTTAGTTTAGAGAATCTATTGCCTTTCACTGGGGGGGGGGGGGGGATCCCAAATACTAGCACTTAGCTTTTAATAGTACCTGCATCTTTACCTTTTTTACATTTTGAACAAAAAACACGTTTTAAAACTGCCTGTGGTGCATTTAACTCTGACCAGGGGCATCCTGTGTAAAACCATCTGGCAGTGTCTTTTTGCATTAGCTTTTAGCTACAGTGTGTGCCTATTTTGATGTAACTTTTCTACACACCTGTTGTTAAAAAAATACTGTTGCAGGTGTAGTGTAGCATATTGTTTTCCCCTCCTAAACGCAGTAAAAATGTCAGGCAGAGATGTGCCAGGATGTGCATCGAGGAGAGGCCTAGATTCATCAGGCAGAGGTCGCAGTAGACTAGGGGCGAGTGGCAGCAGGAGTTGCGGTGAGAGGCCTGATCTGCCGGTATCTGCTAGCGGTCGTGTCTCGACCAGCAACGCATCTGCCATCATTGATTGGTCATTGACCTCATCACAAGTGACATCTGACACCCCCAGTCAACAGTCCGTAGGTTCCTCGGACACAACCCTGAGTTGGCATGGCCCGGGAGCAGCCCCTGTCCTTCCATTGCCTCTGTCCTACGCCCCCCCCTTCAGCCGCCGTATCTTATGCTTTGGGTTCAGCTCCACTATTCAATGAGGACGATGTGTTACAGGACAGTCAGCACTGCAGCTACTGCCCAGCCAAGAAATGGAGGAGACATCCGCCGCTTCTTCCGCTAGGAAGACAAACACTGAGGAGGAGAGTGGCGTGGGAGGTGGTGTGGTGAGCATTCCGTCTCCTGCAGCACACGCTCTTGTGGAAACCGAGGAGGACATCAGTGACGTGCAGGCACAACTCGATGATGATGATGAAGCCGATCGCACTTGGGAGCCTGGTGCAGAAGGGGCTTCATCATCATCAGGAGAAGAGGGTCCCAGGTTGCCCCAGAGTCAGCAGCTGAGGCAGCAAGGTGGCAGTAGGGTTGGCAGTCAGCATGGTGGCAGAATTGGGATGTCTGGATCCACACGTGGCCGGGGCAGAGTAGACCACCTGCTGCATGGCAGGCTGCCTTCCCGGGAGGTAGTGGAGCAGGGGTTCCTGGAGTTGGCAGCAGTAGCAGTGAATTAGTGCGGACTGTTGGAGGGAAAATTAGCTACTCGGCAGTGTGGCACTTTTTTCTCAAGCATCCGCAGGAGGGTAACCTGGCCACATGCAAGAAATGTAGACAGAAGGTCAAGCGTGGCCAGGGCCCCAATGTTGGTACCACGGCTCTGCGGCAACACATGCAGCATCACCATAAAGCGGCCTGGGCGAACCGAGGCTCCAAAGTGGGGGTCCAGCCTGCTGCGTCAGCCAGTGCCACGCCGCTTCCAATTTCACTCAGCCAAGGCTCCAGCACCTCAGCCGAAGGTAGCTGTGCATCATACCCAGCCTCTGCCGCTCCAGATGCTCCTGCTCCTCCTACTAAAAGTCACTCATCCCACCAGCAATCCATTAGCCATGTCCAAGAGACAACAGTATGCGCCCACTCATCCTATGGTGCAGAAGCTAAATGTGCTCCTGTCCAAGTTGCTAGTGCTGCAGTCCCTCCCTTTTCAGGTGGTGGACTCTGCACCTTTCAGAGAGCTGATGGCTTGTGCCGAGCCGAGGTGGAGAGTCCCAAGCTGTAATTTCTTTGCAAAGAAGGCAGTACCAGCACTGCACAAATTTGTTGAGCAGAAGGTGGGCCAGTCCTTGAGCCTGTCGGTGTGCACCAAAGTGCACGGCAGCGTCGACATCTGGAGCTGTAACTACGGTCAGGGACAATACATGTCCTGTACAGCCCACTGGGTGAATGTGGTTCCTGCACAGCAACTTGGACAGGTCACACCGCTTCGGCCTCCACGCTCCCAGGTCATTTTGCCTGTTACAGTGTGCGACTCTGCCTCCTCATCCTCCGCCATCTCCTCAGCCTCCACTGTACGGTCAATTCTCAATGCCCCTTCAGCCTACCATGTGTGCAGGGCACGGCGGTATCACGCTGTTGTTCACATGGTTTGCCTTGGCGAACTGAGTCACACAGGGGAGGAGCTCCTGAAATTCAATCATCAAGAAATCAAAACATGGCTTACTCCGCGAAATTGGTACCATGGTGACTGACAATGGGAGTAACATCTTGTCTGCGCTGAGACAAGGAAGCCTGAGCCATGTGCCCTGTATGGCACACGTGTTCAACCTAGTTGTCAAGCGTTTTCTGAAGTCTTCCCTCCATCTGCAAGACATCCTAACGGGAAGGAAACTTTGTATGCACTTCAGCCACTCCTACACCGCCAAGCACACCCTTCTTGAACTACAGCGTCAGAACGGTATCCCCCAACATAGTCTGATTTGCGTTGTTCCCACCCATTGGAATTCCACCCTACATATGTTAGATCGACTATACGAACAGAGAAAAGCCATTACTGATTTCTTGATGATCCGAGCAGATAGGGGGACTCCTCTGTGTAACTTTAATGTGAACCAGTGGCAGCTCATATGTGACACCTGCCGTTTGCTTAGGCCCTTTGAGGAAGCCACTTTGTCAGTCACCAGGATTACGGCATGAATGACGTGATTCCGCTGCTTCATGTAATACAACACATGTTGGAGACCATGGCTGGTCAGGGCACTGGAGACATGTTGCATACATTTCACAGCCACATAAACCCCGTGGGAGCTGAGGAGGAGGAGCAGCACAGTGAAGAGCAGTTTAGTTTTGGTGAAATGGGTGGTTTATCTAGTCATCTGACAGGAGAGGAGGAGCAGGAGCAGCCAGAGGAGCTAGAGGGTTGTAAGGAAGGTGAGACAGAGGACCCAGACACACCATGGAAGTATGCAGTGGAGATGGAGACAGGTAGTCCCTCCGAGTCACTTGCACAAATGGCACGATGCATGCTCACGTGCTTGCGTAGTGACCGCAGAATTGTCTCCATTTTTCTGCGGGATGACTACTGGCTCTCCACCTTATTGGACCCTCGCTTCCGGCACAAAATGGGGGCATTTTTCAAACCCGCGGAGAGGGAGGACAAACTGACCTACTACAAAGACATTCTACGTAGTCAGTTGACCGATGCCTATCTGCGCCATGGTCCATACTCTCGCAGGTCTGACTCGGAGGGACCTCTGCGCTCACCTTCCACTGCCATGGCTGCCGGGGGGGGTGGCAGGAGCAGCAGCTCCATTAGCAGCAGCCTCAGTCGCTGAGTAGCTTTCTGCTACCGCATAGTGAGGCTACTCATGAGCAGCAGGAAGACCTGGAGCAGGGCCTGAACCAGCAGGTCGTGTCATACCTTGAAATGACCATGCTAACGCACCTTGAGGATCCGATGTACTTCTGGGCAGCAAAACTTGACTTGTGACCGCAACTGGCAGAGTTTGCTCTGGGAAAGCTGTCCTACCCGGCCAGTAGTGTGCCATCTGAGTGGGTCTTTAGTGCTGCGGGGGCCATAGTAACGCCAAGGAGAACTCATCTGTCCACAAAAATGTGGAGAGACTCACCTTTGTGAAGATGAATCAGGCATGGATCAGCCAGGATTTCCACCCACCAATAGCTGATGCATGCAAGTAGCTGATGCATGGTAGCTCCTTCTGCTGCTGCCATCTCCTGGGTGTGTCTTTCAGGCAATATATGGGCTCCTAATGCTGTTGCCAACTCCAATGTGTGTCTTTCAGGCAATATATGGGCTCCTAATGCTGCTGCCAACTCCAATGTGTTTTTCAGGCAAGATATGAGCTCCCTATGCTGCTGCCAACTCCTGGGTGTGTTTTTCATGCAATATATGCACTCCCTATGCTGCTGCCAAGTCCAGAGTGTGTTTTTTCAGGCAATATATGGGCTCCTAATGCTGCTGCTGCCAACTCCTGGGTGTGTCTTTCAGGTAATATATGGGCTCCTAATGCTGCTGCCAACTCCTGGGTGTGTCTTTCAGGCAATATATGGGCTCTCTATACTGCTGCCAACTACAATATGTTTTTCAGGCAATATATGGGCATCAAATGCTGCTGCTGCTGCCAACTCCTGGGTGTGTCTTTCAGGCAATATATGGGCTCCTAATGCTGCTGCCAACTCCATTGTGTGTCTTTCAGGCAATATATGAGCTCCCTATGCTGCTGCTGCCAACTCCTGGGTGTGTCTTTCAGGCAATTTATGGGCTCCTAATGCTGCTGCCAACTCCTGGGTGTGTCTTTCAGGCAATATATGGGCTCCTAATGCTGCTGCCAACCCATATATTGCCTGAAAGACACACCCAGGAGTTGGCAGCAGCATTAGGAGCCCATAAATTTTTGTTTTTCAGGCAATATATGAGCTCCCTATGCTGCTGCCAACTCCTGGGTGTATCTTTCAGGCAATATATGGGCTCCTAATGCTGCTGCCAACTCCTGGGTGTGTCTTTCAGGCAATTTATGGGCTCCTAATGCTGCTGCCAACTCCTGGGTGTGTCTTTCAGGCAATATATGGGCTCCTACTGCTGCTGCCAACTCCAATGTGTTTTTCAGGCAATATATGAGCTCCCTATGCTGCTTCCAACTCCTGGGTGTGTTTTCCATGCAATATATGTGCTCCATATGCTGCTGCCAAGTCCAGAGTGTGTCTTTCAGGCAATATATGGGCTCCTAATGCTGCTGCTGCCAACTCCTGGGCGTGTCTTTCAGGCAATATATGGGCTCCTAATGCTGCTGCCAACTCCAATGTGTGTCTTTCAGGCAATATATGGGCTCCTAATGCTGCTGCCAACTCCAATGTGTTTTTCAGGCAATATATGGGCTCCTAATGCTGCTGCTGCTGCCAACTCCTGGGTGTGTCTTTCAGGCAATATATGGGCTCCTAATGCTGCTGCCAACTCCAATGTGTTTTTCAGGCAATATATGGGCTCCTAATGCTGCTGCCAACTCCAATGTGTGTCTTTCAGGCAATATATAAGCTCCCTATGCTGCTGCTGCCAACTCTTGGGTGTGTCTTTCAGGCAATTTATGGGCTCCTAATGCTGCTGCCAACTCCAATGTGTGTCTTTCAGGCAATATATGGGCTCCTAATGCTGCTGCCAACTCCAATGTGTTTTTCAGGCAATATATGGTCTCCTAATGCTGCTGCTGCTGCTGCCGCCACCAACTCCTGGGTGTGTCTTCCAGGAAATATATGAGCTCCCTATGCTGCTGCCAACTTCAATGTGTTTTTCAGGCAATATTTGGTCTCCCTGCTGCCAAATTCAGGGTGTGTTTTTTAGGCAATTTATGGGCTCCTTAAGCTGCTGCCAACTCCACTGTGTGTCTTTTAGGCAATATATGGGCTCATCATGCTAATACCACCTCAAGGCTCTGTAATTGTGCCGCTCTGCGTTAGCGAATAAATTTGGACCGAAATTATTTTTCCCGGAAAATTCGGCAAATCAGCCGAATCGAATTTTTCAAAAGTTCGCTCATCTCTACTTATGGACAATGAAGAAAGGTGACCTGATAGGCAAAGCCATTCTTCTGGTGGATGTAATAGCTATGTAGATTATTAGTAAAGGATGTCCCACCCCTTACTGTCCGCCCATCACAATATAAAAGTTTGGTGATTGTTTGGCCTTCTGTTTAGGTCAATTACAATACACTGAAAGAAAAAGTGGACTTTGGAGGGATGGGGTTGGTCAACCCTATTCACCAGATCCCCATTCTCCCTGTCCTAATAGACCTTATTCTGGAGACTTATATGAGTATCCTAGTATTATTTATCGTGCAAAATGCAGTATGTTGCATCAAGCAAAATGTGCTTTTATTTTTACAGTACTTGTGTTCTTTACAATTACATATAAAATGTTAAACATATTTCTGTTTGCTTGGATGGTAGTGTTTTCCCATCCTACTTAAAAATATAATTTAGCCTTAGTTCCATTCAGCTTTAGATAAAGTCTTTTGGCTGTGCATGTAGTTACAGTGAGGAAAGATCAGTTAGTAGATGTGTTTCGCTTAAAGCTTCCTCAGTACTGCTGAGGTGCCTTCTTGAGTGTCTGAATGGCTGTAGGGATAGATACAGACACCGCTTGTGTGTTTCTGTTATTTGTGAAATTGTAGGTTTGTAGCAAGTGGTGGCTTGAGACCCTCCATTTGTAGCAATTTTTGGATGGATTTATTCTCCAACCTTGGTTTATCGATTGTCTGTAAGCGTCTAGTAGTCTCTAAATTAAGAGGCGTTTATTCCTTATTTAGCTTCCTGTTGCCATTGTTTGCAGTTGTCCTTGCACAGCCTTCTGTGCAGAGTGATATAAAACACATTGTCTTATGCAACATACTGCTTTTTGCATCATGAATAATACTAGGACACTCCAGTCTCCAGTCTTCAGATTTAATAGCTTCAAATAAATCCTCCTTTGGAGATAAATGCAATAAAAAACCTGAATCCAAGAATAAGATTCCAGGGTTCCACTGGCTTCCTAAATAGTGGGAAAACATCATTGGTACAATGTTTTGGACCCTTGGTCACATAAACTATTTTAAGAACCTCGCCATCACATGTCATGTACCGATTAAAAGATTACAATTTATTATATACTATTAAAATAATTCTAAATATACATCATAATCCAAGGTTTTGCTTATATACAGACATAAACAGGATCAAAACGTCTCCAAATGTTGTTCTGTAAATTGCATTAGTATGCAGAATGTATGCGTTTCACCGCTGCGTGGCTTTTTCAAAACTCCATCACTCCTACCACTAAACACTAATAAATATGGAACAATATACAAAAGCATATATATTGGCCCCTTACGAGCAGGGCCGTATTTGGTGTTCATGGTGCCCTAGGCACTTTAAGTGCCTGCGCCCCCTTTTTTTAAGTTAGGTCGTGGTCCAGTGTGTAGGGGGAAAGGGTGCAATGAGCTAGATGCAGAGTATGTGTGTGGAGGAGGGAAAGGGCACAAAGGGGGAAATGCAGAGCAGGCGGCAAGCATGTTCCATCTTTTACTGCATTCTGACAGATGGGAGATGCTCTGGCCTGTGTTCAACCCATTGCACCCTCCCTTCACTCACATACACTCTGTGTCCTTTTGTGGCTGGGGGGTGCTTGTCAGGAGGCATTAATGTTCTGGCTATGGGAGTTTTAATCTCTTTTCTTTACTACAGTAGTAGCCCTCCCCCCCTTCCAGGTTGCCACCCTAGGCACGTTCCTAGGGTTGCCTAATGGTAAATACAGTCCTGCTTACGAGGATTCATTGGTGACCAGATTGGCCAGAATCTCATCCCGCTTATGGGGCATCCAGTTTGCAGTCCCCTATCTGTTATGCCAAGAGGGGGGCAGGAATATAGGGAGCAGTGGAGGAGGGGTTCATCAGAAGTCTATTCCGGCCATTTCAGGTATGCCCTGGATACCCCTGCTGTCCCGCCCATATAGGTGGCAGCTAATGGGAGCCACTGTGTTACCCCCACCCTAACCATAGGACTTGAGTTCAAGGCTGAAGCAGAGTCACTCCCACTTGGGCGGTGGTCACTGCTCACCTGCCAATAAGTGCACCAAAGGAGATAAGGGTGTAGCCTCTCCCTGTATCTTCCCATCTGGCCCTGCCAACCAATGGGTGCTCAGCTGGGAGCACCGTACATGCAGCCACCGCATATCATGGCATCTCCCTGACTCCAGCACTACGCATGTGCCATTTGTGACCTTTTAATTTATTAACAGCAAAATCTTTTTTCAAAGCTGACAGAAGAAAATAAAGATTCTTATAGACAAAAATCCTGGGCTTGAAGCCCATCATTTTCACAGGGCCAACTGAAATCTGCTTACCAGACCTCTAAGAGTGTCCTCTCAACAGTCGTATCATGTAATCAAAATTAGAGACTGAAAATTGATATGTAGCACAGAATTCTCATTGGAAGAGGACCCTAGTCGTCCACTACCAGACTGACAAAATCTGCATACCATGCATGTCTTAGCCAATCTTGAGCGATGAAAATCATTGGTCTCAATTCAATAGAAGTTGGAAAAAATTCTCATAGTAGCAAAGAATCACTTCATGAAAAAAAAGCCTGAGAATTTCACTGTTGCTGATTCACCAGCTAGGAAGACATTGAAGGTCAATTATACTTTTTTTACTACTAAGAAAAGTAGAGAACTTTTTACATTGTAGTGAAAAGTGCCATGCAACTTTCATTGTAATTTTATCTTGTGATTAAGTAACAGTGAAATTCTCATATTTTTGAGATTTTTTTTCAACTCTTTGAATCAAAGCCATTGTGACTCTAGCCACAATTTTTGAAGATGCAGATGCATGTACCCAAGCATGAACCCTGACCAAGGTGTCACAAGTACTCCCAGTGTTTGTGGGTCCCTAGTGACACAGGTTTTGACCTTTCTGTTGTACCACCTCTGGAGTCCCCCACTGCCGCAAAGAGTTGAAAACTATGTGATTCAACTTCTACTCTCCCTGATGCAGTTTTTGCCTGCACTCAAGTTTTTAATACACATAGGGTAGATCCATGGTCGGTGCGCCGGTGAGCTTGGGCACACTATTTGGAGTGTCAAGTCACGTGGGGAGGGGGGGGGGGGATATTACAGCAGGACATTTGTAGAGAGGGCCTCTTCAAGGGCTACTGTTCAGCACTTTTTATTAGTATGTCACAGAGCAACAATCTGCCATTTATATCTTATTACAGCAGCCGAGTCTAACAGCTAATGGACTCCTCTCATTTGTTAATACAGATACAGAAGCAATAGGCTTTGCAAAGGCCACTAACCCAAAAACGGTTTTGTAACAGTTGCAAACCAATAAAAAATAAAAAAATGACAGATAACCTTGGCAACCTGAGGAGATAATTTTGACTCACAATAATAAAAACGTAAAAATGTAATCGAAAGTGGAATTAACCTTTAAAAGTTAACATTGAGGTGGCACTTAGGAAGTAAAAACATAAAAAAAGATGCCATTAAAATTCCAATCTAGATATTTTAGCAAATGGAGAAAACAAGTGTTTTTCCTATTGCTCATCAGGCTAAGCTGTTAAAAGAAACTCAAATGACTTCTTGAAGTGCTGGAAAAGTTTTGTTTTACACTCAGTCTGGACAACCTAGCATGGACTAACAAGGTGTGTGTGAGGTATATTTAAAATCAATGTGGCCTTTGACTTTATGCCCAGAAAAGGCTTGTGAACATCCTTTAGATTATAAACTTGCAAGGGCTGGGCCCTCTCTCCTAATGTATTCCGTCATCTATGTGTTTAGTTATACTTTTGTAACCATGTGTATTATATGCATTGTTGTCATTGTTGTATTATTAGTATTTTACTTGTCCTACCCCCCTGTAATTTCCACTTTGTACTGCGCCACAGACATTCTTTCAGGGATTGCAGGTAGTTAGTGAAATTCCAACAGGGGACTTTAATGCAAAACATTGTGAAGGCATGGCTATGTAATGTAAGCCGGTTGCAGGGTGGTCCAGAATAAACAATTGTACAAACATGAAGGTACTCATTCATCCAGATTGTGATATATTATATATGTAGGAGTAAATCAAGGCAGCAGGCCTGAAGATATATGATGTAAGTGGGCTGCCCTACACAAACCAGAATCCGTTGGAGCACATACTGGGGGTGATCTGAACTCTCCACCACAGAGCAGAAAAGATAAATACTAGCATACAAGCCAATGAGAAAGAATTCATCTCACATGAGCCCTTTAAGCTTGATGCAAAAACCACCGTTAGACATACTGGTAACACATTTTTTAGGAATCCTTCAGCTTGACAACATGGAGATATTATGCTCCCCTCGGAGGAAACACAAAACAGAAAACAGAGGTTAAAAGCTCCACTCCTTCCTCCCCTCCTCAGTAATAGCAAAGTAAGGCACCTACCCTTGGAATATGGGCGGGTAATAAGCAGTCAAGCTGAAGGATTCCTTAAAAATATGTTACCGGTAAGTCTAACGGTGGTTTTTCCAAGTCATCCTCCAGCTTGACCACGTGGAGAGGGTTAGGCAAGTAATTATACCTTAGGGGTGGTGTGAGGCGATGAACACATAGCTTTGTAGATTTTATCTATTGAAGCACCTGACATGGCCATTGTCCTTGTGGAGTGAGCAGAAACTTCCGGGGGAGACACTCCCTTAGTAGAGTAAGTTTTATCAATAGTCTGTTTAATCCATCTAGCAAATGTTGATTTGGATGCTGCTGATAAAAGGTTACTAATTGTTCTACTACTCACCAGCCTCTGGATCTTTCCAAATAAATGATCAGGGCTCTTCTGACATCAAGCAGCAAGAGGTCTTCTTCCTTTCCTGCTCCTTTCGGCAGCGCTGGAAGAACTATCTCTTGTGACCTGTTATCTGAAGTCGCTATTGTAGGCAAAAACAATGTATTGGGTTTAAAGTGGACCAACACCCAGGATTTTGACTATCCTGGGTCTTGGTCCACTTCGGTGGGGCACCCCCGATCGGGGTGCCCCGCTGTGTGAAAACCCCCCGAAAAACTCACCTCTCCCCGCTCCCAGCGCCGACGGACAAGCCGCGGACAAGCGGCTCCTCCGCCGCCGCCTCCCGCGCGTCCCTCTTGACGCGCGCGCGCGCCCGCGCCGGCCATTCGCAGACGGCCTGCGCGGGCCCGCGCACGCCTAGAGGGGCGCGAGGGAGGCGGCGGCGGCCGCCGTCGAAGATAAGGTAAGGAGTTTGGGGTGTTTGGGGGGGGTTTCACCCCGCGGAACATCCCGATCTCGGATGTCCCGCGGGGAGGGAGGTGATCGGCCCGGGAATCTTATAGATTCCCGGGCTGATCACCCGTGGGTGTTGGTCCACTTTAAGTATGACCTTGTCTGGGAGTATTGCACAGTATGGTTCTTTGACTGAAAGGGCTTGAAGCTTGCTCAACCTTCTGGCAGAAGTAATAGCTAACAGGAAACAACATTTCAAAGACAGACATTTTTCTGAAACTTTGTCTAGTGGTTTAAAATGGAGGCTCCATTAACCCTTTTAATACAATTGACAAGTCTCAGGTAGGGAATTCCTTGAAGGGCGCTGGTCTCCTACGCAGGATTGATTTGAAAAAATGATTAACAAGTTCATTTTGTCTTAATTTAATTTCCAGAAAAACTGATAATGCAGAGGTTTGAGTTTTCAGGGTACTTACAGCCAGGCCCTTGTCAAATCCTTCTTGCGGAAACTCTAGTTCTGTGGCAATTTCTTCTTTCTTCAACTTGTTAACCACACAAAAAGAAGAAAAACATTCCCATACCTTTTTCTGGTAGTTTACTAGTGTTTCAGTCACTTTCAACCTTTTTATTAAGGACCTTTCAGGATCCAGGCCGTCAGCATTATTCTTGACAGGTTTGGATGCAGAAAGATTACCTAGTGGATAATAACTGGAATGTCTGGAAGTCTCTACGGCACTATTATCACCATCTTGATTATTTTGTGCGAACCACGTTCTTTTTGTCCAGAAGGGTGCAAAGAGGATCACTGTCACTTATTCTTGAGCGATCTTCCGGATCACTTGAGGCAGGATTCTGAAAGGGGGGGAATGCATGAGCAAGGTGAAACTTCCAATGTTGAGAAAGAGCATCTATTGCTACTGCACCTTCCTCCCTGACAATCGAAAATGATTACTTGCATTTCATATTCTTTTTGTTGGCAAACAGATTTATCTGAGGATGAACCCAGGTGTTTGTGACCAGACGAAAAACCGACGGATTCAAACGCCACTCGGTCTGCTGAACCTTTACTCGACTTAGAAGGTCTGCCAGCTTGTTTAGGGTCCCCCTCAGATGGATTGCTGTCAAGGACTGGATTTGTTCCTGTAGTGGTATTAGGATGTCCTGTGCTAGTGTCATTAAATTCCAGGACCTGGTTGCCCCTTGGTGATTTAAATAAGCTACTGCTGTCGCATTGTCTGGCCTTATTTGTACTCCCTTTCCCCGAATTTCCACTCGAAAGTGCTCCAGAGCTAGCTTTAATGCCAGCAGCTCCCTGAAATTCGAGGATCTTACTGCCAATCTTTTGGACCATTCTCCTTGGACCTGCAGATATTCCAGGTTATTCCCCCAACCCCAACTGCTCGCATATCTAGTGACTATTATTGGGTTGGCCAGCAACCACTCTTTTCCTTTGCTCAGGTTTTTTGGATCTGTCCACCACTGCAGATCTCTTTGTACTAATCGATCCAGCTGAACCATCTGATCTAGTGACTTTTGATTTTTGTCCCAGTTTTCTAAGAGGAATCTTTGAAGAATCCTCGTGTGCAACTGTGCCCAATGAACTGTCATTAACCCCAGTACCTTCATGATACTCTGGGACTTTCTGCTAGTGCCAGAACCTCTGTCACTAGCTTCTCCCTTTTATCTTTCGGGAGATATAACTGAGCCCCAGGAACTTGCATTGTTGGGAGGGTATCAGACTTGAAATTTCTAGGTTTATAGCCCACCCCAGATTCTTTAGCATTGTCAAGGTTTTTTCTAGGTCTGCTATCAACACTATTCTGAACTTGTTTAAGATCAATCAAGGCCATGGGTTCTGCTAGAAGTTACAGGCTTCATAGTGCTTGGATTTTTTTGGGTGCTTTGCCATGCTTTTTATCTTCAGTTCTGGTTTTAGAATCAGATTCTTTCTAAAACATACACAACAATACATATTAACTGACTGGCCCTTTAAACAGAAAATGTCTGACTGTAATGGCAGAGCTGCCAGGAGGTCCTACCGCATGCTGGACATTGTCGGCGTTATCCGACATGACTGGTGCTCCTTGTCCGGGTCGCCGCTATTCGAATGCTAGGATGCAGCCTCCGCTCTGTCCAGGACCCCTCCAGGGGGTCGGTTTCTCAGCTGCCGCTGCCCCAGGTAGCCCTCCTGTCTGGCTTGCACTAGGATGGAGGTAAAGTGCGCCGTTCGCCGCTTACGGTTTCCGGCTTCTTGGCGTAACCAGAAGTGACGTCTGCCTACGTCACTAGGCCACCTAGATTTTCAAATTTTTTGAAAGGAAACATGCCCTATAGTCAAAATAGGCTATTTAATAAAGTTTTAAAAACAGTGCACTTACACCTATCAAGGTGTAGGATTTAAAGTGAAAGTAGCACAACTAGTGCAAAAAATAATCTATGAAGGAATAGCCCCAGGTGTAACCGGCTCCCAGCAGGAACTCCTCTGGTTAATGTCCGGTACAGCTGACTAACTCCAGACTTTGGAGGGTGCAAAAAAATAAACTTAAAAAATAAACTGTCCGAAGTCTAACACCAGATACCTCTGTCCCAAGGTTTCCCAGAGAGGAAACACAAAGAACTGTGGAGGGGAGGAAGGGGTGGGGCTTTTAACCTCTGTTTCCTGTTTTGTCTTTCCGCCCAGGGGGTTGGAGCATAATATCTCCACGTGGTCAACCTGAAAGATGACTAGAAAAAACACAAAATCCACCAGTGAAGCTGGGACACGAGCAAGCATATTCTCATCATGTATATATATATCTGAGAAGCCTGAAAAACTTGAAAGGATCTTTAACCAGCATCACATTGGTCTGCTTAAAAACCTAAAACATGCTGAGTCAACAGCTGGTTCAGCCAAAAGACCAGACGCCGAAACACAAGAAAAAGAACAACAACAAGTTGTGATTAATAATACCTACTCAGAATGCTCCCAGGGTTAGTGGTATACTCCAGGGTTCAGTGCTGGGCCCACTATTATTCAACTTGTTTCTAAATGATAAAGATGGCATTAATGGCATTGTGTCTATCTTTGCAGATGACACCAAGATATGTAGCACAATGCAGGCTGTTCACTAGCTTCAGGCTGACTTGGGCACTGTGAATGTCTGGGCATGTGGAGAAATGTAAAGTCAAGCACTTGGGGTTTAATAATCTGCAGGCCACATATGTCCTCGGGGGTGTAAAGCTGGGAGAGTCATTAGTTGAGAAGGATCTGGGGGTACAGGTAGACCACAGACTAAATAACAGCATGCAATGGCAATCAGCTGCAGGGATAAAATATTTCCTCTTTACAAGGCAGTGGAGTGCCCTTTTTGGAATATGCTATTCAATTCTGGGCACCAGTTCACAGAAGGGATAATTTTGGAAAAGGGTGCAGAGGAGAGCCATGAAACGGATACGGGAGATGAAGGATCTTAGTTATAGATTATGTGAATGTATTTAGTGTTAGGAGATGTCTAAGGGGGACATGATTAGCCTGTATAAAATTATATAAGATCAATTCAAAAATATGGAGAAAAAACTATCCCATGTAAAATCCATGACAAGGGGGCACTGGAAAAAAAATAAGTCAATCTCAAAAAATCCAATCATTTATTACCATAACAGCTTTAGCATAAGAATTATAAATCTGTTGAATAGCCTCCCACATCCCACAGCTTTTTACAGCATCAACAGCTGACAACAGCTCAAAATATGATTAGATTATTTTTTGGAATAACAGTAACATTTACTATAGCCATCTGTAAATAATAATGCATAACTGTTCCCGACCCCATCCATTTTGTTGAACCTCATGCACATACTGTATGTTTTTTCCAACCATATTAAAGTGATACTGCGGGCAAAGTTAATTGTTACACCATTGCGTTGGGTTACATTTAGCACTGTCCTAGACTGTTTTCTGTTTTGAAATTGAAGAAGAAATGGCTTAGATATTGCGGTTTACAGGTATAGCCAATGCCATTCTCTTTTCCATCCCGTCCCCCAACCAGCTCAGCAGAGCAGGACAGTATTCCTGGTCCCTCCCTCCCCCTCCAAATTCATCACATTGCTGTCATCTAGGAGCCCACCCATTATGCTGATTATTATGTACAGGAAAGGATTAGGTGTGGTGTAGGCCCCTGGGCACAAAATCTGGTGGAGGCTCCAGATACAGTATTTTTTTCCTTTAAAATAATAGTCCAGCCCAGTAACTGATTGGTGGTTGTCTGGCACCCTCCTACTTACTGAAACGTCAGATCGAGCCCCAAGTGCCACCCTTGTGCCGGTGCGTGCTGCTTGGAAACTCCTGCTTTGCCGTTCTGGGACAGGGGGTAGTGTAGTCGCCCAGCTGGTCCAGCAGAAAACAGTTCCCTGCATTGAGCTGCCAGGGCTGTGCTTGGTGGATAATATGCAGTGAGCGGCCACCGATTGACAGCTCTGCACGCACCCATCACTGTAACGTTGCTGATGGCGGCTCTGCCCTGTGGCGTCTTTGGCTGCAGGTTTTTAAAAACAAAAGAAGGCTTGCGCAGGTGCGGGGGGCCCACTGATAGCTTTGTTGCCGTCCCTGTGGCCCGTCAGACCAAAGACTGAAAAGCCCCCTGAACCAGACCATAACCCACAGGTTGGTGGAGGCCCCCTTTGCAGGGCAGGTGGAGGAGGCCCTGGGACGCACGCCTCTTGCATCCACTCATAATCCGGCCCTGATTATGCAGCATCACAGATCCAAGGACCATGTGAAACTGCAAACCTTAATACTGTATCTCTGCCATTTTTTCTTCAATTTAAAAATGAAAAAATACAATTCTGTGATTACTCACCTGTAGAATTGGTATTATATGTATACAGTACGTCCTGCTCCAGAGAGTAATTCCTTACGTTTGGGTTATACATCCACAAGATGGCGCTGGACTGCAGAGACAGCAAAAAAGTGGCTCCTCCCGACCCCTTATATTCCAGGGACCTCCCACAAAATCCCCAGTATTGACAAGCAGTTAGCAAGAAGTCGGGAGAATAATAACCATAATCAAACAATTTTAATCATGATAACAATCACCATACAGAAGCACTAAGAACAATGAAAACAAGGGTGGGGTGGAGCAGGACATGCTGAATACATATAATACCAACTGTACAGGTGAGTAATCATAGAACTGTATTATTCTAAGTATACAGCACGTCCTGCTTCAGGGAGCAATTCCTTACATTTGGGACATCCAATAGCAGTGTCCATAAGGTAGCGTGGGATCCCCAAAAGCAACAACATGCAGATCAAACCACTGCCGCCTGCAGAACTTTTCAGCCAAAAGCAGCATCAGCTGAGGCCCTAACATCAACCTTGTAAAACTTAGAAAAAGTATGAACTGAAGACCAAGTAGCGGCCTTGCAAACTTGTTCAACAGAAGCCTGGTGCTGAAAAGCCCAAGAGGCACCAATAGCACGAGTGGAATGAGCAGTAAGGCGGAAGGGAGGATCCTTCCCTTTAGCAGCATAGGCCTGAATCACAGCCTAATGGATCCACTTGCTGATGGTAGACTTAGCTGGAGCAGACCCTTCATAGGACCAGAAGGGACCACAAAAAGAGCATCAGTCTTCCTGAAGGGCTGAGTAGCCACCAAATAGAACTTCAGGTTCCTGAACACATCCAAAGAATGTACAGCCCTCTCCTTAGGGTTACTAGGATTAGGGCACAGAGAAGGAAGAACAATGTCCTGATTGAGATGAAAAGCACACACAACCTTAGGCAGAAAATCTGGTTTAAAGCGAAACACCACCTTGTCCTGGTGTCTCTCAAAGTAAGGGGGCTTGATGGAAAGTGCAGCCAACTCAGAAACACGCCTAACCATAAGTGATAGCCACCAAAAAGACTACCTTAAGCGTAAGAATTGACAAAGCAGCCTCATGCACATGCTCAAAAGGAGACCCCTGTAAGGCACATAGGACCAAGTTCAAGTCCCAGACTGGTAACATAGGCTTACGTGGGGGGCGCACATGAGTAACCCCCTGGAAAAAGGTCCTGACCAAATGATGCTGAGCAAAAGATCTCTGAAAGAAAACAGCCAAGGCAGACACATGACCCTTCAGAGTGCAAGAGAGTTCAGAGTTGAAGCCCCAGATCCAAACCATATTGGAGGAATTCCAGAATCCTAGGAATAGAAAACACACGACAGGGAAGAGATTTAGCCTCACACCAGACAATGTAGGTACGCCAGACCCTATAGTAGATGGAAGAAGAGAACTTTTTCCTAGCCCTGATCATGGTGTTAACAACAGTGGCAGGCAGCCACTTTTCCATTAAGATGGAGGTTTCAGCAGCCAGCCTGTTAAAGCCAGCGTTTGTAAATTGGGGTAGCGTAGCCGCCCCTGAGTGAGCGGGTCTGGATCCTTGGGCAGGGCGTACTGATCTACCGCCAGCTGCACAATGTCTGCGAACCACACTCTTTTAGGCCAACAGGGGGCCACCAGGATTGCTGGCACCCCTTCCTGAGCTATCTTTCGCAGAACCCTGCCCAACAGGGGAGACGGGGGAAAGACATACAATAGCTGAAAGCCCTGCCAGGGCATTGTCAGAGCATCCATGGCAAAGGCCAGAGGGTCCTGGGACAGAGACACAAAGACTGGAAGCTTGTGATTGTGACAGGACGCAAACAGATCCAGATCTGACTGACCCCAACGGTGACACAGAGAGCGAAACACCCTGTTGCTGAGGGACCATTCCCCCAGGTGAGAAGTCCCCCTGCTCAGAGAGTCTGCCTCCAGATTCTCCACCTCCGGAATGTACACAGCTGAGATGCAGGGAACATTGTCCTCTGCCCTGGACAGGATCAGAGACACTTCCTTGAGGGCCCCCTTGCTCCGGGTCCCTCCCTGATGATTGGTGTAGGTAACCGCCGTCTGGTTGTCCCAGCGGACCTGAATTGCCCGACCCCAAAGGTGCGGGGTCAAGCAGGCTAGAACCAACTTGAACGCCCTCAGTTCCAGAATGTTAATAGGGGCGTGGGCCTCCTGAGGCCCCACTGCCCCTGGAATGTTAGGGATCTCCAGAACCCCCCCCCCCCCCCAACCTGTCAGACTGGAATCCATGGTGACTGTCTCCCAGCAAGGGGCTAGAAAGGATCTGCCGACTAACAGGTTCCTTGAGTCCAGCCACCACGAGAGAGACCGCCTGGCTATTGGGAACAGAACCAAAACCTGATCCAGGGACACAGGGTACCTTTCTTATACAGACAAGAGGTGGAGTTGAAGAGGCCTCATGTGAAACTGAGAATGAGGGACCGCATCGAAGCAGGACACCATCAGGCACACCAACTGCATTCCCTGCCTGATGGAAGGATGCAGAACAGAAAGAGCTGAGCTTGTGCTTGCAGACTGTCCACCTTCTGCTGAGGAAGAAAGATCCTGGCCCGAGCTGTATCCAGATTCATGTCCAGAAATGGCTTTACCAAAGAGGGAGACAGGGAGGATTTGGAGTGGTTTATCACCCAGCCGAATGACTCCAGTGTGGTCACCACCCGCTGAGTATCTAGCTCTGCCTGTTGGAAGGACGGAGAAGTGATAAGAATGTCGTCCAAATAGGGAAGAATGCGAATGCCCTGAGCTCTCAGAAGAGCCATAATGCCTGCCAGCACCTTGGTGAATACCCTGGGAGCTGAAGTAAGACCGAAGGGCAATGCCACAAATTGGTAATGCTGATCCTCCAGAGCAAACCTGAAGAATTTCTGATGACCTGGAAAGACTGGAACATGGAGGTAAGCATCCTTGATGTCCACAGAGGTCATGAAGTCCCCTGGGCGTAGTGAACTTACAGCTGAGCGCAGAGTCTCCATGCGAAACCTCCTGGTTCTGACAAACTTGTTGAGAAGCTTTAAATCCAGGATGGGTCTGACAGACCCATCTCTTTTGGGAACGGTGAAAAGGTTGGAATAGTAGCCCTTGCCCCTTTCCCCTAAGGGCATTTGGCAGATGACCCCCAGCTCCAGTAGATTCTGCACAACAAGCAACAGGCCCATAGCTGACAGGGGGTCTTGAGGCATCCGGGATCTGATGAATCTTGGGGGCGGCCAGTCTGCCAACTCTATCTTGTAACCAGAGGACACTACCTCCTAAATCCACCGGTCTGAGACATGAAGCCTCCAGACGTGAGCAAAGAGCCGAAGCCGTCCCCCCACCCGGATGGGTGAGGGCGCCCCTTCATGCCTGAGGGGGCTTGGGGGAAGACTTAGATTTGGTACCCCAGGAGGGTCCAGGGCGGCCACGACCTCTGCCCCTGCCCCAGAAATCTCCCCGTGCCCCTGCAAATGACGTTCCCCTTCCCATTCTGGACGCCCAGTAGGAGGGAAGAAAGGAACCTGAACCCCGAAAAGGCAGAGACTGTCTCTTGCGCTGGGGTAACCTGCCTCCCTTAGCAAACAGGTCCAGGCGATCCCTAAATAGACGCAGCTCTTTAAAGGGGAACCCAGTGAGAGCCTTGTTGGCAGCGTTGTCAGCTGCCCACTGGCGCAGCCAAACCGAGCGGCGTATAGCCACCGCCAAGGCAGAAGCCCTGCCACACATTCTAATGGTATCATCCAAGGCAGAGAGGACATATGCAACAAATTCCTCACAATGCAGAAGGGGACTATACCCTGCACTAGCTGCCTCATCAGGAGCCCCGTCTAAAATACTCCTGAGCAGAGTCCTAATAGCCACAGCTGTAATGGCAAAGGCACAAACCGGACGCAGCGCAGACCCCGCCCACAGGCAAAGGCATAGGAAGCCAGCTGATCAATGCGCCGGTCCTCAGTGTAGTAGAGTCAGGGGAATGTATGACAGAAGTGTTGGACAACCCCAGAATTGGTGCATCCACTTCAGGAGGGGATGACCAACGCTCAACCATTTCAGCAGGAAAAGGGTACCTCTTATCCCAACTCTTAGGGACCCCAGGGAGCCGGCTCGGTCGCTCCCACTCTTTGAGCACAAGATTATTAAAGTGAGTTTGCTCAGGAAACTCCAAACGTGGCTTAGCAGTGTGAAACAACTCCCCCCTGCTGCCGAGGAGCCGCGGCAGGAGGAGAAATGGAAAGTACTTCAAAAATGTGAGCCAAAAGCCTGTCAGTACCATCTGGAGCCCATGGGTCAGAGCCAGAATCAGCATAACCCTTAGGCTGCTCATCAGATGATTCTGAATCAGAGAACAACCCCCCCCCCCTTCCAGGGGGGTATAGCCGGCTAGGTCAAGGAATTTCTCAGCCTCCATAGGAAATAAGTTAACGCCAGGTGCCAGATGCTGCCTCTTAGCGGAGGCCTTACACGCCATAGAGCCAGCAATCAGCTTCTCAATACTAGCCACCCTGGTAGACAAATCAGGCTGAGACTCCCCACTGGTATGCACCTCACTGGGAGTCAGATGTAAGCGTGGGGGAGTGGGCGAAGCCACACGGGGCGCAGGCCCAGCCACAGGCAACCCAGATTGCGACGCAAGCACTCGCTGGGCACAGGGTACACAGACCCGCACATTGTCATCACTAGTAGGGGACACCCCACACGCCACACACAGCCGGGCTTGTCCCGAAGGAACCCCAAGCACATTATCCTGAGAAGCCTCCATATGGTGATTATCGCGGCCACCGGCCAATAGGGATTTACACAATAAAGTCACCCGGGATGCCCCAATAACCCGCTAGGGAAGTGGGAGGTAAAGGCAGAGTAGGCCTCTAATAGCAAATGAATAGAGGGGATAGGCCGGGAGAAACCACAATTAAGTTTGACCCGCCTGCAAGACATAAACAGAAAGTCCCGTAAGCGGTATGCATACACAACAACATATAAAAGATAAGCCAGCCCGCAGTGGCACTTACGGACCACGGTAGGTAGAAGCCAGCCACGCAGCACGAGAAGGCAAACTGGCGCCCGCAGATACCTCGAGGGGCGGGCCGCGGAAACAGTGATGTGGAACGCGCCATCCGCAAGGCCCGCCCCCATTAAGAGCGCAAAGGCGCCCACGTGACCATGTCAGCCAATGATGGGGCAGCAGCGCCTGAGGTAAAGTCGCCGCTGACCGTGGAACGCCGTACAAGCGCGCGCAGCGGCATTTTTAAATGCAACCAGTGCAACCGACACACGCGGGGCAACAAAAGCCAAGCGATACCACGGAAAAAATAAAAGTGAAGAATGCACCTACAACACACATGCACACAACACCCCCTCCCGAGAATACCAGGGAGAGTCAGCGGGAGGGAGGATAGCGGGCAATCTAACAGGAGCCCACAGATGGACAGGGAGCGATAGCGCGGGAGGGGCATCCCAAAAGGCTCACCATGGGCCTATACCGCCTACCCTTTGGTGGGGGATTGCGGTCAGAGCAAAGCTCCTTAAGCACCTGACAACGGTGCTGCCTACCGTCACCCGATCAGTGCAGCCAAAGCTGGGAGGCTTGAAAAGGAGGAACGGGTGGGAATAATACCATTTTGTGAATACTCACCTGTAAAATGGATATTATAAGTATGTCACACACCCCGCTTCAAAACATTAATTCTTACACTTGGTTACTCCACCAGCAGGTGGCGACGTTGCAGAGAAGTCTAGAAAAAACGAGCCCCTCCTGGTCTATACATACCTGGGACCTCCCACTTATTCCCCAGTATTCAAACAGCAGTAAAGACAAGGTACCAGGAAAAAAACCATTGGCAACCCTCAAAACTGTAAACAAAGCTTCACCATATAAAGAATCCAGGATACCAAAAAGGGCGGGTGAAGCGGGGTGTGTGACATACTTATAATATCCATTTTACAGGTGAGTATTCACAAAATGGTATTATTCTAAGTATGTCACACACCCCGCTTCAAAACATTAATTCTTGGGACTTGGGACATACAAAAGCAGAGTCCACAAAGGGCGGGTATCCAACAAGGCCATGATGCAAAACTCAAACCACTGCAGCCTGCAGAACCTTGCGGCCAAACACAGCATCCGCTGAAGCCCGCACGTCAACCTTGTAAAAACTTGGACAAGGTGTGAACAGAAGACAAAGTAGCAGCCTTACAAACTTGTTCAACAGAACCTGGTGCTGAAAGGCCCAACAGCACGAGTAGAATGAGCAGTGATACGAAAAGGGGGAACCTTCCCCTTGGCAGAACAGGCCCCAACAACCGCCTGACGAAACCATTTGCTAATGGAAGACTTAGCGGGAGCCAAAACCCTTCCTAGGCCCAACAGGGCACCACTAAAAAGACATCAGTCTTACGAAAAGGAGATGTAGTAAACAAACAGTACTACACACAGCGTACCACATCCAAACAGTGCAAACCCTCTCCTTGTCATTCCTAGGCTTAGGACACAAGGAAGGAAGAACAATGTTCTGGTTAAGATGAAAAGCAGAGACCACCTAAGGAAAAAAGTCCGGTTTGAAGCGGGAAACCACTTTGCCCTGATGTCTCAAAATGAGTAGCCTGAACCGACAAGGCTGCCAACTCCAAAACGCGCCGAACCGAAGCGATGGCCACCAAAAAGGCAACCTTCTGAATCAGAGTAGAGAGAGCAATAACCTGCAATGGCTCAAAGGAGGAACCTGAAGAGCAGAGATAACCAAATTCAAATCCCAAACAGGGAGAAAAGGCCTCCTAGGAGGCCACAATGCGAGACCCCCTGGAAGAAAGTCTTGACCAAAGGAGGAAACGCAAAGGACTTTTGGCACCACCCTGGCCGGAACGAGAGAGGACTTGGGATAGTAGATCACCCAGCCAAACCTCTCCAAAGTGTATACCACAGTCCCGGTGTCCACCTTCGCTTGACTGAAAAAAGAAGCTCTGATGAGAAGATCGTCCAGACAGGGCACGATGCGAATCCCCTGAGCTCTGAGAAGGGCTATCATGCCCTCCAACACCTTGGTGAACACTCTTGGAGCCGAGGTAAGGCCGAACGGAAGAGCCACAAATTGAAAATGCCGATCTTCCACCACGAAACGAAGAAACCTATGGTGAGCCGGAATACATGAATATGAAAATAGGCATCCATGATGTCTATGAACGTCAGGAAATCCCCCTGCCACAGAGAATTGATGGCAGAACGCAGAGGTTCCATGCGAAACCTCCGGGGAAGAATAAACACATTGAGGAACTACAGATCCAGGATGGGACGAACCAACCCGTCCAACTTGGGCACGGTGAAGAGATTGGAATAATACCCGTGGCCCACCTCCGAAGGAGGGACCGGGCAGATGACTGCCATATCCTGAAAAAAATCTTAGAAGGAGGTCGGGACTCAAACTCCAGCTTGTAAACCGGCCGACCCCACCTCCCGGATCCAACTGTCCGAGACCGCCAGGTCCCATACCCGGGAGAAGAGTCGCAACCGTCCCCCCCACCCGCAAGGGTGAGGGTGCCCCCTCATTGCTGAGCGGGCTTTGCAGCTGGTTTGGATTTGGCGCCCCAGCCGTGAACGGGACGGCCACGGCCTCTACCCCTGTTCCAGCTAGCACCCCTGGGGGCCAATCTAATTTCTCACCAAACAGGCGCAAACCCAAAAAGGGAAGAGCCATAAGCGACCATTTAGAATTAAAACCAGCAGTCCATTGCCGCAACCACACCGACCGCCGGATAGCTACCAACAGAGCCGTAGCCCTGCCACACATCAACATAGCGTCATCCTGAGCAGCCAGGACAAACGAAACGAAGGACTCGCAACGCTTGAGGGCAAGAAATTCAACACAAGCAGAATCAAGATCCGCACATAAAACCCCGACAATGGACCTAACCGCCAACAACAAAAGTGCCGAAGCACAAACAGGTCTCAAGACCGAACCCGCACAGACAAAACCATGGCGGGACAGCTTGCCAATCCGGCGATCCTCGCCATACTTAAGAGTAGTCGTGAAAAGAGAAAGCAAAACTGCCATATTGGATAGCCCCAAACCCGGAGCCTCAACCTCGGGAGGGGCAGACCAGCGCTTCACCAAGTCCGCCAGAAAAGGATACTTCCTATCCCAACTAGGTGGAACACCGACGAGACGCTTAGGTTGCTCCCAATCCTTAAGGACGACAGTCTCAAAATGTCGTTGACTGGGAAGCTCCAAGCGCAGCTTGGTCAACTCAAACAACTCGCCCTTTGGCGGAGGAACCGCCTCAGGAGGATCCAAATCCAAAACCTCAAACATTTGAGCCAATATGGAAGGGCTGTCCGAAATCAGCTCCCCTTCTTCAACCAGGGGGCAATCTGACCAATCCAATGCCTCAACAACCTCAACATCTGAGTCCGGCGGAGGCGGGGACAAGTGTTTCCGCTTAGCCGTAGCCTTCTGAGCAACCACAGCGGAAAACATCTTCGCGAGGCTAGCCAATCGGGCGCATACCTCGGATTGCGAATCCCCACCCATGACAACGTCACACGGGGTCCGGAACAGGCGAGGAGGAGACGGGGACGGCACGGGCGGTGAAGAGCCAGACACCGGGGTGCCGGACTGGCGCTCAACGTTCCACTGCACACACGGAAAGCATATAAGAACATCATCCCCTGGGAGCGGAGCCCCACAAACCCCGCACAGCCTGGGCTGCCCCGAAGGGCCGTTTCCGGTATCCATAGTAGCCTCCATATGGTGAATTTATGGTCTTCGCAATGACCCAGGGATTTACGCATTAAGCGACCCGGGATGCCCCTTAAATTTTTTTTTTTTTTTTTATAATGGCCCTAAGGTGGGAGAATTTGCAAAATAACCAATATAGGGATAAAATTGGAATGGACAACCCCACTAGCCAGGTAGCTAAGACCGGGAGAGCCCTGCAGCGTGGGATCCCAGGATCTGAAACAGAAAAGACGATAGTCACTCCAAGCACTAATGGATCAGCACATGTCATATCCAACACCATATGTCAGACATGAACCCACACAGGGAACAGTATACAGAATACATACAATGCACATAACTATGTAATGAAATGGCGGCCAGCCACACACACACGAGGAGGCAGAGGGAGAAGAAGGGCGGGCCCAGCAGAGCGCACAGGCGCTCCGGCCCCGCCCCTCCCACCAATCAGAGCACAGTGCGGGCCGCGCCGGACGCGACCCCGCCCCCCCCTCCTCCGGAGAGCCGGAGATGACAGCGGGCGCCTAACATGGCGCCCGCACATGTTAACAAGGACAGGCGGGCCGGCGGCACACTACACGCACTACACAGGACATGGCGCCCGCACCGACAATAGACAAGGGCACACCAGCGGCACACACGCCGCCCGGACCCGCCCCCCCCCCTTGCCCTCCGGAGAGCCGAGCCAAAAAGCTGGGGAGCTCAATGGAGTCCCCAAAACATAAAAAGGGAGCTGGACAAACAGGCGGGCCGGCGGCAACACACACACGCCGCCCGGCCCCGCCCCACACCATCCATCATCAAATAAAACACACGCACACAGCCAGTAGCAAAGCATACCCAGGCACACAGACAAGCCCCCCCCCCCCAACTAGCGCAGGGAGCAGGACCAAGCGGGGCAAGGGCAAACCTGATAGGGACTAAAGGGCGGGGGCATCCCAAATCCGGATCACCAAAACCGGATAACCGCATTGCCCCATAATATGGGGTCTAGCGGAGGAGCTAATCTCCTAGGCACCATAGGTGCCATCTACCCTTGCCCGGCCGACAGCCTAAGCTGGGAGGCTACATATTTAATAAGGGGGCTAATAAACATAAGGCCGGGCAGAAATAGACCAGAAGGGGGGTGCCGGGGTGTTACCCCGGCTACCTGCAAGCAGGAGACTTCATTCTTCTGTCTTGTCGCCATCTTGCAGAGAAGAACACTGGAGAATAAGTGGGAGGTCCCAGGTATGTATAGACCAGGAGGGGCTCGTTTTTTCTAGACTTCTCTGCAACGTCGCCACCTGCTGGTGGAGTAACCAAGTGTAAGAATTAATGTTTTGAAGCGGGGTGTGTGACATACTTAGAATAGTCCTACAAGGCCGCAGGCTAATAGCCCCGCCCATCTGCGAGTAGAGAGAGAGCCATCTTCTTGTCATCGCAGTGTCGACTGCAGAGAAGAACTGGGGATTTTGTGGGAAGTCCCTGGAATATAAGGGGCCGGGAGGAGCCACGTTTTTGCTGTCTCTGCAGTCCAGCGCCATCTTGTGAATGTATAACCCAAACGTAAGGAATTACTCTCTGGAGCAGGACGTGCTGTATACTTAGAATACAGTTTAGGACAGTGTCAAATGTAGCCCGACGCAATAGTGTAACAATGACCTTTTCCTGCTGTAGCACTTTACCTATGTAACTAAGAAGTGCAGTGCAGGGCTATGTGGGTAAACAGCAGTTACACCAGCAGATGGCGCAGCACATTAAAGACAACTACTCTGGTCAGGGCTAAGCTATGTACCTACATCTGAGGGACACAGGATACTCATGTGAGGACATTAAATTTTGCATCTTGGATACCGACCAAGTTAGGTTGTTACTTATAAAGCTGTGTTTTACGCCCTCCTAAGGAAGCCGAACACCCGCTTCATAGCTCCAGTCATGCCATGCAACCAACACCTAACCTCCATGATGTTTATGGTAGACAGAGGACGTGGATTAGAGCGACTACGTATTGCTGCTAGATTCCTGTACAAGCCACTCCAATGCCTAGCCAGTCTGAGAAAGACAGTCTGATGCCTAGCAAAACGTCTTCATAAGCACAAAACAGCAAGTCAAGTTGCTATTATTTTTATTAGATACCTGTATATGTGTACAAACAATGGGGGTCGATTCAGAGCCCGGTGAGAAAACTCACTTCTTCAAGAGAGAAATTTGCCATTCACTTTCATTAGGGTCGATTCACAGCCTTCTACATTCTTTCCCGTTTTTATCTCTCTGCGTGAACATTATACATGGCTTTCTTCAGTATTGGAGCATTCACATGATTCAGAGCCTCCATCGGGAGCATCAAGTAATGTTCCCAATGATGTGAGAGCCATTGAGAACGCTGTGAGAATCTCTATCAAAGCCAATTTCACAGACGATGCTCTTGTGTATGTTGATGTGAAATTCTCACTCGTAGCGTTTTTAGAGCGTTTTTTAACATATTTTGTGTGAATGTCTGGTGAGATGTGTGAATGTCAGGTGAGATTCATTTCCATTGGGAAATTTCTGTTTTTACCTTCACATACCCTGGTCCTGCTATCCCATTACTTACTTATTGCTGTGCCAACTCTCTTCTGTTCCAAACTACTTAGCATGCCATGCACTCTTCTTCTCCTAAAGCATATCTTAACCATTTTAATGCTTGCCATGCATTCTTGTCTACTTCTTCCTAGTTGAATATTTGGGATGCCCACATGGATTTAATGTAAAAATTACTGAAGTAATGCTACCTAGTGGCACGTAGCGTCTGGTGAACGCTGGGCGCTGTACGTAAAACCACATTTAATAAAGCGAATCTGGTGAGCGCCTCTAACAGCTCCATGTAGCGTCACATGTATTACTACAGGCAGCTCAGCAGGTTCAGGAGCGCCACATATTACCTTTCGCTCAGTGTATAATACCAATTCTACAGGCGAGTAATCACAGAATTGTATTATTCTAAGTATACAGCACGTCCTATTCCAGAATATTCCTTACTACTGGGACATCCAATAGCAGTGTCCGTAAGGTAGGGTGGGATCCCCAAAAAGTTAGAGCAGACAGTTTAAACCACTGCCGCCTGCAGAACTTTGTGGCCAAAAGCAGCATCAGCTGAAGCCCGAACATCAACCTTGTAAAACTTAGAAAAGGTATGAACAGAAGACCAAGTAGCGGCCTTGCAAACTTGTTCAACAGAAGCCTGGTGCTGAAAAGCCCAAGAGGCACCAATAGCACGAGTGGAATAAGCAGTAAGGCGGAAGGGAGGATTCTTCCCCTTAGCAGAATAGGCCTGAATCACAGCCTGACGAATCAACTTGCTGATAAGAGATTTAGCTGGAGCTAGACCCTTCTTAGGTCCAGACGGGAGCACAAAAAGAGCATCAGTCTTCCTGAAGGAGTCAGTAGCCACCAAATAGAACTTCAGAGTCCTGACCACATCCAAAGAGTGTAAAACCCTCTCCTTAGAGTTACTAGTATTAGGACATAGAGAAGGCAAAACAATGTCCTGATTGAGATGAAAAGCAGAAACAACCTTAGGCAGAAACTCTGGCATAAAACGAAACACCACCTTGTCCTGGTGTCTCTCAAAGTAAGGGGGTTTGATGGAAAGCGCCGCCAACTCAGAAACACGCCTAACAGAAGTAATAGCCACCAAAAAGACTACCTTAAGCGTAAGAATGGACAAAGGGGCCCCCTGCAAGGGCTCGCAGGGAGACCCCTGCAGGGCAGATAAGACCAAGTTCAAGTCCCAGACTGGTAACATAGGCTTATGTGGGGGACGCACATGAGTAACCCCCTGGAAGAAGGTCTTGACCAGGGGATGCTGAGCAAAAGATCTTTGGAAGAAAACGGCCAAGGCAGAGACATGACCTTTCAGAGGACATGACCTTGCAAAAACTCCAGAATCCTAGGAATAGAAAACACACGACAAGGAAGCGACTTAGACTCGCACCAGTCAATGTAAGTACGCCAAACCCTATAGTAGATGGAAGAAGAGGACCTTTTCCTAGCCCTGATCATGGTATTAACAACAGAGGCAGGCAGCCCCTTTTCCATCAAGATGGAGGTTTCAGCAGCCAGGCCGTCAAAGCCAGCGTTTGTAAATTGGGGTGGCATAAGTGCCCCTGAGTGAGCAGATCTGGAACCCGGGGCAGGGCGTACTGATCTACTGCCAGCTGCACGATGTCTGCGAACCACTCTCTTCTTGGCCAACAGGGGGCCACCAGTATGGCTGGCGCCCCTTCCTGAGCTATCTTGCGCAGCACCCTGCCCAGCAGGGGAAATGGGGGAAACACATATAGGAGCTGAAAACTCATCCAAGACATTGCTAAGGCATCCATGGCTAAGGCCAGAGGATCCTGGGACAGAGAGACAAAGACTGGAAGCTTGTGATTGTGACAGGATGCAAACAGATCCACATCCGGCTGACCCCAGTGGTGGCACAGGGAGCGAAACACCCTGCTGCTGAGGGACCATTCTCCCAGATGAGAGGTCCCCCTGCTCAGAGAGTCTGCCTCCAGATTCTCCACCCCCGGAATGTACACAGCCAAGATGCAGGGAACATTGTCCTCCGCCCAGGACAGGATCATAGACACTTCTGAGGGCCCTCCTGCTCCGGGTCCCTTCCCGATGATTGATGTAGGCAACCGCCGTCTGGTTGTCCGAGCGGACCTGAACAGCCCGACCCCGAAGGTGTGGGGTTAAGTGGGCGAGACCCAACCTGATCGCCCTCAACTCAAGAATGTTGATAGGGGTGTGGGCCTCCTGAGGGCCCCACTGACCCTGGAATTTCAGGGATTTCCAGAAGCCCCCCCAACCTGTCAGACTGGCATCCGTGGTGACAGTCTCCCAGCAAGGGGCCAGAAAGGATCTTCCCCCCAGCAGGTTCCTTGAGTCCAGTCACCACGATAGAGACCGCTTGGCCAGAGGGGACAGAACAAACACCTGATCCAAGGACACGGGGTCCCGATCCCATACTGACAAGAGGTGAAGCTGAAGAGGTCTCATGTGAAACTGAGCATATGGAACCGCCTCGAAGCAGGAAACCATCAGGCCCACCAGCTGCATTCCCTGCCTGATGGACGGATGAGGACAAGACAGAAGGAGCTGTGCTCGCTCTTGAAGACTCCCTACCTTCTACTGAGGAAGAAAGATCTTGACCTGAGATGAATCCAGGATCATGCCCAGAAAGGACTTCACCATGGAAGGAGACAGGGAAGATTAAGGGTGGTTGATCACCCAGCCGAATGACTCCAGTGTGGACACCACCCGCTGGGTATCCAGCGATAAGCATGTCGTCCAAGTAGGGAAGAATGCGAAGGTCCTGAGATCTCAGCAGAGCCATCACTCCTGCCAGCACCTTGGTGAATACCCTGGGAGCCAAGGTGAGACCGAAGGGCAAGGCCACAAATTGGTAGTGCTCATCCTCCAGAGCGAACCTGAGGAATCTCTGATGGCCTGGAAAGATTGGTATGTGAAAGTCCTTGATGTCTACAGATGTCATGAAGTCCCCTGGGCGTAGAGAATTCACAGCGAAGCGCAGAGTCTCCATGCGAAAGTGTCTGAATCTGACAAATTTGTTAAGGCGCTTTAAATCCAGGATGGGACGGATGGACCCGTCTGTTTTGGGAACATTGAAAAGATTGGAATAGTAGCCTTTGCCCCTTTCCCTTCGGGGCACTCGGCAGATGACTCCCAATTCCAGAAGGCCTTGGACAGCAAGGGACAGACCCTGAGCTGACAGGGGGTTTTGAGCTAACCGGGATCTGAAGAATCTTGGGGGCGGCCAGGCTGCCAACTCTATCTTGTAACCGCAGGACACTACCTCCTGAATCCACCGGTCTGAGACATGACGCCTCCAGACGTGAGCAAAGAGCCGAAGCCGTCCCCCCACCCGGATGGGTGAGGGCGCCCCTTCATGCCTGAGGGGGCTTGGGGGAGGACTTAGGCTTGGGATCCCAGGAGGGACCAGGGCGGCCACGTCCTCTGCCCCTGCCCCAAAAATCTCTGTGGGCTCCAGCAAAGGAAGCTCCCCGTCCAATTCTGGAACCACGGAAGGAAGGAAGAAAGGCACCTGAACCCCGAAAGGACCGGGGCTGTCTTCTATGCTGAGGTAACTTGCCTCCCTTGGCAAACAAGTCCAGACATTCACCAAAGAGGTGCAGCCTCTTGAAGGGAAACCCAGTGAGAGCCTTCTTAGCAGAATTGTCAGCTGCCCACTGGCGCAGCCAGACCGAGCGGCGTATCGCACCAACAAGGCAGATGCCCTGCCACACATTCTAATGGTATCATCCAAGGCATGATACCATATGCAACAAATTCCTCACAACATAGAAGAGCTCTATACTCTTCACTACCTGCATCATCAGGGGCCCCATCTAAGAGACTCTTGAGCAGGCTTTTAATAGCAACAGCCGTAATGGCAGAGGCACAGACTGGACGCAGCACGGTCCCCACACAGGCAAAGGCATGGCAAGCCAGCTGATCTATGCGCCTGTCCTCCCTATCCCTCAGGGTAGTAGAGTCAGGGGAATGCATGACGGATGTGTTGGCCAACCCCAGAACAGGTGCATCCACCTTGGGAGGACATGACCAACGTTTAACCATCTCAGTGGGAAAGGGATACCTCTTATCCCAACTCTTTGGAACCCCGGGAAGCTGGCTAGGCTGTTCCCACTCTTTGAGCACCAGATTATTAAAGTGAGTTTGTTCAAGTAACTCCAAGCATGGTTTAACCCCCTGCTTCCATGGAGCCACAGCAGGAGGAGAGATACAGAGTACTTCAAAAATGTGAGCTAAAAGCCTGTCAGTATCATCTGAAGCCCATGGGTCAGACCCAGAATCGGCACCATAAACCTTAGGCCTCCCTCTCTTCCAGGGGGGTATAACCGGCAATGTCAAAAAATTCCTCAGCCTCCATAGGAAAGAGAGTAACACCAGGTGATAAATGCCGCTTCTTAGCAGAAGCATTACGCGGGCCCAGACCCAGCAATATGTCTCTCAATTCTGGCCACCCGTGCAGCCAAATCAGGTTGAGACTCCCCAGTGGTATGCACCCCACTAGGAGTCAGATGTAAGCGTGGGGGGGTAGGCGAAGCCAGAGGGGGCGCAGGCCCAGCCACCGGTAACCCAGACTGCAGCACAAGCGTCTGCTAGGCGCAGGGTACACACACCCTGACATTGTGACTTATAGGGGATACCCCACATGCCATACACAGCCGGGCTTGTCCCGAAGGAACCCCAAGCACATTATCCTGAGAAGCCTCCATATGGTGATTATTGTGGCACAACAGGCCAATTGGGATTGACGCTAATAAGGCTACCCGGGATGCCCCAATAGCCCGCTAGGGAAGTGGGAGACAATGGAACACAATAGTCCTCCAATAAGGAGTTAACGCTGAATAGAGGGGATAGGACCGGGAGAAACCACAAAAAAGTTTGACCCGCCTGCAAGACATAAGCAAAGATCCCGTAAGCATAATGCAATGAAATACAAAGAAAAGCCAGCCCGCAGGGGCACTTACGAACCGCGATAGGGAGACGCCAGACACGCAGCACAGGAGCTTCAAAATGGTGCCTGCATATACCTCGAGGGGCGGCCACGGAGAAGTGATGCGGAAAACGTCATCCGCAAGGCCCCCCCCCCCAAGAGCGCGAAAACGCGCCCACGCAACAAGGCCAGCCAATGATCGCCGTCCGTGGAGCAAAGTACAAGCGTGAGGCAGCGATAATAAAAACCCTACATAGTTATACATACACCCCCCTCCCCAGATCCACCCAGGGAGAGCGAAGGGGAAGCAGCGGCCAGCCTAAGAGGAGCCTAACTGAGGGGACAGCGGGCGAAGGGCAAACGGCTCACCATGGGCCTGTACCGCCTACCCTTTGGTAGGGGACTGCGGTTGGAGCAGCGCTCCTCAGCACCCGACAGCGGTGCTGCCTACCATCACCCGACCAGCGCAGCCTAAGATGGGAGGCAGTGAAAAGGAATGGGTGGGAATAGTCCTACAGGGCCGCAGGCTAATTAGCTCCGCTCACCTGCGAGTAGAAAGAGCCATCTTCTAGTCATCGCAGCCCAGACCGCAGAGAAGAACTGGGGAATTTGTGGGAGGTCCTTGGTATATATGGGGCCAGGAGGAGCCACTTTTCTGTCTCTGCAGTCCAGCGCCATCTTGTGGATGTATTACCCAGGAGTAAGGAATATTCTGGAACAGGACGTGCTGTATACTTCGAATAAATAAAAAAATCTAACTCCCTGACCTGTTGCACCAGGCCCAAGTTTCCCCCTGCTCCCCAGAAAAAAACATTCCTACTTCCAGGCAAGTCACCTAAGCAGTGTGACGAAAATTTTAAATAAACAAATGGGGATAATTTTATAACATTCAAGCAGACCTTAAGAGTTGTATAAAAACATAAATATATATAAACTATGAAATTATTATTCTTAATGAATTTTTATTTTTGGGGGATGGTTAATGTTTTTGAAAACTTAATTTTAGAAAATATAAGTAAAAAGAATTATACCTTATCAAAAAATATGTCACATTTTATTCAAAAATATTTAAAAATGTTTATTTTGGGGGGTGTTTAACCCTTTCGCTGCCAGCCTACCTGGAGTTTTTGTCACCCTTGGTGCCAAACCGTTTTGCACTATTTTGCGCTCCCCATGTTCAAATGTGATTTTTGAAGGGATTTCCAGGGATTTCCCAGGTAAATGATATATTGTTTTTTTCAGCAGAGTCTGGGCTTTAACATGAAATGTCTTGTTTGTAATTTGTTAGGGGTATTCTCAATATTTTTGGGTGAAATATGTGAAAAAAAAAAAAATACATTTTTACAATTTGTAGTTTTTTTTGTAATAAAAAATGTAAGTTTTTCAATAAAATCTTATTGCGTGTGAAATCCCAATTTCTCCCAGTTACAGCGATACCACATATGTATAGGTAGACACCCTTTTCTGCCCAGGAGACTCCCCCAAACTGAAACAGCGCTTTAGGGAATTTTCAGATAAAATACAACTATGCTATGCAATATGCGCACCTTGCAGTTCTTCCAGAAAAACAACCCTTTACATTTGAAATACCCCCAACAAACTATATATTCTCTGGAAGTACACACCTCAAGCTTTCTAGGCGTACCAGGCTTGTTGATGTGCCCATAGTTTTCTGGAAGTAATCCCTCATTGTATTTTTTGGTTGCAAAGAGTTTCCCTAAAAAAAGGATAAAAAAGCAGAATCAAAGCCACATTTTCCTAAAAAACTATGTGCAAACAAGAAAAAACAAGTTTAGTCTGAAAAAGCAACATCCCCCGAACAGAACGATACCCAACATGCATTGCTACTGTCAAGGGAAGAGTCGGCAAACACCCCAAAGTAAAGCATGTGCGTAACAGTGATTTTACTTGAAAATTTCAGCTCTGCAGACAAAGTGCGCACCTTGCGATTTTTCAACCAAAACAACCCTTTACATTTGGAATATCCCCCATAAACCATCTATTACCTGAAAGTACACATGTTAAGCTTTCTAAGCGTACCCAACTTGTTGTAGTGGGCTCATCTTTCTGGAATTAATCCCTCAAAGAATTCTTTGGTTGCGCAGGGTTTCCCTAAAAAATGTATAAAAAAGCTGAATAAAAAACACCTTTTCCTAAAATATAAATATGCAAACCAGAAAAAAACAAGCTAAGTCTGAAAGCGCAAGGTCCCCCGAACAGAACAATACCCAACATGCATAGCTACCTTTAACCATTTTAATTGCCAGCCTACTTGAGATTTTGTCACCCTCTGTTGACAGGTCATTTTTCCCCATTTTGCGCCATGTTTTGCGCCATTTTTGCTGGAATTTTCAGGAAAATTATACATATATTTTCTGCAGCAGAGTTTAGGCTTTAACAAGAAATGTCTTGTTTGTAAATTTTATTTTGTTTTTTACAATATTATTAAGTAAAAAATAAATAAATAAATAAATAAACATTTTTTTAGAAAATTGTCTCCTTTATTTCAAATAAAAAATGTATTTTATTAAGGAAAACCGTATTGCATGTGAAAGCCCCATTTCTACCGATTAGAACGGTACCACATATTTATCGGTAGCCCCCCGTTCCTGCCCAGGAGACCCCCCTAACTGAAACAAGTACTTTATAACATTTACAAATAAAATACAAATACCATCCACACTACAAAGGGTTAAATCGAGAAAAAAAATGACATAGGGTCCCCCTTCCTGGGGGGGGGGGGACCCCATTTTTGGGGGGGATTTTTAAGGGTTAAAAACCCTTAAAAATCCCCCAAAAAATTGACATGGGGTCCCCCTTACCCAAAGTAACCAGCCCGGGACCAGCTATGCAGGGCTTGTAGAAACAGGGCACAGGGGCCAGCTTTTGTGGCCCCTGGCCCTGCAGGCTACAAAGCCCGCATAGCCCGTGGGCCCGGGCTCTTCTGCCCCCCCCTGGGCTTTGGGGAGGCAGGTAATGGGGGTGCCAGGGGTTAATGGCAAGTCACCCGCTAGTCACAGGTGACTTGCCACCTCCCCCAGCCTTGTGAACTGGTATAGGGGTCATGGACCCCTTACCAGTTCACAAGGGGTTAAATGTAAAAAAAAACACAGACACACAAAAGAGAAAAAAATATTTTATTAATTTTTTTTTACACTGTACTCACCTCCCATCCATCCTGGAGCACTGTGTCCCTCGGCGATCACTGGCTTCTGCTCACCTGCTGGAAGCCTTTTATAGCTGCTGGATGACAGAAAACAAAGAGTTTATTAAAAAAAAAATGACATAGGGTCCCCCCTCCCAGGGGGGCGGACCCCATTTTTTTTTGGAATTTTAAGGGTTAAAAACCCTTAAAAATCCAAAAAAAAAATGAAATGGGGTCCCCCTTACCCATCATTACCAGCCCGGGACCAGCTATGGGGGCTTGTAGGCACAGAGTGGGGGGGCCAGCTTTTGCGGCCCCCCCACCCTGCAGCCTACGAGCCCACATAGCCTGTGTGGGCCCGGGCTCTTCTGCCCCCCCCTGGCCTTTGGGGAGGCAGGTAATTGGGGGTGCCGGGGGTTAATGGCAAGTCACCCGCTGCGGCAAGCGGGTGACATGCCAGCCCCCAGCCTTGTGAACTGGTATAAGGGGTCTCATGGACCCCTTACCAGTTCACAAGGGGTTAAATGTTAAATAAAAAGACAGAGACATAAGATATAAAAGATCTTTATTTATTTTTTTTTTTACTTTACTCACCTCCGATCCTGTGTCCCCCGGCGATCTCCGCTGACAGCCTGCTCGTGTGTTTGAAGGAGAGAGCCTGGGGAGGAGGGGGGGCGATCTCAGCCCTCTCCTCCTCCCCATCTGCCCTCCTCCAGGCACACGAGCAGACTGATTGTCTGTCTCACGTCCCGGCATTAAGAGGGCTGCTGGTGACATCATAACATGTCACCTGGCCCCGCCCCCCAGGGGGCGGGGCTAGCAGACCCGTTCCAGGAAGTGGGGGGGGAGGGCAATTTCTGCCCTCTCCTCGCCACCGAAGAGGCTGGGGGGGCGATCGGAGCCCCCCCCCCAGTGAAGAGGACACCCATCGGGAGACAGCGCGGCCTCAGGTAAGGAAATGTCATTTTTTTTTTTTTTTTTTTTTTTTACATTTAGCAGCTGCTGCTGCCGAACGGGGGGGGGGGGCCTATTCCGGGGGCTCTCCTGGAGCCATCCGACCCCCCACGGGGGATCGGATGGCACCAAATTAAAGGGGAGACCCGGCCGGATCCAACGAGGGGTCAGGTGAGTATTTTTGATTTATATTTTTTTTACTGTCAGGGGGGAAAGTCAAGCCCGTAGATTCTACGTGCTTGGCACTTAAGTGGAGTGGAAGCGAGCACGTAGAATCTACGGGCTTGGCACTGAAAGGGTTAAAAGAAGGTGACAGCCTCCCAGTGCCTTAAGAACTCAATTCTGTTTTCTCACACACCACAAAAGCACAATCTCACCAACAAATAGTGCCCGGAAGTGCTGTCGGAAATTTCCCGTTGTAAAGCCCTCTCTCACACGCTGGGCTCTGATTCTCACTCATCATGAGTTTTACACATAAATGTGAAAAAATTACAACGCAATTACACACAACGGAAAAGACTTTCACACACACCAAAAACACTAATACAATGGAAAAAGCTAATGAGAAACTCACAAATGACTCAAACCCAACAGAAAAAATACACATGCACATGCCTTTTCATTTGAAAGTTCAGGTAAAAGAGGCTGTGAATCAAGGCCATTGTCTACCTTGGTGCTGATTCAAGAGCCAGGTGAACATTTACAACCGGTAGACAATGAAAGTGAATGGCAGTTTTCTCTACCAAAAAAGGAGTTCGTTTTCTCACCAGGTTTTGAATCGACTCCATAAACTCATTGTTAAGTGTGAACACCAAACCTGACGCTGAACCTAACCAATAATCGAAAAACAAACACAGCTACAGGAACAACCAACCAAGGGTCCACTTTCGATGAAATCTTTGAAAGTATATATATTTGTGTGGCAAAATGATGTCTTAAATGTGCTGACCTAGCATTTTTTGTATGTTTTCTAATGTTAGCAAATGTGTGTTTTATGGAAGCAGTTTTCATCTGTTGCTATTGGCAACGTACACCAAGTGCAGCCTTGGTGTATGTTGCCAATAGCAACAGGTTGCAGATAGTTGCACAGAACACAGCTGTTGGGCATGTGTAAGGTTGAGTGAGCTCCCTCAACTCAGCAGCAACCATAGCTGCAGTGTTTTGCATGTACAGCACTCACGTCTCTCTTGGTGAACATTGGAAATAGCAACTGATAGCAGGTAGTGAATACAAGTTCCATAAAACACACATTTACTAACATAGGAAAAAAGGAAATGTGTGCACTCACCGGAAATGTATGGTGTGGTCCACTTTTGATGGAATGTTTGAAAGTGCATATTTAGGTGCATACCAAATTGATGTGCTCAAGGTGCTGAGCTGATTTAGTATTTTTTTTTCTTATCTCTCGGTCACCACCAGTAGCAACGTGCGGGTTAATCTCAGCTGTAGGTGGGGACTGCAAGATAGAAAAAAATGAACTCCTCCTGGCCTATATAGGTTAGGCTGTGGCTGCATATCCTCAGTTAATTAAAAAGCAGTGCAGCCACAGCCCCGGGAGGGGAGAATGCTAACCTGCGGGTAATGCGCGCAACTAGAAACAGTGCAGCAAAACTAAAACCATGAAGAAGGCATCAACCGCTACTGGCACAGTCGCAACACAACAGAAGGGTGGGTGTGGTGCCCCGGAATGGTACACAGATTTCCTTTTTCTCATCTCTTCCATTCCAGGGCACCACCAGTAGCAACGTGTGGGACTTCCCAAAGCAGTATCCTCAATAAGAGTGGGTCCATGCAAGAACAGCCAACGGCGTCAACATAACTCAAAACAATGGCATTGACACCTCAAACTTAGTGCTGGATTCACCACTATCTGCAACACCTTACGCCCCAGAGAGGCATGGGCAGAGGCTCTGACATCAAGTATGTAAAACTTGGTGAAGATGTGGAGAGACGACTGATTATTATGGAAGGGAAAGACCGCCTTGGGCAAAAAACCCTGCATCACATGAAACACTGCTTTGTCTTCAAGCAGAACCAAAAAGGATGATCTGAACGAAAGCGCTGCCAGCTCCGAAATTCACTGGATGGAGGTGATCACCACGAGAAAAGTCACCTTCAATGTGAGCGTGGTCAGGGAAGCTTCTGCCATGGGTACAAAGGGGGCCCCCTGAAGTGCTGATAGGACCAGATTGAGATCCCAGGGCGAGACTAGCGACCGCCATGGAGGCAGGATATGCGTCCTGCATGAAAGTACGGATTAACCTATGCTCCGTGATCCCCACCCACTCCACCCTGTTGCTTGTATGGGTATGTTATACATGTTTGTATTAGTATGAGGAGTATCTCACTCGTATCAAATTTATGCCTCCTCAACCCTCAATCCTCAAATAAAAATACTTAGAAATGAATATATAAATAGAATTCAAGATATTACTGATTATATTACAAAAGGCTGAGGAGGCATAAAATTGATTAGTGGCATGAGTGAGGTATTCCTCATGTGGAAGCAAACATACAAAAGCAGAGCAAGAAGAATTATTTTACTACTCGTTTTACCATCAATGTGACCCATAATATTAGTCAGTACATCATTTAATGTAGAACAAAACCCGGGATTTGGAATGCCCTACCTCTTCCTCGTTCCAATGGCACATGTGCGGGCTCCCATCCAATGAGAGCCGTGACTATATCATTTGGCAAACAGCTCTTATGGACTGCAATGGGGAGCGCATGATGCCGCATCCCCGGTGGTGTGCGCACTCCCATCCCAGCCAATCTGAATGGCGCCGCCATGGATGCGGCAGTGCTGGCTCCCCATTGATAACTATGAGCGCCATTTGCTAAATGACATAGTCACGAGGAATAGGTGAGTGAATAGTGGTGTTCTAGGGGGGTTAACACAGTGGGGCATTCAATTCCTGGGTTTTGTTCTGCTTTAAATGATGTACTAACTAATATTTAGTCATGAGCTGTTGGAATGGGGAAAGGTGAGTGTTTACGAGCGCCCAGGGGGATTTCTAGAGTGGGGCATCCCGATTTGCAGGATTAACAGAGCTGAGGGATTTTCTAGCAAGTATTGGTTGTGTACGCCATGTGACAACAATCTGCCATATTTAAACTGACCATTTCTTGGGGTCCTCAAGTTTAAACGAGTTTGTGGGTGATGGGTGTGGTTTAGCGTGTGGTTTATTTCAGGGCCACATGCTCTAAGAATATTTGATGCATAAAAGATGTTGGTGATGGAGCCAATGCTCAGCAGTCCATGCATTCCACTACCACCATTCAATCAAAGAGTCAGAGCAGTTGTAAAACACTCAAGACATTCTGCATTCGGTGGGACAGTCTTCTCCATGTCAGCAAAGTGGGACATTTAGGTTTTCCCGGAGTTTTCAGAGGGACAGGGGGGCTCAGAGTGGGAATGTCCCACCGAAAGTGGAACATCTGGTGACTTTAGCCATATTCTTCTTATATCTAAGCTGTGGGGTAAGGTAGCAAAACTGAAATTTTTTCTGACAAAGAAAAACATCCAACCCGGCTATGTTTTGTCACAGTCTGCCAAAATAATGTGTATAGGTCAGTTTCTGGTTTAGCATCAGCCTGGATGCCGTATCATAAATTGGGGGTTCTTTTCACCCCCTAAATATACTTGAAAACTTTTGTAATTAGACAAGCACACCAAATTATGATGTTCAGAAAATGATGCTTTTATTGAAATAGAATCAAAAGTTAATATACAATTAATTCAGGCTCATATTCTGCCACAACACCATTTGTCTATTCATTTTACAATACCCAAAGGAGCCTTACAAGTATAGTGGTGATCACAAAACAGTGGCAGAGCTATGGCTTACTTTTATGCCATAGAAGGCCACTGGGGTGCGCTGTGAGTGTATGGAATCACTACAGTCCAACAGATCCCAGCTGCACAATATATGTATCTCAATATTCAGTGTAGGGATGTAAGTTACCAATGAAATCACACTATTACTATATACAATATATACATATATACAGTGAGTGCACTAGGGCCATCATGACAGCGACAGCAGAAACAAGTAATGCTTTAAACATGAGCAGCATATATGGTACAATATGGGAAATTTGTGTACTCACTGGTAAATTTCCTCTCTTGTTCCATTCCGGGACACCGCCAGTAGCAACGCGTGGGTACTGCAAGATAGAAAAAAAATCCCCTCCCGGCCTATATAGGGCAGGCTGTGAAAGGATCTCCTCAGTTAATGAAAAAGCAGCGCAGCTACAACCCCGGGTGGGGAGAACACTAAACCGTGCATAATGCGCAGAACTGGAATACAGTGCAACAAAACTAAAACCGTGCAGAAGGCATCAACCACCACCAATGCAGTTGTAACATAACAGAAGGTGAAGTGGTGTATCCACGCAGCGCGTCGGCGGTTGTTTGACCCTGGTGTGGGGGGGGATCGGCAGGCACTGATACATTGCGGTGACGTATTATCTATCTTATATTCTGTTATACTACATTTAATTGCATTGTACTGTTTTCACCAGCCAGTCAGTATCCAGTTATATTCTTTCTTCCATTCACCCTTCACAGTCATCTTTGGATATTTGTTCTGGCACCTTGTCTTATTTATCTAGCACACTGCTGCTTTTCTCTTGCACACAATTTGTTTCTGCTCTTTACCATTTCTTTGGTTACACATTCTTTAGCACACTTCCGGCTTTATTTTTTGTTTAACTCATGCTCACTGGCTTGGTGATAATAGTATATTACATCATGCTTTGCTCATTGCTTGGCATGTTATTAAATTAATCAAATTTGTGATTAATTGATTACTCAGTACTGCCTTGCCTAAGCTCCCCCCACCTCCCCCCCCCTTTTTTATATTGTCTTGTATATGTTTTTTATTGTGTATATGCCCATTTGGGTTTCTTGTCGTTTCATTATTGATTCCAATAAATTATTATCATACATTTTTTATACATTGGTTTGTAACAATTATTCAGGGTGAGTGCAGATCATCCCTGGTGCATGTAGGGACATACCAGAGTGTCCCTTTTTCTTTAATTAATCAAGCTTTACAAGCACTGGTTTTTTCTGGCACCCCCTTATTTGGTTGATTTCTGCCATTAGGCTGTGCTTATCCGCCAATAGGTTTTTTTTTTTTTGTGTAACATAACAGAAGGGCGGATGTGGTGCCCCGGAATGGAAGAGGACGAGAAAGGAAATTTACTGTAAGTAAACAAATTTCCCTTTTCTCATCTCTCCCGTTCTGCGGCACCACTAATAGCAAGGTGTGGGATGCCCCAGAGCAGTACTCTCAATAAGGGAGGGACCGTGCAAGAACGGCCAACAGCGTCAACCTAACCAAGAACAGCGGCACTGACACCTCAAGCTTAGACCCCTAGAGAGGGGTTCACCACTGTCTGCAACATCTTATGCCCCAGAGCAGCATCGGCAGATGCCCTGAAATCAAGTCTGTAAAACCTGGTCAAGGTGTTGAGAGACAACCAGGTAACCACCTTGCAGACAAGTTCCACCGGCGACTTGGAATGCCCAAGACGCGCCAATCACCTTGGTAGAGTGAGCGGTGACCCAAAGAGCGCCTCCTTTCCCTTGCAGGTGTAGGCTTGTATGACCACCTGCCTGATCCATCTGCTAAGAGTGGACCTGGCAGCCACCAGGCCCCACCTTGGTCCTTCTGAGATCACAAACAAGACTTCCATCTTATGTACCTCTCGAGTAGCGGCCAAGTCATACTTAATGCACTGACCACATCACGGGAATGCAGGTGTCACTCCTTATCTCGAGTGAGGCATGGACACAAGGAGTATAGCACTATCTCCTGATTTCCAGTCATCCCTGGTGTCCTTTAGCTGCTTTAAAGCAATCCAAAGCCAATTTTATAACAAATGGTTATCAACACGCTTGGACTGGCCCAAAGGGTTCCCAGGAACCCTGAAGCTAAGCTAAGTATAGCTTATTTTTGGCATCCCACATGCACACACATGGACAAAACCATTTGGCATAATACTTACATCTAAATGTGGGGTAGACCCCCAGAGTCAGTTCTACTGGTGGACCCCAGAAACCCCAGTCCCAACACTGGGAATCAATCTCATAGTGCGGATCCAGATTGGGGGGGGGGGGGCTTTTTCTGTTTCGCCTCAGGAAACAGAGAGCCAAGGATCACTCCTGCCTGTGTCTTGCAAGTATGAGACAATGGCTGGACCAAGTAGGGGCAGCAAAGTAACACATTAACATCTCTGTTAGATACATCTCCTGTAACCTTTGTCCTGGTGACACTCCTGGGCACAAGGCAGAAAAGAGCTCTCTAAAATAAGTACAGCAGGAAACTGCGAGGTTCCACTCACTCACTACCACTTCACAACTGCAAAAAGAGAAGTTCTGAACAAAGAACTGCGTTAATAAAGAGGACCAACCAGGTCCTATGGTAGGTTACATTTCAAAGACAAAAAAAACCAGCCCATGTATCAACTCCTCTTAGTAAAGAACTGCATACAAATACTCACAAATGATTTGGGCTTCAAAGGAAAATTGGGGGAAAATTAAATCTTCTTTTGGCTTATCTTCCTTTTAGTGCTATTTTCAGTGGGCTCTAATTGCTCCCAGCATGAGATTGTGAGGAGACAGGCTGACAGCTCTGGAGTCTATAAGATTCCAGGGCTGCCTGATTCCCTACCTCTGGGGCATTCAGATTTGGGATGTCCCGCTGTGTTAAACTCCCCAGGTTGCCCAGTAAACTCAGCTTCTCCTCTGATCCAACGGCACATGCGCGAGCAGTGGCCGCCACCTGCTATACCTTTAGCAGGGCACGCATCCAGGCATTTGCACGGGCACGCTCCCTGTTAGAGGGTAGTCGTAGGCGAGTGGACATGAGCGGATTTGAGCATGTTGATTGGACGAGAGGCCGCGCATGTGCCGTAGGAATGGGCAAAGGTGAGTTAGACTGGGAGACTTGGGAGGTTTCACACAGCAAGGCATCCTGGATTGTCATAGTCAAAATCCCGGGTTTTAGTGCACTTTAAACAGCTAGTTTAGAACAATGGTATCCTTTCAGAAACCAGTGGCATACAAATGGCATTCCTCAGGAAAATGAAAATCACTATAACAGGAAAACATCGAAACAATGTACCTGTGGTGGGGTAGCAAATTAGATTGAGTTGTTTTGGGGGGGTTTGGCCTGCTTTAACACCTCCTTGTACCCTCATCAAAAGAGGATTCTCCAGAAAAATTTGCCAAAAAAGTGTCCCCGTTCCACTAAAAACCTTGTGCATGATGTAGTAATATTCAGCCATACCTATAATGACAGAAAGGATCAACAAAAATCTGCGTCTGCTTTAGCAGACATTACGTCGCTCTTAGGTTCCAGTGACGCGGGTCTGTGTCAGCTGATGCCTCGGGCTGTATACCATGAATATTTTCCATATTATTATGCATGTCTGAAATGCAGCTCCTGTTCTTATATGGGGGCTGCACAGGTGTACTGTGGAAGGCAGCATGGATTGCCTTGTGTGTCAGGTATCCAGACACAGGACAACGCATGATGGATGGCTGGTTATGGGGTACACGAGCCCCGACACCTGCACGGGACCCCCAGAACGGGTCTATCTGATGTACTTGATGAGTAACCCACCATTAATCCTGAACTCAGCTTCAATCCTCTGCCGGGAATACAGCATCGCGATTGGCTGCCGGAGCGCAGGTGGGCTGGTATTCCTGGCGGAGGATAGAGGCTAAGGTCAGAATTATGGGCGTTATAAGGGATTATGTGGTGGATCTACAGCATTCTGGATGCCTGCGTTATAGTGGTGCTACCAACACCCGCTCGGGTGTGGGTTCAGTTTATTACAGTGGACTCGATCGTGGATGCCCCGCTGTCTGAAGCCCCCCATGGCGCCCGATCTCACTCACCTTCCTTGGTCCTACAGATCCGCTCCCGTCCCTTCGACCTAGAGCTCGTCTAAAGCGAATGGATCCGAGCCCACTGGCGGCCACATTCCCTGCTACCCTTTAACAAGGAGTGTGCCCGCACCAGTCATTCACTAAAGGCATGTGCCCTGCTGGCTGTTGCTCACGCATGCGCCGTTGGACCAGGAAAGAAGGTGAGTTTTCAGGCAACCTAAGGGTTTTCACACAGCAGGGCATCGTGGAGAATCTAGATGCCCAGGGGGGAGCGAGTATGCCTGCCATCCAGAATGAGTTTTAGTCAATTTTAAGGCTCAAATTGACCTGAGCACAGCAGCAGGGTTACAAAAAGCTTGGACTTTCACTTAAGATGGCGCATGAGTCCCACTCCCTGGGGAATCCCTAATTGGGATGCCCCACTGTGTGAAACCCCCTGAATTGCCTGATCTGCTCACCTGTTCCTGGTGCCCTCACCACGTCTCAGCATTGCATCCCCAGCATACCTTTACTTGTACTCGCACCAGGCCTTTGTGAATGGCTGGTGTGGGCACGCTGACAGGTAGAGATGAGCAGGGACGCAGCCAGAACTTTGCTTGTCTCTGCTAGCCAAGCTAAACTGAGCATTCTGATTGGCTGAGCAGCGTCAGTAGATAGAGTTTCCTGGACAAACCTTGGGGATACACAAAAATTGGTATGCCCCACCAGAGAGGAGGAGGAAGAGAGGACATTCCCGGGTGTTGTTCCTCTTTAACTAGCACTTGGGTCTTTTGAAGTGGACCAAACCCCACTGCGATCAGGGCCATACAATTCCTTCCCCCTGGGCATCCAAAATCAGGATGCCCTCCTGTGTGAAACCCCCCAGGTCGCACATACACTTAACTTCTTTTCACATGCGCGAGCCGTATCCCCTTGGCAGGGCGTGTGTCTACGCCAGGCATTTGTGAGCGTGCTCGGAGCCGCTCGCCTTAGACGAAGGTGATTGGATGAGCAGCTGCGCGTGCGCCGGGAAGACGTGAGTTTGTTTCGGCGACCTGGGGGGTTTCACACAGTGGGGCACCCTGATCGGGGGCAACAACCAAAACCCAGGATAGTCAAAATCCTGGGTTTTGGTTCAGTTTAAGAGGAACTTTGCAGGTAACTCTAGGGTCATCAGAATTCCACTCCTTGAGGCATCCACAATTGGGATGCCCCACTGTTTACACCCACCCCCAGGGAAGCCCCAATACAGCCACCCTCTCCCAGAGCACACATCCCCCTCACCTTTTGAATGGGCGACGCGGGCACGTCATTCTAGGTGAGCGGGGATGTAACTGGGTGAAAGCGAGTGCGCTGACTGGGCCCAAAAAGGCAACATTGAGTGTGTTGTTCCTCTTTAAAGTGGACCTACACCCAGAGGGGGATAGATTCCTGGCCCAATCCCTCTCTGCGGGACATCCAACATCGGGATGCCACGCTGTGTGAAACCCCCTCAGGATGCCCCATTCACCTTACCTGCATCCTGATCCAACGGTGCATGCGCGGGCTGCATCTCGTGCTTCTCTCTAGCAGGGCGCGTGTCCGTGCCATGCATTTGTGAATGTCCGGCGCAGGCACGCTCCCTGTTAGAAGGAAGTGCGAGATGCGGCCGTCAGCGTGGTAAGAGCTTTGATGCCACATTAACGCACATACCTCAGCGGCTCCAAGTGAGCTGATTGGACGAGCGGCCACGCATGCGCTGTAGGAGTGGGGTGAGATGAGTTTTATTGGGAGATCTGGGGGGTTTCACACAGTGGACCAAAACCCAGGATAGTCAAAATCCTGGGTGTTAGTCCACTTTGCCGGCGACTCCAGGACCATCAGAATTCCACTCCTTGAGGCATCCACAATTAGGATTCCCCACTGTTTACACCCCCCTCTCCCAGAGCATGTCACATCTAGAAGGTGAGCAGGGGATGTAACTGGGTGAAAGCTAGTGCGCTGACTGGGCCCAAAAAGCCAACATTGAGAAGTGTTGGCCCTCTTTTAGACTCCAGTCTGGGTTTTGGTCGTGATTCTGCTCAGAGACCCTCTGTATAATAACTGCTGTTAAAGTGGACCAAAAGCGACCCTGCAGGTTACTGAATCCCCGCTCCAGTCATACAGGTGATAACATTGCTACTTGTCAGTGGTCTGTAATCTCCATTCGTCACCTCAGGCCGGACTCGTCATTGTGGCGCGCATTATATAGCGGCTGTCTGGAAGGGGGCGGTGATGGCGGCTCGGCCTGTCTCCTCCTCTCTGTGTCTCTCATTTCCTCGGTCACAGGAAGTGTCGGCTGCTGTGTGATAGGCGCTGTGTCCTCGGGCTGCCGGAGACCCCTGACACAGGCGGGCGCCTGCCTTCTTCTGCCTCAGGCCAGGTAAGTGGCGCTGTGTATGGCGGCTAATGGCGCCTCTCTGCAGTACACATACCGAGAGATTGGCGATGGCGTCTGTCTATATGTTCACTGCCTCCATATAGCTCTATATCCAGCCTGACTCTGGCTGTAACCCATAGCAACAAGCATCGCTTCACCTGACGTCAGCACTGCCTAGTGGGGTGTCTGGGCCCCATTCTTCCTGTACACCCTCAGCTATATTTAGACGCGATGGTTGTGCAATCCTTTAAAGTGGATCTAAAACTTGAACGTGAAGTCTGTCTCTGTAGGACTCGCTGCATGTCCTTCCCTTCCTGGATGTGTGTGGCCATTGCCTCCATTTATCACTGTTTACAGCTTGCCTCTTTGTAACTCATAGCAACAAGCATCACTTCCACATGACGTCAGCATTGCCCCAGGTCTGAGCTCCAATCTTCCTTCCTTCTTCAGCCATATTTAGACGTGATGGTTGCGCAATTGTTCGAAGTGGATCTAAAACTTGAAGATGAAGTCTGTTTCTGTGGGACTCACTGCATGTCATTCCCTTCCTGGATGTGTGTGTGTGTTTAAAGTGGATCTAAAGCTTGAATGTAAAGTCTGTTTCTGTGGGACTCAGAGCTCAAATCTTATTCCTTCCTTCTTCAGCCATATTTAGATGTGATGGTTGTGCAATCCTTTAAAGTGGATCTAAAACTTGAATGTGAAGTTTGTAGCTGCATATCTTTCCCTTTCTGTCTGTTCCTAGGGGACTGGAAACTGCAGCAGCTCCCTCCCACCTTATCCATTATTGCAGTGTGTCCTATATCTTCTGACCACGTGGGGAAAGCGTTAGTAGTAGGGCGTGAACAACAAGATTAGCCTACCAATGGACTTTCATGTTCAAGAGGAGCAAAACCCTGGGTGATGGCCCTGGTGTCGGCCCATGTACTGTAAAGATTTGCGGGCTATTACAGCACAGCATCCCAATTCGGAATGCCTCTTGGACAAAAATCACAACGTGGGATAGTGAAAATCCCAGGCTTGGTTTTGATTTAAAGTGGACTAAGACGCCCTGTACGGATTGTCTAAAAGGCTCAAGGACCAGGTGAAAGCCCTCCCCCGGGGATTTGGGATGCTGATCCCAGCCAACTCCCTCCAGCTGATGTGCCCGCCAATGCCAGGTCTAGCTGGAAGGCTGGCATGGGCACCCATAGCCTGAGGGGAGCAGCCGGAGCGATACCTAGATGATCATAGCACTCAATGTTAGACTGTGTGCAGAAACGTTCGTCCAAATTCACATCATCAAACGCTGATTAGAAGTGACCTGGTGCATTCCTAGTGGGATCGCTGGCAAGCTACCTGAGGCTTTCACACTGCAAGGTTTTTCGCTCACGTTGGTTGTGGTTGGGTGTGTACCTCCATGGATCGCCTGTAAAACGAACCCTTTTGGCATTCCCATGGTGTAGACTTAGTTGGGCATCCAATCAGCACACTTAGCTCCATTGAGCTTTTCCATGGAAGAGTGGCCCCACTTATCGCCTGTAAAACACCCCTTTCGGGGTTCCCATGGCACAGTTGTAGGTGGGCAGCCAATCCACATGCTCAGCTCCATTGTGCTTCTCAGTGGAAGAAGCTGAAAGTAGTTATATCGAGCAGCTGGCTGCATCCCCCTCTCGCTTCTAGCTAGGGGCAAGCCTGCGCCGGCCATTCACAAATGCCTGAGGGGGGAGGCTCCAATCTAAAGGTATAGCAGAGCCACGTACTTACATGTGCCATAGGGTCAGCTTCTAGATGAGTTAGTGCGCCGGGGGTTCACACAGATTGGGATCCCCTGGGAAGAGGGAATCGATCAAGATGGATTTTGGTCGACATTAAAAAGAACCAAAATCCCAGGATAGTCAAAATCCTGGGTTTTGGTCCACTTAAAGAGGAAAATGGCTCTAGGTCCAGCTTAGTCCTTGTCCTTGGGGCATTCTGATGTGTGATGCCCCATGTGAAAAATTTCTCAGATTGCCTTGTTTTCTCACCCCACCAGCAATCCCACTGCACATGTGTGGGCCATGGTGGCATCCCTGGCTTCCCTACAGCTGATTCGTGCCACGGGGGACTGGGGATCCAGCATGCTTTCCAAAGCATCGCTTTATGTCGTGCATTAATATGTCCGGCATGAAACACCAATTAGACAAAAGCCCCTGCATGCGCTGTGGAACGGTCAGGTAGGTAAAGTTATTGGGAAACCCCCAGGGATAAACTAGCGAGGCATCCCAAATCTGGATTCGCGAGGGACAAGGACTTTTCACCACTATAGCAAAAATCCTGGTGATCCACAGCTGGGCACCTGCATGTTACCCGATTGTTGGTTCAATGAATATCATCTATGAATAAGGACCCCCCTCTGTCCAAAACGCGTTAGCACGTGAGAATTTCTATTTCCATCACGGTTCTGCCTATTGTTTTTACAGCTGTCTTTTCCATTATGGGATGTTTTTATATGGATCTTTATTAAAGCATTGTGATTTTTAAGGAGTGCTGACCATATAACTTTTGTGAATACCAGTGAAGGTGGGGATTTGGGACTCCCTCAGGTCTTGCACCCGATTTTGGACCCGTGTTGCGGTTATACTTCCTTTTTTCCTGGTTCAATGAATAGTCTGACCCGGGCTGTGCTTTAACCCTTCTGACAGCGCTCTAGCCAAAGATTATGTCCTAAGAGGAGACTTGACTCAACCCTACTGGAGTGCAGCAATACAGGACACATGCCACCTATCAGGAATAAGACTGGCAGCAGGAGCTCTATAGGAAGGATTACCTCTACTCCTACATTTCCACCAAGCTAATCCTAGTTACAGGAATGAGGCCATAAACCCTCATGCTGTCCTGCTACTGAGGGGCAGCAAAGTCTGCCTTAGAGGATAATCTGGTCACCTGCAACTCCAAAACAGGTTTCCTAAACTTATCAATGGGGATTATTGCACATGCGGGCATTACCAGGCGATTATCTGCCCCCTGATAGAGACGCTTATCTCTCTGATTGTATAGCTTATCCGGGTGGGGAGATATCATGTCGGCCTCTGCTGATAAGGTAGAGATAATGATTCTATGGTTTCTCAAAAGCCGATCTCTCGGGTAATGGCACAGTCTGCATAACCGTTTTTGTGATGAATTAGAACATAACTTGGCTGGTGTCCCCATTGAATTGTCCTTCTAAGACCGGCAGATGCCCGAGGGCAAACTCAAAAGCTGCTGCTGATATTGGCCATTAGTTCAGTTTTATTCCCAGTACACGCATCATTGTCAGTAACTTTCTACCAGTCTTATTTCTATTGTTTTTTTACACGATTCAGAGCCAGATGAGAAAACCGCCATTTATTTTCATTGTCTGCCTTGGGGCTCATTCAACAACCAGATATACATTTTCACTTGGTGCTGAATCAGCCCCAAGGTAGACAATGAAAGTGAATGTCAGCTTTCTCTCCTAGAAAAAAAAAAAAGACCTGGATCAACCCCTAGCTTTAATGTTACAAAGCAATTTAAAGTGGACTGAAACCGACCCGGTTTGGCCTGGGAATTTCATCCGTCCCTCCCACCGGAGGGGGGATGCCCCGCTGTGTGAAACCCCCCAGGTTGCCCGCTACACTTACCTTATTTCCTGGCCCAACAACGCATGCGTGGGCTGCCTCCCCGCTATCCCTCTAGCAGTGCGCGTGCCCTCACCAGCCATTTGTGAATGTCTGGCGTGTGCACGCTCCCTGTTGGAGGGAAGCGCGTGATGTGGCCGCCAGCGTGCTCGGAGCATAGCTCACGTCGGACGTCCATAACTCAGCGGCTCTGAGTGCCCTGATTGGACGAACGGGCTTGCATGCGCCGTAGGACCACGGTGAGGTAAGTTGGTGTGGGAGATCTGGGGGGTTTCACATAGTGGGTCACCCTGATCGAGGTGCCCCGGGGGGGCGGGGGGGGAGGACCAAAACCCCAGGTGGTCAAAATCCTGGGTTTTGGTCAACTTTAAAGGGTCTGTCCAGGCAGATATACAAAAAAGCCACATCCACCATAGATGTTCCATTGCAATCCAGCAGTATGCAGCGCTCAATCTCAGGTAAGCTTTAATGTGCAGGACTGTTCTTTATTTAACCACATTAGGGTTGATTCAGCACCCGGTGAAAAAAAACTGTGAAAAAGAAAACTGCCATTCACTTTAATTGTCTACCTTGGGGCTGATTCTAATGTAAATTTTCACCTGGTGCTGAATCAGCCCCAAGGTAGACGATGAATGTGAATGGCCGATATCTCCCCTAAATAGTAGTAGAGTTTTCTCAATTGGACCTGAATCAACCCTATTGACTCTAGCACACTCTATTCCCTGTCATGCTGCCAGAGGATGAATAACCGAAATGTGAGTTTGTTAGGTACCTGCATAGACTTAAAAATGTTATGCCTGTGGTACACAGGTGCTGCAGCATATGTAGTAGGCAAGTGTGAGGAAATACGCTGTGCTTCTATCAGTTACAAAGGATAGGTACTCCCCAATAGTCTAGCACAGCTGATCAGGGCCAATACCAGGATTCTCACACTTGCCTCCACTGGAGATTCACACCGTGCCGTCCTCGCTTCCTTCTGGCTGCCTCCTTGCATCACTCACAGCAACTGTCCCACTCTATTCTTTATAAAGTGGCTGCGGCTGCCTCCCTGCAGCTGTGTGTGCTCCTGTGCCCAGCATTTCACATAAGCTACTCTACTCTACAGTGGAACTAGGTATGCTGCCATCCGCGTCCTCTATGCCGTTGTGCAGTATGTACAGCATAAAGCATTGGATGAGCAGATGCACCATGGTAACAGCAGATAGGTGAGTGGATTGGGCAATATGGGGGGTTTCACACATCGGGGCATCCTAAATCGGGATGTCCCTGGTGCAAGAACAAATTACCAGGATAGTCACATTCCTGGTGCATGGTCCGCTTTTAATGTAGGGGACATGCTGAGGACTGGCACACCCCCCTCCATTGTAGAGAATGGAGCAGACGCGGCCAGTCACCGAGGACCGAGACCAAGGGAAACAGTTACTCGGCTCTAGGCTGCAGGGATGTGGTCACCAATACGGTACTGTTCAAACTACCTCTATAGGGTGAATTGGCTGTGCAGGGCTACTGGAGTTTCTCTTTTTGGATGGACAGGGACTCCAAAGCTTTTGAGATAATTTTTTCTTTATCAGACCTGTTCTGCATAAACAAAACATTATCAGGAAGTTCTGTGGCAATACAAGACGTGTGATATGCACCTCCTGATCTCTCGCCATGTCCTGTTATCAGCTCTCTCACTCCACACCATTGTGTCACATCTACTGTGTCTGGTTGTGCTGCAGCACAGCAGTGGCCTGTATTCACTATGCAAAATACCCCACCTTGCACATCTCTGCACAGTCCAGCATGCAGGTATTTGTCTGTGCAGCACCAAAGAACTTAGAGGACCAAAACCCACCCAGACTCCAGGGCAAGCATATTCTCTCCCCCGGGCACCCCCCACTGTGTGAAACCCCCCAGGTCGCTCGAAAACTCACCTTCGTTCACAGTTCAACGGCACATGCGCAAGCAGCGGGTGCATCCCCGCTATCCCTTTAGCAGGGCACGTGCCAGGCATTTGTGAATGTGTGGCCACGCTCCCTGTTAGAGGGTAGCGGGGGATGCGCAATGTGTCATAGAACCGGGAAGAGGTCAGTTTGTCTAGCTGGGGGGTTTCACACAGTGGGGCAACCCGCATGGACCAAAACCCAGGATAGTCCAAATCAATCCACTTTAATGGACAGTCTGGATATTGCTGGAAAGTATGTCAAGGTTTTTTTTTTCCGCACCATTACAGCTGTTCTTGGGGGAGAGTCAGATTGCTTTATCCCCACCCCCAAATATATATATATATATATATTTCTCCTTCATCTATGCTGTTTATATAATTGTATTCTAAAGAATTTCTGAAATGATATTGAAGCTATTTCCCAACTGGTCATCAGGTTGTTGGTTTTAGTATTACGCAAATCCCCAAATATCCACAAATATCATAAAATACATTTTGGGAAGAGACTGAAAGTTTCCAGTAGACATTGTGTCAGAGTTGCTGCTACTGACAGGGCAACTCCCTTCTGTTTTTGGTGTCAAAACTGGCTGTGTCTGTTTGCCAGGATGCCATGTTGGTATCGTCGGCTTAAAGCGGCCCTCCAGTCAAGAAAAATAATGTTTAGTCATTTGCTCCCTTAAAGCCCTTTGACAATCAGGAGCTCATGCTGTTTGAAAGGGGTTAACACCTTGCAGACATTGTGGAATAGCTGTGCTCCTTGAATTACGTGTAAGCAGCCATCTTGGATTGTTTGAGTGCCCTGCTTATACATGAGCATGAGGACGGGGAGCGCCTTTACTAGTACACAGACACACTGCACTTTAGCTGGGAGCTTCCTTATGATCAGCTCAACCAACTCGAGATATATTTTATCTGTTTTCAAACAGAATGTTTGGAGGTGAAAAAATCCTTCTCTAGCTGGCTACATTGATGTAAATATCAGCATGGCTGCAGTGTACCTGTGTGATATTGGTTCTCCCCACAGGTCACGCTTGGGATTTTGTTATAAGCAGCCCACACAGGACAGAGACATTTGGTGTGGGTTGCTCCTGTTCAGGACATATTGTGTATTCGTTTGTTTCTGCTGTCGGTGCTATTATTGATTGGTCTGATACTAGATGGTGGTCACCCTTGTGTAAAAATATTTGATTCACTGTCTGAGGTTTAAAGCTCTCCACATTTGGGCATTACATCGCTAATGTCTCGCTCAGAGGAAGTGGATAAAATGTGTCATCTTAGACCTTATTACAATAAAATGGAACATTTGGTTTCTGCTTTCCACTGTGGAAGACTTGTCCCTGAGCAGGGCTGCCAGACTCCTCCTTGCCATAAGTTGTTGAATACATCATACAGAGTGTCAGACTTGTGCTGCCAGTTCATTTACTTAAAGCGCATATGTCACACTCAAGGCTCGAGGGCCAGATGCGGCCCTCCAAGCCTTTTTTATGTGGCCCTCGGACAGCTGTCAGATGGCAGTGGCGTCCCTTCTAGCTGGCCTGGTCTTTCCAAGGCTGGCAGCACATATTTGAGCCTGGTTGTCATGCTTCCAACTGATGTGCTGGTACACTTCACTCCACTGTGGAGTGCAGTACTGCCTCTAATCCTGCCCCAGACCTGGTGCCTATAAAAGCAGCGGGTACGTGCATTTTTTAATATTTTGGGCGAGAAGGGATTTGTGTCTGCAACTGTGCTGCATCAAGCAGTAACTAGCTCTCAACACCCAAGAGGGGCCCACTTAATGCGCCCTACTTACTGCCGCAGCAGAGGGGTGCTAAAGCTGCTGCAGGGGGAAAAGGGATTTTGCATGAATCTGTCCTAGACAATATAATTCTGTGTCTGTAACCATACATTTGAATGGTTGTGCGTTTTGTTTTTTTAGTATTTTTTTTCGTGGCCCTTTGAAGACACCACGAGTGCTGATGTGGCCCTTTGTGAAACCCCTGACTTAAAGTGGACCAACACCCAGGATTTTGACTATCCTGGGTTTTGGTCCACTTCGGTGGAGCACCCCGATCGGGGGTGCCCCGCTGTCTGAAACCCCCCAGAAAGCCCAAAAAAACTCACCTCTCCCCGCTCCCACGTGACCGCGCCAGCCAATCACAGCGCTCAGAGCCAGCTGAGCTGGTATGCGCGTCCAGGCGGCCTTGGACGCGCATACCAGCTCAGCTGGCTCTGAGCGATGGAGGCCGCGTCTCGCGCTTCCCTCTAACAGGGAGCGCGCCTGCACCGGCCATTCACAAACGGCCGGCGCGGGTGCGCGCCCTGCTAGAGGGAAGCGCGAGACGCGCCCGCGGCTCGCGCATGCGCCGATGGAACGGGGCTGAGGTAAGGTTTGTGGGCCTCCTGGGGGGTTCCATCCGAAATCGGGATGTCCCGCGGGGAGGGATCTGATCAGTCCGGGAATCTTATAGATTTCCGGGCCGATCCCCCCTGGGTGTTGGTCCACTTTAAAGGGAATGTCCAGGCGAAAATGCATATACCGCTATCCTTTTATTGAGTGCAGCTCCACTGTCCAAAGCCGCTTACTGAGAGAGCAAAACAAGTGCCGGGTCTGTCCTCTCCAGGCTGGAGCTGGTTTACCCCCTCCCCCACAGCACGCCCACTTCATTTGTTTCATAGAGAGACCATTTTTTAGGCCTGCATGATCCCAACTTGGCACTACTCGTCCATTGCGATGAATGGAGTGGGAATGCTGCGTGTTGTTAAACCAGTCATGTTCACGGCCGCCCTCTTGGACCTGAGAGGACTGATTCACAACAGTGGCTCCAGACGGTGAACCTAGACTGGACGAAAATGAGTATAGCGTTCCCTCAGTCGTCCACCAGGGCAGCTCCTACAAGAGATGACCCTGCCCTCCAGATGCAGGAAACACACCATCCCATTAAAGATCTTCATGTCTCAGCAGTACTCAGTATTGTCTTCTGCCATCCGGCAGTACAGATCATCCCATTTGTTGTGTTTTTTTTATTGTTTTTTTTTATTGGTATCTCAGGCCTGTTGACAAAGATATGACAGCTTCTGGGTCAACGGTGGTGCTTTCCAACAGGAAGTATGACTACAAGGTATGCTGGGTGCGATCAGAGACTTTCATCTTTATGCTGCTGTTTTTTACTTGGATGGATGGGGGCTGATTCTTGGTAGCGACTTCCTGTGGTCGGGCAATGGAGGGAATATCCTATCAGGTGGTGTTATATTTTTCTGTTGCCTGCGATTTGTGGAAGATGAATTGGTCAGACGCAGGACCCGCTTTAATGACTTCACAGACTATCCCCTGCTGCACACGCTTTTTTGGCGATGGCAGCTCCTCAACCGGACCCTACATTGGTTCAACATGAGGCTACAAAAAAAAAAAGAGCTCCACCTTGCCTTTGATTTTTTTTTTTTCCTATGCTAGTTATTACGTTTCTGTCAGTTTTAGATTTAGTAATGGAGGTTTTGTTTTTGAGTTTTTTTGAGGCAAAGACTGACCCTTCGGATAGATCCTGCCCAGTGTGTGGTGTTATTTTACCTACAATATGGAACAATGCTTTCTGTCAGAAATGTGCTGGGAGGAATATTCGTCAAGAAACATCTACCTCTACATTGAGAGAAGAAATGACAGGCTCTTTTCAAGAACTGATATCTTCCCTGCTTACTACACATGCACCGGGGCAGCCGTTAAAGTGGACCAACACCCAGGATTTTGACTATCCTGGGTGTTGGTCCACTTAGGTGGGGCACCCCCGAGAGTCGCTCTGGTATGCGCGTCCAAAGCCGCTTGGACGCGCATACCAGAGCGCTGTCATTGGCTGCGTCTCTCGCTTCCCTCTAACAGGGAGCACGCCTGCGCCGGCCAGTCACAAAACGGCCGGCGCAGGAGCGCGCCCTGCTAGAGGGAAGCGAGAGACGTGGCCGTTGGATCGCCGGTAAGGTAAGGATTGTGGGCCTCCTGGGGGGTTCCTCCCCGCGGGACATCCCAATTTTGGATGCCCCGCGGGGAGGGATCTGATCGGTCCGGGAATCTTATAGATTCCCGGGCCGATCCCCCCTGGGTGTTGGTCCACTTTAATGCCATTTTCTCCGGGCTCTATACAGCCGGTAGTGCATATGGCCCAACCCCCTTTGCAGCCACTCGTGAAATTTTCTCAGCCTCCTGTGCGCCCTGCAGGACTTAAGCTTCAACCTCCCGTGCAGCCAAGTATGATAGCGAATCAAGTACCGGTTTAGCTGACTTACCCAGTTACTGGGACCTTTGGTAATACCACCGGGGACACCAACATACCTGATGGTGCTTTGGGAGTGGAAGGAGAGGTTCAGTCTAATTCAGAGCAACCGTCTTCATCCAGATTTTCTGGGGAGGCTACCCAAAATGTATTACGTGATGTTTATGATACTTTGGGCTTACTCATGTCTTTTCATGAAACCTATGAGGATTTAAGGGCCCCAAAAAGTAGAGTTTTTTCCGGTTCATGTGACTGCCAAAGAATGGTCCGCAATTGATCCGCATATTAACTTTTTTTTAATCAAAAAGGTCCTGGGAAGCAGCTGCTTTCATTTTTAAGCTGGTAACTGGTTCAGCATGGGCCTCTATGAAATGTGGGACATTGGCTTTCTCAATTGAGGGCCCATCTTGAGGCTGGATCATGTATCCAATCTATTATAGATTCTATGATTGAGTGCGGGGTTTCCTTACTGATGCTTCCACTGAGCTTGACAGGGTTACTGCCCTTGTTAATTGTGTCATAAGAGCCCTCTGGCTACTGACCTGGAATGGCGATGCATCTTCCAAATCGAGGCTCTGTGCAATTCCTTTTCAAGGCGAACTTCTGTTCAGGTCAGAATTGGAAAAGATTTTGGAAAGATTTGTGGCCATTGTCAAAGTGTTCCAAGAGAAATCAGCCAAGGACGTCTAGGCAGTCCTTTCATAAGTCTGCAGGGACCACTCCACACAGAGTTAAGTATGCCTCCAGTAAAGGCCGCTGAGCTCCCAGAAAGGGATTAGGCAGAAGTAATTTTCTCTTGTCAGCCCTGGCCGCTAGTTCTTCAGCCACAAAATCCCAATGACTGCCAACTGGGTGGGTGTGTGTGTGTGGGTGGGGGTGGGGGACTTTGCCAAAATTTGGGAGGAAAAAATATCCTCCCAGGTAGTAGTAAGTATTGTCTCCAAGAGCTTAGTAATAGAATTTTTGCAGGTCCTTCCGAGAACTTATCCAGTTACTTTTTTTCCCAATGGATAGATTTAGCAGTGGTTATAATTTTTCTAATAGCCCAGAATGTTCAAAGACTTATTTGTCCTGTTCCCCCTTCAGAGCTTGGGGTGGGGGGGGGGTCATTCCCCAATCTTTTTAGTATAGAAGTCTACAGGGGACTTCAGGCTCAATCTGAATTTAAAAATTGTAATCCTCTGTGTAGTCTTCTGAAGATTCAAAGTGGAGACCAGTTTTCCCCTTTGGCTGATTATCACTCCGGCAGCTTTTCTGGCGTCTGTAGATCTGAAAGATGCCTACTGGAATGTTCCAATTCCAAAGTCTCAGAGAATGTCGAGGTTTGCAATTTTTCGCCAGGGGATCGTTTCTCATTTTCAATTCCACGCACTACTGTTTGGTCTGGCATCGGCACCGAGGATTTTCACAAAGGATAGCGTCTGCAATTTTACAACTTCAGTTGATCCCAGTGCTTGCATATCTGGATGACCTACCTTCCTTTCTTTCCTTGTCTGGATTCATGTGCTGCAACAGTTTGGGAGGATAATCAACCTGGACAAATCTAATCTGACTCCAACAAGAGAAATAGTCTATTTGGGTCTCAAGATAAATGTGGAACTACAGAATTTTTCTTGACCCTGGACAGGTCAAAAAGATCCAAGCGACAGTTTCAGCCCTAAGAAGGGAACATTTGGTCTCAGTGAGGCACATTATGTCAGTTTTGGGGTCTTATGACAGCAGCAATTCCTGCAGTGGTGTGGACACAAGCTCATACGAGTCACTCCAAAAGTTAGTACGAAGTATGGGACAAGAAAGTGAACTCATTGGACAGGTTGGTGGCTCTGCCAGACTGGACAGCAGTGGGGATGGATGTCTTGGTTACCAATGGAATTTCAACCTCCGTTAAGCCTTTCCTTCCAGCTAATTCTGAGGGTGATCAGGAAATTGCTTCGGGAGAAAACAACCCTTCTCCTAGTAGTGGTTTTCGAGCCTTGGATGTTGCCGCTATGTCAAAGTGATCTTGACTGTGATCCCTAACAGTAGAAAAGCCATTACTTGGAAAGTTTTCAGGGGTGGTTATCTAATCCAGTGCCCAACCCTGTCCTCAAGGCCCACCAACAGGCCAGGTTTTGCAGATCTCCACAAGATGCACAGGTGGAGTAATTAGTGCAGCTGCAGAGCAATAGAGCTGGCTATTTGGAGATCCAGAAAACATGACATGTTGGTGGGCCTTGAGGACAGGGTTGAGGACCTCTGATCTAATCCTAACCAATACTATAATTCAATTGCAGATATTTTGGAGTTTCTTCACGACAAAGGCATGACAAGGGCCTGTCACTTAACACACTTAAACCTCCAGTTTCTTCTCTTTCAGTATATCTGGACTTTCAAGAGCTGTTGGTAAAAGATTTTTTAAGCTCTAACCAGGAAGAGGCCTTTGAAGTAACCTTTATTTCCTCAATGGAATTTATGTAAAGTCCAGCAGGCTCTCATGGATCCTCCTTTTTTGAGCCTTTGGAAACTGTACCAGTGGAAAAAGTAACTGTGAAGACAGTTCTTTTGGGAGCCTTGATAACGGCTAGAGGAGTTAGTGTGTAACAAGCATTATAGCATTATCATCTGACCCTCCCCTTTTTTTTTTTTTTTTTATGCAAGTTTTTTACGGATCTCTTTAAACAGATCCGTGTTTTTTATGAAAAGTAGCATTTTTGGCCAACAGTGATCAGGAAATTGTTCTCCCATCATTCTGTAATTAAGTGACTCCTCTATTAGAAAAAAAAATGATCTGTCTCTGTGTGCGGAGATGTTTTGCAGCATCTTCAATCAACTTCGGAGTTCAGGAAATCCACCATTTTGTTTATCTGTAAAGTCAAAGGAAAGGATTGAGCGCTTCTAAGAGTATGATTGCAGATGTGCACTTATACTGCCTCCTATCCCTAACCCAGTGCTGCAAAACAGCCTGTGTGTTTGGTTGCAACAGAATTAATTAGCATATAGCATGCCATAATACTACTTCCTGTTAGTGTTTTTATAAATATTGGGCAAAAACTGAGGTAAAAAAATGAAATGAGCTGCTTTGGGGCACTGGGATAGAAGGGGACCAAATAAACTTCCTTTCTGAGTATAGGTGCACATTAAGAAAGGCTGTAGGTTTTAGCCTACCAGTCATAGAATGTGGCACCTCCGACAGGTATTACAGCACACTACTAGAGCTGCAGCTGTGTCTTGGGCAGAATAGGCAGCTGCAAGTTTGCAACAGCAGCCACATGGTCATCAGAAAATGCCTTTGAAGCATTATCGACTAGACTTAAGACCTAATGGCCTCTCCAGCTGAGGACCCTGCCATTAACCCTTTTGCTACTAGAACACATACGACCTTCCAAACTGAAGAAATTGAATTTCAGCAAAATGGGTTAAAGTTGTCACCCATGCCTTAGCCAATCAGATGATTAGCAGGAGTCAGGAAGTCTATGATATGTACTCAAAATCACCACTTTCGTGTACGTAGCTAAGGTAAACACATTGTTGCTATAGAATACTTTTTATAACAGAGTTGCAAACAAATAGAACATTTAAAAAATAACAAATAAGCTCATCCTTTTGCCACACAATAATGGAAACTTTTAAAAATGCCATCGAAAGTGGAATTACCCTTTACATTCTGGTCAAGATTTGTTTTTTGGCAGAAGAGTTCTTCAAGTGGTGGTCCCCCAATAGTAAGTGATCTTTGGTATATCTCTCGTAGGTGCTCTCCTAAGGTATGACTGGGGAAATGGCCATTAACTCTTTTACCAGGAATCCCCCAGGACAGCAGCAGCCTACCACAGGTGATATATTAGCATATTTGTATTGTGTTTGAGAGATTATGTTGGAGTATAGAACTTGGGAAGGGTCCATACTGAGGACCACTCAGATAGGAAGTTCTTTTATGGGATGGTCAGTTGTTTTTTTTTTCTAAATGTATATTAGTCTAATATGTCTTTTACTGTAACCTATTCAATATTGGCATTTAATTGTCAAGGGTGTTCAGTGATAGTTGTCCTTCAACCCTGCATTCTAAATACCTGTATTCCAAGCTTGATTATCTATAGCCAATGCTATATACACACCAGAGACCTAACAGAAGCCTCCTTGTGTTCCCTGCCTGGACCCCAGTGCAGACCTTTAGTCTGTTTACACAGCCGGTCCCCCCCCTTCTCCAAAAACAAACTTGGCCTTCTGTAGAAGGGGCGTGTGAACATACACAAGCCTAGAATACTGGTATAAATGGTTCTATAAAATCACAAGCTAGTAACAGATTCCCATTAGGATGGTTGTGTATCACAGCAGCATTGTTATGAAGTCTCCCTCATCCCAGATAGGAGCATTCATGCTGTGCTGCCATGTGAGGTCTGTTTTTGGGGGTTATGTGAATTTGGTGGAGCCATGCTTACACAATTAAATGGAAAATCCACTTTCAATGGCGTTTTTATAGTGTACATGTTTTTTGTGTCCCAAGCTGATGTCTCCAAAGTGCTTAGCCTATATAGTATGTGTTTTTTTTTGTGTTAGCAAATGTGTTTGCATGTAGTGAAAAGCGTTTCCATACAATCTGTAAGCTGGCATATGTACACTAAGTCTGTACACAAAGATGAGAGACACTGCTGCTATGGTCGCCGCTGTGTGCACAGGGCTCGCCTCTCATTTCTTGGTGTACAGACTTTGTGTACGGTTGACAATGGCAGCAGGTGTTGAAAACTGCTTCCATAAATCACACATTTACTAACATAAGAAACGATACTTAAAGCGGACCTTCACTCTGAGTAAGAGTCTATCTTATGTTTCCCACACCCTGTACATACAGATCGCCCACATTAAAAATCATCCTACCTACATCTACTGCATGTTATGAGCCTTTAAACATCCAAGATGGCGGCTTATGGAAGCCGCCATCTTATCAGGCAGCCTGCAAACAGGAAGTGCCTCCTGACTGTGCTGCTCTGCATCCTGGGACTGCTGACCTTTACCTGACCCCAGCTCTGCTCTGTCTGAGCAAAGCACAGCTATAACCCGCCCCCTGGGGGTTTCACACAGCGATCGGGGTGCCCCGCAGAAGTGGACCAACACCCAGGATAGTGAAAATCCTGGGTGTTGGTCCACTTTAAGTAAGAAAGCTGGCTCATAAGCTGGTTGCAATTCCCTTTAGCATTGTGTTGCCTTCTCATGATTTGGTCTCATGTCACCAGAGAATAAGCCTGCCTGTCGCAGGACTCGATCACAGGGTTTTATACTGCCAGAGCAGGCCAGGCCTGCGGTGGACAGATAAGCAGGGCAAACATAAAACACAATACCTACTTACCTATTCACTGCAACTGATCTGCTGAATAATTGGTCAAAACTGTGGAAACTAGAGTTTAATGTCTCTAAATGTAAAATCATGCACTTGGGTAGAAGGAATCTCTGCTCTGAGTACCGTATGGGCAGCACTGTGTTAGCCAGGACCTCGGAGGAGAGAGATTTAGGGGTACTGATTACTGATAGCTGCAAGATGAGTGGACAGTGTAGCCAGGCAGTGGGAAAAGCAAGCAGGATGCTCGGCTGCATAGCTCGAGGCATCACCAGTAGGAAGATGGAGGTTGTGATGCCGCTGTATAGAGCCCTGGTAAGGCCACAGCTAGAATACTGTGCGCTGTTCTGGAGACCTTACCTGAAAAAAGACTTTATTCAAATAGAACGTATACAAAGGCGGGCAACGAAAATGGTGGAAGGACTTAAACTTAAAACTTATCAGGAGAGACTTAAAGAACTTAATTTGTACAGTCTGGAGGAAAGAAAGAGGGGGGACATGATTGTGACCTTTAAATATGTGAAGGGGTTCAATGAGGAGGGAAGTGTTTTTTAAGAAGAAACTTACTGATAGAACAAGGGGGCACAACCTGAAGCTAGTCGGGGGGAAGACCAGGAGCAATGTTAGAAAATATTATTTTACAGAAAGAGTAGTAGATGCTTGGAACAAACTTCCAGCAGGGGTAGTTGAAAACTTGACAGTCACTGAATTTAAACATGCCTGGGATAAGCACACATCTATCCTAAAATAAAGAGAAAATACAGTATATACATAAGGGCAGACTAGATGGACCGTATGGTCTCCTTCTGCCGTCATCCTTCTGTGTTTCTATGATCACCCATTCCCAAGAACTAGTCTCATGGTGTGCATGGATGAACCCTGCAGACCATGATCAACTGACCTTGGGGAAGATGAGGCTAGACTTTTTCCTTTTTTATTTTTAACTTGACCAAGCTTAAGTGTAAATTCATAGCATTCTTGCCTTACCCTGCATGAAGCGAATGCATCACCCTGTTCCTTTTGCATACAGCTGTTTTGCATACTTTTAGCCCTTTTTTAGTAGTTAAAACCAAGCATTTTTGTGTATGACCACCTTTTTCCAAACCAGAAGGTGTACTGAACCACACCCCTTTTGTATGGGGGGGTGGGGCTTCTATTTATCCCTTTGAGATAATTGCACAGCAAACTGTCAGCAAAACAACTGAACCCAGATTGGTTTTGCTGTTTGCTCAGAAATTGAAGCTGACAGAATGAGACGCAGGCACTTCCCTGCCCTCACAAACTGTAACATTCAGACACTAGAGGGAAATGTTCACAGCTTAAACCGGACCTTCAGCGTGATTTAATGAAAAGCCCAAACTCTTAAAAAACGGTTCCCCAGCATCTAAAATTAATATATTTTACGTTTTTAGTCACTAACTTATTATTCTTTCCCCTACTGGGCTGCAACTCTGTTCAGGAATTTAGGATACGGGCGCCGCCATCTTGACTCAGAAGCATCACACCTACTGAGGAGAGGAGAGTGGGATAAGGTACAGGGGGGCGGGTTATAGCTGTGCTTTGCACAGACAGAGCAGAGCTGGGGTCAGGTAACGGTCAGCAGTCCCAGAATGCAGAGCAGCACAGTCAGGAGGCACTTCCTGTTTGCAGGCTGCCTGATAAGATGGCGGCTTCCATAAGCCGCCATCTTGGATGTTTAAAGGCTCATAACATGCAGTAGATGCAGGTAGGATGATTTTTAATGTGGGCAATCTGTATGTACAGGGTGTGGGAAACATATATGACTCTTATTCAGAGTGAAGGACCGCTTTAAGAACTGTGATAATACAGTGAAACTCTTGAGAAAACTGTGAGCTGATGTGTCCATCATCCTAGTAGCAGGATGTAATGAAGAAGCCAGTCTCCAGACTTTAAGAAAGGGATTTTATGATAGGTAAACTACATTTATTGGGAAGGACTTCAGAAGGAAGAAAAAAATAAGTGATCTCAGTGGATCTGCATAATGTGTTTTGTGGGCTTTTTGTTTGCTTAGAGTCTGGCAGACTCTTGTGAGATGGAGAATATGGAAGACACGCTGACAGGTGGAACCCAGCTGCCCAATGCCTCTTTGTAAGAGAACAGTGTAGCCATTATATACTGGGCTCATCTCTCCCAGGAGCTCAGGTGACCGGGTTGCTTAAATTAAACCTCCTCCACACACTGTCACATTTATTCTGATGGGAATTATGGCTAGAATCCCTCTGCACTTTTGGACGTATTCAGTGAATTTTATCTCTTATGTTTAGGGCAACTATTAAAGCGGAACAAAACCTGGGATTTTGAATATCCCAGGGGTTTGTTCCTTGCCCCAAGGCTTTCAGATTTGGGATGCCTTCCTTAATCCCCTGTAAAAATGTACCTTTCCCTGGGAACACAGCACATGCATGGGCTCTTGTCCAAGCAGAGCCATATACTGTGCATATTAATGACTGGCAATGCATCTCTTTTTAGATGCCGGGCCTGCAGATCTTAACACAGAAGCACAGGTAAAGAAAAGGGTGCAGCAGCTCCATGGAGATCCACAAATGTGGGTGGGCTTTGAAAGAAAGGGTTGGGGACCCCTGCTGTGCTCACGTCTCTCCTCCTCCTCCAGGGCTGGTCGCTAGCCTGCCCCTGGTTGTGTGAAAGCCCGGGGGACGCTGGTAAACTCCCACAACGTGGTGATCGGAGACTGCTGCTTCCCAGGTTTTCTGTAGCTGTGTGCGCCCCCCAGCGTGAAAGGCGTTTGCAGGGCAGCTGATCTTTGAGATAAGCCAATTGGCGATCTCAAAAGGTGCCAGGTGGGCATGGCATTGGCAGCTGAGGGAGAGGCATCTACTAAGCTGCTGGGGCAGGGGGTGCCAGGGGGATGAGCTGAGGATCCAGAAATGGGCTTTGCTCTGCTTTAAGCGGCTAAACATCAGGGCATAGTTGTATAAGACAAAGTGCAATTGTGTGAACCGGGATGAAACCTTCAGTGCGAGTAGTTAAAGTGGACCAAAACAACTCATTCTATTTTTCTCCCCACCCCAGGTACATAACCGTTTGGATGTTGTGTGCCATTGGTTTCTGACAGAATACCAGCTGTTTAAAGTGGACCAACACCCAGGATTTTGACTATCCTGGATCTTGGTCCACTTCGGTGGGGCACCCCCGATCGGGGTGCCCCGCTGTGTGAAACCCCCCCGAACCCCCCAAACTCACCTCTCTCCGGGCCGACGGACAAGCCGCGGACAAGCGGCTCTGCCGCCGCCTCCCGCGCGTCCCTCTTGACACGCGCGTGCCCGCGCCGGCCATTCACGGACGGCCGGCGCGGGCACGCGCATGTCTAGAGGGGCGCGAGGGAGGCGGCGGCGGCCGCCGCCGAAGTTAGGGTAAGGAGTTTGGGGGGGTTTCACCCCGCGGGACATCCCGATGTCGGATGTCCCGCGGGGAGGGAGGTGATCGGCCCGGGAATCTTATAGATTCTTATAGATCACCGGTGGGTGTTGGTCCACTTTAAGCCCACCTCCTTGCAATCTCATGCTGGGAGCAATTGGAGCCTATTTAAAATAGTGCGAGGAGGAAGATAAAAGACAAAATATTTAATTTTCACTTTAATTTGCCAGCAATTTTTCATTTGAAGCCCAAATTGTTTGTATATATTTTCATCCATTTCATATCCAGGCCACAAAGGAGTTGATACATGAGGTTTTTTTGGGGGTGGGGGAATTTAAAGTGGACCAACCACGTCGTATGGAAGGTTAATGTCAGGAGGCATCAGGGTAGCTGTAAATACCATGTGTGTGGTTTTGTTGTTCCCAGATGCGGTCTGATGCACCAAACAGATGGAGGACCCTTTAATGGGAAAATGACTTTCCCATCTTCAAGCAGAAGGGGGCTTGTATAGTAAATATGGTCTGTATGTATTTATGTAATAGAACGCGAGCTGCAAACGACTTTGTATTACTCTAATTTTCCACATTCTGGTCTGTAATAAAAAAAAGTTAAAGCATTAGCACACATTTTGTTTAACATGTGCTCCCCACCTTAGTTTTCAGGTTTGTGTGATTCAGCATTGCCTTTATGTGTGTTGTTTGTCGCAGATCACATAAGCATGTAAGTTAAACACACGTGCTGGATTTCCATCCTCTGTGCATTGTGGGTTTATATCAGTTGACTAAAGGTAGCAGTACGTCTGGGATACTGGGAAAGGAAACTCCGAGATGGCCGCTACCAGGAGAAGGTCTGTGAAGCACTGGTTTAGTATCATAGTAGTATCATACCTGCAGATGTGGCATAAAAATAAAGTTTAGTAATTTGCTTCCCTAAATCTGCCCTTTGATGATGCAGATAATGTGGAATAACTGCACGAGTGGCTTTGCTAATACGCAGACACAATGCAGCTGAGCTGGGAGCTTGCTTAGGATCAGCCAATCCAACCAGAGAGAGTTTTTATTTCTACATACAATGTTAGGAGGTAAAAAGGCTGCCGTCATCTGGCTGCCTTGAGATCAGCCAATCGACGACCTCAAAATTGTCTGAATTCATCCGTGTAAAAAAACATTTTTTTTTCCAATCCATCCCAGACACTCCTTACACTTGGGATTACCTCCTTGCCGATTGGATGTGACTGCAAGACAAAAAAGGTGTGGCCCTCCCGGCCCATAAGTAGCAGCTGTCTCCTAACCCAGATCAGTTTTCTTTCTTGCAGTTGCAAGTGACTGAAGGTTGTTCAGGAATTCGCTCTCAAGGATTGGCAGCAAGCGGGGGATTGCACCCTGTCGGCTTCCTGCATAGCCTTATTTCCACGGATCCCCCAGACCCAATTGTGCCTCCCACAGCTTCTGGCTGTTCTGGGGTTCGTGAAGGTAAGGTGGAAGCGCCGGGGTCTTGGGGCGCTTACAGAGAGAGTATATATGCTCTGGGCTGCAGGCTTTTTGAAAAGTAAGACAGCTGCAGGTTTCTCTCTGGTGTACCTGCTGAGGAACATTTTTTATTTTTTTAGTTTCAACCTGTCCTTCTTCCAAGTTAGGTAGGTTTTTTTTTTCAAAAAATTAAAAAAAAAAAGATGTTGGTATGCCTTTAAGGGGCTGACTTCATGCAGGGGGTGGAGCTTAACACGGAACCACAAGGCCGTGTTACTTCAGTGTGTCTCTCTCCGGGGTGGAGGGAGGTTGTGTTCAGGCTCCCCTGCACCGTTCAAGGTTAGTGTACAGCAGCCTGGCTGACATGAGGCTGCTATTGTGTTTGCATTGCGGCAGTGGCGGCAGCTGCCACCGCTGGCCAGGCAGTTTGCTGGATTTTGATCATGTTGAGCTTAAGGGCTCTGGGTGTTGGGATAGCGGCCGCGGAGACATGCGGCAGCGGCGGCCATCTCGGGCTGGGCTGCTGGCTCCCTTAGTCCCATACTTCTTGGAGCCTAGGGGTTCTTTGTGTGCAGCCTTTGCAGAGTGTGGCTGCGGCGGCAGCCATTGTGGTTTAGGTCACTGGCCTTCTAATGCAGCTTCTTGAAGAGCTGCGGTAGTGAGTGGACGTCGGCATTATTATCATGATTATCATTATTAGGATTATCTTTGTTATCAATATTAGTATAATGTGTATTTATTAATAGTATTTATTATATTCCCAAGAGTTTAAAAAAAATAGAATTTTTTATAAGTTGGGAAAGGTTTTTTGTCTAATGGATTTTTTTCCTGTTTTATTTTTAGAATTTTAAGAAGGATAAAGAAGGGTTGTGGTTCCTCAGTCTCTTTGGGATTGGTTCAGGCTTAGGACCTTAGGTCTGTTTGCCAAATTTTGAAAAAAAAACAAAAAAAAAAAACACCATGAGGAAGGCATCAGGGGATAGTGATTCGGGCATCCCACTTGAGCAGGGGGGCTCTGTCCCTTATGTAAGTTGGATCTCCTGGGTAGTTTCAGCACGGTTTGTTCCGCTTGCGCCATGAGAATTGGTTTAGACCATAATAGAGCGGTGGCTCAGGTCTCTAGCCCAGCTATTGCTGGTAGGAGCGCGGTGGCTCACCCATCCCTTACATCCCCCGGAGAGGGGGAAGGCAGTGAGGCACAGGCGGATGTGGTGCACAGGTTGGATAACTTAGAGAAGCAGTTATCCTTGGTCATTTCTAAGAAAGCCACCTATAAGAGGAGGCATTTGGAGCCTGTTTCTGAGGAAAGAGATTTATTTGCCTCCTTTGGGTCTGAGGAGGAGGAAGAGTATTTAGATGAGCAGCTCTCAGAGGGCGAATTACGCTCTGGTGAAGAAGATAGTAATTCTATTTTTCTTCTGATGAGGATCCCCTTCTCTCAAGACGAGACAGAGTGTTTACTTTCATCAGTTTTTGAAACCTTGAATATTACCCCTCCTGAGGTGGCAAAAAGAGGGAAGAACGACCTGTTTAAGCCAGTAAGGCAAAGGCAGGTGTTCCCGGAACAGCCGCATTTTGTCCAGGATGGTGTTAAAGGAGTGGGAAACTCCTAACAAGCTGCCGGCTGTTCCCAGGATCCTAGACGCTAGGTATCCTTTTCCGGTGGATATGATTAAGCTTTGGTCTTTTCCACCCGAGGTGGATTCTCCAGTATCGGGCTTGTCTAATACTTCTATCATGCCATACTATGGGATCCTTAAGAGATCTCACAGAGAGACGAATAGATCAGTTGGCCCGCCATGCTTTTGCTATGGTAGGTTCCTTTCTTCGCCCTGTTTGTGCCACGGCTATTGTGCCTTTGGCTTCAAGGAAGAAGGTGAAGAAAATTATGGCCACGACTAAGTCTCGCAGGCTTATTCAAGAGTACAAGGATTTTAAGGTTTGTTTGGACTTTAACTCTTTCGCTATCACTGCTATGGATCATGCGGTCAGGCTAGCTGCTAGAACTTCTGCTCTTCTTGTTGCCTTGCGCCGTTCCTTACGGCTAAGACAATGGTCGGCGGATGCCGCCGCTAAGAAAGCTCTTACAGATCTACCTTTTTTAGGGAGCAGACTCTTTGGAGAAAAGCTGGACCATATGGTCAAGGATGGCAAACTTCCTCAAAGGAAGAGGGCGACTCGGCCTTTTCAGAGGCCTTCATCATATCGGCTCTTTCGGAGTGGCAGAGGTGCCTTCCGTCCTTGTTCCCGTAGAGATTTTTAGGGCAGGAGGGGCCTGGAGAAGTAGGCCCAAACCTCCAGCCAAGCCCACTCCAGCATGAGGGGGCGCCCTCACCTGAGCAGGTGGGGAGACGGCTCTTGCATTTTGCTCCTATCTGGAGACGCCACGTGGCGGATCTTTGGATCCAAGAGGTGGTGTCATCAGGCTACAAGTTCGAGTTTGCTGCCAGACCGCCTGCAAGGTTCCTTCGGTCAGGGGCATCCTGGAACCAGCTAAAAGCAGATGCCCTGAGAGCCTCTGTGCAGCATCTACTTCAAGAAGGGGTAATTTGTCAGGTACCCTTTCAGGAAGGTCAGGGATTTTATTCCAACCTGTTTACAATTCCCAAAAAGGACGGGTTGATTCGTCCCATTTCAGACTTAGAAGGGTCTCAACAAGTATATCCGGGTGAAACATTTCCGCATGGAAACTCTGAGGTCAGCGGTAACATCGATTTAGCCCGGAGATCTTATGACTGCAATAGACATAAGGGACGCGTATCTTCATGTTCCGATTTTTCCAGGGCATCAGAGATTCTTGAGGTTTGCCCTCGAAGGCCAGCACTTCCAGTTTGTGGCACTTCCATTCGGGATATCCTCGACTCCAAGATTCGCCAAGGTCTTGGTAGGTCTCATGGCCATTTTCAGAAGCCAGGGGATATGCATCATCCCATATTTGGACGATCTCTTAATTTCAGCCGGGTCTCCTCAGCAGATCATGAAGGATACGCAGACTGTCCTATCAACTCTGGAAGAGTTCGGCTGGGTGATCAATTATCCGATGTTCCATATCATTCCGGCGCCAGTAAGGAATTTCTTAGGAATGACGCTGGACACCGTTTAGGTCAAGGTGTTTATACCAGAGCAGAAGGCTCTGCTAATTCGGAATCAAAGTCCTTACTGGCCTGCCGACAGCCGACCATTCTGCTAGGGATGAAACTAGTAGGCCTTATGGTGGCCTGCTTCGAGTCTGTGCCTTTTGCCCAGTTTCACATGAGGACTCTTCAGTTGAATCTGTTGGCAAGCTGGGATCGAGCCCCGCCGTCGCTGGATCAAGTCTTTGTTCTGACTCCCTCGGCCAGGCAATTTCGGCTGTGGTGGTTGGACCCTCTGCACCTATCGGTAGGCAGGTCCTTTCTGACACCGCAGTGGCAGATCGTTGCCACGGATGCCAATCTTACAGACTGGGGAGGCATCTGGCAAGCCCAGAAGATCCAGGAATAATGGGTCCGAAGGAGAATCGGCTTCCCATAAATATATTGGAATTAGGAGCAATCCGGCTAGTGCTTGAGTATCTGACCCCCAGTTTAAGGAGACAGGCTGTCCAGGTCCAGTCAGACAATCAGATGGCGGTAGCCTATTTCAATCATCAGGGGGATACTCGGAGCAAGAGTGCTCTAGAGGTAGTAAGCCGGATTCTGACTTGGGCAGAGGAGAATGTTCCCTGCATCCTGGGGGTAGAAAACCAGGAGGCCGACGCTTTGAGCAGGAAGGTACTGCGTCGGGGAGTATGGTCCCTCAGTCAGAAGATCTTTCAAGCCCGATGCCTTCGCTGGTGGAGTCCGGAGGTGGATCCTTTTGCATCCAGACACAATCACAAGCGGCCGAAATTCATGTCCCTGTCAAGGGACCCTTTGGCCATAGCAACGGATGCCCTGTCAACCTCCTGGGCAAGGTTCAAGCTCCTGTACGTTTTTCTCCCGCTCCTGAGCCGGGTACTAAGAAGGATGGCTCAGGAGGGGGTACCAACCATTCTGGTGGTTCCTCGCTGGCCAAGGAGAAGTTGGTTTGCAGACATAGCAAGGATGTCGGTAGATCATTGGCGCCTGCCAGTCGATCCAGACCTTCTCACACACGGGGCGCTTCGGCACCCGAATTTACAGATGCTGGTTTTGACGGCCTGGCTGTTGAGACCTTGATCTTAGCAAAGAAGGCTTTATCGGCTAAGGTTATTCATACCATGATTCAGGCCCAGAAGAAGTCGTCTTCCATGATTTATTACAGGGACTGGCGGGCGTTCATATCCTGGTGTGAGGCTAGGAAATTTTCATGTAGAAAGTATTCGATTTCTAGAATTTTTACAAAATGGCTTAGAAATGGGCCTACAATTAAGCATCCTAATAGGGCATGTATCGGCCTTATCTATTTTTTTCCAGAAGTCTTTTGCTAGCAATAGGCTCATTAAAACTTTTTTTTCAGGGAGTCACTCATGTCCGACCACTGCGCACAGCTATTTTACCGGTGTGGGACTTGAATCTGGTATTATCGGCTCTTCAGGGTGCTCCTTTTGAACCTATGATTGACGCTCCATTGAGCATTTTGACGCTCAAGGTGATATTTTTGGTGGCAATCGCCTTGGTGCGGCGTGTTTCTGAGTTAGCCGCCTTATGTATGAAGTCTCCTTATTTTGAGTTACACAGAGACGAGGTAGTTTTTCGGTTTAAACCTGATTTTTTACCTAAGGTCGTTTCTCCCTTTCACCTTAATCAAGAGGTAATTCTACTTTTCTTTATGCCCTGTTCCGGCTAATGCTAAGGAAAGGGCGCTTCATTCTTCTTAGATGTAGTCCGAGCCATAAGATATTACATGGCAGCTACAGATTCCTTCCGCAAGACGGATTTTCTTTTTGTTATATCGTAAGGGCCGAGAAAGGGGCTTCCGCCAGCTAAAGCCACTGTCAGTAAGTGGATTAGGCAGGCAGTAGAAAGAGCCTACTTGGCCAAGGGGAAGGAACCCCCTTTTCTGGTCACGGCCCATTCTACTAGGGCTATTGGTGCTTCCTGGGCCTTTCAGCATCAGGCTTCGGTGGAACAGGTTTGCAAAGCTGCCACCTGGTCTTCGATTCACACATTCACCAAGTTTTAGAAGGTGGATGTTAGAGCCTCAGCTGACGCTGTTGTTGGTCGAAGGATTCTTCAGGCGGAAGTGAATTTAATTACCTGCTGTTCTGCGCTGGGGATCCCGCCCAAAGATGGCACTGCTTTTGGAGATCCCAAGTGTACGGAGTGTCTGGAATGGATTGGAAGAAAAAAACGCAGTTCTGTGAGTACTCGCCTGTAGAATTGTTTTTTCTGGGAATCCATTCCAGACACTCCGGCCCACCCGTGTTTGGGTCATGATCTATCTTTTGATGTTTCTTTGCGTCCTCGCCCTCCTTTGCAGCCGCGCTGCGTCCTCGCCCTCCTTTGCAGCCGCGCTGCGTCCTCGCCCCCCTTTGCAGCCGCGCTGCGTCCTCGCCCCCCCCTTTGCAGCCTCGCTGCGTCCTCGCCCCCCCCTTTGCAGCCTCGCTGCGTCCTCGCCCCCCCCTTGCAGCCTCGCTGCGTCCTCGCCCCCCCCTTGCAGCCTCGCTGCGTCCTCGCCCCCCCCTTGCAGCCTCGCTGCGTCCTCGCCCCCCCCTTTGCAGCCTCGCTGCGTCCTCGCCCCCCCCCTTTGCAGCCTCGCTGCGTCCCCCCTTTGCAGCCTCGCTGCGTCCTCGCCCCCCCCTTTGCAGCCTCGCTGCGTCCTCGCCCCCCCTTTGCAGCCTCGCTGCGTCCTCGCCCCCCCTTTGCAGCCTCGCTGCGTCCTCGCCCCCCCTTTGCAGCCTCGCTGCGTCCTCGCCCCCCCCTTTGCAGCCTCGCTGCGTCCTCGCCCCCCCCTTTGCAGCCTCGCTGCGTCCTCGCCCCCCCCTTTGCAGCCTCGCTGCGTCCTCGCCCCCCCCTTTGCAGCCTCGCTGCGTCCTCGCCCCCCCCTTTGCAGCCTCGCTGCGTCCTCGCCCCCCCCTTTGCAGCCTCGCTGCGTCCTCGCCCCCCCCTTTGCAGCCTCGCTGCGTCCTCGCCCCCCCCTTTGCAGCCTCGCTGCGTCCTCGCCCCCCCCTTTGCAGCCTCGCTGCGTCCTCGCCCCCCCCTTTGCAGCCTCGCTGCGTCCTCGCCCCCCCCTTTGCAGCCTCGCTGCGTCCTCGCCCCCCCCTTTGCAGCCTCGCTGCGTCCTCGCCCCCCCCTTTGCAGCCTCGCTGCGTCCTCGCCCCCCCCTTTGCAGCCTCGCTGCGTCCTCGCCCCCCCCTTTGCAGCCTCGCTGCGTCCTCGCCCCCCCCTTTGCAGCCTCGCTGCGTCCTCGCCCCCCCCCTTTGCAGCCTCGCTGCGTCCTCGCCCCCCCCTTTGCAGCCTCGCTGCGCCCTGGCTCCCCCCCCCTTTGCAGCCTCGCTGCGCCCTGGCTCCCCCCCCCTTTGCAGCCGTGCTGCGCCCTGGCCCCCCCCCTTTGCAGCCGTGCTGCGCCCTGGCCCCCCCCCCCTTTGCAGCCGTGCGGCGCCCTGCCCCCCCCCCCTTTGCAGCCGTGCGGCGCCCTGCCCCCCCCCCCTTTGCAGCCGTGCGGCGCCCTGGCCCCCCCCTTTGCAGCCGTGCTGCGCCCTGCCCCCCCCCCCCTTTGCAGCCGTGCTGCGCCCTGGCCCCCCCCCTTTTGCAGCCGCGCTGCGGCCTGCCCCCCCCTTTTGCAGCCGCGCTGCGGCCTGCCCCCCCCTTTTGCAGCCGCGCTGCGCCCTGCCCCCCCCCTTGCAGCCGCGCTGCGCCCTGCCCCCCCCCCCTTGCAGCCGCGCTGCGCCCTGGCCCCCCCCTTTTGCAGCCGCGCTGCGCCCTGGCCCCCCCCTTTTGCAGCCGCGCTGCGCCCTGGCCCCCCCCTTTTGCAGCTGCGCCCTGGCCCCCCCCTTTTGCAGCCGCGCTGCGCCCTGGCCCCCCCCTTTTGCAGCCGCGCTGCGCCCTGGCCCCCCCCTTTTGCAGCCGCGCTGCGCCCTGGCCCCCCCCTTTTGCAGCCGCGCTGCGCCCTGGCCCCCCCCTTTTGCAGCCGCGCTGCGCCCTGGCCCCCCCCTTTTGCAGCCGCGCTGCGCCCTGGCCCCCCCCTTTTGCAGCCGCGCTGCGCCCTGGCCCCCCCCTTTTGCAGCCGCGCTGCGCCCTGGCCCCCCCCTTTTGCAGCTGCGCCCTGGCCCCCCCCTTTTGCAGCTGCGCCCTGGCCCCCCCCTTTTGCAGCTGCGCCCTGGCCCCCCCCTTTTGCAGCCGCGCTGCGCCCTGGCCCCCCCCTTTTGCAGCCGCGCTGCGCCCTGGCCCCCCCCTTTTGCAGCCGCGCTGCGCCCTGGCCCCCCCCTTTTGCAGCCGCGCTGCGCCCTGGCCCCCCCCTTTTGCAGCCGCGCCCTGGCCCCCCCCTTTTGCAGCCGCGCCCTGGCCCCCCCCTTTTGCAGCCGCGCCCTGGCCCCCCCCTTTTGCAGCCGCGCTGCGCCCTGGCCCCCCCCTTTTGCAGCCGCGCTGCGCCCTGGCCCCCCCCTTTGCAGCCGCTCTCGTACTTCTGCTGAAGCCTGGTAGCTGGATTATGAATTGTAACTAGGGCCTATTTTTGGGGAAACGATACATGTGCACACGTGAGTGCTTGAAACCAGTGATAAGCTGCCCGGGTTCATTTAAGGGGGGGGGGGGGGCTACATTGAAATTCAACGTTTTTTTTCCTTTTTCCCAAAGGATTTCCACGTGTATAGTTGGGGGAGGATAATAATGGTGTAGTGGATATATGGAGATGAAAGGGGTTAACAGCGGCCCTTGTGGTCATGGTCTGTGTGAGGGGGGAAATGCTGTGCGCAGCACTTTCCCTGTCTCCGGCAGAGTAGAATTTCAGGAGCAGCAGTCGCTATGGCAGGAGCTGGAGGTGTGGAGAGGATTCCTTTTTGTATAGAAAACTGTGACCTGATCCCATTGGAGAGGAGGAATACAAAGCGCTCTGCAGGTAAATGCGGCCACTCCAAGTGCTAGTCTCTAGATTGCACTAATCATTCTGCCCGAGATCCGGGCTATTCTTCATCTGAACAATGCAGGTTTTGTAGGTCTGTGTATAGCGTTATCCTTATGGATGCGTGGCCTTACTAAATGTCAGGCGGCCACACTGAATCCTGTGCGTCACAAGTACATTTGTGGTTAAGTCCGCTAACCGCTGTCATTGCAAAGTACAAAGGTGATGCTGGCAACTTACTTTTAGCTTTGTCAAATCAGTCAAAAGTCCAAATCTTTGCTACTGGTATGTGACTGATGAAGCCAGCGATACAGTGTTCTGGGCATGCTCCGATCTTAAAGGGAGTGTCCACTTTTGATGGAATTTTTTAAAGTGTATATTTTTGTGTGGCAACATTATGTTATGAAGGTGTCGTTGATTTTATTTTATTTATTTATTTATTTTTTTGTACGGTTGGCAAATGTGTGTTTTATCAAAGCAGTTTTCATCTGTTGCTGCAAAGTACAGGCTTGGTGTACGTTGCCAATGGCAACGGATTGCAGATAGTTGCACAGAACACTGCTGCTGGCCATGTTTAAAGTTGAGTGAGCTCCCTCCCCTCAGCAGCGGCCATAGCAGCAGTGTTCTGTGTGTATAGAGCTCACTTCTCTCTTCTTGGTGTATGTTGCCAATAGCAACGGATTGCAGATGGTTGCACAGAACACTGCTGCTGGCCATGTGCAGGTTAAGTGATCTCTCCCACCCCAGCAGCGGCCATAGCAGCAATGTTCTGTGTGTACAGGTCTCGGCTCTCTCCTCATGGTGTACAGACTTAGTGTATGTTGCCAATAGCAACGGATTGCAGATGGTTGCACAGAACACTGCTGCTGGCCATGTGCAGGTTAAGTGATCTCTCCCACCTCAGCAGCAGCCATAGCAGCAGTGTCCTGTGTGTACAGGGCTCAGCTCTCTCCTCCTGGTGTACAGACTTGGTGTACGTTGCCAATAGCAACAGATTGCAGTTAGTGAAAACTGCTTCTATAAAACACATATTTGCTAACCTAAAATAACCAAAATAATAAAATTATAAATAATAAAGTAATACAAATAAAAGGAATACTAGATCAGCTCAGCACCCTGAGCGTAAAGAAAATCCACACTTTCAAAAATTCCTCTGAAAGTGGACTTACCCTATTTAAAGTGGACCAAAAACCAGGATTTTGTCTAGCAATCAGCACGCTCGGAGCCGCTGGCGCCACACCGTCTAAGCCAGCGGCTCTGAGCACGCTGGCGGCCGCGTCCCCCGTTTCCCTGTAACAGGGAGCGTGCCTGTGCTGGCCATTCACAAATGCCTGGTGCGGCCACGCGTCCTGCTAGAGGGATAGTGCACATGCTCCGTTGGAGCGGGAAGCAAGGTAAGTGAACGGGGCAATCTGGAGGTTTTCACACAGCCAGACATCCCAATTTTGGTTGCCCTGGGTGGAAGGAATCGAACGGCCCTGGAATCTATAAGATGGGTTTTGGTCCACTTTAAGCCTTTTTTTTTTTTTTTTTTTCTGCTGCTCCATGTCTAAGCTTGTACTATACAGCAAGACCATTTTTTGTACACTTGTCAGAAGCTGCCCAAGCTTGGCTTTATATGCTCAGATCTCGCCTGTTAGTGTGAATAGATTGTGTAGCAATGACAGTTGAGGTGGATCACAAATAAAATGTTACTAGATAAATTGGCCCCTGTGTGTACATTTATGTTGCTTTATTATTAGTGTCTTTTCAGTTTATAGGTTTGTGTAATGCACATGAAGCATATGATCCCTCCTCTGGGGTTATCCATGTTGCCTGTTACAGGAGTCAGTTCAGTACTGAAAAAGAAGTGGAAACGTAGGGCCTTTTAATGAAACCAAGTTGGGTGTGTTTTTAAAAAAAAAAAAAAAATTGGGTACAGCTTAATTTATTATATCAAGTACCAGGGCAGTTTACAGGGGAGGGCGAGCAGGACAATTGTCCTGGCCAAAGCCATTGGAGGCGCCTTTAGCCCAGTCATCCTGTTTTCTGTAAGGCCACTGTTATTGGTGTCGGCCATACACCAGGCCCCTCACCCCTCCATATTGGGCTCAGTCATGTGGACAGGGCACTGCCTGCTGCTAATGTAAAGTCACAGCTTGGCACATACAGGTATGGGGCTGCAGAATGTGTGAGGATGGGGCAGTTTTTTTTTCTCTCCTGCACTGGGTGATAATTTGCCTAGAAACTTCACTGTCAAGCACTTGGTGGTACATGCTATATGGGTTGTCAATCGCCTAAACATACACAAAGACTTAGTGGACCAAAACCCACGCCAATCATTGATTTTTTTTCTCTCCATCCAAAATCGGGATGCCCCGCTGTGTGAACCCCCCCAGATTACTTCATTCACTTACATTCTTTTCTGATCCAACAGCATAGGCATGAGCCGTGGGCACATCCCCCGCTATCCCTCTCGCAGGGCGCGTTCCAGGCATATGTGAACGGCCGGAGCAGACAAGATCCCTGTTTGCCCCGTGCTCTGAGCAAGCTGATTGGATGAGCAGGAAGAGGTGAGTTGCCTTAGGCGATCTGGGGGGGGCTTCATGCAGTGGGGCACCCCGCATTGGGGTTCCCCGGGGGTAAGGGCCAAAACCCAGGACAGTCAAAATCCTGGGTTTTGGTCCACATTAAAAGGGCATTTTAAAAGTATCCACTATTGTATGCCAAAATGATGTGCTCAAGGTGCTGAACGTATTTTTCTTTTGTTTGGAACGCTGTTTATAAAATAAAAACAGTGGTGTGATTAGTGTACCTAGCAGAAACTTGCTGACTTTGGAATTGATGATCATCTGTCTGTGATGCTGCACATTCTTGAGCTCAGGTTTAAGCCCTCCTGCTGCTATTCAGCCTTTTCAGATGAAGGTCTTGTGTTCCAGTAGCTAAAGGGTTACTTGGAAGCGGTCTCTCCTGTGAAAGTCATTACTGCTGTTTGATTTAAACCAAAGCTGCTGAAAAGGTCACCTGTTACAGTGGAAGGATTCTGGGTCTTGTAGTCAGTAGTTTTTACTAGGAAGGCCAGGAAGGCAAATCCCTCATTGGCAACACAGAGCCACGGGAATATAAGAAACTTGGAAACGATATTCAGGCACAATCCTTAAAGTGGACCAACACCCACCCCTGATCGGCCCGGGAATCTATAAGATTCCCGGGCCGATCAGCTCCCTCCCTGCGGGCATCCGAAATCGGAATGCCCTGCTGTGTGAAACCCCCCAGAAAGCCCCTAAAAACGTACCTTATCGGCAACGGCAAGCCGCCGCCGCCTCCCGCGTGTCCCTCTAGCAGGGCGCGCACCCACGCTGGCCGTTTGTGAATGGGAGAAGCGGCGGCTTGTCCGTCGCCGATAAGGTAAGATTTTAGGGGCTTTCTGGGGGGTTTCACACAGCTGGGTGCCCCGCGGAAGTGGACCACCACCCAGGATAGTGAAAATCCTAGGTGTTGGTCCACTTTAAACATCCTGTTTAGTGTAATTAAGCCAGATTAAGACCAAAAACCCCCTATTAAGGGACATTCCAGGTAATGGGTTGCATTATTCTGCTTTCTGCTCTCCCCATGCTGGCTGTCAGGGGCGGCATCTTAAATTCACCAGCACTTTTCTGATAAACCCCATAGAACTTGCTCCCTTCAGGCTGAATCCTTTTCAGGGTTCCCCGAATGAATTAGATTCCCCACATCGAAATCTACATGGATGAGTCATCTACTGCTGAGGAGGCCCTGCAGAAGGGAGATTGTTCACTGGGAGTTATTGAGTAATATAAAGCGGGCTGATGGCTGGGTGACAGCTGCAGCTCCTGGAGTAGGGTAATAGAAAGCTGGATCGTTTAACAATTTTCCTGGAATTTCACTTCAATTTAAAATAAATAACATGCTGGATAAAGTGGACAAAAAACCCTAATCATCCAATGCCCTATTCCAGGGGAATTCCGATTTGGGACGCCCTAAAGTGTGAAATCCCCTCGGCATTGCTGTAAAACTCCTCTTTACAGCAATCATCGGGAGAGCACATCAGTCTGCTAGGGAGAGCTCTATGACAGGCTTTACCATGCATGGCATATAGTGCTGCTTGGACCAGGGTCTGTGCATGTACTCTGGGATCGCTGGCAAGGTGAGTACATTGTCATTCCCATGGATTTTCATATGGGGCAATGTTTGTTCTATAGTTTTGGGCCACTTTATTATTACTAGGGGTGAGTGTTGGGCACCCCCACAGCTGCTTCCCCCGCGTGTGTCGGCTCCAGCCATTCATATAGGCTTTGCACAGAAATGCGCCTAAGCTAGGAAGGCCTCCTGTGCATGCGCCATGGTATTGCCAAGAAGGTGATTTTTAAGTCTTGCCCTATAGGATGCCCTATAAAAAAGGGGAGATCGCCGACCTAGAGCCTTATAGATGCTAGGTCAGGAGCATTGACACTTATCCATACCATTCACTGTGGCCCCAAAAGCCCCTGCCTAGCAGACATTTACTTGCTGCAATTATCCTTTACTTACAATGATTGTTTCCTCATTTCAGGAGTGCAAGCAAAGCCATGAAAATCCAGGACTTCATGTCCCATGCAAGCATCCTGATCTGCAGATTGGCACAGGATAGTGAGGGCTCTGATGGGAATTCTGCTTTCTGAGGAGGGGGGGGTCATCTGAACGAATTCTATTACAATTGAACCTTACTAAACCTTTATTATAGCAGAACAGCATTTTTCAGGGCGTTTAGTCAAAACCGACCAACATCAGGACTGCCGGGGCAGAAGACTGCGTAGTGTGACAACCCAACAAGATGCCCCCATGCACTAGACTGGGTGTATTGGAGACTTGATGTCATTAGGTTTTGTTCCACTTTGTAAAGTTACACAAAACCCAGGGTTAATCCTTGCCCCTGAGGCATGCTGATTTGGGATGCTCTGCTGTGTCAAACCCCCCCAGAGTGTCCAGAAAAACTCGCCTCTTCCCAGTCCTACAGCTCATGTGCAGGCTCTCCTCTAATTAGAGATGCCCCATTGTACAGGGGGAATGGACCTCCAGTTTTTTTTTTTTTTTTTTTTTCACTAGAGGTTTACCTGTCTGGAAATGTAGCCTCACTTAAAGAGGAACTTCAGGGGCCCTGGAGTTTAAGAGTCAGATTTCCACTCCGCTGTCTAAACCAATCACCCCCACCCCCAGAAGACCGATACTCACCTCAGTCTCTACACTGTGGCTGCATCCATGCTCCCCTCTAGCTGTGCAAGTGCCCACACACAGCCTTTCTATAAGGGAGCGGCGCTGCCACGCCGCGGCTGGAGGGTGAGCGGGGGGGTGCAGTTGGCGGTGTGCTCCGCTCTCTTCGAGCGTCTGCTTAGCCGTCCAGGCGACTTAGCTGTCAGCGGAGCCAAAGGGAGTCATGTGAAAGCGAGCACTCTCATCTGTGTCGTGGGGTTGAAAGGAAGGTGAGTGTATGGGGTGACATGGGGGGGATAGACACAGTGGGGTATCCCAAATCGGGATGTCCCCTGGGGGAAGAATACAACCAGGTGGGAGTGAAAAAAAAAATCATTAATATTGTTCCTGTTCCAGATTAATCTCACTTCCTTTCTGAATGACTGGGTGCGGCCTTGCGTTCTGCGTTCTTTCTGAATGACTGGGTGCCGGCTGCACCTCGTCACAGCAGCAACATTAAAAGCGCCAACCGGCCCTCTTAAAAGTGCTGTGGGACCTGGCTTCGGTGGTGGAAAAGCCGAGCCCATAGCAGTGCCCAGCTGCATGGGCGGGAGAGGCCAAAGATTGAGCGCTGGACCCAAATATGGGTTTCCATCTGCTGTAAAGTGGACCTATCCCCAGGATCTTCACTACTGTGCTGCTGTTTGACCCCCTCCCCCCAGATTGGCCACACAACTCCTCTATCTGCTGTTCTCGCTGCACATGTGCGGGTTCCCATCCAATCGGCACACTGAAGCATGGCATGAAGCACAGTTTTGAACAGAGCTCCAGCATAGGGAATGGGAGTCTCCCTGCTGTATGTGCACATAGTCCTCCTGACAATTTGGCCAGAAGTCTTGTTTTGTGTCATACAGTAGCCAGAGACTTGATTGTCACTGCTTTGGAATTGCAGAAAAAGTTTAGACCTGGCCCAAAATGCTCCCATGTTTTCTTTCTTCATCGGTTAGACAGCCCCTGGTTTTTCCATTGCCCATCCCACCCGTAATCCTTTAATTCTTACATGGCATCATGTGTAAGGGATAATGGCTTCTCCGCATGGAGCATGATCATTCTGTGGATGCAGGGAGGGGGATCCCGTGCTCATATCCTGTGGGTACAGGGGACTCATCACTCCCACTTTACAGCGCAGGAGAGGCCAGTAATAGGAAACAGATGGCGGTGTGTTGCTCCTGCGTGAGGCCTTGCTGGCCACGTATTTGTCTCCTACCAGTAAATGCATTGCTGCCTCTGCTGAGTCACTTC